>CM027863.1:27792502-28992502 GCA_016097605.1 Eucalyptus guilfoylei
AGGCAGCTTACCCAGTAGACAAACGGCAACTTCAAATTAATCTCCATCCTCTTCTTGGTCTCAATCCAATCTAATTCAATGATCTAACCCTTAAAACCGGGGGGTCATTGCCATCCAGAGGTGGAGCATTTACCACACCTGTTGTTTTACTAATGGAATCTCTCTTCCCATTCTCAAGGAGAAACCATTAGATGCACCCTCTTCCCAACGTGGAGTAATCTATGTGTTGAGCTACGAGTAGATGGCCCATCAACATCCATCTTGCCACAATTTTTTCCTTATCGGTTTCATTACAAAATCCATTTGGCTTGACTGCCATATCAGTTAGATTGCCACCCAAGTTTTCCCGCGATACAACCGGAGTCTCTGAAATATCCATGCAATTATGCCCATCAGAAGAAGATAATGAGTTCTCATTTAAGCAATTTCTTTCCTCAATCAAATCACCGCCTTGATTTTCAGAAATGACTCTGATACTTTGTGACTTGTCCGTGATATTGCTGCTTCCTTCATCAATTAGCGTACTCAACTGCTTTTGTATAAAGACTGCCAAAGAAATAGCATGATCCGCACTATTGAATCATGAGGAGGGGCAATGTAACATCTCAAGCAATGTCCGCTTGTACTGAAATAGACTGATAGATGGCAAAGCGAACCTCGTTCCCGACAGACCTTAATTACTTTGAAGACATGTTCACACAGGTAACCCATGTCTGCCCACTTACTCGCATAAACTAAACACTGAACCTGGATTCCAGACAATGTGAACTTTGTCTCGAAGAGTCTGGCTGGTAACTTTTGCACATTCCCTTCTAGCGTAACATCAGAATCAGGAATTTTCAATGCATTGCGCCAAGATGTTAAGCCACTGGCCCACTCGTCTTTACGGTATCGTGAAAAATCCTCCTTTTCTGAGTACTCGTCAAGCCAGAAGAAAGCATGTACTGTCGTACCCAACTTGTCAACCAACCAATCAGCCCGTTGATAAGCACTGGTGTTGTCCTCATTCAGTAATCTGAGCCTTAATTGGTTGTGGTAAAACTCCAGTGCTGCACAAGTCTCCTGACTTGCCAGTGGAAGATTTTCAGCCCAGCTGTCCATGACCCTACATACAAAGAAGAAGAATCTGATCATTTTCTCTTGAGAAAAAAGAGAGACTCTGAAACTTAAATTAGTTCGAAAAGAAAAAGAAAATAATCTCTGTGCGATCAAATTCAAGATGCATGAAGGAGCCAATACAATTTCCATCATCTACTGTCCCTACTGAAAGTCCACAGAAAGCCTGACTCAACTTCTTTCAATTGTGAGAAATCAATTGGAAGCCGAGAGCCAACAAAGAAACTTACTCAGGTAGCAAAATACTCATAGTTACAGAGACCAACCTATACGGGGTACCAGGCTGCCTTGAAATAATCCATGAAGTGGTGTGCCTCAACGAAATCGTCCATGAAACTTTGAAACAAATTCACATTTCCATCTCCTCTGCAGATATTGTCTATTGCCTGTCCAAGTTGTCTTGCCATCTCCACACGCATTTCAGTCTCCTGACATCTCTTTACTAAGTTCTTGTGCCATGAATGACGTAACCGCCAGAAGCAAAGTAGCACAGAGCATTGAAACACATCCCTGAATGCAAAAGAAAAGGAAGAGATGTAGAACTTCAATTCATGCAAATATGCTTCGTTAGAAGAATTGCAGAATCCAGCACCCACGCATCAGCCTATAGCAGCAAGAACTATTGCAGCATATCAAAATATGCAGTCGTCAATCCAAGTCTCCTAAGGAAGATTAATTAAAGATGCAAATGCCACTCAGTTGCAGCAGCTGACCTGATCTAATGCACTGTAAAAGCAAATTGGCATGCTGAAATTGTGGTTCATGGTGGCCAATCAATCCAGAGATAGTCCAATAAATGCGCATGCTCAAACCAATAAAGTTAGCAGCATATGTGCCAATCAAATGTATGTGTTAAAATATGGTTCATGGGCAGGCAGACATTCCCAGTAGATAATCCAACAAATAGCCACATTAAATCCAGTATCAGCAGGAAATGGATATATATCTTATTTAGAGTCATAAGCACCAAAATAATCAAGGAATCCACCTAACAATTAAATCCAATTCCTTATGTCTCCTTGTTATTAATACAATAAATAATAGCAATAAGAACTCAAGCCCAGCAACCGAAATACAATTCCTAAGGAACAAAGGCGCTGCAACTGTGGTTTATAATCTAATGTAGAAGCCAGTCTCAAATGACTTATCAGCGACATTCCCCACCATCACAAATTTCCAAGTTTTTAAATCGCAAGATAACAATGAAAATCCCAGAAGAAAAGAATGTGTATGAGAAATATCCGAAAGTTTACAACTGTTATATTAGTTTCATTTAGCAACCATACAAGATTTGAGCCCTCTCCGCACTTAGTCTGAAATTAGTAGATCCCAAAACCTTGGCACAGAAACACAACTAAAGAGAATTATTCGACTACGACGATCCAGACTTCTATGACTAGATCAAAAGCTGATATAGTTAGATGAATGAGAGCACTCTACCTGATAGCAAGGACATCAGCTAGAGGATCATCAACAATAAACCCTGCCAACTTCCACGAAGGATCTTTAGCACAAACTCTATTATACAAGGCCCTCATCCATCTATGAGTTTCTGTGCTTCCAAATGCCGTGCTATTATCCATGCCACAGGAATGGCCTTGTTGTCAGAATCGAAGACGAAGACTGTGAATAGGATACTATTGGACATCATAACAAAGAAAAGTCAGCTAACTCAGCAGGCAAGTTCATGTCTAATGATTGCTATAACAAAGATAGATATGTTATTCAAGGTAGACTTGGACCTTCAATTTGTTGGTTCCAAATCTTGAATCAGAAGCCACAAGGCTGCGATTGCCAAACCGAATCATTT
The DNA here is from genome assembly GCA_016097605.1 of Eucalyptus guilfoylei. Classification (NCBI taxonomy): domain Eukaryota; kingdom Viridiplantae; phylum Streptophyta; class Magnoliopsida; order Myrtales; family Myrtaceae; genus Eucalyptus; species Eucalyptus guilfoylei. Next base: position 27,795,429 of record CM027863.1, read on the forward strand.
GCTGTAACTGCCACTCCGTCTGAATGCCCAAAGTGAATGGTTCGGAATCGTAGAACTCCTCATAAAAGAAAATGTGGCTCTGGTGACTTTCCACCCACATGTCAATGCTGATTGCATCATCTGCATCCAACTCATACGTAGAGCGTCTAATGCTTCTCTCCTGTCTACGAACATATCTGTGGGTCAAAAGGTCATCACGGTTAGTAGGACCCCCTTGCCTCTCCACAGATTCATTGTGTCTCTGCATTATTGTCTCCACGGATACGCCCACATATAATAGAGACAAGACTCGGGCGAAGGTCCTCTGAGATATAAGGGGCAAACATGGCGCGTGTACCAGCTGCCTTCTTGTCCTGGGGACCATGGCAAGGAAGACCTTTCTTATCAACATGTTTATCCTGATTATAGATGATAAGTGCCACCGATGGTTCAGCAATTAAGCGTTTCACAATAAAGTGACAGGTGCAGCCCCTCTTCGTATTAGGTCGACCAGCATTATTTTCTTGGGGACATAATTAGTCCTACTAGGCCGCACGATCCCACCCTTCCTGTGGTCGTCAGGACCAAAGGAACACCAATACCTACAACAAGATCAATCAGCAATCCTGCAGCACTGCCTCGTCTATGGCAGGAAGCAACACCAGCGAATATGTTACTTCCATGAGACACTCTTAGTGAAAATTGGAGAAAGGTAACAACTTACAGTATGTATTCAAGAATGCCATCGACTTTAGGTTTATAAGCCATCTCGAGAGGTCTTTTCCTCCGTGCTTCGACATGAAATCTCGATGGACAATCTTTGTTCGAAGACTCGCCCCTGACGAAGTCATCAACTCTAACATACGGGATCAAAGCCACTCTATCTATGTTGTCGCGCCATCCTTCCACCTTGGACCAAACCAAATCCGCAGCCGAAAACTCCAACGACGGAGGATTCTGCACAGGAAGGGATAAAATCTCATCCCATCGAGCCATCTGCAACGCACAAAGCAGCACAGAGAACGCAATGACTGATCTGTGTCTACCACAAACACACGACGCACTGTGGAACTAGAGATGGAAACAATCCAGATCAAGAATCTCCAAACACTGATAAGCCCTTCAATTTATAGAAAAAGCAAAACACCAATATCGCAGCGCATAGACGAAGAGGCTGAAAGAAAGAAAAGAACAAGAAGCCCACCGCACATTCAGACTAAAATCTCAAGCTCTAGCGAACAATGACCTAACAAATAAGCTCCAAAAGCCGGGAACACCAACCGACCCGTCATATTTGGGAAAATAAAAGGAATTGCGCGCGTACCCATTTCACGCACAACACCCCCACCTAACATGGCCACGGCGGCGACTGATCATATCGCCGGACGTAATCCAAAGCCAGTACCTTTTGATCAAACTACGGACACCCCCCAAGCAGAGAAGCCTACCCTTCACGCGAACGAACGAAATCCATAACCAGAAACCCGCATCATAATCGGACACCGCAAGGAAATAACCCCAAAAGGAAAACGGGACCAGCAGGTTCATGCAATTCGAAGGCAGGACGGAAATACGGAAAAGCAGAGGCGCGGCGAGAGAAAACTAGAGTTAGGAAGGGACGATGGCCCTCGCCAGTCGCCACGTGCAGACGCCGGAGCACGTAAACAGACGAAGAAGAAGAAGAAGAAGAAGAAGAAGAAGGCTTACGGGAAGGGAGAAGGAAGCGCAGTTCACCGCTGCAACCGCGAGGTCTTGGAGAAAACGGGGCTCTTTGTGTTCTGCGACTGACGCAGTAGCTTCGTCTTCTGCACACGGAGGAGAAGAGCGAAGCGAGGCCGTTTATGCCCTGAATTTCGGATGAATCCCCCTGATTGGGTTGTGGCTATGGGCTTTTTGCTTCTGATCTATTGGGCTTTCTCTATGGGCTGTGGATATGGGCTTTTGCTTCTCGTCTTTTGGGCTTTCTCCGGGAGGACGAAAGCCCCTCTTTTCTTTTTGATATACGACGACGAACTGGGGGATGAGAATTTTGCGTTAGTACAAAAAAATCCCAAACTTTATCCTAATCTATTTTTTTGTGACGCCAAAAATCCTAAATGTGTACTAATGTGACATATTTTAGGGTTTTTGGTGTCAAAAAAAAATTTGGGATAAATGTGTCACACTAAACTTGATTTTAGATTTTTATCCTTCTTTTTTATTCTCTTTTGGGATATCCATAAACTTGTTGAGAATAGTTGCCAAAAAGGAAAAGGAAATAAAAGGCAACGGACGTAGTTTAGGGTTTTTGTTCTTCCTTTTATTCTCCCTGATATCCAGAAACTTGTCAAGAGCAGTTGCCAAAAAAGGAAACAAAAAAATTAAAGGCAAACGAGGATGTCTCAAAAGAGAGAAGAGGAGGATGTCTGAGCCCGGGTTCGAACCGGGGACCTCTAGTGTGTGAGACTAGCGTGATAACCGACTACACCACCCAGACCCTGTTGTTTATGCCTTCGATAAAATTATTAAATCTATAATTTGGGATTCTACATATTACCACAGAAGAACTAGTAATTTGTCGATATGACGTGTAAATTTTTTTGGAGATGAGTTAAAAAATTTGAATAATCCGAATCTTATGAAAAAGATAAATTAACAATGTATTCATTTATTCGTGACTTTTACATGAGTTTGTATGATTTCTATTATTGTCTTTCAACTTTTTGAACATCTTAAGGCTGTAACAATTTAAATTTTATTTCAAAACATAGACATATCAACACATAATTTTATATTTAATTTTCTGCATCTTCAAGAAGTTTAAAATATATTTCTTTCGCTTTAAAAGGATGGTCAAAAGTAGAAGTAACAAGTATTTTTCCCCCTCCCAAAAAGAAGAGGAACGTCACCTAAGTTAAAACCCACGTAAACGAGGCCTACTCTTGACTTCGAGTGTAAGTACTTGATACAAAATGGTGGGATGTCGATTACCAAACGGATCAATTGCTACCCTTTCTGCTATTCCCACGAGAATTTGTAGTGAGCACAGAAGATTACATAATATGTATTAAGCAGTCCTGGAATTGGCAGCAATTAGAAGATCACATTTCAGATGCCAGAGCTAAATTAGCTGGAACAAGAATGTAGAGGACCTCAGCAAACAATAGCACTATGATAATTGAGGTATATTACAAACTAAGTGCCTTGACCTACATCTCACAAGGCGGAGACCGGTGTGCTATAAACACAACTAAGTCATACAGTTAAAGGCCTAAAACAATCCTATAGTACATGGAACTAGGGAGAACTGGAAATGACTGTTAGAACATTGGAAGTTGTTCTGTTTCGCCATTCCACTCCCATCATATTCACTGCCATTTTCTCAGGGGCTTTGCCGAGGAGGAGCCACTGGAGGTGGAGATGCTTTTCCTGGAAACTGCAACAATCACGAACATATAGTTTGTATCAATGAGCAATGTAACAGCAGCAGCAACAATGTCACGCTCGATAAATTTGTCCTCCAAGCAGTGGAAAAGCAAACTAAACATAAATCGCCAAACCGACATACTTGATGAGATTTTGGTAGCACTTCGGGTCAAACGAGATGGTTTTGACTGCAACAATTTTTGTGGGGGCTTTGGCAGTTTAGAGGGAACAGCTGACCTGCATTCAATGGATCCAACACATCAAGTGAAGGCATAAGAGATCATTAGCCAGAACAATATCAAGCATGGGGATTTATAGACAACTCATAAACTTGCTTTTAGAGCATTAATATTAACTCCATGGTAACACATTTCACAAGAAAATCGCAAGTAGTAACACTTGGCAACAGTAAGCAGCATTGGCTTTTCTAATACTTTCCCCGGGGGGCCTTCATTCTCTCTGTAAAGAAATGGCTAATTCCAGCATAAACTAAAAATATAAATATCTATTGCTGCTTTAGTAAACGCGATCATATGATAACCATGAATGGAAGGCATACATTGGCTAAACCATTTTCCACCAGAAAAAGAGATTGCAAAAACCTTAACTGAAAATCACTTACTTCTCAATGTTTTCAGATTTCTCAGGCTGTTTCGGAGGTTCAGGAAAGAGAGTATACTCAACAACACTGCTAATAGAACCATCAGTTTCTGTGCCCATTGAAAGGTCACCATCTGATATATCACTCAATCTCTCCTCTAAATCTGCATCTTCCAATCCCAAGAGCTGCACGTCATCTGTAGCACTCTGATCTACAGGCCCATCAGCAAGCTTAGATGGCTGGTAGGATTCCTTGTGAAGTTTAAAATCATCCCCCGAATGCTGTGAACCAGCTTCAGAATGCCTATCACTATACTCTGAACAATTGTCCCCATCTGAAGCTGCTTTATCACTTAAGCCTGAGAGTTTTCCGCTTGACGTTTTCCGGACATGTTGAGGAGTGCCTATTGAATGTCGTCTGGGAGAGGAGGAACCATATCTCAGTGAGGTCAAACTACGCTTCTCAGCACTGGCACTACCTTTGAGGGACTGCAATCGTTGAATCTCCTCATCCTTCTTGCTAATTGCATCCTTAAGAGAACCAACCTGCAAGTTTAAAGATCAAATCAGAAAATAGAAACCTACACGCAGGATATTCTAGAAAAAAATTTCCGCAAAACATTAGTCTGCTGCCATATAAATCTCACCCTGTCACTTGATCAGTAAATATGGATCTTTAATATTACTGGCTAAAGCATGAAAGTTTATGAAATCTTAGATGAGGTCCTGCTCCAGCTATAATCAAAACAAGAGTGATATTTACAAGAAAGCAAAATCCAGTATCGGTTTGTTTCTCCTAGTTGAAACAGAAAAAGGTTCCTAAAAGGCTTAAACTACTAATTATCAAGGTAAACCAGCAACCAACGATGTTCTCATCTGCAAAGATGTAAACTCCATTCTAGCCTGCATGAATATTTCATCTAAACAGGTAGTCTTACTTGTCTTTCGGTCATTCTCCAACGAAAATTTCGACATTTTACTATTTGCATTTTGCACAAGGTCTCCCTATATTACATCTCAGACATCCTCCATCCAATAGCACCAAACGTCAACTGAGTGTGCACATAAAACTAACAATAACAACAATGACAACTCATTCGAGATCATTGTACCACTTTTCAACTTATTGAGAATAGTAGATAACAGCAACTATGCCATCGAGATTACTTCTTTCTCCATTTTCATCACATAAAATTCAAGGCTTTCCATACTCACAAATACATCCTCCCTGTACTTTTCTTTTTGGGAAAACATGAGAATGAGTTTCTCCGAGGTACTATGCCACTGCAGATATACCCTCGGGCAACAGATAGACAGGAAAAGATAAGATTTTAGGTCAGAGAACTACAAAATCAACTTGATAACTACTATAGATAATACCTGTTCCATTAGTTCCCTGATTTCTCTCCCCTCTTTGTTGCTCCTAGCAGCTCCCAACTCAACACCAGATACCCTCTCCGCAAACTTGAGAGTACTTACAGTCTCAGAATAAGAATCAACATCAGGATTAAGTTGGACAAACATGAGAGTCTTCGCTTGACCACCTGAGTGAAGGAAAGATTAGAGAAGCACTTAGCAAAAATTATAAATTAAACTTCATAAACTGTGGGGAAGAAATATCTTGAAGGATGCTATGGTTCCCTCTTTGTTAGAAATTGACATACAACATCATCACACAACCCTCACAACCACATAAGTAATTCTGTATGTAGAGGTGATAAAACTAAGATGTGAAATTATATTACATGTACCTAAAGAACTCTGCAGAACTTGAGTCAATTTGCTATTCCTGTATGGTACATGAGGGCTCTTTTGTGCAAGAGCAAAGATAACATCTCCAAGTGCTGAAAGTGATTTATTGATATGTTGAGCCTCTTTAAGCCTATCTCCTGTTGCTTCTGATCGATCCACTCTTTCACTTCCAGCAAGATCTACCAGATGGAGACTACCACGCAGAACAGCATCTGTTTTCAAGTCGGTTCCTCGCACGTGAACAGTTAAAACACTGCATGAGTAGAGGACCTCGTTATTAGATTTCAAATACTATTTTAGCAAAGACAGCGACATTAAAAACAAAGAGGGACAACCTATGAGATCTGCTGCTTCTTTCATTCAAAGCCGTGGCACCTACAGCCCGATTATTTAAGCCAATACTCATCAGTTCTAGCACATCTGAGGTCGATTTGACAGGATGCATGCTCGCATCAGGCACAGCTAACCCATTTGGTTGGGCAGTATTCCAAATCCCAAGTGTGTGCAAGTCAAGAAAAAACATGTCCCTTTACTTCAGAAAAAAAATATAGAGAGAGTGCAAACTGCAAAGAAGCAAACTGCCCTAGATATATGTCTCATAAAATCCCAGATGATAACGTCATGGCAGAACTACAAAGAAACCATATGAGAAGGATATCTTTTTTGAGGTCCACCGCTTGAAAGAAGATCACGAACTCGTTCATTATATATTTCAACCATTTGCACAGCAACTTCATACACAACAGTAGTTCTTCTGCTTTGTGCAATTTGAAAAAGATCATTTAGAGCTCGATAATTGACACCCCAATCCTCCCTTGATGATGCAATAGGCCCACTCTGTCATTAGCATAACAATATCTTTTAATAAGAAAGAAGAAGGGCAAGTTTTGTAAAGGCAAATAAAGATTTTGACATACCATGGTATATGTTTTCCCTGAACCAGTTTGACCATAGGCAAATATACACACATTAAATCCATCCAAAACAGAGCGAATTAATGGTTGAGTGTCCAAGAAGACCTCCTCTGCAAAAATAAAGCACAGTTAGTGCTGCTTTCCATGTCAAAGTTTACTGAAATAGCATTGGTGCAAGCAAAGAGCAAGCAATTTGATAGAGATGCTTTACAGAAAGATAAATGGAACCTTGGCTTGCAGTAGGACCAAAAACCTTGTTGAACTTGAATAACCTGTGGCTGTCTTTTCCATGTTTCGTAGGATTTGCAACTACCAGCTCCCCAGTTTCCCCCATATACTCAATTGTCGTTTGTTTCTTATTCTGACCTGGGAGGAATGGTCTGATTCTACAGTACACCCTAATATTTCCTACTCATAAAACATGACAATTATTAAATTAAGCGGACAATGAAAAGGAAGCAATGAATAAAGCAAAATAAGAGCAGGTACCTTTCAATTCCTGAATTTCATTGTACAACCTCCGGTTCTCTGTAAGAACCATGTGGTAATTTTGAGCAGCATCTGCTAGCCCTTTCAATTTCACTCCTGATCAATTTGAATCTAGAGATCATGAGGAAGTGACATGAGATAAATTCAATAACAGATAGAAAGAAAGAGCTCAGCCATACCCAAGCCATTTAATTCCTCTGAGTGTTGTCTTCTGGTCTTCAAAACTTCATTTTTCATAAATTTAGAGGCCGCTCGCAAGTCCTAGCAATCCAATGTGCTCAATGTGAAAGAAAGCATCATCAACCTAATGGAATTTGAATAGAAGGATAGCACACAGACCTGCAAAGCATCGACCTGAAATTCAATAAACCTTTGGTACTTGTGTTCTTTTCTCTTCCACCTCTGGTATTTATTTGCAGAAAATTCCTCGAGTTCTGCAACCTTCTTCCTTGAATCCTCTAGTTGGCACTCAAACTCCTCCACCTTCTTTTCCAACTCAAGTTTAGTTTTGCCAGCCTCTGCTTCTAATTGCAAGCGTTGATTTTCATAAGTCTTTCTGACCATCTCAATGTCACTTTTAAGAGTTGAAACTTCAGCACAGATGTCATCCTTCTCTTTCTTCATCTTTACGATATCCATGTCCTCCAATTTTTTCTCTCTTCCACTTTGATCTTCTCAATCTGCAACAACAAAAGGAATGATTTTAGCATTATTCAAAATCGTAAAATAGGAAGGATTATATAGAAAAAGCACAGATAGATGCTAAACATATCTCAACTTATTGAGCCTGCACAATTTCCTGGTAAGTCTTCTACATCACTACACCATGGTTAAAGTTGCAACAAACAAGACCTAAATCACTTTAATGACACTCTTGACTCAGTAGGCTGTCAAAGGATAGAGCAAGATATCATTCCAACAAGCAAGATTAAAAAAGAAAAAGATGATTGAAGCATAAACATGAACATATCCCATAACAACCAATATTCAGAGACAGGCCTAAGTATAAAAGTAGCAGCGGCTCTTGCGCCCACTCGACTTCTCAAAATCATCGTAATAGTTTATAACCTTTAAGTTAAGCTAAATTACTTTTGCCGAATGTTTTCATTTACATTTGCCCGGACAAACTGATAAAGCTTAATAAACACTTTTAGATTCATAAAATAAGTAGTTGTCCATGAGAAAAAAATTATGGTTAAGAATACTATATGAATTATTAAAATTATGACTAACCAGATCTTGCCCCCACAAAGAAAATTTTCTAGACTCATCCCTTTTTACGGCCGAATTATTGAATTCATCAACTGAGTATAAGAGTGAATTCATCAACTTGATTCTTGTACAGAAAGTAGTTCTCTTAGACCACTTATTGTTATGCACATATTACCATGGCATCCTGCTGCATAGTGGACTTAGTTAAGCATAGTTCCAGTAGCACAATTACACGTGAAAGACATGCTTCATCATAGAGGAAGAGGAAAAGCAGGATTGGAAGATATCAAACATACCTTTATGCTCTCTAAGTTCTTCAAAGCGACCTTGGTAACAAAAAGTATATAAAGGAATTGTGTGAAAAGGTGATCAATGAGTCATTTAAATTAAGCTAGATGAGATGTTATATGGAATACCTCATTTTCTTCACAAGTTCCTTTTGCAAGCGTCTCAAGTACTTTGATTCTTGCCTGAAACTTCTGTTCCCGAGACTTGTACACATCGTTTTGCTGCAAGCAAACTCATTTAAGAATTTGAAGTACCCAACAAGTTGTGGGGCTCGAGAGTAAAAGTAATTTCCAAATGTGATTACATGTTTAAAATTCTCAGCTTGGACTGACATTCGTCGCTCGATTATTTGCAGTACTTTTCTCAACAAACAAGCCATACGCTGTGCACAAAGTCCAACATCACCGGTTAGAAACATAAGAATGAGATACTGCACAAAGCTTGAAAACATAGAGCTTATATGCAAATGAATCTAGTTTAATAGATAATGGAAAGCCACAGCAAATGGAATGGAGCATGTGATATCATCTCCCTTACATGAGACAATTCTCCATTTTCCTTTCAAAGTTTTCTTCCAAGATCCTGTTTGCTACACTGAAGAGTGACTGAATAGGAGCATTCTGCAAAAACATCATAGAAAGAGCCAGAAATGTCAGAGAAGGCCGCAAACATCAGATGTGGCACACAGAAATGACATCATAATATATCAAAATCCACAAATAAGAAAAACCTAAGGAGTATCAGACAACATACTTCTAGGCTGGTTAACTTAATCAGCTCCATGCTCTTTGTAGTAGATAGATCCGCAAAAAATTCTTGCTTCAACTGTAACATTTCCTGAATCTTATGTCCAGGCTGATGATTCTCACTGGCTAAAGGCTCTGAATACCAACACATTCAAATTAGAACCGTCAGAACCAGAAAAGCTTAAAGAAACAAACATAACCAATTCGGCTCTCCAACATGAAAACTAAAGACCCAATTAATTATAGCTAACTCTCTGAGAATATAATATCAGCCTTTTGGATCTTACCCTCGACTAGGCCTTCAAAACCATCCGTACATTCATCTCTCCCACGACTTCCATTCAAACCAGCGAATCTGCCATTTTCAGCTTTGTGCTCTTCCAAATGGAAGTTCATGGTGGGATTTATTGCCGGTAGTCTCTATCCCGATCAGTCAGCAGGCATTACTGCAGGAAAGGAAAGGATGCATCCACAGTAAGATTCCCTAAAGCACGTTTCCAGAGTAATAGAGTTCTAGGATGCTGACCGTTTCGGCCCAACACCGATGCAACAATTCACATCTCTATTTAAGTAGTAATATACTTTATGACCACGGACACAAGAAAAGAAATGATAGCAAAGCAAAGTGTGATTCACGTTGAAAAAATGCAAACAGTGGAGAAAGCAGAAATTAGCGGCTTCATTCGGCGCACTCAGATAACTTCCAACATGATGACAGACAATGGGTTTAAGACTATCCAAATGCACGCAATCCACTCGCTAACATTAGTATCACCTTACAGTTTCCCCATAAGAGCACATTGCTCACGCGGCGAACCCCGCACCGAAAGCACAGAAGCAGTACAATATCAACCCGTGCCGTCGGTGTACTCAACAGGCAACAATTACAGCAGCGGCAAGCAAAATGCGCCTCAATCTATCAAAAACCAAGCTCCAAACCAGCAGGAACACAAAACAAAACAAAATAAAAAAATAAAAAAAAGCACTCCGCCTCTCCGCTCCATTTCCGTCCCTCAGACAAACCGAGCAGAACGCAATTCAAACCTCAGGAATCAGGCGAACGACGACACGGCTCGAGCCGGCCGTTTCCTCGCCCCAATTCCACAAGAAAAGCAAGCCGCATTGCCGATCCCGCGCGTCTCGGACCTCAGAGACCGCGAATCGAGCACCAGATCCGCGGAATCTCGCGACCAGCTCAAGCGACAAGGAGAGCTACGGCGACAGCCGCGAAGGCGCAGTGCGGGTCCATGGAACCGTACCTGGAGCAGGGGCGAGAGAGCTTGGAAGGCAAGGTCCGGGAGATCTGGTAAGCAAAAGCGAGGCCCCACGCTCGCGACAGAGATGGGGGGACACGGACGGAGACAGGGAGAGTGCGATTCGCACGCAATGAAACAGCGACTCCCCCGGATCGAATCGTGAGGCCGAAGCCTCCGATCGCGGCGGGCGGGCGGAGCGGGATCGTCGACGGCGGCGGCGGCGGCGACGCGGGGAGACGGTGTTCGCCGAGATTCTTCTCGGGCCCGTTCGTTCGTTCGTTGGTTCGTTCGTTCGTTGGTTCGTTCGTTCGTTCGCCTTTTTTCCGGTGCTTTCGAAGCGCTCTGTAGCTCCGTCCGGGCTTCTAGATTGAAAGTTTCGAAATCGGTAAGAGGAAAAAGGAAAGAAATCGACCGGCGCTTTTAATTCGATTTTCCGGATTTTTATTAGTTTCGCTTTTGGGAAGTTCGTTTTGGAGAAATCGCCGGTTAGAGCGTCGTTTCGGTTGATTTCGAATTTATGCTGTCTCTTTATTTTTAGTTTTTTTGGTCGAAAATTCGAGTAGGCTCGCAATTCGAAATCCTTCGGCGTATTTAATATATATATACTTTGAATTTTAATAATGGGGAATTGAAAAAAATTGAAGGGGGAATGTGGGCCCCCCCGCTTACTTATTTTGGAGCAGTGTTCCCGCCTTGTTGCTTTTGCTGTCTTCGAATTGGGGGGTGGCAAGCGGCAACAGTCGCTTTCCGATGGGCAATTGGCGGAGGCCCCACACGGCGCGACGCGGCGCCTTCCCGTTGGTCCGCGTGGCCGCCTGCGGGAGATTTTCTTCCTTCTTTAGGCCCGGGCTAATTATGGGAAGAGGGAAAAACTGGGCGTTCCACACACAATTTACCTCGAAGGTCTAGGGCCTGCATGTTTTTATTCCTTGTTTCTGTTTTTGAACACTTTTTCTTTTTTTGTTCGCGGGAGCAAAAGGAATAAACGCGTTTGGTTGCGTTTACATTTTTTTGTTTTTTGTTAAAAGCAAAAAAAAGAATGAGAAACGCAAAAAAAAAAACTGTTTCTTTGTTAGAAACGATTTTGAAGAAACGCTTAACTTCTTCTATATCTTCTTTTCTTCTTCTTTTCTTCTTCTTTTTTTTTTTTTTTGGCGGTCCACAGGCCTCGGCCATGGCCGGCCAAGCGTCGAGGGCGGCGACGCGTCGAGGTCGCGACCTCGCCGCGGACGTCCTTCGGCCGGCCAGGCCGAGGCCTCGGCCCGCCGACGAGGCCGAGCCTCGCCTTGGTGAGCGAGCTCGGCCTCGCCCGATCCGCGAGCCGGCGTCGCCGGCCCCAGCGAGGCTCGGCCTCGCCGGATCTGGCGAGCTCGAGCTCGCCCGGCCATGGCGAGGCTCGGCCTCACCGGGCGCGGCGAGCTCGCCCGGCCAAGGCGAAGCTCGGCCTCGCCCGGATCCCCCGCTGGCCGACGTCGCCGCGCGGCGGCTTCCGGGCTCGCCAGTCCGCGAGGCGGGACGAGCCTCGCCGTGGGCGGGCGAGGCTTTCCGGCCCATCATTGTCGCCGGGCCGGTGACTGTAGAAAGAAGAAAAAATAAAAAATAAAGAAAAAAATGAAAAATAAAATAAAAATATTAAAAAATTAAAAGAAACAAAAAAAAGAATAAAATTCAAAACGTGTTTATTCATTTTTTATTAACAAATTTACCAAACGCATTTTAAATTCAAAATTGTTAGGAACGAAACAGCTTTTTTTATTTACGTTACTTGGACAAAAAAAAACGTAAATGTTCCAATGCGTAAGCAAATGTCGAGCTAACCTTAAGACCAATAAAATTTGCATAAAAATAGAAAGTAAAAGTCGTCCCAAACAAAATTGGTGTGTGATCTTATTTTAAAATATGAAATCGCGCTAACGTAATGATTAAAATTTAATTTGAAATTAGAGATATCAATAAGTCGTTTTACACTCGCGGGCGCGTTTGGTAACGTTTACTTAACTCCGCGTGAGCGAACGAAATAGAAAAAAGTGTTTACATTAACGATTTTTACCAAAAGATGCGTTTGGTAAAGCTTGTTCTAATAAAAAATGAATAGAAACTCGTTTGGTAAATTTATGTTCTTTTTTTGTTTTTTTTTAATTTTTTAATATTTTTATTTTATTTTTCATTTTTTCCTTTATTTTTTATTTTTTCTTCTTTCGGCCGGTCGCCGGCCTCCGGCGACCGGCCGACGGGGCCGACAGCCTCGCCGGATCTGGGCGAGGCTCGGCGTCGCCGGCGCGGGCGAGGCCGAGCGTCGCCGGCCCTCGGCGAGGCTCGGCCTCGCCGGATCTGGGCGAGCTCGAGCTCGCCCAGCCATGGCGAGGCTCGGCCTCGCCGGATCTGGGCGAGCCCGAGCTCGCCCAGCCAAGGCGAGGCTCGGCGTCGCCGGCGCGGGCGAGGCCGAGCCTCGCCTTGGCTGGGCGAGCTCGAGCTCGCCCAGCCATGGCGACGCTCGGCCTCGCCGGATCTGGGCGAGCCCGAGCTCGCCCAGCCAAGGCGAGGCTCGGCGTCGCCGGCGCGGGCGAGGCCGAGCCTCGCCTTGCTCGGGCTCGCCCAGATCCGGCGAGCTCGAGCTCGCCCAGCCATGGCGACGCTCGGCCTCGCCGGATCTGGGCGAGCCCGAGCTCGCCCAGCCATGGCGACGCTCGGCCTCGCCGGATCTGGGCGAGCCCGAGCTCGCCGGGGGCCGGCGACGCTCCGGCGAGGTCGCCGACCCTCGACGGCGTCGCTGGCCCTCGACGGCCGGTCGCCGGCCATGGCCGAGGTCGGCGACCGGCCAAAGAAAAAGAAGAAGAAAAGAAGAAAAAAGAGAAGAAAGAGAAGAAGGAAACGTTTCTTCAAATTGTTTTAACAAGCAAACAATTTTTTTGTTCGTTTCTGTTCTTTTGAGTTAGGGAACAAAAAAACAAAAAAAACGAAACGCAACCAAACGCGTTTACGTTTTTTTTTGTTCCAAAACGAAAAACAAAAAATCTGTTCATAAACAGATTCCAGGAACAAAACATGCAGGCCCACAGTGGAAACATAGATGGTGCGCAAATTTTATATGAGACCTCAAAAAGAAAATTGAATTGCTGACGTATGGATGAAGTGCGCGGCCGGTCCTTCAAGGAATATCCGAGTGTTAATACTTCGAAATGGAGCTGGAGTCATATTCTCAAAAACAACTTTTCTATTTTTAAATTTTTCTTTTTTTTGGGGTTTGGGCTGGATCGACCCGCAAATGCCGATTCTCCAAAATCTGCTGTATTGGGCCATATCTAGATCCAAAAGGACATGGACCGACCTTTTGAGCCCATAATATTTTCTTCTATAGGCCAAGGCTTTTTGTTTTTTATTCGGCTGAGCAGGTTCGCTTTTATAACAATCAGCTTTGAGAGGGAGATTAGTCCTGCTTATAAGCCCACGTAAAATTTTCTCTTTTATAAATAGTTCTATGCTTGCAAAGCATACTTTTGTGTTTGGTTTTCTTTCATCTCCAATTGAATCAGAAAATCAACTAATCCAAACATATCTCAATGGATGACGGATTATCTAGCTAAACACGCGATCGAAATAGCTGAACAACCCCACGGAGATACCCAAAGACCGACTTGACATTTATTGATCTAACTATTACAAGCATCGAACGATCATTGCTCGACCAATGTAGAAAGTCGGATCGACGGAGTGGGTGAATACTATTCCGGATAGGAGGTTGAAGGAAATGGAACCCTCCCCAAAAATGATAGGAGATCAAAGAAAAGGCGTATCTGAGCTCCATGTCGCTAGTTGGCTAAAAAGAGGCTTAGGTTCTCCCTTTCATGCCAAAAAAGGTGACTTTCCTTTTGAGAAAGTATGAATTGAGGGCAGCATGCAGTCATCCGTAAGTGCAAAGCACGTTGAGAGGTAGCTTTTAGGGTCGAAGGCGCCGTAGGAATAGGATGGTCTGAAAATTAAGAATTTATATCCTAGAAGTACGTCTTAAATTGACCACTTGTTATTTCTAAGACATAAATTATGACAAAAACGACATGTGGTTCTCTATGCCACATATGCTTCTTATAAGGACTGCTTCTCGAATCAAACATTTAATATATAAAGTGAACGAATCTAAGTCGTCGTCGAAGCAATTAAGTAAACTTCACAACTACCTAATCGTAATCGTACTACCGCTAGTTTAATACAGGTTAGGTTGGTTTTCTCCATACACATCATGCCAAAAAAGAAAACTGTCATTATAAGATTGCTAACCATCAACGTCAGGTCCGGTCATGCCTTAGGGTGGCAATTAGTAAAATACAATCTTGTGCTGCTAATCAAATGGGTTGTCTTTTTTCTTTCTTTCTTTCTTTCTTTCTTTTTTGCGTAGCAATTTAGGAAATGGGCAATTGGAGATGGATATGCTTATTTAAATGACCGGATAACGTATTAAAATAATCAATTGGACTGACCGGTGGGCTTTAATTAATGCGGAGCGGAGCCTGCGTAAAAGGCCTTGTCGTGGCTCCCATAAAGTGCGCTGCCTACGTCAACTAGTGTTTTTAATATTTGGTATCTTAGTGCATATCGTGTCTTAAATCTAGGGGGCCTAAGAAATGGTCCCACGTCACCTAACCCTAATGACGTGGCCGAATCTACGGCTCCTATAATTAATCGAATATGTAGAACTAGAAACAAAGCAAAGAAAAGTCAATTTTTCTCGTCGATTAATATATTTTTTATTCTACTTTTTGTAAAGCTAAATGGCTGTCTAGCTAGCTAACTAGTATCTAAGGATTAGAGCGGGCCAGCCACATCTAGATTAGGCAGATGGCAGAATCCGTTCGGACCAATTGGTGGTGCTGGTGGTGGTTGCGAATATGGAAACCATCCAATTTAAGCTTTCACGGAAAGGCCGTTTTTACACATCGACTTGGTGATTATGTATCGTCCAAATTATTCTCTTCTTTTATAGATAAATTCCTATTTAATATTTGACAGTTTCTACAGGAAAAATTACTCGAAAAATCTTAAACCCATCACACTTTTGTCAATTCAAATGAATATTTCAATTTTGTTAACTAAAATCCTAAACATTTTCACATTTTATCAATTGAATTTATCTTACAAATATTAATCGAAAATCGTCGATGAAAATGTCGATAGTGTAACATAAAAAACGATCGGCACTTATGTGCATAATTTTTTATAAATTTTTAGATTTTTATTTTTTATTTATTTTTCTTTCCCTTTTTTTTTCTTATTAAGTCTAACGAAGCAATCTCTCGAGTTTTCCTTCATCCGAACAAGTCTTGCAAGTAAATAGGATTTCATATTGAGGTCTAAATATTTGCTATTGGGATAGAATTGGCTCTTACTAGCTCTCCTCCCCCCCTCTCCTCTCTCCCCACAAGAACTGCACGTGTTCCCTTGCATATGGCTCGAGTGGCAAAGGCCCTTTCCTTTGCGCTCGGTAAGCGCTTCGCTAGAGCCAAGCTTATTGCTAGCCTATTAGCTAGAGTCAAGCTTCGACCATGACTGCTCGTCACTACTAGCCACCTTATTCCATCACTTGAGATCCAAGTCAGCACTAAAAATGATCTCTTGATTTCTCGTGGTCGAGTCGACTTAGAAGCAAGCTACCAGTTGCCTATCTCACCCTCTTTCTATTAGCTCTAAGTCGTTGGTAAGCTTTCAAAGCTCCTTTCTTTAGCTGGGTGAGCCTTCACTTTGTGGAGTGTCTTTTGCCCAATGCAGGTACCCGCCCGTTTTTAGGTTCCCATTGGGCTTACCTTGTTCATAGGTCTACACCGATAGTTGATCACAAGCAAGAATTGGTTGACCCTCATTGACCATTAGGCAAGGGCCACGAAACCCTTGACATTTTAAGAACCCCTCGCTATTATTATGGTTAGCTAACTAACATTGCCAGACCTGGTAAGAAAAAAAAGGGAAAAGAAGAAGAAGAAGAAATCCATAAAAAATTTTAAAAATTAAAAGAAAAACTATCCACGTCAACACCACTTGTGTCACAAGGAACGATTAATATCCGCGTCAACGGTTCCTAAAATTGGCCCTAGCGATTTCGATTGGTAAAATGTCAAAAGGTTTAGAACTTAATTGAAAAAATTGAAAAGTTTATAATCGAATTGACAAAAATGCAATAAGTTCATAACTCTTTAGAGAATTTTCCCGTTTCAATCACATTCCTTGCGTAGGAAAAACTGTCTTACAATTGTTCTATTTATAATTTTAAAATAGATTAATTCACTACTACCATTTGACCATAAAAATAGCTGCCTTTTCCTCGTATGGTAGTTGGAATTGAGGCGCGCCTCCTTCCTGCAATCCGGCTTCACATTTTGTCTCTTTCCTTCGCCATTGTGCTGCAAAGCATGACGTAAGGTCCCAAAACCCGAATGACGATGTGATGATTTCAGGAGTCATTTGGGTGGACGAGAGGGTTCCGGATGCGAGTGCAAATTGGGTCCCGAAACATCGGTTCGAATTCCATGATGGCCGAGGATGACTCTGCGTTGCACCCGGCGGGTGGGTTGAATCTTTGATGGTTCGCCTCTCATGATGCACCGAGATCCGGCAGCATCATGTTTTGGCAAAAAGAAAAGAGATCCGGCAGCATCATGGGCACGTAGATCATAATGTGTTTTGCCCTAGCAATGTTGGGCCATCGACCGTCCCGAGCATTCCCATTGGACCATCAAGACTCACTTAGTTTGCGTTTATTTCGGGACAAATTGGTGCGCACGAGCCTTTTATTTGGATTAACGTGATATATTTGAATCAACTTTCGGTCCGAGATTATTTTCACGTAAATCCATGCAAAGAAGCTCGTATAGGCATGACACGCCAACATCACTCTAAATGGAAGACTGTAATTTGAATCCAAAAATCGGCGTTCGAACCAAGCTCTTATCACTGATTAAATGCGGGCTTCAACTAATCTTCATTTGTTTTACTTCTCTTGTCGTGAAATGTACTGAGAAAAAAAAAATACTATTCGACTCATTGCTCAGTAACTCTTTTAAGATTTAGTTAATGGGATGGCGGGGGCAACGATGGATGATGAATGAAGCAATTACAAAAGAGGACCTACACATCATAAGTGATTGATAAATTTCCATGTTTACTCTTTCTAAAAGATAACTCGATATGTAATTTAGATTTCACAATAATCAAGTGCGTAATGTTAAGTTTCCATTGGATAAGGTAGATCTAATTCTACATTTCCTCAAAAATGTTTTTCTACGTCAAAATGAGATGGTTTAAATAAAGAATAATGCTACCCGATGAGACTAACTATTGGGATAAGATCTTATTTGAAAGAAAATTAACAATTGTTGGCTTGCGGGGCCAAGACCATACTACAGGACTGGCTAACTAGGTCGGTCATTCTTTGTTCTCCCAACGGATAGGCAAAGAAAGCAAAGACGAATTCTACCGATCCTTCACCTAGGGATCAAGCAGGGCTTTCGCTAGTTTAGATTCTTGCTACAAGGTCGATGCTACATGCACAAAGCCAAAAACATCTCCTAGAGCACAAGTGGTGGTGGGGCTTTTGGTTCCACTTTTATTGCCGACTTTCCTTTTGCCTGATTGAAAACGACGTCGTTATGATCTGTTTCGTGAGTTGCATAGTTGGAATCTCACTACTAAGGTGGCTACACCTGAAAAGATTATAAAATCCAGATGAGCATGCATTTCAATGACATTTAGGAAAGTGTTGATTTGCCGTTCTCAAATTGTCTACAGATCGGTCGAAGCCAATTTTGCATTTGTGGACATTGCTTGCCCGGCGCCATACAAAATCGAATCTCTCCCATTCCTGTGAAGTGACCCGCCAAGAGTTGACCCAAGCTCCCTATCCCCGTTATTGTTACTGTTTTTGGTACATTGAACGAGATGGATAATCGACGCTTGCCAAAAATAGTGTATTTTATCAAAAGAATTATTTAATTACTATCCATATGGAAAAAATCGCTTCTTCTCTTCTTCTTTTTTTCAAACATTGCTTCTTTGACAATATTCGCTTTATTCACAAGTAGACTCTTACGATTTTTTCCAATGATTTTGCATATATTTAGTTACTTTTTAACTTTGACGAGAAAGCCATATGTCGGAAGTAAATGCCACAAGAAGAAAGCCCTATAAGGGCAAACCAAGTGGCCTGACCGCAGAATTTTGAGAAATAAATAACCTTAGCATGAAAAATTACTATGAGCCAAAAATGAGAGGGATAACATATAAATACTATTTTAAAACAGGATTAATATCACGAAAAAACTCAAAACCGTTAGACATGACACGTGACAATTAATAGGTATACTGATTTGAGACTATACCCTCCGTCTATCACAAGTATACTAACTTGAGATTTTTCATTGTATCAAAATAATTTAATGGAAACTAATATAGAATAAATTTGTCACGAGATATCTTAGGTTTAAGGTTTGTTATGAATAATTTGAAGTAAATTTATCATAAATACATCGATTTGAGATTTTTTGTAGTATTAATGCTTTAAAATATAAAAACCTCGGTGTATGAGAGGCCAAATTCTTGGTGGTTGCACTTGCCCAGTATATTAAAATAAATTACTAACGTGAAAGGAGCGGTGCCCTCGTTTGTAAAATAGAAACATTGCTATACCCGAGTTAAATCAATCGCGCGATTCACGTAAAGACACAGGGAAAGCATGCACCAACGAGGAAAAGGACAACAACAGGGTTCGACTGAGATCTAATTCTACACCACCCGATTCACATAATTCCAATCCAACGTGTAAATTCATGACCGTGGCCTATCGCCAGACAGCATCTCTTTCACGTTTTCTCTTGGATTTTTTCCCTAAGCTTCTGCCCGCCCGTTCCACAATCATGGAGACCAGATTCTAATCAAAAGGAAAAGTCAAAGCGGGGTCTAACGTGCCTAACGACAGAGACGTTTGTTGCCCCAGCTCAAAGGGTTTCGATTGAAGCAGGTGGTGTCATTCTGAACTTTTCACTAACCCTGAGATTTCAAGAATGCCTAGGGTCCCGCCTTCACTGATATTCGTGAAATCGTATCGGATCATATCATGTCAAATCAGATCAAATGTCGGCTTATAAAATTCCACTCATGATGCAATAACATTAGAAAACAATGCAAAAATAAGGAGTGTTGCTGAGATTTGAATAATTAGCTCGTGCACTCATTCAATGCCTGGCCATTTGGATTTTTACTTTCGCAAAGCTTTATCAAGAAATTCGTGTGCTTTGACATATTTGTCAGCAGCTTCTACGTAATTAACATTGACTATTAGGATTGCCAAACGAGTGACTTATTTAAGTAGCATAGTCCAAAAAAGGAAGAAAAAAATAAGCCGTAAAATAATAACAATTACGCTAAATTCCTTTTGTTGACATGTGATAAATGGTAAATAGCACTTGACCAAGTGAGACATGTTCGAATGGTCACGAGTTTGCCGTGTCATTTACAAGCAAGATTTGAAATTAATTTTGGCAATCTTAAAACTACTCTTTTTTTTTGGTGCATAGCTTAGTTCAGTCATATCAAGATTATTCAACATCATTTCTAATTAGTTTGCTTGGCGTGTTTACTCATGATGAGGAGCCGGTCTTGGATGTGCATGTGAAACTAACTCACACGGGCCGATGGATTAGGTAGGTTCCTCGGAGCGGGGCCTCACCTCATTCGATGATTCGTGTGAATGAGACAGGCTCTTATTAACCAAGTAAAGTCGGGTTTTCTTATTTAATAAACAGAGAGTACCCTTTGTCCTATTTCGCATTATGAATGATGACCTTGCTCTTTTCATCTGGGACTTTTGGGCACATTATCATTCCTATGCATGCTCACAAACAAAAAAAAAAAGAAACCTTGTTTTTATGCACTCATTGCATGCTTGCACCGAGCACGGACCCCCCCAAAAGAAAGCAAATTTTTGTGTCCAAATGAAGATCACTGTCCTATTCTAGAGATCCTTTTTTCCAGATCAACTTAGGAGAAGGTAAAAAAAAGTGAACATGCAGTTCCTTTTTCCGTCTACATTTGCTTTAAAAGCATCTTGATTGACTCTTTTTCCCCTTCTTGGCTTACAGTGTATGAGACTATAAATCAAAGTCTCTAATACGTAGAGAATGGAAATATTCTAATTCGACACCTCCTTAAGGGAAGTGACGAATCGGGATATGCTAAAATGGAAACTGTAAATATCTATACATAGTGAAACCGTTGGCCTTGTAATATGGTCTAAAGCCTAAAAAACGGTGGCATTGACTTTGATAATAGCCAAACTTATTCCAACTGCATTAGATGCTACCTTCTTAACTAGGGACGGTTTGTCAATTTAGTCCCTCGTTCGTACTCACCACGTTAGAGTTGGTCAAGGTTGCTGTTCATAAAGTGAAAATTTTACAAAATTGGTCAAGGGTCACTATAAATTATTTACGCATGCCATGTTCCTCTACGTAACTTAGCGATAGTAATGGTGTCGCGATAGTAATTAATAAACGATCATTTTCATCTTTGTTTTGTAGGGGAAATGTATTAGTCCGCGAGATGTGTATAAAAACAAAAAAAAAGACTTCCCGAGTAATGCCATATTAATAAAAAATAATAATAATGATGCGCAAATAAATTAAACGAAAATTTACATTCGAATCATGTTTGCACAATGATGGCGGTTTCCACTTAAAAGTGTACGATGAACAAATTAAGGGATTACCGGGGCAGTCGTTTTCGTTAGTATCGAAATTTCCGTGTTGCCCATTATTTCCTTAATCCGCAATTATGCTCCATTGAAAAACTTATCGAAAAAAAGTTTTAAGGTTGACAAATGTCCTCGCTACCCACCTACCAGCCCTACCTCGAGGGGTGAATCTTTAAAATTCATGACTTTATTTTTCCTTAATTTGGCAATTCTAGGCAACCCTACCCTCTCGAGTAGGTAAATAATCAATGGCACCATCCCCAATGTCATAACTTGCATTGATTAGCTAAGTGCTGGCGGAAATTTCTAAAGCCACGGATTTTCGGCCTATGCCACGCAAGATGGCACTAGGGTTCGGAGATAATCCGAGTATCAAATTTTTTTTTCATATTTTCTACTTTCTCTTTTTCTTTCGTGCTTCCATGGCGGAATTGCACATGGCCGTGGGCCGACGTCGACGACACGTGTCGAAGACCCACCAACCGTCGACTTTGGAGTGAGGGAGGAGGATCCAATGAATGTGACCCGGCAGCCGCCCCGGGAGTGCGGGTTTGACGAGTAGGTGACCCGTTGGAATTGCAAATACGGGGGAAATACTCGTATGCGTCGCGTCCCCGTGGAAAGGTCGCTGCGCTTCTTGGGGGTTTGGGGGGGCCCCACGCTCTGCACGTTTTGTCATTGCCGAAATTCCTTTTTCGTGATTTTTTTTATTCTTTTCGTCTCCTTTCTTCTGTTCCGAGAGAAAATCGTGAAAAAAAAGGGGAAAAAAAGGGGGGGAATGGAGCTACGTACGAGCCGGCTCGCGTGGAGCCGGCTGAGCTGGCGGCTGAGCTGATGGCGGAATCGAGAGGACTGATTTGCCCTGGGGCCGCGCCGGTCGGAAGAGCCCCTCGAGAGTCGTGAGCGAGAGGCGCGAAGCGGGAACGTTCCCCTCTTGCCGGGCCCATCTTACTGCCCTCGCGTTTTGGCCGTTCGATTTGTTGCGCCACCTGTCCGGGCAAATCTCTCGCCGAGAAAAAGAAAGAATTAACACCATAAAAATCATCAAACTGGTACATATAACAAATTTATTTTAAATTAATTTTTTTATTATAAAAAAATTTAAACTGATACATTCATGACAAATTTATTATAAAATAATTTTTTGAAAAATAATTTTTTGAGCATCAAAAACTCCAAAATAATATATTTATGATAAAATTACATTCCGTTAATTTTTATTGATATCATAAAAAATTTCAAATTAGTATACATGTAATCGATGGTGCATAAAACCCCAAATCGACACGTCATCGATCGCCTCATATAAACTAACTCAGTGATGATTGGGATAGATTTATCCCATGTGTATTGATTTGAAATTTTTCATAATATTAGCCAATAAAGAAAAAGGAAAATAACACAAAATTCAGCCTAATCTATAGCGTCGCTCTAAACTTTTAATTCGTTCAATATAATATTTGAACTTTTGCTTAATTTGAATGGTTTCTAAATTTTGGCAATGTAGTTCGTACAAATTTAATTTATGATGTGCAGTGTTATTCTTGAACTTTTAATTTGTTCGATGTGATCATTTGATTATATGAAAATTTTTAATGTTGTTTAAATATTGAACAAATTAGAAATTCAAAAATCTTATTGTATATCGAGTTAAACTTAAAGGATCGAATAAGTTAAAAATTTGGGGATAACATTTGAAATTTGAACCAAGATTCGTGGACCGTTAATTTCATTGTCCTAAAAGAAAATCCTCAATTCTCTCTCTCCTCACCTCACATCTCACACGAAGTGACACCAGAGGTGTAGGATGCGCGATGCAATCCTACGGTCCGCGCCGGGCGGGGACAGCACGGGTTCGAGGGTGAGGGGCCAGCACCCTCCCCCACAGGGGCCACACCCACGTCGGTGATGCCATGTACAATCGATGGCCGATTGGTCCTTGGGGACTGAATCTAAAGGCCAGTTCAAATCACTTCCTAAACCGAAAAGACTCATCGATCAACGCTGACGGAGCATCGGCCGCAAAAGCTCCGGGATGATTGGACGGATACCAGAAACAAAAAGTCATAATCGCCTATTCAACGACGATCTCGAAGTCACGCTTAACACTCTTTTTCGAGTGTCGGCCCATCCGACGCACGCGCGCGACTCGACTCGGTTATTGCGAGATGGATTGGACACGGTTCTTGTTTTTTTGTTAGTCGATTCTTGCAAACCTAAAATGACACGGATGCACGACAAGTCTTGTCGTCTTAGCATGAATATTTGCAAGACGTGACGTAATTCAATAATAAAAAAAAGCTAAGTAACTTAAGAAATAATTGAAATTACAAGATCAAGTGTAATCTCATACGGTTCATCGGAATCTCACGATATGCTTGTAATTTTTTTAATATAAATAGTTTATCCTTTTTGTCCACAATAGTCCGAAAAGATGTATAATATGGTTATTAGAAGTCTTTTATTCATATTAAGAGTATATTTATTTAAGTGAAAAGATTTTTCGTAAATCAGTTTTATGCTTTCGCACATTTGGTTTGTTGGAAATTTTGTTGGAAATAATTAGTCGATGATAAACTATGTACCGTCAAAGAAAACATACTTGCTTAAGGTTGGAAAAATAAATTTCCTAACCTAAAAATTAAAAATTTAATATGATTTCTTGAAAAACATATCTCTTTATTATTAATTTCTTTTTCCAAAGTAAATACACCGGTTTGTATTGTAAATGAATTTCACATGTCTTGTGAGTTTTGTTTGCACAGTGGAGTCATCAGTCACGGACCTTGGGGCCAAATACTTTTGGTATTAAAAAAAATTATTTTGTCTTTTACATAGCATTAAATACTATGACAGACTTGAGGTTCATTGAAGCGAACTTACACAATGCAAAACACTTCGTACTTTTTAAGAATACGGATGCTGGCATGCACGACAAATCTTGTTGCTTTAGTACTCAGACACTATATATTTCGTGATAAATAAATAATTTTGAAAAACATTTTCCAAAAATGATTATTTCTATCGCTTGAAATAATTAATCAATGAAAATACTTTCATTATTGACAATAATTTATATCTAACATGTTCATAGATGAAGAACACATTTTTCACTAAATCATTTTTTTAAGTAATACAAGTGATTATTTTTTAAATATGTTTTATAAATTATCCATTTTTGGTGAAATAAATGTACTCTTGGGCATCATTCATTTCTCTAATTTTTCTAGCGACTATCTTCTTATCCGGTGTTTGGCAACATCCTCTAGACACGAAATCCCTAGATCAAATGCTGGAGAAGAAATCCAATCTCTAATTTATTTTTATTTTTTGCTTTCTTTTCAGTGTTAATATTCCCCCCTACTTATTATTATTATTATTTTATCGTCTCTTTTTACTTCTTGTCCTGTTTGCCAATCTTAGATCTTCCCAATAAAGTGATATTATTCATTTGCAAATTTTTTGTTAGTTTCGGTATAGCATACACATAACGAAACTTATGGGCAAAAAAAATATTCTGGAAACCTATTTTGCGAATTATATTACCTTTATCCGTTACAAAAGAAGCCATGTCCGAGAAATAAAAATTAGTTTTTGTGTTCTATATAAATTTTTGGTGGTATCAGTCCCACAATTGTTGGAGCTTAAGTTTACATTTTGTTTACTGAGAAAGTGCTGCGTGGATTGTCCACCGTCCATGCTTAAATTGGGGTTGCTATCCTTTTCGAATTTTCAGATATGACGTGTACGGTCATTTTTTGTATTATTTTATTGTGCTTTCAATTCTATAAAACGGGTTTGCCTTAATTTGAATTGGGAATGGGCATTGACTAAATATGAGAAGGTACTTAATAGCGAAAGTCAGAGAACTTGCCGTGAAACTTACAAATTGAATTAGGATGCGTTTGATAATATTTCCGTTATCGGGGATAATTTATTTTTGGAAATAATTATTTTCAATTTCTATTCCCTAAAATAATTTTTGAATAAAATAATATGTTTGATAAGTACACAAAGTTTCCATTCTCGAAATAGAAAAATAACAAAAATTTGTTTGACACAACCTATAATTTATTTAGTTTTTGCGATGTAAAATTTCTTTAATTTTTATTAATTTTTTGAGATTTTTTTCTCTCTTCTTCTTCCTTCTTTGGCCAATTGTCGAGCGCGGCGTGATCAACAACGATGGGTGACCGGTGGTGGGCAATGGGCAGCGGGGCGAGGCTCTAGCGACCGATTAGAATAGGAATTAGAAGAAAAGAAAAACAATAAAATAAATATTGTTTTCGAAAATAATAAGCTATTTATTTATTTATTTCTATTCAAATTTATTCCATGGCTATTTTTCTAATATGGGAAATAAATAAATTAATGTTATCAAATGAATTTCTATTCTTTTTCTATTTCGAGAAAAAAATAAAAAAATTGGAACGTTATTATGCAAACCCTTCAAGTTCGCATTTACCATAAATATATTTTCACTTTAAGATTGAATCTTTTGTATTTCCTTACGGGACAAGATGCAAAGAAAACTGAGAAAGAAAACATGACAAAATCCCACGTCCTTTATAATCAAAATTTCATAGCTTATGGACGAGAAAGTCACCTTGGTTAAAAAAAATAACCGTTTGTTCTTTTTCTCATGACTTAGCTATATAAAATGTCATCAACTATCCTTGTATAAGTTGGTCGCTTAACAACATATTGATCGCTTATTGGAAATTTAGTCATAATTTTATATATTTTACAAAAGTATGCATATACACACACACACAATCAATTCAATCATTTCCTTGCATAATTCACTCGTGAGTCGTGGCCCATGCTAATGGTCTTTAGTTGGGAGTACTTCAATTCAGAAGACAGTGATCACGCATGATAATATCGAAAAGACAGTGCATTTGTCGTTTACTTTCTTCAATTATTTACTTGACAAGTATGCCTTGAAAACACTCGCCGGATAAAATATTAATAAATATATGGCTGTAGTTTTTTCATCGAGTGATGAACTCCTCAGACAATGTTTCTTTCAAAAAGAACAATTAAATATATAAATATCGAAGAAAATAGACAACGTGGGCAATGCATGTCCAGCAAATGTCAAGTAACGTTATGGAAAGACGATCCACAATTTTTCTTTTAATCTCACGATACATACTCGACCTAAACTAAATTATATTAATACTTAAAAGTTCTAAACTACCTCGCGCAGCATCAATATTTTCGCGACACGTGACCTTGTGAGTCGGTCCATTCGTCGTCGGTCCAAGAAGTCAAGTCCACACAATAATCGAAGAGAAACTAATAAATAGGTAAACAAGTCGCATGCTGCAAGTTGTGGCCTCGTTCCATGCTGCTTGTTTTAATACTTTTCAATTCAAAGTCGAGATTCGTATCCTTCGATCTTTTTGTCACGATACGTATCGTGCGTCATTAGATGAAATAATTTGTTTTTCTTCTCGCATTCTTGCGAATTTGTGAATAAATCTCGAATAAAAATTGTCAGGAAGATGCCGGGAACATGACTGGAGAAGGCGACCAGTATACGAAGGCATGATTATAAATAAAAGAAAAAGAAAAAAGAAGCTAATATTTTAATTCTCCAGGTAGCTTGACTAACCTGAAATTCAAAGTTGGAGTTTCTCTTCACCGGATTTTCTGCAACAACGTCCCCAAGTTTGGCTTCATCTCTGAGGGCAACCATTAGTCATTATCATTCGATTCCGCTCCTCTTTTTCTTTTTTTTTTCTTTTTCTTTTTTGGATTTTTTTGCTATGTCGCCAAATGCCAAAGAAAAGGGTAGTTAGAGATTTTTTTTTTTTTACGCACTTGGCTAGTATTGGGAATCATTTCGTTCTTACGACTAAAGATCCCCGAGCATAACTACGAATACGTATTTTGTGTTGTATAGAAGAAAAAAGAGGCGAAAGATTTTGCCGTGGTGACATATTCTACGATCGGCTCGGGATTTTCCCCTACTTATATAAGACGAGCTTCTCGTCGGAAGTTAGAAATTACGTTGGTGGAGGTAATTTACGTGCCGATCCTTTGTCAACTAGCTTCAAAATTGTGTCACTGGAATTGGGCTACTCTCTCAATGTCACAAAGGCTTAAAGCGTGCGAACTGGACGCTCGTGTGAGGAGAAAAAACTTTGGAATTTCATAAGGCGTTTAGGAGAAAATAAGGACATGAGAACAACCGGAAAATCGAAAACGGATCGTGGGGCGACACGTACGCAGGCGAACCTCAGCTTCAAGCATCTTATAACATTAAGAGAAGAACTTATCTGGAGGAGAGGACGTATTTGTACAATTTTTTCATCTAACGTACAATTTAGATTTCTATGATCGTAACATTTTTGTCGGGTACATCCAATGAGCGTCCACGATACTTTCTGGAAATACTTTTTCTGATTTAAAATTTTTGTCAATTTAAGCCTCGAATTAATTTGATACAAATTAAAAAATTTATAAACTCATTACAATTGTGTCAATTAAATTCTAAATTTATTTTGACAAATTCGGTTCTAAACTATTTGCAATTGTACCAATTTTGATCAATCGTCGATATAGACAATTTTTAACAATATTTTATATTTTTGAATTTTTGAATTAATTTTTTTAACTTTTGCTTTTCTTTTTTTCTTTTGTCCCCCAGTGGTTGACGAGGCTCCAGCGAGGCTTATCGGCCACTAGGCAAGGGCCATGAAGCACTTGCCAGCCATCGGCGAAGGTTTGTCTTTTAAATGATTGATGAAAGCTTGCCGAAATATCAATGGAACTTACAAGAGCGCCCTTTTTAGAAATAATATTATATGATTTGCTATGGATCCTTAAAAAGGAATGGAATGTTGCCAAATTTCCTTAAGTCTGCATACAGACTTAGCTTGCTATGGTCCCAATGGAAGAGAGCATTTGTTGCAGTGGACTTATCGAAGCGTTGGTGGAACTTGCCGGTCTGGATGAGGCTTGGATGCCAGCTAGCCTTCCCACAAACGAAACCAGCATTGTCCATGGCTAGTGAGGCCATGGTTGCCTTCGCCTAGGTCCTAAATTGTTTACATCAGCGTCGGTTGGACAGTCAGAGCTAATCATCCACGACAATATCGGCCATTCGGAATTAAGCCCGAGATAAACCGAATTGACGTAATTACTTAAAAGTTTAAAATTAAATTGATGAAATAAATTATAACTTAATTGACATAATTATAATAAATTTAATTTTTTTATCAATTATTTCATGAATTTTGTCGTGGTAATATAGAAGACAAACAACCGAAAGACCTTGCGAGATTCCATTTTCGTCGACAACTTGGGCTGAGCACTCGGATTTTCCCACTGTCACGTGTAGTGCGGGGCAAAAGAACAAACAGACAAACAAAAAATCACATCGAGACTCCAATGCGCTTTTCGATTCTTGGGCGCGGGTCGATCGCAAGCAAAGCGTCGGATGAAATTCTAGTAGGAAAACTCCGTTCATCCACCAAAAAACAAAAAACAAAAAAAAAAGATCCCAGGACGACAATTTTCAACAGCTAAGGAAATTTTGTTTTTAGTCTGCAAAACCATTAATCCGAAAGCGACTCTTTGTCGGGGGCAAAATCATTCCCGCGTGTCGCTCGTGACGTTCCTCCATTTCTTTTTCCATTTTTTCCGTATATTTCATGATCAGCAATCGCACTTTAAAATGCCTTTTTTTCAGACGATGTCGTAAACTTTGTCGAAGTAGCTTTTGTTATTACAAAGCGATTTTACCCAATAATACCTTCTTTACACGATACGATGTGCTGATCTAGGACGCGTGTTATGCATGACCGTAAGATGTCGTCTTTCATGCGACACATGAACTATTTTTTCGTTAGGTTTGTCGAGTACAAACCTACCAGGTTAATTAATATTCCCAGTTTATAAGTAGACATTGTATTATTACGACCAAGAGCCATTTTAAATGGGTGAACCTTGGACACCTCTATACCGTTCTTGAGACTCTATTGTAACAACTTTATAATTTTCATGTACTTTAAAAAGAAAATGACTTTCGGACGAAGTTGCTTTTAGAAGTGTGCAAAACGGATCACCTGAACCGAACTTAATCTGCCAGTTGGGTCCAGTTTCAAAGAGTATCAGTCCGTTGCCTAATTTCTAAAAGTTGAATTGGCGTCCGAATAGTCCGATTTTTAGTTCTAAGAGAGAACTGGACTAGATTGACGACATATACATTTTTTTTTTTGTCAAAAAATTAATAAAATGTAAACTAAATAGTATATTGTCCAATGACACCACAAGCTGCGATGCTCGTTATCGCTTCCGTCAAGATCTTAAAATTTGCACACCCTCTTGCCATGCACAAACAATGTTTAACATGTCTACCGTACAATAAAATGTATAGATCTGGTCTCTTTCCCCTTCTGTTAGTGTACTTGGGTTATTGTTGTTTATAAATCTACCTGTTAATTCTGTTTAAAGGTCCTCTTACTTGTAATGTTTTCTAAAAAAGTAGTGGGTAAACAATTCCGAATTCTGAATAGATGGCATCAAGTAATGGAAAAAAAAAAGAGGCGATCGGTTTCATTGAATCGGACTAGGAATCGATCACTCTTTGCTGCTCCTCCTCTCTCTCTCTCGTTAAAATTCTGCACGACTCGTCACAAAGTTTTAACCCGCGTGAATTTTGACAGAGGAGACACACGATAACCAAGAAAAACAAGTGGGAATATATTGATTCGCCGAAGGAGGGAGAATCTTGCACAAAGGAGAACTTACGGGACATGTTTTCTTTCTTTCACTGTGAAACCATGTGACTCCTTGTTGCGATAAAAAGGAAAAAGTGCGCGTACTTCGATACAATTTATGCTCTATATAATATATACATATATATGTATATATATTGGCCCACGAGAGGTGTATATAGCTCGCAGACTTTGCTTTATGAGAATTGTTTCCTTCTTCCATTTATATTACGTTTGACAATACTCCATAAACATGTCTATTGATAAAATAATCGATGAGGTTTACTAATACAATAGTCTTTAAATTAATGTGAGAGTAATAATATTTTATAAGTTACAAATTCTTGAATGAATTGATTTCACAACAATTTATAATTTTTTTTTTTTTTTGTGTGTTGTTGCATGCGGAGTGTGTAGTATCATTAGCACAATTAAAAAAGAATAACATTTGAACGAATATAAAGACTAAAGTCCTTTTCAACTAATAAATAAATAAATAAAAAATTATTTTGCCAGATCTTCATAACCTGTCTCATCCTCGTGTTTTGAGGGATCTAGTTTCTTTATTTTCCCTGAACATTTTTTTATCAAAATAAATTTGTATTAATTACTCCAAATAATACATAAGAAGTACATATATTTCATAGCATATCAAATCGGAGCGAAGTAAAGCTCAGATAATACAAAAAAAATGAAGAATCAACATAACACTAGCAAAGTTAAACATGTCATCGCTCATTAAAAGTGCATCTGCTAAGTAAAGTAATTCGTGGCCAATCATTAGATCTCGTATTCACTAGTAATGAGCACACATCGAAAATTTCTTCACCAATAATTACGACATTGTCTGTTGATGATCTGAATCACTCCTTGACCTTTATCTTATAAAAAGAAAGAAAAGAAAAAAGAAAAGAAAAGAAGACCGTGTTGGAATCTAAATTTTCTTGGAGGATGTATGGAGCAACCCTGGGCAAGAAAACGCACATTAATGCTGTCCCACACAACGAGTAACTCAGATATCATCAAGATTGACATTTCGAGAAGAAACAAGGCATGGTGACCCACACAAGGATAAGAAGGGCACTAAATGTGGATTGCAACGATCGAGTTGGGTCATGTGTATCACGATTCGTGAGAAATTTGGAGATATTTATCTATTCCCCAGAAGGGTATGTCCTATAGTATATCATCTCGAATTTTGACAGTCATGTACTGTTGTGAGAATGCATTCATTTCTCATGCATGCAATGTGAACCAAATCACGCGTTGATTTCTCTTGCCTGTAATGTGAACCAAACCATGCACGAATTCGGAAAGGTCGCCACCTCTGATAATTCGTTTGCATTAGGATTTTAGGACCACCTTAGCTTAGGGCGACAGGATTGCAATAGGAGGACCACTCTGTTAAATTCCTTTCGCATCTGTCTTCCAAGTTTCACATATTTTCTGTTCTTTTCCTGTTTTTGGTCTATTTCTCTTTTTGCTGTCTCCAACGTTTGAATGCGACCCTCAACCGTGAAGAAGACCTTGTCTCGGTGAAAAGGAAAATGATTCCATAACTCCATTTGTTTCACGAAAAATGAATAATTTGACAATATTTTCTTAAAAATTATCATTTTTATTGATCAAAATAATTAGTCAATAAGAAATATTTTTATTATTGAGATAGTGAAAATGTATTTTATTCATTCATGTTTGTAAACAATACAAGCGATCGAGTTTAGGAATATATTTTTTAAATTATTTGTTTTCTGAAACAAACTAAACCCGTGATCTCATTTTCGTTCCTTTTTTTTTTTAATGCCACAAAAAAAAAAATCAAATCAGTACATATATATCGCATTCTCTCTAAACTAATCTTTGTATTGCAAAAAACCTACAATTGGTACAACCATACCACATTTATCCAAATTTGAATTTTGCATCGTAAAATATTTCAAACCAATATATTAGTACTACACTTACCCAAAGTTAATCTTTATATCCAAAAATGTCAAACTTGCATACTGGTATTACAGAAAAACCAAAACCAGTACACTTATGACAAATCTACGAAAATCCTAAAGAGCAAATTAAGGAAAAATTGTAGATTTTGATTTTCGAAACGTAAAAAAGCTCTCAGGGAAAAATTAGTAGACTTCCCAATTTAACTTCATTCTCTTTAGATCTGGCTTTCCAAAACAATGTCGTTTTCTTTATCAGGAAAACATCATTAAGGAGACCCACTTTGCTAAATTTCAGCATCGGATCAAGATGACATGTAGATATTTGAGTCATTTGCTACGTGTGTATCCACGTCGGCAATTTAGCTAGATATTAAATGTAACCTAATGAAGGGCAGATTTGTCGCAAGTCCACCAGCTTAAATTTTTTCTTGCTCCAAAACTAGTTTGCAGTAACATGGGTATTACTAGTTTGAGTTTTTTGTGACACAAAAGTTAATCCGAGATAAATATGGTATGGATGTATCAGTTTTAATTTTTTTTTCAATTTTAATTTTTTTTAATAATTTCCGGTAATTATAAGAGTCCATTGATTCTGGTATAATGAGCGGGAGTCGTAAGTCGCCGACCCAGCAGCAGGAGCAGGAAAAGGAAAAACTGTTAATGCTTGAACACAATAGTTTACACGCGGATAATTAATAACAACAGCTTAATTAAAAGGTCTAATCATTGACAAAAACTATTAATGGGATCCTTGTAGTCAAAAGGCTTCATACCATAATTTGTAGCACATGCTATATTTGAAATAAGTACTCTACCATTCACTTTCGGTGTCTCCTTCGAGCAAAAGTCATGGGATTCTCTTTTAAACTAATTTTTCAAATATGATCGCATGCAAGATACAACACCATCTTACTTTATGTTCATAATAAAATGAAGGATAAATGATACAAATGAATCTATAAACTCTGGCTTCGTGTGTAATGTAATCCCTAAATTTTAACTCAATATATAATGCTGTCTCTTAATTTTTAATCTATTCAATATGTTCTCTAAATTTTTTGTACATATTCAATTTAGTTCCTATACTATATAAAAATATTCAATATTGTCTTTGAATTTGAAATAATAAAATGACAAATTGAACATACGCAAAAAATTTGACATATTAAAAAAATTCATTCATGACATTGCATATTAAAAAAAATAAAATTAGAGATCATTTGTGTTGTTGTCTCTAAAATGAACCTATCTACTACGAAATCCTTTCCTTTTCCATTTTGGCCACTGGGAGGGGGGCAAGTGGGTAATTACGTACGCCCCGACAGCCCTCCAGGGTCGCCCCAAGGAGAAACTCGGCGCGTGGCGCTGAGCCGAGCCGAGCCGAGCCGGGAGGGGAGGCAAATAATTGAAAAAGTAAAGATCGGTGGCACTTGTGGGATAATCATTTAGGCACATGCATAAATCCCTACGTACGACTTTCAAATCCCCCCCCGGGTCGCTTTAGCAATCTGTAAATCCACCCCCTCCATTGGGTAAATACAGGACTTTTATGGCAGCTTATATATATTAATAAACGTCGTTATTCGTCATAATTTAAGTGTAACATTTTCATTTTTGGAAGATGCTGTCCCTAGTTGTTAGTGTATGGAATTAAACTACACCTTTCTCTATTGGTTTTTAGATTTTCTTTAACGAGTAGGAGTATGAAAATAAGAGTTATTGTACTGTTTGTTGTCGGTGAAATTAAAATCCCATCATTGGACCGTTACATATGAAAACTTTGGGTGTATTGATATAATTTCCAATATATTAAGACAAAGCATATATTTCCCATATGCGAAAATACATAACAAATTGACTCGTGAAATTCGTTTATAAAATGGGTAAAAGTATCAACATGAACTGATGACATGAAGACAAAGAAACATGGTACGATCAAATGACGCGAATTATTGCTCTTAGTTATCACATATCAGTTTATTTCATACATCATATCAAAGTCAATAACTTGAAAAAACCATGTCCTTTTGTGCTACGATGGATCTTTATGCACATACGATGTTATCAATTTGATAAAATAAATAGCACATAGTTTTACCTTTTTTTTCCCAAAGTAGGATAGTGTTTGAAATCCACTCTTGATAAAGCAAATCATTTCTAATAATATAAGCATTTTAAAAGAAAACAGACATATTAGACGATGTGATTGGTATAATTTTCCATAGAAGACCGATAGTATACATGGCTTGAAATTTTCAAAAGTTGTCACGCGTATCTTCATGTGCGTGGTCTCATAAAAATTGAACAAAACATAGAGAGCTTCCTAGGCTTGGCGAAGCAATTTCATTATACAAATCAATACCGTCAATAATAAAAAATGGAGAGAGCATAATGATCTCAAACCATAAAAATCAATAAATGGGACAGGAACTGCTCCGGGTTTTCTCTTAAAAAAATAATATCTCTAATCGTTAGAAAATGAATTCTTTTCTATACATTGGCAACATATGGTTTGTCTTGATTTTTTGGGATTCGGATTCTATTGGCGGTCGATGATAAAAACAAATTTCAGAAAGAATAAATAAATAAAAATATATATCACAAATGGTTTGCCATGGTCAGGGGCCATTTTGGTCGGAGCGAAATAGAAAGAACAGTGGGAATATTGCAAATGCAAAAAGTGGGAGTGGAGAAATGTGGATTTTTAGGACAAGCACCGCCATGTCCATACGTATGAAAATATGGGATTTTTCTTTTTTAGGACACGAACCGCACGTCCCCTCACACATATGAACACAATAATTATTCTTGGTTTTTTGGTTATAATTCCCCCTACCAAATCCCACCATCAAGGATATACGACGGCCGTGCAGCCGCTTAAATTTCCGCATGTGACCACTGCGTCTCGACCACGTCCTCTCTCTCTCTCCTCTGCCCTGCGAGCATCGCCATTGACAGTGGACTGAAGGATCTCCGAGAGAAGCTCTTCAGAATCTCTCTCGAATCCTCGTCAGTTTTGGGCTTCTGGGCAGCTCAGAAACCGAGGGGCCAGCTCAAGCAGCTTGTCAAGTTATCTCTTTTTGTTCTCTTTTTTTTGGAGGGTTGGAGTCCCTTTTGTCCATGCGACTTTTCTGAGCTCTTTATTATTGCGAGACTCAATCTTGAGCCGGTTGGATATTCTTTTTGGCCAGAAATTAAAGTGCCCACATTGCAAGAAAGTGGTATTATTTTTTTGGGAGGCGGGGTGGGGGTCTCCTCGTAGGACCGAGGCTGTCTTAGTTCTCTGGGTGAAAAGGGCAGATCTTTGGTCTGGTTTATGGTTCAGGAGCTTCAAATCAAGAAACACGGTGCTAGTGTTGCTGATGCTTTTCCCCACCACTAAAAGACCTTTCGTCGGTGTCATCCGATGAGGGTTCACGACTATTCTTTTTTCATTTCCGTTTCCGGTGAAATCGACTCATTTTGATGTTCATGCCTTGAACTCACATATGCACAGCTCATCTCGATCTATTGCTCCGATTTCTGGTTGTGGAATTCGACCCATTTCCCCACCACTTACTAACAGGAAATCGTCCGCTGCTTTCATCAACCCTCCAGCGTTGATTGAAGTTATTGGCCAGCCCAAGAAAAACGGCACACTTTGTGTTTTTTTATTTTTTATTTTTATCATCTCACTTGATGCTCTGAACAGAAGGTCTCCAGTTTGACCTTCTCTTCGTGTTTCAGTGAACATCTTCCTGGGCGAAAGTATATTCTTCTTTCGTTTTGGAATTATTGCTTGTTCGTTCTTTTGAAGGAGAGTACTTGAGGAAAACCCATCTGGGTCATTGCTTTCCGGATGCAAGAGCAAGCAATCCGGAACAGTTACATTGCTTTTTCCTGGTTCTTGATAGAAGATTGAAGGTTCTAGAACAAGAGGAAGAAAGCTAGTGCAAAAGAAAGAAAGAAAAAGAGGTATTTCTGCTGCTTTATTAGTTTATTGTGGAGTATGGCAAGTGGAATGGAGAACCAGGGGAAAATTCCTGCGAATTTGAAGAAACAGCTTGCTCTGGCTGTGAGAAAAATCCAATGGAGCTACGGAATCTTCTGGTCCATCTCAACCAGACAGCCTGGGTACTAATAGTTTCATCTCAAACATGTTTTTCCTTTTCTATTTTCGGTCATTATAATAGCTATTGATTTTATGCTAACCAGAAAAGATCCATTATTTTTCATATTTCATACCACAACACTTTGTCCTGGCTCCAAAGTTTGTCCTCTTACGGTTCTGGATATAGTGCAGTGTGGTGAGTGTGGTTTGCAGTTACAAAATGTGGGGGACAGATGCAAGGAGCCAATTTGATGAAAAATTCGATGTTTTGATTTTCTTTTCCTTTTTCTGTGAATCCTTGCTTTGTATTATTGTACATTCCATCTTCTGTCTCTTCTGAAAATTCAATTATAGGAATTAGCTTTATTACTCGATATCTTTCTTTTCTTACTCACATGATATCTGAGAAGTCTGGATTTTGTCGATTAATTAAAGTTCTTCATCTGTTATTATGTGATTGGAAATATATCTTTATGGGAAGGAAAATCAATAGCTAATTGTTTTTTTATTATTTTTTATTGTCTAATTATTTTTCTTGTATTTGTTAATTCCCGCATTACTTCAACGAATTGAATTAGCCCTTTGGCGGTGAAGGGTTGAGTGTTTGATTGTGATTCTGAATGTGGTCCACAATGTGATCACTGCAGGGTCTTGGAGTGGGGTGATGGTTACTACAATGGAGACATCAAAACCAGGAAAACAATTCAAGCTGTGGAACTTAATACTGACCAGATTGGTATGCAGAGAAGCGAGCAACTGAGGGAACTATATGAGTCTCTATCCGCTGGTGAATCCAGCCCACAAGTTAGAAGGCCTTCAGCAGCATTGTCCCCTGAAGATCTCACTGACACGGAGTGGTATTATTTGGTTTGCATGTCGTTCATCTACGACATTGGCCAAGGGTAATCACTGATCACTCTCCTCGTCTCTTACACTTATGTTAGAATGCGTGGACTTTGAATATACAGTCTACTGTTCCTTGTCTGCACCCTCTGCACCTGCACAATCTGACCCAGATTATTGAGTTTTGATACAAACTGCAATGAAGCTGAACTGTTTGCCATGATTCTAATGTGCCAGAGGTCTGTCTCTCGAGGGTCATAATGGTAATTCTTTAGCTGCATTATGCTGCAGGTTGCCAGGAAGAACATTAACTACAGGCCAGCCTACCTGGCTCTGCAATGCCCATTATGCAGATAGCAAAGTCTTCACTCGCTCTCTATTGGCAAAGGTTCGTGATGATCTTGCTTGAGATAAAAAAATTTCATGAACGTTATCTGATCTGCAAGGATTTTCTAATATGCTCAAGATGATTGGAAACCACTGACATAATTTTGTGTTTGATTTTGTTGCACAAATCAAACCCGTGGGACCATCCTCCTCAGAGTGCATCCATTCAGGTACATTTTTTTTTCCAGAATAATGTGAACCAAAACCCTAAAGTCGTTTTTAAAATGTCTTTAGCTACCTCTCATGTCATCCACTCATTCAAGTAGCCACCCAGACCAAGCGGAGGGTGAATTCCCATGTGAGATAATTAGTATTTGAGTGCCACATCCACCCTTACTGTTGACACAGCAGGACCACCTTGGCCAGTCGCATCCATTATGCTTTTGCAAATTCATAAAGTAACTGATGGCTTTAGAATGAGCAGAATTTAGCTTATCTTAACATCCGTATGTACTTTAATCCATTAATGTTCACTTAAAAAGATGCTGAGTGGGAAGTGATTGAGTCCTTCAAAAGTAACTCATGCTGGTACCTCTATGCGCATAAGAATTGCTCAACTACACAAAAAGGGCCTAGTGGGCCCAGACGATTCAGGAGTTGGCTTGTTTTCCCTGGTTTACTTCCCCCCCTGCTTGATGGCACATTTCCTCTTTCACAGTTTGAAAATACGTATCGTGGTTGTAGTCAGTAAGCAAGTGATTTTGCTAATTCTCCGGTTCTCAAACTGTCAATAGCTAGTAGAGAGCCTGACCTAACCACCAGCCAGTGTAAACATGTCCCCCGGATTGATGTTAATTGATATGTTATCTTTTCTGAGTTTCAGACTGTGGTGTGCTTTCCATTTCGAGGGGGCGTGATTGAGCTTGGTGTGACCGACCTGGTATGGTATCTGTATCTCACTGCAGTTTCATTTACGAGGAATTTCTTTGTTTTTGGAAAATGCAAATGCAATTGAAGCCAACTGGCCCTTATGGAATTGTTTGCGAAGGTTTCGGAGGACCCTGGTGTCATCCATCAAGTCAAAAGTACTCTTCTGGAAATCCAATACCCAATAGCTTCCAAGAAATTCAGTGCTCTTATTGGAGATACGATAAACCAAGACGATGTTGATATTCTCGATCACGACATTCTCGACGTCAAATTGGTTCCTGTGGCAAGAGAACTGGATATGGCTTCTCCAGACACCAGCTCAAATGGTTTTGAGGCCAATCAGCTACCGGAGAATTCATTTGTGGTTGAAGCGATAAATGGAGTAGCTTCTCAAGCACAGAGTTGGCAGTTCATGGATGATGAGTATAGCAACTGCTTACACCATTCTGTGAACTCCAGCGATTGCATATCCCAAACCATAGTTGAACCTACAAACTTAAGGTCAGTCCAAGAAGATGACAAGGCAAATGACCCTCAAGGATGTGGTTACAGGAAGCCAACCATCTTGGAGAATGAAATTGACGATGTACATTACCAGAGTGTCCTTTCATCGCTTTTGAGAACGTCACACCAGTTGATCGTTGGGCCACATTTTCAAAGGGGTAATAAGGAGTCAAGTTTTGTCGCTTGGAAGAAGGGACGGTTCCCATCTTGGCAAACCACACAAGGTGGGACACCGCAAGGGGTACTGAAGAGAATCCTATTTCAAGTTCCACGAATGTATGATAATGCTCTTCAGTCCCCCTTAGAAGATGGCGGGGAAAATGGAGTTTGGAGGCCGGAGGCGGATGAAATTGGTCTGAACCATGCAATATTGGAAAGGAAGCAAAAGGAAAAAATAAACGATCGCTTGGGTGTACTCAAATCCATGGTTCCCTCGGTCAGCAAGGTACTTGAAAATTTCTCTGGTGCCTCAAAGTGATCACTGTAGCTTGTCTCCAGAATCTCTTATTATGGCTTTTTATCTTTTGTGACTGCATGTGATGCAGGTTGACAAGCTGTCTATATTAGACGACACCATTGCGTACCTGAGAGAGCTCCAGAGGAAGGTTGAAGAGTTGGAATCTTGGGGGATTGGGATGGAAGTAGAAGCGAAATCGAGAAGAAAGCCCCATGACATGGTCGAGCGGACTTCCGATAACTGCGGGACCCATGTGACAGGCTCCGGCAAGAAGCCGGTCACAAACAAGAGGAAGGCCAGCAACATCGATAGCATGGAGCTGGAGACCAATTCTGTAGTGCAGAGAGATGTGTCTGCTGATAATTTGACAGTCAAGATTAACGATAGGACTGTGCTAATTGAGATGCGGTGCTCTTGGAGAGAGGGAGTATTGCTTGAGATCATAAACGAGGTGAACAATCTCCATTTAGATTCTCTTTCAGTTCAGTCATCGACCATCGATCGGATTCTGTCCTTGACCATTAAATCTAAGGTAGGAATCAAGTAATACTTTTGTTTGCAGTTTTCAGAAAGAAGAAAACGATTAGCTGTAATGTCTTGCCAGGATCGATCATTTTTCTTTAAGTTTACTGCAGTTGATTGCATATAATAGATGCACAGCACATCCTATGTGGACCTGAACATGTCGTCCATGGTCAAGATCGCTCGTATTCTAATGACTTCCATTTCTAATTTGCAGTTCACAGGATCGACGGTAATGTCTGCTGCAACAATCAAACAAGCACTCCAGAGATTCGCTTGGAAACGTGGGAATTCATCTCCATACTAGGCTACTAGCAACTGCATGTCAGTTCACATGACACGGTGATATTAGCATAGTCCTTTGTATTGCAAGACCACTGTAGAAGCCTGTTGAGTAGTTCTTCACGACAGTTGTTCTCGGTAGATAGTCCAATAAAATGTAGGTGAATTCTGCGAACATTTGTAATTTGTACTTAATATGAGACGTTCATCACATGCCTTTGTACCTAAGAGAAATCAATGACTTAATCTGTTTTCTTGCTGCTGCGGATGTTCTTAAAGAACGGGCGTTCAATACCGTGCATTGTGCTCCGATATATGAGAAAACTGCTTTCTTGACGTGCCTTTGTGTTAACTTGGAGAGCAGTTTACACGGTTTGTACTTAAATTCGTGGCATTTCTAGGTTCTGTTAATCAGAGTAGTCGTTAAAAACAGTGTAGCCAGAAGAACAAAAATATCACTCGATTAAAATAAATTGTGGAAAGGGATAAAGTTTGTGCATCACTGCACTGACATTTCATACACTTTTGATCAAGTCAATATCATTGTTTTTGCAACTCTTGTACAAAGATTAATCGGAATTTTTATCTTCATTTCAACCTCATCTTCTATATAGACTAACATTACAATCTACTTATACATGACTAAGCAGAAATGAGTCTTTCAGGTAAAAAAGCTTCTGAGTAAAAAAGCGCTAGCAATTATTGAGAACAATATGAAAAATTGACTTAGATTGAACTCCTCCTAGCTATTTGAACCTTCATTTTTTGCCTAATTTGTACGAAATGACAAAATGGCCGACTATCCCGTGGTATAGCGATCATCTAATGGTCCATTCCACTGTTCAAGCCCGTGTTTCCTTGAATGTCATGTGCAAAATGCATTTGAATTGTCAACTCGAATTGCAACTTCGACGAAGACCCCCAAACGAAATATCTTTTGTCGCGTTGTCCGTAATGGACGTTTGTCACCATTGACATGATTCTTCTGCCCAACTGCTCCCACCATGTTTAGCTCAGCCAGACGGCAAATGGGAAGGTGACTTTTCAAAATAAGTAATGGTGATTTTTCAAGGGTTCTCACGTCAGCTAAAAACCCAGGAATACTTTTCCCTCATTTTCTATTTTTGGGGTCAACATAATGGTGCTGAAAGATGGAGCAAGAGAAGGGCTAATACCCTTAAAAACTTAACTTTAGGTATAATTCTAGATCTACTCTGAACTTTTTTACGATCGAAAAAAAAATCTCTAAATATAAGTCTAATCAAAATTCTACTTTGTAATATAAAAAAAACTCCAACTTTAAGTTCAGTCCTAATCTATATTAAACTTTTTTTTTATCTCACAAAAAATCACAAAATTTTACTTGAATTTAAAACCCGTACTCTTTAGCCATCAATCCAATATTTTTCTTAATAATCAAGAGATGAAAAACTCCTAAACGCGAGTTGTTAGAGTGTCTTGAGTGCGAACTCTTTGGTTGCAAGAGATGAAGGACTTGTAAGCACGAGAGAGTGAATAATTAGTGCAAAATCGAAGATAGATGGAAGGAGAGCTCTCTTAAAAGGAAGAGCAATTGAAGAAGGCTAACTGTAATTGCTCGAGAACTAGATTTAAAGTTGGTGGTTTTTTATGAAACAAAGATAAATTTAGAGTAAGATTATGATTGAACCAAAAGTTGAGGGGTTTTTATGAGACGAAAAAAAAGATCTAGGATATAATTTAAACTAGAGTAAAGGTTGAGGGTTTTTAAGGTATTAGGCCGAAAGAGAAGTGAGTGGGATGCTCCATGGTAAGAAGGGACACTCTTTATGCCAAAAAATGAGCCTCAATGAGAAAAATAGAATTTATATAATTGTAAGGCATGCTCTCGGTACAAAATATTATTTATATAAATAGTCATGAAATATCATATATGTTAACGGAACGAATTCATTTATTAAAATAAAAAATATTTGTGTACGACGGGGCTTGAAGTTTACTTGTGCAGTGATTTTTCTTTGCATCGCCGTTGTTCAAAATAAAAGTTAAAAAAATAAAAAATAAAAAAGAAAAAAGAAAAAAGAAAAAAAGAAAAGATTGATTATCTTTGGGAACCGGTGGGCCCGATTACACAGCCCGCTTCGTGGGTCATGCCCGTGGCCCGACTCGGTGGATCCGATCCGACCGATTTCATGAAGAGAGGCTCCCGGGAAAATAGTTTAAACCGGGTCCGCACTTTGGACAAGGCTCCCTCGAGGCCTGATGTATGGGCCCAAATTATGGGCTAGGCCCACGGTTTGGGATGAGCCCGGCCCGTAGAAGAACAGCACTACAGTGACGAACCTAACGTCACCGGCCGTGACACGGAGAAATCTCTCCCTCTCTCTCTCTCTTTCCAACTGCCAAACCCGCTATCCATTTTTCCTAAAACCCTCTCCTGCACTCTCTTTCTCTCTCTAACTCCACCATCCATGTCTCTCTCAGTCACCTCCTTCCCTCTCCCTCGCTCTCTCTCTCCTCAAGTCCCGAGCTTTCTCTCTCTAGACCCCGGGCGCCACCGCCGCTTCGCCTCCGGACGCCACCGCCGACCGCCGCTCCTCCTCCTCTCCGTCCGCCGCCCCGGCCCCGGCCGCGGCCCGCCTCACGCGCTCGCCCCGGACGGCAAGTCCTACCCGGACCCCGCCGACGACGACCCGCCGGAGGCCCCCGAGGACGCCGAGCACGGCGTCTCCAAGTTCCAGCAGATCCACCGCCAGGCCTCGCGCGCCCGCAGGATCGAGGAGGACGACTTCAAGAAGCACCGGTCCACGTACCTCGCGGCCATCGCCGACGTGGAGGACGCCCCCGAGGACGGCGGCGATGCGCCGGGGGGCGGCCCGTCGGCGGGGGACGCCGGGGACGATTTGTTCGGGGAGATTGATAAGGCCATCGCTTTGAAGCGGAGGGAGTTCGTGAAGCAGGGCCTGCTGAAGCCGAATTCCAAGAAGGGGAAGGCTGAGGATGCGGTCGAGGAGTTGCAGCCGGAAGAGGTCGTGGACTTGGAGGAAATTCAGGAGCTTCAAGGGCTGCGAGTCGTCTCCGAGGGGGACGATGCTGGTGACGGTGCAGGGGAGTTTGATGACGAGGTGAGTGGTAATTTGAGTAGGAGTAATGGCGGGTCTTTGTCGGATTCTTCGTTCGATTTGGATTTCGATGCTTATGGTAGGACTAAGGCTAGGATAGTCGAACCCAAGTTTAGGATCACACTGGCAGAGCTCTTGGATGAGAGCAAGGTTGTTCCAGTTTCGGTTTATGGGAACTTGGAGGTCGAGATCAGGGGGATTCAACACGATTCGCGGGTGGTCAGTTCAGGGGATCTGTTTGTGTGCTGTGTTGGGAGGAAAACTGATGGGCATTTGTTCTTGAGTGAGGCTGATAAGAGAGGTGCGGTTGCTGTGGTAGCCAGTAAGGAGATTGATATAGAGGAGACTTTGGGTTGTAAGGCGTTGGTGATTGTGGAGGACACGAACGCCGTATTGCCTGCTCTGGCGGCGTCCTTTTATAGGCAACCTTCAAGGCATATGGCAGTCATTGGGATAACGGGGACGTATGGGAAAACCACCACCTCGTATTTGATTAAGGGGATGTACGAGGCCATGGGATTGAGGACTGGGATGTTAAGCACGGTAGCTTATTATGTGCATGGGGATAATAAGTTGGAGTTGCCAAACACTGAGCCAGATGCCGTGTTGGTCCAGAACTTGATGGCCAAGATGCTTCATAATGGGACTGAAGCAATTGCTATGGAGGTTTCTTCACATGGACTGGCTATGGGGAGGTGTAACGAGGTTGATTTTGACATTGCGGTTTTCACAAACTTGACGCACGACAACTTGGATTTTCATGGAACTAGGGAGGAATACAAGGTTGCCGAGGCCAAGTTGTTCTCGAGGATGGTCGATCCTGAAAGGCATCGAAAGATTGTTAACATTGATGACCCTAATGCACCTTTCTTCATGGCACAAGGAAACCCAGATGTGCCCGTTGTCACTTTTGCAATGGAAAATAAGAATGCAGATGTTCATCCACTGAAGTTTGAACTTTCCTTGTTCGAGACTCAGGTTTTAGTTAACACTCCCAATGGGATATTAGAAATATCATCTGGGTTGCTTGGAAGGCACAATATTTACAATATACTTGCAGCTGTGGCGGTTGGGATTGCAGTTGGAGCACCCTTAGAGGACATTGTTAGAGGAATAGAGGAAGTTGACGCAGTTCCTGGTAGGTTTGAGCTGATAGACGAGGAACAAGCATTCGGAGTGATTGTGGATTACGCTCATACCCCTGATGCCCTCTCCAGACTTCTTGATTCTGCTCGAGAGCTTGGGCCAAGGAGGATTATAACTGGTGTGCTCACGTTGCCATTTTTGACTTAATACAGGATTGCGCTTGCAGGGCTTCTTATAGTCACATGTCTAATGCCTTTTCTAAATAAAAAGATCATCTCCTTGTTCCAACTCTGGTAAAAGGTGATGATTACAGATGCCACTTTGATGG
Source organism: Eucalyptus guilfoylei (assembly GCA_016097605.1). Taxonomy (NCBI): domain Eukaryota; kingdom Viridiplantae; phylum Streptophyta; class Magnoliopsida; order Myrtales; family Myrtaceae; genus Eucalyptus; species Eucalyptus guilfoylei. The sequence goes on from CM027863.1 coordinate 27,839,947, forward strand.
GGTACAAAAGTTACTTCACAATCAACTGCAATTTGTCCTTATATTTTTTTATGTGCTTTAAAGCATGTAATCGGATTCAGTGTCATTACATTTGAAAAGTTGGAAAAAACCAAACTTTGACATTGTTTTACCTTTTTTTTCTTTGAATTTCATGTTTTGTTATCAATCCCTAGTCAAATTTTCTGAAAACTGGAACTACTCTTTACATCTGATTGTTATCTGCTGTGTCCTGTGCAGTAATTGGCTGTGCTGGTGAGAGTGATAGAGGGAAGAGACCCATGATGACAAAAATAGCTATCGATAAAAGTGAGGTGACAATGCTGACATCAGACAATCCAAAGAATGAAGATCCATGTGAGTAGAGTAAATGGAGTTACTTGTATATGTAGGTTAATATCTCCTTGAAGCTCTAACAACAATGAGCTGCTCTGTTGTCAACAGTGGACATTCTTGATGACATGCTAGCTGGAGTCGGATGGACAATGCAGGACTACTTGAAATATGGGGAGAATGACTATTATCCACCTCTACCTAATGGCCACAGGCTATTTTTGCACGATATTAGACGAGTAGCTGTACGTGCTGCTGTAGCTATGGGTGAGGAAGGTGATCTGGTGGTAGGTTTTTCAGGCCTTTTTCCTGGTACTCTTGTTTTAGTAATTGCTTAACATCACTCTATGTTCAACAACATAAGCATCTAAAAATTGCAAAATAGTTTGAAGCAGTGGCACCTCCCTTTGGAGGGTGCATTTGTTAGTGTTGATTTTTGTGATGTGTATGTTTGAGAAGCTTATTTTACGGTGCTTTTTATGGGATGTAGTGTATTTAACCGTTCCTCTTTGGAGTTATGCATTCACCATCTCAAAGAATTTTTATAAACATAATGTAAGTTAAAAGAGACATCATTGAATTTTGTCAATCAACATATAAGTGCACCTTAGAAGGGTCGATAAAAATATCACGTGCAAAGTTCCTTCAGTACTTTTGCATCATTCTGTTTTAATTGTTCCCATTTTCTTCTGATCTTATCTTTGATTACTTCATCTTTGATATAGGTGGTGGCTGGCAAAGGCCATGAAAGTTACCAGATGGAAGGTGACAAAAAGGAGTTTTTTGATGATAGGGAAGAGTGTCGAGAAGCATTACAGTATGTTGATGAGCTTCATCAAGCTGGAATAGACACAAGTGAATTTCCGTGGCGGTAAGTGAATTTTCTATTGCAATAACATGATATAATCTGATTTGGGTGATGATCATTTAAATCAAAGCAGATTTAGCTTTTTCAGAGGTATTTATGTATCACCTTAGGTTAGATAACCAGGTGGGAAAGTTGAAATTGATATTTTTTTCCACAGCAATTTAGGGAGGTGATGCTCAACTCACATGATCTCACTTGGAAAGAGAGTGCTATTGTTTCTTGCACTTATCATGCCATTACATATTCTCAGCATGACATACGTGTGGTTGTTTGCAGTACAGACTAAACTTTCGTGTTGTAACGAGGTTCTATGACTCATCTTGCTTTTTTTTGCGGGTCTGCAGATTACCAGAAAGTCATTAGTGCAGTACCAAAGGATAGTGCAGGGATAAATGAGTTTTCTTGGTTATCGATGAAGCCGGTGCATTGCGCAGCTCGCATTTTTGGCATTGTAAGGTTAGGGATCACCTCAAGCTGTAAATCTGAAGAATGCCCAGCCTTTTCCTATCCTGTAAGGTAACATGGTCAGTGTTTGAAGTGAAAGAGGGCTCTCGATGAAGCAGAGGATGATAGATCTCACTGAGTGCTGTGTTTTTTTTTTTTTTTTTGGGGGGGGGGGGGGTCGTTTTTGAATTGCAAAGGTTATATTTATGGTAGTAGCATGGGGAGCGGCCCAAAATTCCTGCAGATCGATGATCCTTTTTGAATTGCATCCGGCATGTAAGTTGAGCTGTTGTATTTGATCAAGAATTGGCTGGTCATTGAAATATTTAACAGAGGATGAGTTCGTCGTAAATGGTGGCCCAACTACAATTGCCATGTATTGGATGTTTGCATTAAAGACCATGCAAAAACATGAAATTCCGGACGGACCAAAGATAAAACGAAGTTCAGAAGTTAGATCTTTTCCTCACACGTTCTTCTTTCGACTGTGCAAGGTCAAAAAGAAACTGTCTAAACATCTCCTGTACTCTGAATCTTTTGGAATTTGACAGCCTGGACCTTTTGCTTTCTTACCTTGCCAATCCCTAGACTAATTGAACTTAGACACTGATCCTTCCTCCATGAGTCAACAGTGAGGCCTTGGTATGTCAATTGGGAGACTGTTCTCCAGGGCAAAAGTGAAATTATCACCTGTACTTTGATGAAGATTGTGAGTTGATCTGTCACAACTCGGAACATTTTTTGTACTGCAGGTGTGCACAATTTTTAGCTTCTAAATGAATCGAACTACTTCATAATGAAGTTCTTATTCTCGAGCCAAGACACTGAATATCAGCGTGTACTAGTAAGTTTAAATAAAAAACTTTTGGGTACAAAACTTTAGAGATGCACTTTCGGAGGAAGACATTTCAGTAAGAAAAGTAAACCATTGCAAATAAACTAAAAGGTGCGCACGCACGCACGCACGTACATATATATATAAATTATTGCAAATGCGCACCTTAGTCACTAAAAGGTGCGTGTGTATATATATTTAATTATCCTCTAGGATTTTCTTTTCAAGGGTCAAGACATAAGTTAATGACCTTATTTACTTAGAGATGTCATTAGAGATGTCATAAAGAGAACAAGAGCGACATTAACAATCATACGGTTTCATGGGTTGTCGGTTCGAAAGATGATTTTGATGGAGGGGTGCATACGGAAAGCCGTGAATTGACGCTGTCGCATATGAATGCCAATCGCATTACTAAAGCGCCAGGGCATGTCGCGCACCGCTCTCCTGGTCGCTCTCCCTCTAGTGATCTTCGATTTCGAGGATGCCGGACCCTGCTTAGACAAAGGTAATTCTACCATTCATCCAAGCTAATGGTGGGCAAAAACAACGGTTGAATGCTTACGATCAAAGCGTCAATTTAGCGTGGTTTGGATCAGTTTTCCTGTACCGATGACAACGATGGAGACTTAGGAGCGCGACCAACCCTCACGCGAGGAGCATCAACCTTTTCGGCGGGGCTTCCTTCCACTTTCATTATTGCTTCCACATTCATTATTTGCTGGCTTTTTAGGCCTTTATTTGCTCTCTCTTGGGGGTGAGTATGCGGTTGGCAGTTATGAGCTCATGAATTGGTAAGCATTATGCTTTAATTCTCCAAGACGTTTTTGCGTTTTTTGTCAATACTCCAGCGACAGTTGGAGGCTTAAGACTCGTTCTACTTCATCAAATCAATAGACAACGATTGATTTTTGATGTGCTATATGTTTGATTTCGATGTACCACATGTGATGCTATAGACTAGCTCTTCCCAAATTTAAGGTTAGACTCGCTCTACACATCAAATCTAGAAACACGAGATTTATATGGATCTGTTTGGTCATTATTCTGTTCTCAAGAATAATTTTCGCTCAGAAATAACTTTTTCTTATTTCGTTTAATGGAAAAGTTTTCGAGTATTTGAAAGTGTTCAGAACCGTACAAAATTTCTATTCTCAAAATGGAAATGCATTTAGTATAACTCTCAAATTTTTTTGTGACTTAGAATTTCTTTTATTTTTCATCAATTTTATTACATTTTTTTTTCTTTTCTTTCTTCTTCTTCTTCTTTTGCTGGCCTCGAGGGAGCTTCGTTGTTGTTGGGCCGGGAGTCGGCGAGAGGAAGAAAAGAAGAAAAGAAAGAAAAAAAGAAGACGGAAAATTGCTGGATTTTTGAGCTGTTCTTGTGAACAAGAAAGTATCTTTTTTTTTCTACCTCTTGATTTTATTTCAATTCTACTCCCAAGAAAAAAATTAGTTAATGTTATCACGGATATTTTTGGTCTTTTTTTTTCTTTTTTCGGAGAACAAAAAAATAAAAATAGTCATTATTTGGTTGGTTTCCAAATAGGACCTACAAGGCCCATAGAAAAGCAATGTCCCAAAACATTGCGTATATTTTGTAGTGAGAAAAAGAGGATGTTTCGTTCAGCTGACCATGCTTGCCTAAATTGCCATTTGGTTTTAAATTATGACGACTCAATCCGTCTATTAAATCATCATGAAACAGGTTGATATAATATTTTTTCCCTAGATCAACATAACTTTTCATGGAGAATGTATGAAACTTGAAAAGAGAAGTTGTAGAAGTTGATAAAATATACTTAACGTTATTAAAATGTTTAGAATTGAATTGACACAATTAAAAAATTTTACTGTTGAATTGACATATAATAATAATAATAATAATAGATTTAGGAACTTTTTATAATTTTCATGACAGCAGTTTATAACTTCAATGCTGCCAACGATATCCACCTAAACCGAAATCACAAGCCAAATTCTTCGAGCTGAATTTAGTGCACAAGATACTTTGGGATTGTCAATTGCCCCCACCACCCATTTCATGCCTCCTAACAGGTTTAACTAGCCGTTCAAATCAGATGACCGAAATCAGACTCCACTCGATAAATTTTCAGACATGTCATGTCTGCCGACGATTTCGGAGAACGCATAGCTAATTCCACACGCAAATTTTTGTACTTTACTTTTAAGTTTTTCCGTCACAATAATTGCAACATTAGACATGCCATGTTCTATAGTTCGATCTTCAATTTATAGACGGTCAAGAAGATTTGTCCAAAATTTCCGATCAGGCAATAGCTGAAGTTTTGAGTCGTAGCGAGCTATCTAATTAATGATCTAACAAACTTTTGGCAAGATCTAAACCTTTACATGACAATTCATGTGCTAACATACACTCTAGGGTCAATTAACTTTTCAATTTATGAGATTTTAGACCTCAACCTCAGACATTGTCGTCCTTTCGAGCTGAATTCTAAATTGGGTAACTCTATAGCTCAGGATATTCGCAAAGATGGGAATGTAAATTCACATAATCTGCAGTACAATTAGACAATCAAATTTTCGACAAACTCTCTCTTTAATAGAGATTAATTGCGTCATGAGGAGTCGATTAGCAAAATATACATTTCATTTTGATCCAATTTGAATGGCTAGACATTTTTCAAGTATGTTTTGCTTTTCGAATTTTGTGGGTCATATAGTTTAAGTTCCTAATTAAAGAGTGAAAAATGAAACTTTTCAAAACATACAAATGTTGACAGGTAAACACGTAAGTCATTTTTCATTTTTTTTTTGTAATTTATTTATTTTTTCCAATTTTATGTTTCGGAAAAGAAGCAAAGTTGGCTTTCTAGTTTTTTCAAACACACTAGGCAAGTGAGCTTGGAGAGCGTAGAATACATTACAGATAGCTCAAAATTATAAATTTGATTTCAGCCACGATTTTTTTTTTCTATATAGAAATTGGACACTGCTATGCTGATGACGGCACTGTTATTCCCGTTGAATAACTGTGCCTTTTCAACCACAAATGGTCACTAAAGTGATATTAGCAACCGAAAGCATAAAATAGACATGCAACAAATTTCGGAGAGAATTTGACAGAAAATTCTCAAATTTTGGACAGTACATTTTTTTTTCTCAAATAGACAATGAAATTAACAAAAAAGGAAATATACTTGACGCTTGTGATTCTTTTTTTTTTTTTTTTAACTTTGACAATTTTTTTAATAGTTTTGAATAACTATTTAAATGTAAAACTCAATTCTTTCCTAGTGTACTTGCGACAACGTTTTCACATATTATTGATATAAAGAAAGTCAAATCAATAGTGTACTTGTGACAACATTTTCACATATTATTGATATAAAGAAAGTCAAATCAATAACTCACACATGCATTTCACTAATTTAATGAGACATGAAAATATTATCAAACAAGTGAAAAATATTCGTACACAACAATGAGTCTTGTTGTAGCATTTACTGAACTTAGACACAATATATACTTATCTAGTTAAGATATGCTAAATTGAAATTTTGCTAGCATGGTGAGAAAGTTGGGCTGTATAAAATAGGAAAAAGGAAAGTGAGGAAAAAAATTTAATCAAACAAATTCAATATACTTTACATTTTTAAATAAATTTCAATCTTGGTTGATCACATAATGATCATGATTTTGGTTTTTGAGTTAATTTGGTTTGCTTTGGTTTGAGTTGAATTTATCGATACTTTAAATTTGTATAAATAAATATTCAAGCGTTAATTTTGGTAATTGTATTCATTTTGCAAAACGATGAATATATCTTTTTTCATGACTATAATGTGAAAATTGTTTTACATTAGACATTGCTAATAGAAATCCTACATTTATTTTTCTTATAATAGAAGTGTTTCAACTAGTCCGATATTTCATGTTGGTAATGTTTTCAATGAAGCTCTTTTCAATTCGCTAAAATTTTCTTTTTTTAAATAAATAAATAAATAAATTTATTGTTTTTAATCTTGGGTCAGACTCGCAGTTTTCCGACTTGAAAAAATTTGTGGTGGGGAGAGCATCGTTACTCTCCCAGGAGTAACGGTCCTATTGTCCTATCATTTTCCTAGAAAAAACTTGTGGTTGGTAGAGCACTAGTACTCTCCAAGGAGTAACGTGCTGTTGCCCTATCATTTTCCGAATGCTGCTCTGCTGACGACACCTGTTGGAATAAGAGTAGACCGAAGCTTTTCCGTGATGGTTTTGATCCTTCTTCGTTTCTATTTTTCCAAAAAAAACCAACAAACATAAATTTATTACAAATATACTGAGAGTACATGAGAGATAACCAGTTATGTTGACTTGTGGTAAGGCATGTCTCTCCTGCAATAGGATTTCCATCTACCTTCACTCAATCCAGACACACGAGATTATTATACATGCTAACCCGGTAGTAGCCAGAGTCGAAATTTTGACGTAATGTTTATCTTCACTATCATGAAGCTCCTTAATTCATCTCTTTAAGTTTTTCTTTCCCTCAAGAAAATACGGGGTGACATTGCAAGGTTTCTCACCCCAGGATGGATCTTTCGCTTGTTTCTTCCTTTTGAGCCTTTTAAAGACCTGTTTAGGTCCAAAAAATAACTGTGCTGCCACCCTATCATTTTTCGAATGCTGTTGGAATAAGAGCAAATGGAAGCTTTTCCCCTAATGGTTTTGGTCTTTTTTGTTTCTATTTTCCCAGTGATGAAATCAACGCAATAAAATTATATATATTTTTTAGGATTGATACTACAAAAAACTCTAAATTGATATACTTATGACATATTTATTGTAAATTAATTTTTTGACCATACAAAAATTCTAAATTGGTACATTTGTGACAAATTTATTTTAAACTAATTTTTTTGAGCAGTAAAGCATTTGTGACAAATTTATCTATCGTTAGTTTCATTTATATTATATTATTACCACAAAAAACTATAAATTGGTACATGTGTGACAAACGGATGCTAAAAGTCTAAATTGGTATATCCATCAACTATCACGTGTCATCCAATAAAATAATTTTATAATAAAATTCAATGAAAATTAATGAAGAGTAAATTTATCACAAGTGTACCGATTTTAGATTTTTTGTGGTCAAATAATTAAATTGGGATAAACTTTCTATAAATATATCGTTTGGAATTTTTCGTAGTATTAATTCTATTTTTTATGTATGATTTTTAGGTTATAATGTTATAGACAAACTTTTGTTTTGTTTTCCTTTGTTTTTTTTATCATGGCAAGGAATCGTTTTACGAGGAGAGAGTCCATCTTAATCAATAAGTCTTAAGTACATGAAATATCTTGCTAATCTTATGGACCAGCAAAGATGCTAAATTATAAAGTTCATATTGCCACGACCAGTTATCAACACTCGGTAGTGTGAAAACCTATACATGTCCACTACAAGAAAGCACCATACGGCAATCAAGTTTTTTGAGACAAATCTCTCTCTCTCTTTTTTTTTAATTGCCTTAAGTCACCCAAATATTAAGGAATATATATATAGGCCAATAGGTCCACTAAAGGCAACACAAAAAAGTGTTAAGTTTGTTGCATTAGGGTTGACCAAAGGCAACAAGTTATTAATCTTGAACCTATCGCGATAGACATAAATCTTTGACGCCACGACAGCTGATCGTCGTCACTTCCGACCACCGTCCAATCACCGCCGCCGCCTCTGAGCACAGCAAACTTGCTTGCTTGTGGTACGTCTCTTTCAGTTCGCTGCACAGTTCCGCAATTGAGGGTTTTCCTTGGATACCAAGGTTTATATATTCTTGATACAAAGAGAGCTAACTGCTTTCAGCGAGGGAGAGAGGCAAAGGCGTGCTTGTAGGCAAATGAGAGTATGATGATGCGTGGTGATGAAAGAGACATATTGGAATGATGAGTGAGTGAGTAATTAGGCAACGTCCTAAGTGGAAAAACCAGATTTTCAACCATAAATCAATCTAGATCGATCCCTTTGAACTTTACCTCTCGATCTCCTTGATGTAGACATGGGATCGCGATCCTCGTGCGAGGTTTGCATAGACAATGACGACCACGAGGAAGCCAATTGAGAGGGTGATGGATGGGACAACAGACTCGGGAGATTACAGGGAATGTTGGAAGTGGCGGGTGGAGGACGAAGCAGTTAGGCATGATTAAGAAATTTTAAAAGTTCTTAATCCTATCTTGAGTGACACCAAACATATGATGGGATTTTCTACAACTTGGAGGAGATTCAGAGCTCACTTTATCTTATGATATCTTAATATGAATTCAGATAACTAAATGGAGCCTTATTGAAATATTTTATTCTTGTCATTGTTCATGACATAGCAAAGCCTATCATTTGTCAATATCCTAGCTCAATTAATATAGTATGAGTAGCCTATTTTTATAGGCGTCAATTTTACTTGTAGGTGGGAAATCACTTCTCGAAGTTCTATATTTGTCTAGGTCACGAGTTTCAAAAGCTCGGCCACATCCTAGTCTCTTAGATTTCGTCGGTTTACTTCCTTTCATTAGAGCTAGCAAAATGGGTCATAAACCCATATTATGACCCATTTTTAATTAAATGGGTCATATATGGGTTAAGTGAAAGTTAAATATGAGTTAAAAATGGGTCAAGTGAAAGTTAAATATGGGTAATAAATGGGTTAAGTACAAGTTAAATATGGGTCAAAAATGGATCTGAGAAAGTAAAATACAAAAAGAAATGGATTTAAATAGGTTATTAGGAAACCCATTTTAAAGTTTAAATCCACGGCCTTTTTAACTTTATCATTTTTTTATTTATAAAAATCAAAATTATAATTATTTTTCATATTTCAATTTTCTTTTTCTTTCTTTTTCTTCTTTCCTTACTGGCGGCCGGCGATAGGCCAGGTGAGGCTCGAGCCTCGCTGGATCTGGCGAGACTAGAGCTCGCCGGCGTCGGGCGGGGCCTCGGCCTCGCCAGATTGGCGAGATCAAGCCTCGCCCGACGCTAGCGAGCTCGAGTCTCGCCAAATCCGGCGAGGCCGAGCCTCGCCAACGACTGGCAAGGCTCGAGCTCGCTGGCGTCGGGCGGGGCCTCGGCCTTGCCAGATTGGCGAGGTCTGGTGAGGCTAAGGCCCCGCCCGACGCTGGCGAGCTCGGTCTCGCTTGTCGCCGGTCGTCGTCGTGGCCGGTGGTAGGCCGAAGAAGAAGAAGAAAAAAAGAAAAGAGAAAAAAGAAAAATAAACAATAATTATTAAAAATTTAAAATTATATTTTAATAATTAAAAATCATATATATTTTTTTAAAAATAATTAAAAATTATTTAAAAAAATAAAAATTCGATTTTAAAAAAAATATTTTAAAAAGAATTATAAAAATTTTCCATTAAATTTGTCAAATTTTTTTTAAATATTTCAATTTATAGGTTTTTTAAACTTTTTTTTTTAATTTTATTTACTATTTTAAATTTAATTTGAAGTTTTAATCCAATTAGCATATAGTAGAAATGGGTTTTCCTAGAATATTAATAGGTTTTAGCAAATATAGGATGGGTCGGGTATGGGTCGGATATGGGTTAGGTCGAGTATGGGTCATTAGATTTACACTACAAGAATATGGGTCATAACGGGTTAAATGGGTCAAATATGGGTCGACCCATTTTCAACCTGACCCATACCCGACCCGACCCACCCATTTGCCACCCCTACCCTTCATACACTTTGCACACACCACTACTCGAAAAATTGGACTATACTAGATGGATCGGTTCACTTGGATGCACTCGGCTCTTCTGGCCATTCTAATCTGGCTCGAACGCATTTCTAATGCCTTCTGAATCCGATTTAATCACCCGCTTGGTTTTGAAGGCACTAATCGCGCTAACTAAAGAGCCATCCATGGTTTGTAATCACACACAAAAAAAATAAAAATCGCTAAGATGGCTTCAAAAAACCAAAAAAATATGGAACTACACTACTTGGTTCAAATATAATAGTTTTCATAAAATGAAAAGGAGGAAAATGGGCATTACTAATGAGAATAAATATAGAACTAAATATTAGAGCATATTTGTTTTGGAAAAAACTTCACGATAAATTAAAAAGGCTTCCCAAAAAATATTTTTTGAGGAAAATGTTTTTCCTTTTCTGGTTAGTGAATTAATTTTTCTAACTTTGAGTGCGCATATTTTCTTTGGCCATAATTTTTTTTTGTTGACCAATCATTTTCAACAACCTGAACATGTGAGGTTTAGAAAATTAATTCACAAAAAATTCCTTGTCTAGAAGAATGCACTCTTAAACATTAATGAACAATGCCGTAAAAATGGGTGGTACATAAGAAGCTATTAAATGTGGGGCGGGGGGCGGGCGGCGGGCCGAGTCCTTACCAGTCACATGAACAAAGAACCCCATTTCTTCTTTAAGTCCATTAGCAATTAACAACCGACGTCTAAAAATAGGGAGACTCATGCATGTCGTATTATATTCATACTATATCATATATATATATATATATATCATAAGCTTAATATTGGTGTTACATATATATCTATATGAATGGATTCATTCTACGCGAATAGTTCCTCAACTAATCACATTTACTTTTACACCTTCATTGAATGCAGGAATTTATGGCGGGTGAGCACTTTCCCACAGAATTAGGTGGGCACATTTCTCCCCCTGTTAACAAGATTTTTTTTTCTCCCCGCTCCCGCTCTCTTTCTCATTTTGCAGATCGAGAAGTGACATGGAAACCCCACGCGAAAAGGAAATTCGAACATCCCAAATGGAGGGTACATATAATTAATGGAAAGTAAATGAATGGAGAGAAAGAAGAAGAAGAGAAGACATTATAGCGAAAGGTGCACCATGGGTTTTGAAGGACGCAGGCTTGGTTTTGTATGTGTAATTCTTGATAACGTGGGTCTTACGGGGGATTAATGCAGAAAAAGATGGAGGAGGGAAGTCTCTTCGGTGGTTTTACCTTAAATATGTCCAACGACCTCAGTCGGCATTTAATTGCTGCTGTTCCTGGGAGATGTCCGGTCCATGCAATAAACCTTCCACCACAGAGAGCGAGAGAGAGAGAGAGAGAGAGAGAGAGAGAGAGAGAGAGAGAGAGAGAGATGAGAAATTCAACACCAGTCTGGCTCCATATTAATTGCCTCCTTCCCTCTCCCGTTTCCTCAGTCACCTTTTCCTTCTATATATTACTTTCTCTCCTTCCCCCTCAGTCCCACAGACTTCTCCTCTCTCTCTCTCTCTCTCTCTCTCTCTCTCCCTTCCTCCCTTTCTTCTCCTTCTTGTTTATTCCCTGCTCCATTTTCCTCTTCAAGAACATAGCCCCTTTCATGGTGAAAGTGCCTATCTCTTCTCTTGCGTTTCACCTGTCGCTCCTCCTGCTTCACAGCCTCCAAGAACGACACCCACTTGCGTTTTCTCGTTGAATCTCTCTCTCTCTCTCTCTCTCTCTCTCTCTCTGTTACTTCACTTGTTGCGTCTCTCGTTTCTCTTCTCTTTCAGGGTTATCTTGGACCTGCATTGTCCGTCTCTCAGCTTCTCGTTCACAGTTCCTCAGGCCCTGACAGCAACATCCCGACAGAAACCCTATATAATACTGGTGTAGCGTGACACAGTGCATGAAGTCGGTTTTTGCTTGCGACGATTAGCAAAAGAGAGAGCGCAGGCGGAGGGCGGTTCGAGTGCGGGACGGTGCATTAAACGTCCTGCGCGGTTGGTGCGTCTCACGCCCTCTGCGGCCCAGATCACATGGATCCATCGTCCGGTTTGATTTTCCTGTCGGCGGTCGTGGCCTACCTGCTGTGGTTCAAGTTCATCTCCGCGTCCCTGAGCGGTCCACGTGCGTGGCCCCTAGTGGGCAGCCTCCCGGCGCTCATCCGGAACGCAGGCCGCATGCACGACTGGATCGCCGACAACCTCCGCGCCGCCGGCGGCACGTACCAGACGTGCATCATCCCCCTCCCGTTCCTGGCGCGGAAGCAGGGCCTGGTGACGGTCACCTGCGATCCCAAGAACCTGGAGCACGTCCTCAAGGCCCGGTTCGACAACTACCCCAAGGGCCCCACGTGGCAGGCCGTGTTCCACGACCTGCTGGGCGACGGGATCTTCAACTCCGACGGCGACACCTGGAAGGACCAGCGCAAGACCGCCGCGCTCGAGTTCACCACCCGGACGCTCCGCCAGGCCATGGGCCGGTGGGTGAGCCGGTCCATCAAGCACCGGTTCTGCCCCATCTTGAAGGCGGCTCAGCTCGAGGGCAAGTCGGTCGATCTCCAGGACCTCCTGCTCCGCCTCACCTTCGACAACATCTGCGGCTTGACCTTCGGCAAGGACCCGCAGACGCTGTCCCCTGGCCTCCCGGAGAACGACTTCGCGAATGCCTTCGACCGCGCCACCGAGGCCACGCTGCAGCGGTTCATCCTGCCCGAGTTCATATGGAAGCTCAAGAAGTGGCTCCGCCTTGGGATGGAGGTCACCCTTAGCCGCAGCCTGGAGCATGTCGATGCCTACTTGTCCGACATCATCAGCACGCGCAAGCAGGAGCTGGCGGCGAGTCAGCAACAGGTCGGCTACGGCAGCAGCGGGCACCAGCACGACGACCTGTTGTCCCGGTTCATGAAGAAACAGGAGTCCTATCCGGACAAGTTCCTCCAGCACGTGGCGCTCAACTTCATCCTAGCTGGGCGGGACACGTCATCGGTCGCGATGAGCTGGTTCTTCTGGTTGGTCAGTCGGAACCCGAGAGTGGAAGAGAAGATAGTCATGGAGATGTGCACAGTCCTGATGGACACACGTGGCAGCGACCCCGCCAAGTGGGTGGAGGAGCCGCTCGTGTTCGAGGAAGTCGATCGGCTGATTTATCTTAAGGCAGCACTGTCAGAGACCTTAAGGCTCTATCCGTCGGTGCCGGAGGACTCGAAGAATGTCGTTGCTGACGACGTCCTGCCGAGTGGGGTATTCGTGCCGGCCGGCTCGTCAATCACTTACTCCATATACTCGACCGGACGGATGGAGTACATATGGGGGCCCGACTGTCTTGAATTCAAGCCCGAGAGGTGGTTGTCTTCCGATGGCAAGAGGCTTGAATTGCAAGACTCCTTCAAATTTGTGTCGTTCAATGCAGGACCGAGGCTTTGCCTTGGGAAGGATTTGGCCTATTTGCAGATGAAGTCGGTGGCAGCAGCTGTATTGCTGCGCCACCGGCTGACGGTAGCGCCTGGTCACCGAGTCGAGCAAAAGATGTCGTTGACATTGTTCATGAAGTATGGCCTGAAAATGAATGTCCACCAGAGAGACCTGAGGCCTATCTTGGCAAAGATAACCAAGAACGATGATTTGTGTGGGAAAGCTGTTCTGAGCAATGGGCATCATCTGGCGGCAGGCGAGGTCAAGATGGTCAACGGGGTAGCTTAATCCATGGCATTCCTTTTGGGGTTCCCGGCTCATGATTTTGGGAATACAAGTGCAAATTATCATGAAGGGTCTCATATGATTTGTCTTTTGTTGAAGTCATTTATAAATAGCATATGGCTAGAGCTGTGGTATCTTTACTTGAACAAATAAAGCTGGTTCACCATTTGGTTATATGAGGACATGAAGGTCAGTGATGGGATGATGATCTCATATCTCGACAAGATTTCGGATAGCTTAATAATACTGTCGGCAGCTGAATCCATGGTGGAAGCAGAAGGATGGCTAGGTATTACGGAAACTACTTTTCAGGACTCCACAGACTGAAGATCAGATCCATTCTTGATACTCAAAATTACTCGTGTATAAGTTGTTGGTGTCATTGGAACTTGGCCTGAATTGTACTTTTTATAATCAGAAAATCATTGTATGTACTACCTCAAGCAATAATTTTACATATATGGAGTATTTATACTCGACATTTTTCTTTTGCGAAGTTGAATTCTATACTGGATTAGCAAATGCCCTGAGTGAGAATATCTAGCTCCCCAGGGAAAAATTTCAGGTGCAACAGCTACCCACTTGATGGAATCTGGTGTTGCTTATTCAGGCAAGTCCCGGTCTTACATGTGTTTTTTGATGATCCTTGACCGTGATGGATCTGAGGGAAAATTTGCCGCGTCAAGGATCAAAATCAGCAGATGTCGCCTGGCCTTCGGAAGAAGGGTGAATCCAGACTAATGTCTACAAAAGGAGTTCATGAATTTTGGCTCATAACGGACACATCTTTGTCAACACACCATGTCAGAGAGAATCTAATGGCTCAACTAGCAATTATTTTATGAGGAAATTGAGTTCATAGAATATGAGGGAGCTATCTAAGTATCTGCCTTTTCAGGGTACTGTCAGTGTCTTTTGGTTCACAAGGTCCTGTATGGCCTTCAGGCAAGTCCTGGTCTCATGTGTTTTTGATCCCGGACCATGATGGATCTGAAGGAAAATTTGTAGCGTCAAGGATCAAAATCAGCACATATCGCCTGGCATTCAGAGGAAAAGTGAATCCTGACTTATGTCAACCACAAGAATTCATGGTTTTTCGCTCAAAACAGGACACATCTTTGTCAACATATGATGTCAGAGAGAATCTAGTGGCTCAACTTCTGCAATTATTTTGTGAGGAAATTGGATTTCCAGGATTTGAGGGAGCTTATCTAGTATCTGCCTTTTCTAGGCACTGTCTTTTTCTTCACAGCTCCTGTGTTGCAGACTGCCTGGTCCATTTTTGGCAGTTAGATGTATTCTCTGATCTGCCTCACTCTCTACCTAAACATTAATTGATTTTTGGTCTATTTGTGCCTACTCTGTGACTTTTGTGCAGTATGTCGTGGACGCTAAAGAGTAGAGAGAGTAGACAGAGAATATCATTCACAGAATCAGAAATATGACGGTGGCGTAGAGGTTTGATAAAACAAATTGGTCTTCTCAATTTCACCAAGGAAGAAAGACTTGAAAATGCATTGAAAGATGCTAGGTCAAGAAAAGGACTAACACTTTCTCACAAAGTGGCCAGTACTCTCTCTCTCTCTCTCTCTCTCTCTCTCTCTCTCAATCAATCCAATCTTTTTTCTTGCCCTGTTTGAGTTTAAAGGACGACATTAGACATTGGATTCGTGTAGGCATTGTTTACAAGCATTGGCTGAAAACGGCCATCTGTAATTAGACTAACATCCACGATTCTACCAACCGTTCACCGAAAATGCAATGAAAGATTACATAGGTTCGATATTGACTCCTGTGAATTATCAGCGCTTAAAATACTTGAAAAGATGGTAATGAATTCTGAATGATCAGATGATCAGGTAATCATGTTGTGCTAAGCTAAAAGTTACACGTTCAATAGACTTGTGCGTAAATTATGGACAATCACGAGAGAGCAGAGCACGAGTATGAATTGATTTCTTCTTCAACTCATATCTGTTTGGCAGGAAATTAGAAGAAAACGGTGGTCTTAAGAAAAGATATAGCCCTCTAACCATTCCACAAGATGATCTTAAATGGCTTAAAATATTGATTAGGGTCAAAAGCAGAATTAGTTGATAAAGCCGGTAGAGTCCCTCCTTTAATTGCTCCGTTGTCATTAATAAGTAGCTTAACATCTCTCTCGTCATTTCGTGCAAGAAACAGTGCACCACCATCATGGGCTTGCGCAGTTGCAAAAAGTTCTCTAAATATGGTCCTCTGTTCATTTCACTTCATAAATTGGAGGGTAGTTCAAGTAATAGAGGACCAGAAATCTTCTGTTTGATACAATTGTTAGGTTTTGAAAAGACAGAAAAAAACAGGGTAAATCTCTATCAGTCTTCCCTATGGGTAGATTTCTTTTTGTGCTTTCAGACTGCCAATTTCAACTGCTTGATGGGAAAAAAGGGACGTCCTATTTGAGAAAGTGGAATTCTTGCTTCTCTTAACGAGAACAGTTAACATTGAAAGTCGAAACTGGCAGAATCTTCTGATCTACTCCCCGAATTGATGCCGCCAATGAAATTCGTTCTTGTACCTACCCTTGACCATATCACACCGATCGCATTTTATGAGAATAGATGCTGTTAATGGATCCTAAGTCGAACAATTGTTTGTGTCACGGAGTGCTAGACGATTGTACATCGACATTGGCACAAAGGTCACTCAATACGTTATCGGAGAAGAGTATGGTTCAGAAAAAGTGGGTATGGCTCAGTTGAGTCAAAGACGCAATAAGCTTGTTTGAAGTGGGATGGGCTAATGGACTATTATGGTCAATGAGGTAGGGATAGATCTAAAGCAACGTGAATTGAAAATTTAGTGAGATCACCACTATTGAGCTTAAACTATTGAATGAAGGCTTGGTTCAATATTTAAATATTTAACACTCTTTCTATGAGTAAAAAACAGAAATATATAACAGGAGACGTAACTAAAGGCTTGAAAATTCTGTGAAACCACAACCAATTGCTTTAGAAGTTTAAGTTTGTTACGTGAAGGAGCGGTTTAGCATTTTAAATTCTTTCATAGTGAAAGGAGACAAAAAGGAAATTTATGGACCACTTACACTTACTCAAGACTTGAGACAAAATCTAACGCAGGGACCTAAACAAATTCTTGTCGCCTCCCATGTAGGACTACACTTATATCATTCGATTGGTTCTATTCATCATGATAAAGTGGTGTGCATTGTATAACATGCCTCTCCTACCTACCAATGTTTGGAAGGCTTTTCATGTCATTCTGACAACAACTTACAGTAAACACGCTGCAGATATACTTCTTTTTTCTCTTTCTAACTATTGAAATTTACATTACAACCATACAGCGGAGGAAGGACACATTCCAGAATGATAAAAACCAGCAGAGATCGCCTCAAGAAAGTTGTCGTGATGAAATTTGGTTTCTACTGATTTGAAACTGCTAATGGATATCACTCTTCACTTCATTAGAATTGCCCTCGGTACAATGATTAGTTTTACAGAGGCGACTGAAAAATGAACAAGAACCTGCTTCGAAAAGCTAGTTCTAACTTCTCACATTCTCTGTCCCTAGCAAAGACCAGATTGTCAACATGTGCTTTTGCAGAAAAAAATTGTTTTAAGATGTTTTAGTACTACTGTTTCCACACCTCTTTTGGCAACTTAGTTTTTCCATAATTTCAGAAAAAAGCTTGGTTTTAAGATGTACAGATAATTATCAAGAAGTATAAACAATAGGTAATTCCTGCAGGATGCAGCATCCACAAACAGTAATACACTCGCACCATGCTCTCCTATTTCATCAAGTCATGTTCAGAGAAATTCAAGCACAGCAGTTGACTTTCCAAGATATTTAACTCATATCCTCATTTCCATGAAGCTAAGTGTATGGCTTTTTGTATCTTTATCAATGATCAAAAAACAACCTGGTTCTCTCAACTAAGAAAGAACAATACGCAACGCATCCAAGCAGACCCTTAGTATTTAGGTTTGAGCAGGCTTATGCTGAAATCCCATAGTTTCTTTGCAAGTTCTGCATCTTGCGCAAGAGAGCTTGCTCTGGCCTTATTACTGTCCATAAAGTATTCACCACTAGCCCCTTTCACTTGTGAGTGCAGAGCCACATAGCATGTAGTTGCTGCTCCCTGCATTCATTTTTATTGAGCAACCAAATTCAGTAACACTGATTTAAGGCTCATATGCCAAGGAAATTTTTTTTTTTTTTTGCGCTGACTGCAGACGTATGCAGAAATGGGCATACCTGTTGAACATTTTTTAGGAACAATCTTCCAAGAGAACTAGCAAGTACTGCATAAGCCAGAGGAAAGAAAGCATCAATAAGAAATAAGAAGGTTTAAAATGGATGGAACGGCAAGCGATTTGACCAAGTTATTATATCTGAAAGTCAAGTATCTCAAAAAGCAAAATCCATTTGATCAATTGAGAACAAGCCTCTTGTTTAAGTCCTTCATATTACAAAGTTTGAACGTGGCACAAAATGTTATCATGATACCATGACACTTTCTTAGCCAAGGCATCGACAATGCTACTGGATCTACATGTAGACTTACCATTGAGAATGCTATGATGGCGAAGAAGATTGGTTGCTATAGCTCCAGGATGAAGTGAATTAACAGTTATCTCCACCCCTTCTTCCTGTTCAATTAAAAAAAATTCAAATTACAGCTTAATAGTCATGAATACATGAGAGAATAAGCAATGGAAATTGAGACTGAGCAAGAAAAATCTCAGGAAAATATAAAGGGTGTCCCAGTGGATGGGGCTCCTGTATTGAAAGGTCTAAGGAGGGTTGATATAGGACCACCAAAAGTTATAGCAGAAAACGACCAGAATCAGTCATGTAATGCATATGGTCACTTCAAAATTTAATGATAAGACTCTCCAGGACGAGAAAAAACAAAGACAAGCATTCTTGTAATGGGAAAGCGGTTTTAGAAGAATGGAAAATATAAATTGAACCTTACCTTTAAGCGCCTTGCAAGCTCGTTTGCATGTAATATATTAGCGAGCTTTGACTGCCCATAGGCTTGTATACTATTGTACCTGCAATTAGCAGTTACTTGTATGACATCAACAACATCCGACTTGAATAAAATGGATGTGCCAGACTGAAAAATGGCTGCTACAATATGAAAATAGAAGGAAACAATGAATCGTCCTCAAGACAGAGCTGTCATTTCGTACTCAGATTCGCTATTGATTTTGTCAAAACGAATTCCTTCGCGGTATGCAAAGCGGTGACCCTCTGAGGACACTATAACTATTCTTCCTTCTCTATTGCTTTCCTGTGAAGTTTTTTTCATAGTCTCCAACAAAAGATTTGTCAGAAGAAAATGACCTGAAAAAACATTTGAGAAGTTAAGCCATATGACACACACAACTTCGCAAAGACTGAAATAACAAGGACCGTTATACAAGTTCGTAAATGGAAGGATGTGCAAGCGTGAAGCCTATATAGGACATACCTATATGGTTTGTTGCAAACTGTAGCTCTATGTTGTCTGGAGAAAGCGTGAAGGGACATGCCATTACCCCTGCATTATTACTTCCAAAGGGAAGAAACATAATCATGCCGTCTTGCTAACAAGTAATCCAACAAGTGTTCAACTCAAGGTCAAAAGACCAGGACCACGGGATGCTTATTCATAAAGTGTGAAATTGAAAAGCACTCAGCTTTTGACTACTCATTAAGCATTTGCCAGATGGCCATCAAGAGAAATTAAGTAAGAGTTTTTGTGAATGTTTAGGGCCATAAAACATTTAGGTGAAATGATTAAGATTTCTTACATAAGGAGATTCAAGGGAAGAGCGGATGATTGATAGTCTGACGCAAATTTCCAAACGGATGCCATAGAGCTGAGATCCAACTCCATCACATCAATCTTAGCAGATGGGAGTTCCTTAAGTATGGCTTCTTTGACGCTCCTACCAGCATCCACGTTCCTCACGGCCATAACGACATGGACTCCACGTAAAGCAAGAACTCTTGCAGTCTCCATGCCAATGCCACTAGAGGCACCTGAAAGCATAGCGATCCTCTGTAAGATTGAAGTAACTAGAAGGAATAGAGACTAGCATCTCAAGTCAGATCGACAAGGGGTATGAAGGTAGTCATCAAAGCCATTTGAGAAATCGGTGTCATCAACAAATTTTTATCTACCAAACCCGCAAACACAAAATGACATAATCTTCATCTGAAATATTTCAATAAGTGCAACACTTAGTTGTTTCATAAGTAATCCAAGAATTGAGAATGAAATGATTGATTTATTCAGAAAGAATTCCAGCATAACTGAAACACGTTGATCAGACAATTTCCGAAAATTTCATATGCGCCGCCTGGGTTAGACATTAAGCTTTGAACCAAGACCATCTCAAATTAACCCTCATGCAACCAATCATAATTTTCTCCTAAATCATCTGCATCCACCAATTAACAACCTCAACCCATGCTAGTTCGGATTATCCTAATAACATTTCCCCAGCAATTTACAGACAGCCAATTATAAATTCAGTCTAGTCCCTGCAACAAAACATTGATTTATCTGCAAAGATGACAGGCGAAGTCAAGAGTTTCCCAGTACCAGTAGTTCGCCATAAACCCTTACAAGGAAGCACGATCCAGATTGTTAGAACTTATTAAAGTTTGAATTTTTATTCGTCCCATCTTCCTCAAGAAAGAGAATAAGCTAGAAGGTGTAAGGGGGAAAGGCACAGATATTATTATAACGAGACCTGTGACGATGGCAGTGAGACCAGTTCCATCGATTCCTTGAGTGACTTCTTCAGCTGTAGAGCGAGCAGAGAACCCAGAAGGCCCTCTCCACCCAAAAATCCACATCGTTTCTCTCTCACTTTTTTTTTGCCCTTCTCTCTGTTTTTTTTGCCCTTCCCCTCTTAATTGCAGATTCAAGACAACTGCACACAGTTATTAGCAGAGATTAAGGTAAAAAAAAGGAGATACTTTACAGACGGAGGGAGAGTTTAGGAATCAGAAAGAGAGGAGAAAGAGTGTCGTCATCCTCTGAGATCCCGGGGCAGGAGTAAAACATCGTTTGACTTGAAAAGTGGCAACGACCAAAGTCAAAAATGTTTTGTTATGGGGGGGGGGGGGGGGGGCTCACAATTTTTCATAGTTAGATGGAGAAATTTTATATTTTTTTTACTCCTTGGATTGACGATAACCCTTCATGAGAAATGCCAAAATGGCACCTTTTTTTATATATGGGATGCAAGCTGCCACCATTAATTTTCTTTCTTTTTTGGGTTGAGCAACCATGGATTTGACATAAATATTTCTTTGACGTTATGATTGGTCCGATTCGCATTAAGTAAGGTCATGATGAGTGTTTGAACAAAAAAAGGAAAAAAAGATCATGATGAGTCAAATTACTATTAACAAAATATAATTCAATAAGAAATAAAACTCTTATTGCATTTCTCTATTCTAATTTGATATTCAAATGTAATACGGAAAGAATTATCAATTCACTCTTAAATTTATCGTATATATGTCAATTCAATCATAAATTTATCAATTTTATTAATGTGATCTTATATATTTACACAAAATTTCAATGTAATCTGTCTGGTCAATTGTGGGTGACGAGCCATGTAAGAAGTCATTACAGCTCCCCGAACTCATTTGGATTACTATCCAAACTCTTAATATCTAGTTTAGAAAAGACTTGGTTCTTTGGACTAAAAGAATAAATCTTTTATAGCTGAACTTTATTATTTAGTAGGAGTGATCATGGTTTTAGAGTTGGAATTTGGAACTTACCCTATTATAACTCGTTTCAGTTTTTGGACCCTAAAACTTACCTTATTTACCTATGACTGCTTCTAGAGCCTACTATATTTTTCCGATTTGGTTCCCTTTTTTTTTTTTTCCTTTTTTTCTTTTCATTTTTTTATAGCAAAAATGTTATGAGCAACAAAACAGTCCAAAGTGAAAAATAAACAACAAAAATTCTTACTAGCAAAAAACAACAATCCATAAGATTAATATGTAGTAGTCACGTACAATTATAAACACGAAACATAAAACATAAATTATGAAACTTCACTCCTTATTTGGGGGAAGAGCAAAGACATGTGAGGAGTTTCGAAGAAGGACAAAAGACCAAAAAGTGTTCAGATTAAAATTTAGGGGAAAAGGAAATTGGGATTTTGTCTTTTTAACTTATTAAACTGGTTCCGAGATCAATTTCAAAACAGAACAATCTGGTCCAGTTCCCAAGTGGTATTCACTCGAAACCTGTTTTTGGATCGGTTCCATCGAAAATCGATTCTCGGACCTATTTTTTGGGCGGTCTAGTCTAGTTTCCAAATAGAACCGATCCGGTTGCACACCCCTATTATTTAGGATCAGTCAGGGTTATGCTGAAATCCCATAGTTTCTTTCCCAGTTCTGCATCTTGCGCGAGAGAGCTTGGTTCGGCTTTATTACAATCCGAGAAGTATTCGCCAGTAATCCCTTTCACTTGTGGGTGCAGAGCCACATAGGATGTAGTTGCCGCTCCCTGCATTCATTTTTATCGAGCAACCAAATTCAGTGAGTTACACGGATTTAAGGGCTCATATGCCAAGGAAATTTTTTTGCGCTGACAGCAGACGTAAGCAGAAATGGGCACACCTGTTGAACATTTTTCAGGAACAATTTTCCGAAAAAACTACCAAGTGCTGCATAAGCCAGAGCAAAGAAAGGATCAGTAAGAAACAAGAAGGTTTAAAATGGATGGAACGGCAAGTAATTTGACCAAGTTATTATATCTGAAAGTCAAAGTATCTCAATAAGCAAAATCCATTTGATCAATTGAGAACAAGCCTCCTGTTTAAGTCCTTCATATTACAAAGTTTGCATATGGCACAAAATGTTATCATGATACCACGACACCTTGCTTCACCATGGCATCGACGATGCTACTGGATCTACATGTAGACTTACCATTGAGAATGCTATGATGGCGAAGAAGATTGGTTGCTATAGCTCCAGGATGAAGTGAATTAGCAGTTATCTGCACCCCTTCTGCCTGTTGAATTAAGAAAAATTCAAATTACAGCTTAATATTCACGAATACAAGAGGGAATGGGCAATGGAAATTGAGACCGAGCGAGAGAAATCTCAAGAAAATATAAAGGGTGTCCCAGTGAAAGGAACTCCTCTATTGAGAGGTCTAAGGAGGGTCGATATAGGATCACCAAAAGTTATAGCAGAAAACAACCAGAATCAGAGTCGAGTAACGCGTATGGTCACTTCAAAATTTAATGAGAGACTCTCCAGGACGAGAAAAAACAAAGACAAGCATTCTTGTTATGCAAATGCACTTTAAAAGAATATAATATGTAAGTATGAACCTCACCTTTAAGCGCCTTGCAAGCTCGTTCATATATAATATGGTTGAGAGCTTCGACTGTCCATAGGCTTCCATAATCTTGTATCTGCAATTAGCAGTTACTTGTATGACATCAACAAAATTCGACCTGAATAAAATGGATGCACCAGACTGAAAAATGGCTGCTATAGCATGAATATAGAAGGAAACAATGAATCATCCTCAAGACAGAGCCGTCTTTTCATACTCTGATTCGCTATTGATTTTATCAAAACGAATTCCTTCTTGGTGTGCAAAGTGGTGACCCTCTGAGGACACGTTAACTATCCTTCCTTCTGTATTGCTTTCCTGTGACGTTTTTTTCATAGTCTCTAACAAAAGATTTGTCAGAAGAAAATGACCTGGAAAAACATTTAAGGAGAAGTCAAGCCATATGACACACACAACTTCGCAAAGACAGAAATAATGACTGTTATACAAGTTCCTCAACAGGCAGATGTGCATGAGTGAAACCTATATAAGACATACCAATATGGTTTGTTGCAAACTGTAGTTCTATGTTATCTGGGGAAAGCGTGAAGGGACATGCCATTATTCCTGCATTATTACTTCAAAGGGTAGAAACATTGTCATACTGTATTCCGAACAAGTAATCCAACAAGTGCTCAACTCAAGGTCAATTCATCAGGAGCATGTGGATGCTTATTCGTAAAAGTTTGAAATTGAAAAGCACTCAGCATTTGACTGCTCATTCAGCATTTGCTAGATGGCAGTCAAGAGAAATTAAGTCACAGTTTTTTGAATGTTTAGAGCCATAACACATCTCGGTGAAATGATTAAGATTTCTTACATAAGGAGATTCAAGGGAAGAGAGGATGATTGATAGTCTGACGCGAATTTCCGAACAGATGCCATGGAGCTGAGATCCAACTCCATCACATCAATCTTAGCAGATGGGAGTTCCTTAAGTATAGCTTCTTTGACTCTCCTACCAGCATCCACGTTCCTCACGGCCATAACAACATGGACTCCACGTAAAGCAAGAACTCTTGTAGTCTCCACGCCAATACCACTAGAGGCACCTGAAAGCATAACGATCCTCCGTAAAATTGAAGTAACTAGAAGGAATAGAGACGACCACCATCTCAAAACGGCCCTAATGCAACCAATCACGACTTTTCTCCTAAATCATCTGTATCCATCAGTTCAACATCTCAATCCATACTAGACACACGGTTTGTATTATCCTAATAACATTCCTCAAGCATTCCACAAGCAGCAATCCACAGACAGCCAGTTATATATTCAGTTTAGTCCCTGCAGAAAAACATTGACTTCCATGCAAAGATGACGGGCGAAGCCAAGAGTTTCCCAGTACCAGCAATTCGCCATAAACCCTTCCAAGGAAGCACAATCGAGATCGTTAGAACTCATTAAAGTTTGCATTGTTATTCGATCCACCTTCCTCAAGAAAGGCAATAAGCCGAAAAGTAAGTGGGGAAAAGCGCCGACATGACAATGACAGACCTGTGACAACGGCAGTGAGACCAGTTCCATCGATTCCTCGAGTGACTTCTTCAGCTGTGGAGCGAGCAGAGAATCCAGATGGCCCCTTCGCCCCAAAAAGCCACATCTTGAGGAAGAAAGCCGTCGACATCCTCTGGATCCCTGGGCAGGAGCAACGTTGTTTGACTTCAAAGTGGCAACGACCAAACTCAATAATGTCTTGGTTCTTGAGGGGGCTCCCAAATTGTTATATAGTCGGATGGAGAAATTGTGATATCCTTTTTCTCATTGGATTGACGATTACCCTTCTCGAGAAAACGCCAAGAAGGCGCCTTTTTATTTATGGCATGCTTGTTTTGACCAAAGTAAAAATATATGGGATGCAAGTTGCCAAAAAAATATTTGGTGAGACCGTCCTTACACGTGACACTCCATTAATTGGCTGCCACTTGTCTCAGTGCACCTATTAATTTCAATTTTTTTCTCGCCTCCGTTGCTTCAACCCCGCTCCGTTACCCTCTTTTACCTTCTCACTTCCTTCCCTTCCTCCTTCTTCCTTCTGCACCTTATCATAAATCCAGAAATTGCTTAAGACTCCATTAACAAGCTCCGCAAACAAAGATGGGCGTGAGAAGATGACCGAATTTACTGGGGAAAATTCACAAGCAAAATCCCTTGAGCTTTCACAGTTGATTTGGAGTCGAAGTCGAAATTTAAAGCTCAGTCGAATTTCTCTTCCAGTTCTGTCTCTTTTGCAGACAAATCTCAAGGTCATTGAATGAAATGGAAGGTGAACCTGCTTGAAGTCGCAGAAACCTTCGTAAACTCACACCCAACTTCGAAATTTAAAAAAAAAAAAAAACTGATCTCGAGCCTTCCTCTCTTTCTCATTGTTGTTTTGAGAACATGAAGCGCGAGAACGCGATTGCTAGGTTTGGCGACCTTGACCAAAGCTGTCCAACTTTGATACCACCTGGACATGTAAAAATGGATTAGCTTGGCAGCGGCAACCTTGAGAAAAAAATCGAATTAATGGGTCCCACTTGGACATGTGGCATCCAAATAATAGAGTTGGTTCATTAACGATGTGCAAAGGAGAATCTCACCTAATATCCTCCTGGGAGTTGCCACCAAGAATATGACATAAAGATTTTTTTTTTACATAAATAAAGATTGGTCCGACTCGATTCGCATTAAGTGAGGTCATGATAAGTGCTCGAACAAATTATAATCAATAAAAAATAAGACTTTTATTGCATTTCTTTGTTCTATTTTGATGTTTGAATGTGTTACGAGGATAATTATCAATTTTTTTAAATCAATCATACATATGTCAATTTAATCTTGAACTTATCAATTTTGTCGATATAATCTTATATATTTAAATAAAATTTTCAATGTATTATGTCCAATTGCAAATTTGATAAATCGGTTCACATAAAACATCATTATTCACGTTAGCATATCATATAAGATGGGTTTTAGGATTGAATTAATAATTTTCTCGTGACATGGGCTAATCATTCATCTTCCTTTTTTTCATTTTAATAACGAAACGGGCAAAAGCCATCACAGTGAACTCCATAATGGGAACTCCAATTTTTATCACCTAACGGGAGCGCACTAAGACCTTGAGATGGACTAAACAAATATTCCATGCATGATCCAAAGTGTAAGGCCATAATGTGCTGACATATCTGCTGACGTATCTGTACTTCTATTGCCTTCACCGTACCCAAAAGCTGTGTATCACAAAGCAGAAAACAAGAAAGACTGTACTGCATCAACTCTTTCCCGGTGCAAGGGTGAAGTCCATACATTGACACACCTCTATGATTCGTCGTAAACTGTAATTCTATGTCGTCTTAGGATAGAGGGAAGGGACATGTCACAAGTACTTAATAATCAACCAAGATACTGACATAGGGAGATTCAGTGAAAGAGCAAATGAACTATAATCTCAAAGTGAATATCTTGACGGATGGCGTGGAGCTGAGATGCAACTCCATAACCTCAGTCTCAGCCGGGAAGTTTCGTAAGTGTAGCTTCTTTGATGCTCTTACCGGCCACCACGTTCCTTGTGGCCCTGATAACATAGACTCTGCATTTTCACTAAATAAACAAAATTGTCCTTCATCTCCAATTGAATTTTAAAGTGGTGGACCCTAAATTCTCTTTCCTCCTCCTCCTTTATTTATTTATAGTTTCTCTATTTCTATGTATCATCTAGTTTGCCATAATTAAGAGTGGCCCATCTTCTCTTTCTTTTTTTATTTTTTATTTTTAAGTGGGCATTACCATGCATATTAAAGCACTAATCTTCTTTTAGATTTCGTCGATGTCCGTATTGACTTCTCGAAAAGAGAGTTTTCGAAGCAACCTAATCCTTTCCATGTTGTTGAGCAAATTTATGGTTCAATTATAAAAAAGAATCCAGAAATTTTCAAATGTCATAATTTTTTTTTTTAACACAATCCAATATCAATGTACGTTTATCTCTGTTGGGGATATCACCGCCAGACTTCTCCTTACTAATTGTTTTTATATACTCATACCTGGACGACCGGATGAAACAAAAAAAAAAAAAATCCTCTTAAAGATTTGCTAGAATAAAATCATAATTAAATTCTACATTGAGAAAATTCTAAAAAAGAAAAATAATTAAATTAGTGGTTACGTAAAATAAAAATAAAAAACTGGAAGTGATAGTCAAATTCCATTCATTTTAAGTCGGAAAAAAAAAAAAAAAAAAATTCATCGGCGGTGTTTACAGAAGAAAAACGTATCTAGCTACCTTAGTGTCCATTATTTTTTTCTGTCCTTATTTTTAGTGTATTTTCTAATACTCTTATAGCTTCTTACATGCTTTGTGCAGAAGTGGCTCGGTTACTAAAACTTTTTTAGTGAATGTTGAAGATATGCGAGAATCGGACCGAAGATCATGATCAACCAATCAATTACAGGAGATTATATTTGTTTAATTATGTCAATTTATGATTATATTTGATTTAATGTATCTTCCTTTTAATTTCCTTAGCTAGACATTCATTGTATATAAACAGAAGCTAATTTCCTTAGCTAGACATTCATTGTGTTATAAACAGAAGCTTATACAATGTAAAGACACACGACAGAATATACAAAGATTTACAGGTCGTTCTCTCAATTCTCGGCCTATTCTTCAAACTCTGACAGTGAATTAGGCCTTTCGAAGTGTTTCAGCAGCATCTCCTTTTAAGTTGCTAAGGGACAGCCTGGAGTTGCTTTTCTTCTGGCACGTCCATTGCCCTGGAAAAATTCTCCACTTCACAAGTCCAGTCTAACAACACTCCTACAATGAAGTCGCCTTAAGAATTTTGGGATATCTACTTTCATGGGACACTCTTCTCCTATGCCACACCTTCTTCCTCTTCTGCGACTTGCCTTCCGCGTCGGAGGAGCAGATCTCTTCGATGATTATATCGTTTGGCACTCCATCTTCTTCCATGATCACCGTTGGTATCGCTACTCCCATTTCTTGCCTTCGTCTAATCGCTAGCAAGGCTTTGATGCCACTTGACTTAGAATAAAAGCGAGGTGGACTAGAACTAATCTAGCAAAGGACTTGAACTCTCAAGGACTAGAAAATATGGGGCGAAACAAGCATCATCTAGCTCATGAAAGTGAAACCAGGAAATAACCTGGTTTTCTGACCCAAACTAACTTCAACAACTAGAAAGAGACAACATCATTGAACTCAGAACAGTTACGGTTCGGTCGAGTGTATACTGAGATCCCATAGTTTCTACCCCAGTTATGCATCTGGAGCGACAGAGCTTGGTCTGGCCTTATTGCTGTCCACGGAGTAGATATCGCCGACTTCCTTAATTTGCGGGTGCAGGGCCACATAGGAAGTCATTGCAGCTCCCCGAATCCATTTTGATTAGTTGGTAACATGTTCCACCCGGACAATCTCCTTGAAAAATAGAAGGCTTCATGTTCAATGTCTTCCTCCCCCCCTCCCCCTAAAGTTAGATTATATCTATATCAAAATCACAAGCCTGTGCAGTATTTTGAACAGGAATTTCCCAAGGGTAAAAACCATTCCTGCATAAGCCAGAGAAGTGGTAGTACTAGTCTCAAAAGAAGGAAGACAAATTCAAAATGATTGGAGCACGGACGAAACTTCATCAAGTCATGGAGTGTTAATGTTAACTAAGTCAAAGAGCAAAATCTAAATGGGCTTTTACAGACCAATTTGTTTTCCGGATATTCTAGTACAATTTTCACACCAATTTATCCTTTCGGCAACTTGGTTTTCTGCGATTCCCTCATGCTATCGGTGGGAAGACTGTCTTTAGATATATCAAGAACTAATGACACTAATCAAGAAGTAATAGTATAGACTGCCACCTTCTGCAGCATCCACAAACAGTAATACACTCATTCCATCATCTCCTATTTAACCAACGATTTGTCCAGATAAATTCGACAATAAGTGTAGACTTTACAACACTCAAATGCTTGTCTCAGTGGAGTTAACAATATATGGCTTCTTAATATCTAGTTCAGAAACGACTAGGTTCACTGGACTAAAAGAATAACAGACAATCTTTTCAAGCAGAACCCCACTATTTAGGAACAGTCAGGCTTATGCTGAAATCCCATAGTTTCTTTCCCAGTTCTGCATCTTGTGCGAGAGAGCTTCCTTTGGCTTTATTACTATCCATGAAGTATTCGCCACTAATCCCTTTCACTTGTGGGTGCAGAGCCACATAGCATGTAGTTGCTGCTCCCTGCATTCGTTATTTTTGAGCAACGAAATTCAGTGAGTAACACGGTTTAAAGGGCTCATTTGAGAAAATTTTGTCACGCTGACAGCAGATGTAAGCAGAAATTGGCATACCTGTGGAACATTTTTTAGGAACAATTTTCCAAGGTTAGCAAACGCTGCATATGCCAGAGGAAAGAAAGCATTGATTAGAATTAAGAAGTTTTAAAATGGATGGAACGGTGAGTAATTTGACCAAGTTCTAATATCAGAGTCTAATATCTCGAAAAGCAAAATCTGTTTGCTCAATTGAGAACAAGCCTCTTGTTTAAGCCCTTCATGTGACAAGTTTGGATGTCGCGCAGAATTTTATCATGATGCCACGACCCATTTCTTAGCCATGGCATCGATAATGCTTCTTGCCCGACATGTAGGCTTACCATTGAGAATGCTATGGTGACGAGCAAGATTGGTCGCTGGTATAGTTCCAGGATGAAGTGAATTAGCAGTTATCTGCACCCCTTCTTCCTGTTCGATTAAGAAAAAATCAATTTACAGCTAATTCACGAATACAAGAGGGAGTGAGCCATGGAAATTGACACTGAGAAAGAGAAATTTCAAGAAAATTAAAGGGCGTCCCAGTGCATGGGGCACCAGTATTGAAGGGTCTAAATGGGGTAGATATACGGAACACGAAACGCTATAGCAATTAACAACCAGAATCAGAGTCATGTAACATGTATGCTCACTAAAATTTAATTATAGTCCCCAGGACAAGAAAAAACAAAGACAAAAATTCTAATTATGCAAATGCGAGTTAGAAGTATAGAACACAAAAATTTGAACCTTACCTTCAAGTGCCTTGCCAGCTCGTTAGCATGTAATATGTTCGCGAGCTTCGACTGTCCATAGGCTTTTATTGGAGTGTACCTGCAGTTATCATGTACTTGTAAGACATAAACAAAATCCGACTTAAATAAAGTGGATGCGCCAGACAGAAAAATGACTGCTATAGCCTGAAAATAGAAGGAAACAAAAAATCATCCTTCAGATAGAGCTGTCTTTTCTTACTCTGATTCGTTATTGATTTTGTCAAATCGAATTCCTTCCTGGTATGCAAAGCGGTGAGCCTCTGACGACAGGTTAACTATCCTTCCTTCTGTATTGCTTTCCTGTGAAGTTTTCTTCATTGTCTCCAACAAAAGATTTGTAAGAAGAAAATGACCTGGAAAAACATTTCAGAAGAAGGTAAGCCATATGACTCGCACACAACTTTGCAAAGACTGAAGTAACAAGGAATGTTAAACAAGTTCCTCAACAGTATCAAAAACTATAAAAATCAATGCTGATGTAAGTTAATCAATTGATCCAGAGTTCAAGAATTGATGCTTTGAAAAAAATAACTCATATAATCTAATAAAAGAGGATGTCGGTCATGGAAATTCGGGAGTGAAACCTATTTAGGACATACCTATATGGTTTGTTGCAAACTGTAGTTCTATGTTGTCTCGGGAAAGTGTGAAGGGGCATGCCATTACCCCTGCATTATTACTTCCAAAGGCACAAAACATTATCATACTGCATTTCTAACATGTAAGTCAACAAATGCTCAACTCACTCAAATCATCAGGAGCATGAACATGCTCAAATTTGTAAAAGTGTGAAACTGAAAAGCACTCAGCCTATGACTCATCATTTAGCATTTGCTAGATGGCAGTCAAGCAATTTACTGACAGTTTTTTGAATGTTTAGGGCCATAACACATTTTGTGAAATGATTAAGATTTCTTACATAAGGAGATTCAAGGGAAGAGCTGATGATTGATAATCTGACGTGAATTTTCTAATAGATTCCATAGAGCTGAGATCCAACTCCATCACATCAAGCTTAGCAGATGGGAGTTCCTGAAGTATAGCTTCTTTGACACTCCTACCAGCATCCACATTCCTCATGGCCATAACGACATGGACTCCACGTAAAGCAAGAACTCTTGCAGTCTCCATGCCAATACCACTAGAGGCACCTGAAAGCATAGCGATCCTCTGTAAAATTGAAGTAACTAGAAGGAATAGAGACGAGCATCTCAAGTCAGATTGACACAGGGATATGAAGGTCGTCATGAAAGCCATTTGAGAAGTTGGTGTCATCAACATGCACATCTAGTAATTTACCCTACCAAATTCTCAAACACAAAATGACATAATCTTCATTTGAAATATTTCAATAAGTGGAACACTTAGACGTTTCACAAGTAATCCAAGAATTGAGAATGAAATGATTGGTCTATTTGGGAAAAATAGCAGCACAACTGAAACATGTCGATCGGACAATTACCAGAAATTTCATTTTCGTCGCCAGTTTAGATATCAAGCTATGAAGCAAGACCATCTCAAATCAACCCTAATACGACCAATCATAATTTTCTCCTAAATCATCTAAACATACCAGTTAACAACACCTCAACCCATGCTAGACAAACGGTTTGCATTATTCTAATAACATTCACCAATCATTCCACAAGCAGCAATCCACAGACAACCAATTCCAAACTCAGTTTGGCCCCTGTATCAAAACATTGATTTACCTGCAAAGATGACAGACGAAGTCAAGAGTTTCCCTTTACCAGCAATTCGACATAAACCCTTTTGAGGAAGCACAATTGAGATTCTTTCTAAGCGTTAAAGTTTGCATTTTTATCCGATCATCTTCATCAAGAAAGGGAATAAGCTAAAATAGGGGGAAAAGCACAGATATTATGATAACAAGACCTGTGACAACAGCAGTGAGACCAGTTCCATCGATTCCCTGAGTCACTTCTTCGGCTGTAGAGCGAGCGGAGAACCCAGAAGGCCCCTTCCACCCAAAAATCCACATCTTCTCTCTTTTTTTTTCCTGCTGTTTTTTCCTGCTGTTTCCCTCTTAATTGCAGATTCAAGAAACAACACAACAGTCAGTGGCAAATATAAGGGCCCAAAAAGTGAGTTGCCTCAGAGACAGAGGCAAATTTATATCAGCGGAAAAAGGAGGAAGAGATGGTAATCGGCGACAGAGAAGGGTGCCGTCGTCTTTCGAAAATTGTAGGATCCAACATTGTTTGACTTAAAAAAGGCCAAGTACCAAATCAAGAATTCGCCATTCTGGAGTGGGCCCACGATCGTTTTCGACCAGGTGCTGAAAGTGACGTCGCTGTTCCACCGGAATGACGATGACCCCTCGTGAATAATGCCAACGTTGTACCAGATCGGATGCGCGCATATGCTACCGGGGATCTTGGCGTAAAGATCGGGCCGACTCGACTCAGCACTAAATTAGTAGGGTCATCATGATGAGCGAAGGAATAGAATTCGATGCAAAAGAACTTTCTTTCTTTGTATTTATCCCTTTAATGTGATATTCGGACATAATGTGGTCATGCGCTCATCTTGTTATTTATTGTAATAGAAACGGGCAAAAATGCTAACTTTAACACTTAACGAGATTGGACTAAGATCTTTGGGTGGATATCTCTATTCGATGCCATAATTTGCTAACGACCAGCAATCCGATTGCCTTCTCCGTACAAATGCTTCAATTCATATAAAGCCAATTTATTAGAAGAGATTTCGAGTATCCCTATAAATTGAGTAATGGCTGTGAGATTCTTTAATTGTCTTGTGATTATGAGCGTACAAATTCCCTAATTACCAATAGAGAATAAAACGATAATAGAAAAAAAAAAAAAAAAACTCTGTCTAAACTTAATGATCATTCGCGAGATTAGACTTATTGTGAAAAAGGAAGTGGGAGTCCTGATCTCAAAAGAAGAAAGACAGCTTCAAAATGAGTGGAACACAGAAGAAATTTTTTCAAGTTATGCATGCTAATAATGTTAACTATGTCAAAGAGTGACGTCTAAATGTGCTTTCGCAGAATAATTTGTTCACCAGATATTTTAGCACTATATTCACACCAATTTTCCCTTTGGCAACTTGGTTTTCTGTGATTTCCATGTCATTGGAGGAAAAATTTGAATGTCTACAGATACCAAGAACTACTAATCAAGAAGTAATGGTACAGACAATAGGTAGTACTGCAGTCTGCAGCATCCACAAACAGTAATTCACTCATTCCATCGTCTCCTATTTCACCAATTGTGTTCAGAGAAATTTGAGAATATGGACTTTCCAACATCTTTAAATCAAATGCTCGTCTCAGTGAAGCTTCTTCATATCTAGTTCAGAAAAGACTTGGTGTTAACTAAAAGAGCAACAGACAAATCTGTTCAAGCAGAACCCTTCTATTGAGGATTGGTCAGGCTTATGCTGAAATCCCATAGTTTCTTCCCCAGTTCTGCATCTTGCGCGAGAGAGCTTGCTTTGGCTTTATTACTGTTCATAAAGTATTCACCACTGACCCCTTTCACCTGTGGGTGCAGAGCCAAATAGCATGTAGTTGCCGCTCCCTGTGTGCATTTTTATTGAGCAACCAAATTCAGTGAGTAACACTAATTAAAGGGCTTGTATTGTCAGGCTGACTGCAGACATATGCAGAAATTGGCATACCTGTGGAACATTTTTTAGGAACGATTTCCCAAGAGAAGCAAGTACTGCATATGCAAAGGCCAGAGGAAAGAAAGCAGTGAGAAGAAACGAGAAGTTTTAAAATGGATGGAATGGCGAGTAATTTGACCAAGTTATTATATCTGAAAGTCAAGTATCTCAATAAGCAAAATCCATTTGATCAGTTGAGAACAAGCCTCCTGGTTTTTTTTTTTTTTTTTTTTTTTGTCTTAAAGAAGCCTCCTGTTTAAGTCCTTCATATTACAAAGTTTGCACATGGCACAAAAATTTTATCATGATGCCGCCAACCCTTTGTTAGCCATTGCATCCATAATGCTACTCGCTCTACAAGTAGACTTACCATTGAGAATGCCATTGTGGCGAAAAAGATTGGTTGCTATACCTCCAGGATGAAGTGAATTAGCAGTTATCTGCACCCCTTCTTCCTGTTTGATTAAGAAAAATTCAATTTACAGCTTTATATTTGAGAATACGAGAGGGAATGAACCATGGAGATTGACACTGAGAAATTGAAAATCTCAAGAAAATATAGAGGGCATCCCAGTGCGTGTGGCTCCCATATTAAAGGGTCTACTGAGGGTAGATACACAGAACACGAAGCGCTATAGCAGATAACAAGCAGAATCACAGTCATGTGAGATGTACGGTCACTTCAAATTTAAAGATAAGAGTCTTTAGGACGAGAAAAAAACAAAGACAAGCATTCTTGTTATGCAAATGCACTTTAAAAGAATAGAATATGTAAGCATGAACCTCACCTTTAAGCGCCTTGCAAGCTCGTTAGCATGTAATATGTTTGCAAGCTTCGACTGTGCATAGGCTTGCAGACTACTGTACCTGCAATTTGCAGGTACTTGTAAGGCATCAACAAAATCCAACTTGAATAAAATGGATGCGCCAGACTGAAAAATGATTGCTATAGCATGAAATAGAAGGAAAAAAGAATCGTCCTCAAGACAGAGCTGCTTTTCTTACTCTGATTCGTTATTGATTTTGTCAAAACGAATACCTTCACGGTCTGCAAAGCGGTGAGCCTCTGAGGACAGAATAATAATCCTTCCTTCTGTATTGCTTTCCTGTGACGTTTTCTTCATCAAGTCCAGCAAAAGATTTGTCAGAAGAAAATGACCTGGAAAAACATTTCAGGAGAAGGAAAGTTATATGACTCACACACAACTTTGCAAATCTGAAATTGCAAGGATTGTTATACAAGATCCTCAACAGATCAAAACTAAAAAAATCAATGCTAGAGTAAGTGCAATTGATCCAGAGTTTGAGACTTGATGCTTTGTAACAAAAGCTCATATAATCTAATACAAGGGGATGTTGGTCCCGGAAATTCAGGAGTGAAACATATACATGACATACCGAGATGGTTTGTTGCAAACTGTAGTTCTATGTTGTCTTGGGAAAGCGTGAAGGGGCATGCCATTACCCCTGCATTATTACTTCCAATAGAGAAAAAAAATTACCATTCTGCGTTCCTAGCATGTGATCCAACAAATGATCAACTCAAGCTCAGATGTTCAGGAGACCGTGCGCACCCAAATTCGTGAAGTGTGAAATTGAAAAACACTCAGCATGTGACTCCCCATTCAGCATTTGCTGGATGGAAGTCGAGAAATCAAGTGACAGTTTTTTTGAATGTTTAGGCCATAACACATTTTTATGAAATGATTAAGATTTCTTACATAAGGAGATTCAAGGGAAGAGCAGATGATTGATAATCTGACGCAAATTTCCTAACAGATTCCATGGAGCTGAGATCCAACTCCATCACATCAATCTTAGCAGATGGGAGTTCCTCAAGTATAGCTTCTTTGACACTCCTACCAGCATCCACTTTCCTCACGGCCATCACTACATGGACTCCACGTAATGCAAGAACTCTTACAGTCTCCATGCCTATACCACTATTGGCACCTGAAAGCATAGCAGTCCTCTGTGAAATTGAAGTAACTAGAAAGAGTAGGAATTAGCATCTCAAGTCAGATTGACATAGTGGCATGAAGGTTGTCATTATTAACGGTTGGTACTTGTTGGAGACGGGAAACAACTTATATCCTGAAAGCAATTAGAGAAGTCGGTGTCATCAACATGTGCATCTATGAATTTACCCTACTGGACCCGCAA
This sequence comes from Eucalyptus guilfoylei, assembly GCA_016097605.1. NCBI lineage: Eukaryota > Viridiplantae > Streptophyta > Magnoliopsida > Myrtales > Myrtaceae > Eucalyptus > Eucalyptus guilfoylei. The sequence continues at coordinate 27,876,160 of CM027863.1, forward strand.
ATGCAAAATGCCATAATCTTCATTTGAAATATTATAAAAAGTGGAAGGCTTTGACGTTTCACAAGTAATCTAAGAATTGAGAATGAAATGATGGATCTGTTAGAAGAAATTTACAGCATAACTGAAGCACATTAACCAGACTACAGAAAATTTCATTTGCACCACCCCAGTCAAGCAATGAACCAAGACCATCTCAAATCAACTTTATTGCAGCCAATCATAATTTTACTCATCCACCAGTTAACAACATCTCGACCCATACTAGATGAACGGTTCGTATTATCCTAATGACATTCCCCAAGCAATCCACAGACGACCAGTTCTAAACTCAGTTTAGTCTCCGCAACAAAACATTGATTTCTCAGCAAATACGACAGGTGAAGTCGAGAGTTTCCCAGTGCTAGTAATTCAACATGAACCCTTTTAAGGAAGCGTGATTTAGATTCTTGGAATAAGCTTAGGGTCTGTTCGTTTCGCGGAAAATGGATCATTTCCGGGAAAATATTTTCCTAGAAGTTATTTTCCAGAAAAATGACAATATTTTCTGGTGTTCGACTAAAACTTTAAAATGTTTCGGAAAATATTTTCCGGTATTCGGTAAGGAAAATATTTTCTAAGACTTTACCACTTAGGCATGCATAACTTACCGACCTATAAATCCATTAAATATAAACTTGCCTCCAGGCAAACTTACTTCATATCTTTATTCTCTCATTATCGCCAAACGCTCATCTACTTTAAAAGATCGAGGTTCGCCTCAAACAAATGACGACTAGTCAAGGAAGAAGATGGAAAAAAAAGAAAAGAAATAGAAAAGAAAAAGGAAATTAAGAATAATTTGAATTAAAAAAGAAACAATAAATTAAAAAATAATTCAAACAAAAAAAGAAAAGAAGAAAAAGAAAGGGGAGGAGAAAGTGAGGATTTTTAAAGATGTGAGATAAGAGATCAAGTGAAGAAAATGTTTCTTTCCCTTAATTTAAAAGACTTTGAAATGAACGCCGGAAAATTCGGAAAATATTTTCCTGAAACTTATTTTCCGCGAAACGAACGAACCATAAAGAGGGAGGAAAGCCTAGAAATAACTATAACAAAGACCTGTGACAATGGCAGTCAAACCAGTGCCATCGATTCCCTCGGTGACTTGTTCAGCTGTTGAGCGAGCAGAGTATCCAGAAGTCCCTTTCCACCCAAGGATCCACATCTTTTCTGTCTTTTCGCTCTTCCCCTCTTTATTGCAGATTCAAGACACGCAAGAGAGTTGCTTCACAGACGGAGGTAACGTTGTACCAGTGAAGAAAGGAGGAAAAGATGGGAAGCAGAAACGGAGAAGAGAAGAGGGCCGGCATCTTCCGGAAAGCGCGGGATATGCCATTCCGGGAGCGAAGCCGACAGTCGGTTCGGTAGGTGCAGGAATTACGAAAGCGATGTTTTCCTAAGAATGACGGCCCTTAATGTGAAATGACCAAGGCTATACCCGTTTCATATGTTGGACGCAGGTGGAAACATGCACTTGTCGCATGCATTGGTCCGACGGGGTCACGATCACGATGAGCTCAGGACATCGTTTGAGCTAAGTCCGCACTAAATACAAGCTGTCACGTCGCTGCCAAAGTCACCCAAACGTCACCGTCGATGTCTGCCGCCACCGACGGAGCTCTCGCTGCCGTTGTTTGGTTTGATTCGTGGCAGAAGTAGAACGTTAGAGTGCGCTCGAACAAGGGCATTTGCGGATGGAAAAAGAAAGGAGAAGATGATAGAGAAAAGAAGAGAGGGGGGAAAGGCCCCTTGACGACAATGCCTTGATTGCGGCTTGGAAAGTAACTTATGAGAGCACATGCTAATTAAGGCGCTTGGAAAGTAACTTATGAGAGCACATGCTAATTAAGGCGCTTGAAAAGAGATGTCTACTTCATGTCCTATTTTGATATACTCCCGAAAAATAATTTTCATTGCATTTCTCCGCTTTAGTTGAATGTCCGCCTATGGCAAGGGCCGCACGCTCGTCTTCTTGTACTTTGCAATAAAACAACAGAGAACCATTTGAGATTACATATCATAGATTCTAGGATGGAAAACTCAACTGGATCTATGAATGAAGCTGTAATTTGCTAACAATCAAAGATTCAATTGCCTTCTCTATATAAATGCTTTTTTTAGGCTCCGTTTATTTTGTAAAAAAATAAATGATTTAGAATTTTTTTTAAAAATGACTCTTGTATCGTTTAAAAAATAAATAAATGAAAAATATTTTCATCGTCAATGAAATGTATAGACATAAATTATTGCCGATAATGATAATATTTTTCATTGATTAATTATTTCAAATGATACAAATGATTATTTTTTGATTTTTTTTTGAATAATTCACTTTTAGCGAAACCAACAGAGCCTGAATAAAGCCACTTTATTCGAAGAGGTTTTGAATGTCCTACAAATTGAGTTACAGCTGTGAGATCCCCTTCTTGTCTTATGAATATGAACACACACATTCCCTTATTACCAATAGAGAAAAAAAAAAATAAATCGAAACAATATGGCTTTATAGCGGTGCCAATTCACTTTATCATTGATTAGTCTGCCTAATTATGTTGCTTATTTAATATCATCAATTTCTGCAGATTTCTCACACTTTCATGTCTCGTGTGTAATTTTCTTTTTCCCAATAATAGTGTAAGACCGTCACTTCATAAGGAAAAATATGTTTACCTGCACGTTTCTATAATTTAAAGTGATTAATTATCATTTTTATTTATCAATATTTTGTATGAACTTATTTATTCTCAAAAAGTCGTCAGCGTAAAATTAGGATGAAATAAAAACATAAAAGAAAAATAGAACCATGGCGACAAAACCAGAGAAAGGGAAAAGGAAGTAGAGCTCATCCTTGAAGAGGAAAAGATAAAAAGAAAGAGATTGTGAGTAGCCGTTTTGAACTTCTCGATAAGCCAAATCAAATCCGAATGGGGATACCTAGTAAGTACTCAAGCTCATTATTCATTTAATAGAAGTAATTGTCGAGGTTGGGTCATAAATCTGGAATTATGTGACTTTTAAATTGTGATGTTCAATTGAGGAGTTGTCAAGCTATAGATATGACAGTTTAGGGCGCTGTGAAGTCATAGGGTTTGATGAAAATCAATTCCAACTTACGGTTTGATTGGAATGAAATTCTGAAGTTTTGTGTGCGAATTATGCATAATGAACAATATGCATAATAGACAAAGATAGATATTTGTTATAAACGAGTTTTTCATTAGTGCATAGTAGTCAATTGATCAATGATTAATCATATTTTAGTTGAGTTATCTATTAGAGTAGTGTATTACTGGAATTTTTTATATCTTTGTTTGATTAATTGATAGAATTACGAGTGCATCTGCTCAAGCAACCTCCGTTATTTAGTTTTAGGCATTCCCAATTGAGTAGTGCATCTCTTTTTTGAATTTATAAAAATTTTGTTATAAAAATGGATTAATTATATTATGAGTTAAGAAGTGGCATATTTTTGTTGGGAAGATTACCAAAAATGTCATATACCTATTACATTTTTGTCAATTAAATTCTAAATCTTTTAATTATGCCAACTAAATCTTTTTTTTTCACGTTTTATCAATTTAGTTCACTCAACTAATTTTGGCTGAAAATCGTTGATGAATGTGGCTCGGTCGGCACTGACGTGAATATTTTTTTTTAATTTTATTTTCTTCTCTTTTTCTTTTCCTTTTTTTTTTCAATGGCAGACGAGGGTCATCAGGCTCTCATTGGCGACTAGGTGGAGGTAGCAAAGCCCTTGCTGGCTATTGGTGAAGGTTGTGACTCCCTTATTGACCATAGGCCATAGCCCTCACCTTGATCTAGGTGATGTCATTGTAGCAGCGAGTGAGATTGGCGCCCAAGTTAGGGTAAAGGGCTCGGTAGTCCTCACCAACCAAAGTAAAAATAAAATAAAAATAAAGTAAAGAAGGAAAATAGAAGAAAAGGAAAAAGAAGAGAAAAGAAAAGAAATAAATATTAAATATTATTATAAAAATTCTCCATGTTAACGTCAGTCGTGTTGAGTAGGACGCTCAATGTCTACATCAGTGATTTAATTGACCAAACTTGACCAATGCATTTAATTGACAAAACGTGAAAATATTTAAAATTAAATTAGCATAGGTGCAATAAGTTTAAGATTATTACTTTTTGCTACATAAAAGTCTAGATTGAACATTTACTACCTTGTGTATTTGTGAATGGCATGAGAAGCAATTTAGTAAAAATATAATGAAAGGTTATATATATATATATATGTGTGTGTGTGTGTGTGTGTATTCTGCTTTATAAATCTAGTTCATGAAATAAACTCTTAAATGACTTGAAATGCGTTTGTACGAAAGACATTTTGACCAATGAAATGAGTTGTGAAAAATATATTTTTTGTTTTAAGAAATATATTTTATTGTGAAATGTTATATGGTTTGGTTTGAGAAATCAATTTATGACAAATTCTAGATTAGTTTTGTGAATTATTTGGGATGATAGATTGATTTTCATGATCATTGTGAACTTAGTGAAGAGTTCTAAGTATGCATACGGTGCAAGGGCTAAGTGTTATATAGGGATGCAAGTCACGTGGAAGTCATCTTTAGGGCCTTGTACCACACAAAGGTTAAGTATCATATGATGATGTAAGTTTCATACGAGTCACCTTTAAGGCCTTAAGATGTGACATGGAATAAGATTTATTAGTAGAATAGACCATTGGTGAGTACACAAATTGATTAATAGAGAGGACTACCAATGTATGATTCGATGTTTTTGATTTAAAATGAGTAATTCTTGGATGCATGGTAGACGTTTAGAAGAAATATTTATTACTCAACGGGCGGTGTGTGGGGTGTGATCTTTATATCACGTTTTTCATGTCCTCCAGTTAGCGTCAAGGAGGACGAGAGCACCGATAGTGAGAAACTTACAACATCAAGGTCATTAGAATGTAATACGTTTGCGAGCATCGAGTGTCATAGGCCCATACTATTGCACCTACAATTAGCAGGTACTTGTAAGACATCGACAAAATCCAACTTGAATAAAATGGATGCACCAGGCTGAAGAATGACTGCCATAGCATAAAATAGAAGTAAAAACAATCATCCTCAAGACAGAGCTGCTTTTCTTACTCTGATTTGTTACTGATTTGGTCAAAACGAATATCTTTACGGCATGCAAAAGCAGGGAGCCTCCGTGGACAGATTAACTATCCTTCCTTCTGTGTTGCTTTCCTCTGACGTTTTCTTCATTACGTCCGAAAAAAAAAAAGATTTGTCTGAAGAAAGTGACCTGGAAAAACATTTCAGGAGAAGGTAAGTTATATCACTCACGCACAACTTTGCAAATCTGAAATAACAAGGATTGTCATGCAAGATCCTCAACAGATCAAAACTAAAAGAAATCAGTGCTAGCGTAAGTTAGTCAGTTGATCCAGAGTTTGAGACTTGATGCTTTGAAACAAGAACTCATGTAATCTAATACAAGAGAATTGGTAAAATAGTTAGAAGGAAAGAAAAGGAAAAGAGACATCGTTCGGTTTGATATCAATATCTATGTTTACAAAAAGAGCAGTATGGAATTCCACTAAAGAAACAAATGACACAACGGAAATCATGATTACTCGAACACTCAAACTCTTGATATTTTCATCCCCCAATTATATCCAATAACTCATTCAGTGTTTAATCCCTCATAATTGCTAGTGAAATCTCATTTAAAAAAATTACAAAGAGCAAACCCTCACAAGAAGAACTCTCTGCACAATTTCTTTGTGCGGTCTTAGAGTTTACTTTCCTCTCGGTGCTCAAACGCACACTTCAATAACGATGATTCTTCTCCATTTAAGCCTCCCATCATTTCTTGCAAACCATCGTGATTTCTTTAGAGAAAGAGAGCCATCACCAACTTTCATTCCTTTTGTTTGTTTTATCTGGCCACCAGTCACACTGCCGACATCACATGCTCTTCAAGCTACAAGGAAGTTCGACCCAAAAAAAGAAGAAAAAACTGCATAACAGAAAGCTCCACCGAAAAAAGGCATTGTAAAAAATTCCAAATCAGTATCTGTGATAAATTTATTATTTACTAATTTTTATTAAATTTTACTATTAAATTACTGAGTTAAATGATATATCAATTTAGAGTTTTACTTACAATTTGAGGTTTTTCACGATATTAATTTAATTTAATATCTTGAAAAACTCCAAACTGGTACATCTGTGACAAATTTACCCAAAACTATTTTTTTGACAAAAAAAAACCCAAAATTGGTTTACCTTTGACAAATTTGTCATAAATGTACAAATTTATCCCAAACTGATACATTTGTGACAAATTTATCCTCGGTTAGTTTTTGTTAAATTTTATTGTTAAATTAATAAGTTAAATGATACGTGACAGTTGACTGGTATACCAATTTAGGATTTTGCACTTCGTTTGTCACAATTTACAATTTTTGTGATTTTTTTTGTGGTATTAATCCAATTTAACAAAGGGTATATTTATTTCAAATTTACTAGTTTGGGGTTTTTTTCAGTCGAATAAGTTAGTTTTTGGTAAATTTGTTATAAATGTACCGGTTTATAGTTTTTTATGGTTAGTCGGGGTAAATTTGTCACCGATGTACCAGTTTAGGATTTTTCATGGTTAAAAAAATAGTTTTGGGTAAATTTGTTACAAGTGTACCGGTTTGGGTTTTTTCGGGTATTAACCCTTAATTTAATGGAAATTAAATGGATGTATCAGTTTACGATTTTTATTAGTCAAAAAATTCATTTAAAATAAATTTGTCACAAATATATCTTAAACTTCACAAATGTACTAATTTAAATTTCTTTATAATATTAATCCATAAATTATCATTTCCCAAGTCCAAAAGTCTAAGGGTGCGTTTGCTAACGCTTCTATTCCCCGGAACAATTTTTTTTATCAAAAATGATTATTTTTTATTGTTCCCAAGAACAATTTCTTATCGAAAATTATTCTTTTTTATTTTGTTCCTAACAATTTCTAAGCATTTTATGGCATTTGGAACTGTCCAAAATTTTTATTTATGGAATAGAATTGCGTTTGGTACCATTTTGAAAATTTCTAATTCAAATAATTTTTTTTATAATTTATTACTTTTTTCTTTTCTTTCTCTTATTCTTCTTCAACGTCTGTTGGTTGCCAGCCTTTGGATGATCGGCGACCGACTAGACAAGAACTGATGACCTTGCTAGAGCGTCGCCGGCCCTCGGCGAGGCTGCGCCCTCATCGACCGAGCCTTGGTTGGGTGAGCGGCCTCGCCTAGCCGCCGGCGGGGCTCGCTGGTGGTCGGGGGAGGCCCGAGTGAGGCTCGCTTGGCCACTGGTGAGCTCGCTAGGCCTCGCTGAACTTCGCCCTGGCCTGGCGAGCCTCCAGCAACTAGCGGCGGTGGGCGGCAGATGATGGGGGCAGCAACGGTGGCGGCAACACTTGAAGAACAAGAGAGAGGGAAGAAGAACAAGAAGAAAGAAGAGAAGAAAGGAAAAAAAAGATTGACTTGATTTTAGAATTGTTGCCGAAAACAAATAATGAACTTTTTTCTACTTCTCAATTCTATTCCAAATTTACTTCCGGGAACAAAAAAATAGAAATTTATTCTCGGAAATAAAAATTTTATCAAATGGATTTCTGTTCTAAATCTACTATCGGGAATAAAAGAATAGAAATTTTCACTATTTGGCTGGTTATCAAACATGGCCTAACTTGCGCATGTGACCTGGAAGGCTACAAGCATATTTAATATCTCCATTATTGGGGCTCATAAATGCAACCCGTATGCAGGAGCTGAGCATTAAATGAAATACAATAAAATTGTGATTACAACAGGTACTATTCGAAGAATTAAGTTGAATAGTAATTGTTCCGCAATATCACATCTTCCATTTCGGTTTATCATTAATGCGATAATGTACAGCTGGATTGAGAAGAAGTGCCACAAATTCATATTAGTCCCACGAAATTATGTGGTTGACTATTCTAACTTATTTAGATTATGTATTGTTTAATAAACTTAAATTCGAGATATATTATAACAATAATTATATACGTAATGCAAAAACTCTTGTAGTCTTCATGCCAATACCACTAGAGGCACCTAAAAGCATGCGATCTTCAATAAAGTTGAAGTAACTAGAAAAATTAGGGATCGACATCTCAAGTCTGATTGACGCAAGGATATAAAAGTTGTCATGAATTAACAATTTATAACCGCTTCAAACAGGCAATAACTTATACCCTGAAAGTAATTAGAGAAGTCAGTGTCATCAACATGTGCATCTAGGAATTTACACTACTGACCCCGCAAAACGCAAAATGCCATAATTTTTCTTTGAAATATTATAAAAAGAGGAAGGCTTCGAAATTTCACAAGTAATTTAAGAATTAAGAATGAAATGATTAATCTATTCGGGGAAAAAAAATTACAGCATAACTGAAACACGTTGATAAGACAATTGCTCGAAAATTTCCTTTTCGACATCCAAGTTAGATATCAAGTTATGAACCAAGACCATATCAAATCAGCCCTAGTGCAACCAATCATAATTTTCTCCTTAATCATCTGGGTCCATCAGTTACAACATCTCAATCCATGCTAGACAAACGGATTTGCAGATCCTAATGACATTCCCCGAGCATTCCACAAGCAGCAATCCAAAGATAGTCAATTATAAATTCAGTTTAGTCCCTCTAACAAAACATATATTTCAATGCAAATATGACAGGCGAAGTCAAGAGTTTCCCGGTACCAGTAATTCGCCATAAACCCTTCCAAGGAAGCATGATTGAGATGGTCAGAACTTATTAAAGTATGCATTTTCATTCGACCATCTTATTCAAGAAAGGGAATAAGTTGAAAAGAAAAGGGAGAAAAGCACAGACATGATAATAACAGGCCTGTGACAATGGTAGTGAGACCAGTTCCATCGATTCCTTGAGCGACTTCTTCAGTTGTAGAGCGAGCAAAGAATCCAGAAGTCCCTTTCCACCCAATTGACCATATCTCTTTTTGTACCTTCTTTTCGCTTTTCCCCTTGTAATTGCAGAATCAAGACACCATACGACAGTTATAAGCTGAGTTACTTCACAAACAGAGGCAAGGTTACATCAGACGAGAAAAGAGGAAAAGATGGCAATCAGAAACTATAATGACCTGATCCAATGAGGATGGGGAGTGATTGCTAGGGTCAAAAGGCCTAGATAAGGAGCGGCTTTTGACGGGCTTTTAAAATGACAAATGGGCCAAAATGAACTGAAACTGAACAGGAGGGAAAATGATTTTGGAATATATATATGAAAACTGGAATTAACTCAGGAAAGCGCATTTTGACGTAATAACAAGTTTTGCTTTGAAACTCCAAAATTAAATGAGCTCAAGTTAGAGCTCCCAGAAAAGTGCCTATTTGTACACCAAAAAACAAAACCGCGAGGCCGATAAGGGATGGGTCAAAGTGAACAGTACCTCGAATGAGTTAATCTAAGGATGTCATGGGAACCTTTGTCTCATCATGCTATGGAAATCATAAGACCCCAGTTGGGGTAAATATCATTCAACTTAAAGGTGGCAACGACCAAATCTAGAATGTGTCGTTCTAAAGTGGGCCCACGATTGTTATAGTTTGATGGAGAAATTTGATATATATATATTTTTTCCCTTGGAAGGACGATGACCCTTGATGAGAAATGCCAAAAATATACCCGTTTATATATGGGATGCAACCATTAAACCAACATAAAATATTAGTCGGACTCCTAGATTTCACAATAAGCAAAATTTCTATTAACGGAATCGTATTTGATAAGAAGCAAAACTTTCTTTGCATTTCTCAGTTCGAATTTGAGGATTGGATACATGATAGGGGTGTTGGCCGAATTCGTACTCCTATTCTTTGAAAAGAGATGTGAATATTGTATTTTTTTTATTTCTACATCTTGATTTATTTCCTATTTCGGCATCTTGATTTTAGGGATATTTTTCCTTGATATTTTCCCTTTTTATGGTTGCTTGTTTCCTTAGTTGTAGCAACCTTGTTCAATAAGTATAGAGAATAATGGCAGACCATCTCTCATGACACAAAAAGGAAGAGTGTGAGAGTTTTGTCCGAGGACGTAGGCATGTTACTGCACCTCATTAAATTCTTGCAATTCTTTGTTTTTTGTTTGTTTCAACATAGTATAATAGTAGAAGTGAATTGACCTCTTCCTGTTTCTTCTTCCTAATCCACATTCTTGTTGCTACTTTTTTTTTTTTTTTTGGTTGTTCGTGTTGCAAGTTGCTGCAGCTCCATGGTAGAATCTAGCACCCCACCAAGGGTGCTATGCAAGACACAACTAACCAACAGCTTTCAAACTTGCTATTGAATAAAGTGAATTATCTTCTATGGTCTCAGTCAATCACAATTGCTCTTGGAGGGAGATCTAGACTAGGCCATGTTACGAGATGAACTAGAGCTCCTGCTAAGACCGATCCCAACTTAGACAATGGCAAGCCAACGACCATAATGTTATGTCATGGATTTACAACTTGATGGAGCCTTAAACATATGGGATATTCGCCTATTTGGATATTGCTAAGGAGTTGTGGGATTCCTTATATGAGATGTATGGACAAACCAATGATGCATCTCGGGTGTTTGAGCTTTAGCAAGATCTCACTAGTTCCAAGCAAGGGATGAATCAATCATTCATAGAACATCTAGGCAAAATGAAGAAATAGTGGGAAGAACTACGGCAGTACAGACCTGCTACTCCAAATGTTTGCGACTTTGTTTAATGGGAAGAATAAGATAGGATTTTCCAGCTCTTGGCTAGTCTCAACCCTGAATCTGAGGAGACCAAAAGAGATATTCTTATGCGACCTTAGCTACCATCCTTCAATACTGTGTGTTCCATCATATAGAATGAGGAAACACAAAAAAGAATTATGGCGGCAGATTCAAAGGTGAAGGCATATGTTGATTCACTAGAAAATTTAGCCCATTATTCTATGTCTAATTTCAAGCAAGGTGATGCTAGCAATCGGTGGACAAAAGGAAAGGGGAAAAGACCCATACGATTTCACTGTGATCATTGTAATCGTGACAAACATTCCAAGGAACAGTGTTGGGTTCTTAATTTGTAGTTACGACCAATCAAAAATAAAGTTCTTGATGCGAAATTAGCAGTTTAAGGGAATGTTGCAAAATTTCAGTTTAAGCTAGAATTTTTAATTCAACAGGTTCAGCAATTGTTTCAAACTTATGGGTAGGGATTGGGTGCTATAGGCACTAAATCCATAAATATGGCCAAGACCTTTGGTAATATCCATGCTCTCTCTACAAAGTTTAATTTTTGGATTATTGTTGATTCCGGGGCTACATACCATATGTGTAGCTCTTCACGTATGTTATCTAATACTGTTTCTAGCACTTTATACCCTCATATAACTATTGTGAATGGAGTTCAAGTTCTAACTCAAGGTATGGACCAAGTAAATATTTTTTCGAAAAAAGTCGAAGCTTTGATAGTTCTAGGGTCGAAATCAAACTTGTTGTCTATCAACAACTGTGTTCAACAATGGAATTGCAATGTCATCTTCACTCCTTAAAAGATGATTTTTTAGGATCGCATTACTGGGAGAATGATTGGTAAGGGATAGCTACGAGACAGGCTGTACACTTTGGATCTTGGTGGTGCGACTCTAATGGTGACAAAATAGATTTTTACGGCTTCTCATCTATGGCATTGCCTGATGGGGCATCATTCTAGTCGGGTGTTGCAAGATTTAGACTTGTCATCAACACCTGATTTTAGTAGTTGTGATCCATTTCATTTTGCTAAGCAACATGGGTTGCCTTTTCCTCAACATTTCAATAAGTCAACCGAGTTGTTTGATGTGGTATACTCTGATGTTTGGGGAAATTCTCCAATTGATTCTAAAGAAATATTTAAGTACTTTTTTACTTTTATTGATGATAAATCCCGGGCAGCTTAGCTTTACCTTCTTAAGTCCAAAAGCCAAGTTCTTATAGTCTTTCAACACTTTTGCATCATGGTGAAAAATCAATTCAACACTACAGTGAAACTTCTTCGAACGGACAATGGTACTAAGTATACCAATAAGGTATTGTAGGTTGTGTTACGGCGTATGGGCAAATCTCACTAGACATCGTGTGTCAGTGCTTCTCAACAAAATGGAGTAGCGGAAAGGAAAAACCATCACTTATTGGAAATCACTCGGACCTTGCTATTCTCTGGACATTTGCCCAAAACTTATTGGGTATATGTTGTGCTTACTAGTTGTTATTTGATAAATCGACTACCTAGTCACATTTTCAGTTATATAAGCCCTATGGAAGTTTTGCATGGTAGCAAGTTTGATCTCTCCCATTTAAGAAGCTTTGGGTGCATTTGCTATATCCATTCTCAAAATGGGGGCAAGTTGGACCCTCGAAAGTGTGTGTTCATTGGATATTTTTCTACCAAGAAAGGATACAAGTGCTATGATCCTAGCACAAAACATGTCTATATTTCTCGAGGTGTTAGTTTTGATGAAGCTCACATGTTTTACTTTGATAGGACTCAAATTCAAGGGGAGCAAGATGGTTACAACGAATTCTCTTTTCAATTTGCTGCTATCTTGGTGAATGCTGATGCTACGCGCATTGAAAAAGCGTCCACTGGTCAAGACTTTATGATGCAAGAAAACACAAAAGTGGGCCACGAAATTGAAGGACAACAAAGTGCTATCATGCCAACAATAGAACAAACAGTTGAAGCCAGAAAGTGGATGGATGACAGGTCAACTATGGCACCAGTTGAAGCTGCTACTGAAGCCAAAAGTGGGGACTATTGACATATCCAAAGCAGAAGGGGAAACTAATAACATATCAGCTGCATCAGTTCAGCCATGAAGGTTATCCAGCATTCTGAGACCTTCAGCTCGCCTTCGAGACTTTGCCACATATTATTCTACTTACCATCTTATTCAAGAATATATAAGGAATGACAAAATATCTCCTAAGCTTTGGAGTTTCTTATCTACCATTGAAAATCAACAGGAACCCAATAACTTTGTGGAAGCAAGTAAGAAGAATGTGTGGGCTAATGCCATGAAGGATGAGCTTCATGCTCTTAATCGAAATCATACATGGGAATTGGTACAGCTACCAAAAGGGAAGGAGACTATAAGATGCCAATGAATTTACAAGACCAAGTATAATAGCAATGGGTCAGTTGAAAGACACAAAGTATGATTTGTTGCAAAGGGGTACATGCGAACTTATGGTATAGACTATAAAGAAACATTTGCTTCGGTAGTCAAGATGAATATAGTGCGTACCCTTATGTCTATAGCAGTTAATTGTGAGTAACCATTGTTCGAAATAGATGTGAAGAATGCATTTCTTCATGGAGATCTTGAGGAAGAAGTCTACATGGATCTTCCACCTGGGCATTCCTTACAGAATGAAAATGGAGTTGTGTGCTGACTGAAGAAAGCTATCTATGGTCTTAAACAATCCCCTAGAGCATGGTATGGTAGACTTAGCACCGCACTTGTCAAGTGGATTCAAGCGAAGTGCAGTATATTCCTCAATGTTTACCAAGCCCATGGACAAAGGAATTATTGTTGTCTTAGTATATATTGATGATTTTGTGATTAAAGGTAGTGATAAATCTGGAATTGAAGTTCTCAAACACCATTTAAATAAAGAATTTGACATCAAAGACCTTGGTAATTTGAGGTATTTTCTTGGTATTGAGGTTGCTAGATCTCAGAAAGGATTGTTCTTATCTCAGCGAAAGTATGTCCTTGATTTGCTGAAGGAGACTAGTAAGTTAGGAGTCAAGCCAACGAGCACCCCAATGGATTATGGTAGTAAGTTTATTTCTAATAATACATTGTTGCATAATGTTGGGCAATTTTAGTGCCTTGCTGGACGATTGACCTATCGAACTATTACTCGACCTGATATGGCATATGCTGTCAGCTATGTGAGTCAATTTATGCGGAAACCAACAAAGGGGCACACGGAACTGAATAATCACTTGCTTCGGCACTTGAAGGCCTCTCCATGAAAGGGAATTCTGATGAAGAATAATGGTCACATGGACATCATTGGTTATGCGGATGCGGATTAGGCTAACAGCCCCGTTGATAGAAAGGTTTTTGCACCTTTGTGGGAGAAAATATTGTCGCTTGGAAAAGCAAGAACAAGTAGTTGATGCATGATCTAGTGCAGAGGTAGAATATTGAGCTATGGTTATGGCTACAATTGATATAGTGTGGTTGAGATTGTTGCTTCAAGAGTTGGGTTGCAACTCTATAACCAAACCAATGAAACTATTTTGTGATAATCAAGCCACCGTTTATATTACTTTGAATCGTGTATTCCATGAGAGGACTAAGCACATAGAGGTGGAATGTCACTTTGTGAGAGAAAAGGTGCAAGATAAGACTATTGAGACACCATACATTCGCAATGAAGATCAATTAGTAGATGTCTTTACCAAGGCAATGTCTAAAGGAGTGTTTCAAGAGATGGTGAACAAGTTGACCTCCAATGCTTTATTTACTCAAACTTGAGGGGGAGTGTTGGAAGAATTCGTGCTCCTATTCTTGGAAAGGAGATGTGAATATTGTATTTTGTATTTTTGCATCTTGATTTCAGGGATATTTTTCCTTGATATTTTTCCTTTCATGGTTGCTTGTTTCCTTGGTTATAACAACCTCGTTCTGTATATATAGAGAATAATGACAGATCATCTCTTACGACACGAGAGTGTGAGAGTTTTGTCCAAGGACATAGGCACATTATTGAACCTCGTTAAATTCTTACCTCCATTTGTTCTTTGTTTGTTTTCAACAATGGGCTACTCACTTATCTTCCTTTTTTTTCATAATAAAATGGGCAAAAGCCATTAAAGATTAGATATTATAAATTCTAGAATGGAAAACTCTAACTGCATCATCTAACAAGAAGAGACTGAGATCTTGAGATGGACCGGACAAAAATTCTTTGAATGACCTATAATTGAGGCCACAATGTGCTAACAATCCGCAATTCAATGGGAGAATTATCAAAAAAGTCTTAAATCTTTTGTAATTATGTCAATTTAGTTATAAACTTATTTTTTTAGTTAATTGAGTCCTAAATCTTTTACAAATGTGCCGTTCAATCCTTCAAGCCAAAATTGGCTGGCTGGCGTTGACATGGCCATCGGCCACATTTTTTAATAATATTTTCTTTTTTTGAATTATTTTATTCATTTTTTAATTTTTTTTTTACCTTTTTTTCTCTCTTTTTTTTTTCTCCCTCCTCTTCCCTCCTTCTTCCTTTGGCTATAGCCACTGGCCAGCCCTCGCTAGTCGCCGGACTAAGGCAGCTAAGCAAGCTCGCCTCGCCGTTGCTGGGTGAGGGCGAGCTCGCCCAGCCATTGGCGGGGCGAACCCCCGCCGAATCTGGGAAGGACTCGCCTCGCCAAATCGAGTGACGACGAGGCCCCCCTTGCCGGATTTGGTGAGGGCTCACCCGCCTTGCCAATGGCTGGGCGAGCTCACCTAATCACCTCAGTTTGGCGACCGACGAGGGCTGGCCGGTCCTTGGAGCCAAAGGAAGAAGGAGGGAGGAGGAGGGAGAGAAGAAAAAAAAAAAGAGAAAAAAGAAGGTAAAAAAAAAAAATAATAATAATAATAAAATTCGGAAAAATAAAATATTATTAAAAATTTTGTAAATCGGCCGCCGGCGGCCAATTTTTGGCCTAAGGACTGAATTAACACAATTGTAAAAGGTTTATAACTCAATTGGTCAAAAAAATAAGTTTATAAGTGAATTGACACAACTGCAAAAGGTTTAGGACTTTTTTGGTAATTCCCCGCAATTTAATTGCCTTCCCTATCCACATGCTTGGTTACAATAAGTCGATTTTGTTCGAAGAGATTCTAAATATCCCAATGAATATTTACACGTTCCATTACTGAGACTCTTTTACATGATTAATTATTATCTATATTTATCGACATTTTGTACGTACTTACTTATACTCAAAAAGTCATCAGCTTATAATTAGGATGAACTAATATAAATAAGTGAGATTAACTGTTTTAGATTTTACTAGGTTTCCGGCTGTCTGCCTTTCGTTGGTAGGGGCAAGTTTTTATTGTTTCTTTTTTGGGTCCATTTTCTATTCGAGCAATTAATGGACATTCCGCAAATGTTGTTGTTTTTTTTCTCCGGCCCAGAACATTTCATTCGCCGTTGAGTCGATCTATATATACTTTTTTTCTTCTTCTTTTTTTGTAATGCCATGATATATGCACGTTTATGAGACAAAATAACAATAATCCATTCATAATCTGTCGCAAACATTAATATGAAAGTAGGTCCATAATTTACACCACAGGATCAACACCTTAAAGACCAACCAAATACAAGCCAAGAGAAGTGGGAAAAGAGGATAGAATGATAGAGATGTTTCAGTTCAAAATCAAGAGAGGAAGAAGAAGAGACTCTCTAGGCCCTGGCCTTGAAGGGGATGGCTCTGATGATTAGTTGGTGGTACACTGCAGCTAGTGCAGCTCCAATGAAGGGTCCAACCCAAAAGATCCACTGCAACCAAGAGCAAAAGGTGTTAAAAAAGAAGGACAAGAGAGTGGAAATGATGGTTGTTCACCAAGAAAAGGATTGGACATATAGCAGGTTGCATCACAAAATTGATACCTGATCATCCCATGCATGGTCCCTGTTGTAGATGATGGCAGCTCCGAGACTCCTGGCGGGGTTGATGCCAGTTCCTGTGATGGGGATGGTCGCCAAGTGAACCAAGAACACTGCAAAGCCGATGGGAAGAGGAGCCAAAAGCTGCAAGATGATGGATGAAAAGGCAAATCTCATCACGACGTGCCTGAAGCAGGCCCAAGTGTAATCTAACAGCACCAATGAATAAACTTCAGAATGTTGATGACATATTATTTACGGCGACAGAAAACAATAGTAACAAATCGATTAGATTACATGGAAGAGAAGCCGAATTTTCTGCTAACATTTGGGTTAGAACAGGAGGATCTTGAAGAAATTTCTAGAGAAGCTAACTGTGCCGTTAAGCTTAAAATTAGTAATGATTTCGCTTGTTTTGGCCTAGATAAATGTAAAACAAATAGCAGGTTTATGAAAGGGATGTTCAGGGACATGCAACTGCTCTCTAAAGCAAAGCAGGTTCCTTTATCACATCAAGTTCCTCTCGTATTAGCAGGATTGGAACCTTTTGTCTACCAATTCCGATTTCTTTCATTACATCTCAAAACATCAATAATCGAATTGATTATATTTGCCAATAATGAAAAATGATGCGTAGAATAACCAAATTTAAAAGAGGAACAAACGACACACTTGAACAGTGCAGACACATTATTTGCTATCTAACATTGTTTTTGTCTGCCGCATATCTCAATAATAGAAGGAGAAAAACAAAAGCTTCTTTATGTACCTAAGGCCCATCATGTGATGAACAATTTCCCCAGCCTTAATCAATCCGAGGCTATTTATCTACCTGCCTGGCACATTAGCGAAATAACAGGAACAACCCACCTCAGATTTAATCAATCTAAGGTTGGTGGTTGGACCCCAAAGCTAATGATCACCTTTTTGGCCACCTTAATTTCCTTAACAGTACAGTTGAGTGAAAACATACAGAACCTAGCTAAAAGATCACAAAGCCAACTCGAACCCTACGTTCACAATGAAATTAACATGCCAAAAACTAAGGCTTTCAAGAGTTCAAAGCAATTCATAAACTTTAGATCAGAAGCAAAAGAGAGACAAACACATACAGGAACATGGGAGTCTCTGGCATTTCTCTTGGCGTCAGTGGCAGAGAAGACGGTGTAGACAAGCACAAATGTGCCAATAATCTCAGCACCAAGGCCATCGCCCTTGGTGTACCCATGGCTCACAGAGTTGGCCCCACCTCCGAGCAACTCATACCTGGTGTCACCTTGCAAGCCCTTGACAACACCAGCTCCACAGATGGCACCAAGGCACTGCATGATGATGTAGAACACTGCCCTAGTGAGGGACAACTTCCTTGCCAAGAACAGGCCAAAGGTCACCGCCGGGTTGATGTGTCCACCTGTATCGATCATTCAAAAAACCACCCAAGTACACACATGCTTAGATCCAAGGTCTCTCTAACATTGCCAGATCTGTACTTATCATAAAACAAGAACAACGCAACTAATTTCCCCACAAATGGCATAAAAGGGGAACTTTTTTACTGGGCTTAACCGAATTGCATTGGCTAAGCAGATGAGTTAAGGAATGTATTCGCCTGTACCAAGCAAGAACCACCACCCAACACAAGTATGCTTTAGCCCAAGGTCTCTCTATGATGACTAGATCTATAAATACGCAAAACAAAGAAGAACACAACTAATTTGCCCACATGTGGCATAAAAAAGCAAACTTTCTTTCTTGGGCTCCATGCATGGCTCAAAAACATTGCAAGAGAGGCTCTAACCTGAGATACCAGCAGTGCAGTACACAAGGGCAAAGATCATGCCGCCGAAGGCCCAAGCGATGCCCTGAACGCCCACAGTGGCACACTTGGTCTTGCCCTGAGACACGCCCATCACAGTCAAGACGGTGATGTAGAGGAACAAGAAGGTGGCCACGAACTCCGCAATCCCAGCCCTGTAGAAGGACCATGACTGGAGCTCCCCGGGCTCAAAGAGCGGCGCTGGCGGCGGCTCCTTGTAGTCCTTGCCCGTCTGAGCAGACGTGCCAATGGGTTGCCTCTCAGAGAACTTGTTGGCTCCAAGCCTCACATCTTCTTCCTTACCCTCCATTATCTGTTGCTTCCCTCACACAGAACGAGCAATGCCTGCGAAGATGCTGAAGGGAGTGAAGCAAAAGGTGCTCAAAAGGTGGTGGTGAAGTAGCAAGGGTGGCGAAGGATAAAAGGATGGATTTATAGAAAGATGGAATGTCTTATCTGCACAGCAGAGTTGGTGAGGCTATTACTTGTTTCCCATTTTTTTTTAAACACTAATTTCTGGGTAAAGAAAGGAACTTGATCATGATTATGTGCTGTCTGTGACTCTGTCCTACCCAAAAACAAAAGAAGCAATAATGGCGTGGTACTCTAGGAATTTGAACCCTAAAGTAAAGCTTAGGAATTTTTAAAAAACAAGGAGGGATTATAGGTGGAGCACAGTGCTGGAGAGAGAGGTGATGACAGGGATTGGTTGGTGCCTCGGTTGTCCGATTCTTATCTCCTGCAGATGCTCAAGATGATTTCTTTTTAATTTGTCCTTTTAGTATTTATTAAAGGGTCAAAATTCTCTGTCAGATGCATTGGCCGGTGAGTCCAACTCCATCCACACTGTCTGTTCTAATCATGAGAGGAAGAACATCATCTTCCATTCATGCAGACCGAAAATGCCAAGAGAAAAACAGCTCAAAAATAATTTCTGTAAATGAAAAAAATAATCGAGAATGATACCAAGACCTCTATGTTATTTTTTGTCGGAGAGCTTTTCTCAATCCAATTCGATTTCATCATTATAAATAGCATATTTTCTTTCTATTTTTTCATATCATGAAGCAATTCAAACGATACATGCATATAATATTCATATTCAACGATATTTATGTTTATCTTCATAAGCTCACCCTATTTTTGGAGCGAAAATTTATTTTACATTGGGTGAATATTAGAAAAAAGAAGAATGAAGTATTAACAACGATAAATTTATTTCGTAGAATATGCCAAAAATTAACAATTTTTTTTAAATTTAACTATTATGGGGAAATCCTCTCTCCTTCCTTTAGGGGTTACCGGCGAGGGCCCGAAGGAGCACATGGGGGGGGGGGGTGGGCAACGGCTACCCGGTCCGTAATTGCGATGAAATTACGGACCTGCCCCTGCCGCCAACCGTGCAAAGGGGTGGGTGGGCTCCACTTTCAACGGGTATAATAGGCCACGATGATCCGACACGTCGTTCCAAGTCCAAACCACCTCATGAAAAGAGAAGGGACCAAGCAGCTCAGCTGCAGCTTGGACCTTGGTTTGGTTTCGTGGTCCCCACAATGATTGCCTTTTTTTTTCCGTTTTTTTTTTCCTTTCTGGAGTTCCGTTGGCTTCCCCAAAAATAAAATAATTTAAAAATATATTTTTTCTAAAAATACTCACTCGAATCATCATATTATTCATATTAAGGATTACGCATAAATTATCGTCGATAATAAAAATAATTTATATTGACTAATTATTTCAAGTAATACAAGCAATTATTTTTAAGGAAATGATTTCTGAAATAGTTTTGGAAAACATTTTCATAAAAACAATCATTTGTATCGCTTATAAAAATAAATGAGTGAAGAAAAATTATCATCCATGAAAGTGTCTAGACATTAATTGTATACAAGCAACCATTTTTCAAATTATTCATTTACTACGAAATAAACAGAGCCTAAATAACGAGAACCTCCTTTTGAGATGAATTGACCATAGCTTCAAGAGGTATCTGGTGTTGTGTGAATTTAAGTCCAGACTATTTATTTCCAATTTAAGAAAAAATATAATCAATTAGGCTCGATTTACTTCATCTCGAGTGTATAAACACTACCCATTTTTCCAAAATATCGAAATGGGTAAGGGTCCTTACGTGATGCTAAATAACTATAGGCTAAAAAAATTGATATTTTTTGCCCCATTGAATTCCTTGAAAATTTTATTGGTAAGCCAAGATTGAACATTTTCATTTCAACTCGTCCTCACAAATAAACAACGCTTATACGTTTAAAAAGATTACAAACACGTGATTTCTTTTAGTAAATAAAGCTACATGATATTTTATTTTTATCTGACTTTATAAGTACAAGAATACTACTTTGGTTAACGGATATGCTCGGTTTACTCTTAACAATTTATTGATTTCTTTCTCCCAACTAATGAAAATTTCTAGAACCCTCCTTGATTGCTTACTACATACATTGAACATAATGGAACCAAGGTCTATATGGTTAAAGAAAAAAATTCGGAAAGGGAAAGCAGCTAGTGATATCAGATATGCTTATAGTTAATCGCTTTGATTACCTTTACCAGCCATTCTTTGACGGTATACTTTGGTTTCTGAATATTGGTTTGTTTTGCAGCTCTATGGACTTGCCTTTTGTTTATTATTTCTGAGACTCTATATGGATCATTTCATGTATTATTTTTATAATAAATGAAAATTTCTTCTGACAAAAGAAAAAATCACTTCGATGACTCAACCCGATCCATGAACAACATTTTTTTTTATGGGCAAGAGTCGTGAATAAGATTGGATTAGCTTAGGTCATCTTGAAACGGGAAAAGCAAAATTGGAGTGGTGGGACCACATTTTCCTAATCAAGGTGCGACATTCACCTTATTCTTTCCATCATTTATCATTATTCGGGCCTACATTTGTATAAACAAGAGGAGGAATCGATAATGCGTTCCAGCTCAGGAACATAGGATACCCACCTGGCTTTTCTGGCCGCAAATCACATGGCCAGCCCCTTTAGCCCCCCACCATGCGCTGCAGCCTTTTTTTCTGGCCCTCCGGAAGAAAAATTGTTGCATGGACCCGAATTCGTTGGATTTGAAAATGTTTGATCACGCGTGGAAGGAGATAACTGATACAGTAAGAATCTTTGATTTTGTTACTTCCCAGATACGTTGATCGAGGGTTTTTGGTTAACGAAGAATGATGAACTCTATAGGGAATTCGCTAAAGAAAGCAAAAGGAAAAGAAGGAAGAAGCCTCTGCCTTTCTTGTGGGGTAGGACTGCAATTTTCCAAAGCACTACAACTTTAGCCACGCTTGCAAGATTAATAGCCAATGTGATTGCGAGCCTACTTAGGTATCATGGGGCATTGACTCGATCGCCATCTAACCAACAAAGATGAACCGGCAGAGTCGCCATCATCATAGAGAACCCCTTTTCCTTAAATCGCACTCTTGCGTCTGAATCATGGGTCACGAAATGATGATGGCTAGCAGGAGCGGTTTTGAGACCACAAACATGTTATCACAAGGATGCGTCTTCAGGCAAAGTCGATACCGCTGTTGGATACAAAGTTAGAACCAATTCAATTCCCTAACCAAATACCACATGGCTGTTGCCTAAATCCCTCGTATCTTTCTGTCCAAAGTGGGCAACAATGTCGTTTTCTTACCCTCCTTGAGCTATCTGACGTGAGAGGAAAATCGGGGTGTCGATCCTGCTCTTCCAAAAGCCGAAAATGGAAAGTACAGGACACCTTTACATTCCCTTTCCTAGAGCATCAACCTCGATGTAGGAAGTGAGAACTTGGCTTTGACGGCGAGGCTCTTTTGCGAAATTCTATCTTTAATGAAATGCGGAGAAGATGGTAAGCACATCATTGCCACGTGCATACCAATTGACACAGCAAGAAAGGCTCTCGACACACATCGGGATCTTGCTTCTCCATAGCCGGAGTTAGCAATCATAGAGCCTACAAGTTACACCTCGTTACTAGATAGCATCGCTCTAGACAGTGATAAAAAATACTGCATATACAACATGTTGTGTCTCCATACATGAGTTAGTAGTTGTTCGCACATCTAATACAGTCTTAGACGGCTCTAAGTCTTAAAGTGGAAGCAGGTACAGGACACAGGAGAAAGATCTGCCAATGATACATAGACAACGTTTCTGTCAGCTGACTTTCACTTTGTTTCAAGCCGATGGTAGCAATCTTGTTCTTGCATACAACTTTGTCATCTCACGGTAAGCATCTGAGAAGCATTTTTCTACCACATAATTCTCAGTTAAGATTACTAACTTCACCTGACGTGCAATTACAAGCTCCAATCTCAATTATCTTGATCCACTTCCTGGCTAGAATGTAGTCGCACGTGCGGACAGGGTCTCTCTGGTTCTCCTCTGGTCCATAGTACCTTTAGATCGCCTCGCCTCCTTCCCAATGCTAAAAAGGTTCCTGCAGTAATGCACAAATCTCCCGGTTCAAAAAGAGTTCTGTCAATGTGGCATTGCCACATGCTTTAATTAAGTTCGCATGAGGAAATTACCGAGCGTAAATGGAACAATGTAAAGCAAGGCAGGTTGCCCATGCCCATCCATCAAATTCAATGCCACATAAGTTACAAGAAGACCTGCAGTCAGGCGTGCGGCAGAAAATAGTTATAAAAACAGTCATATTCACAAGAAATGGTAAAAAGAAATGGGAAAATACTCTTATATTCCCTATCTTTCCATTTAGTAATTTTCTCTTACCTAATCCATAAGCAAGCATTGCCCACAAGAAGTATCCAGCTCGAAGATTCTTATTTGCCAGCCAATCATATCTGCAGATAGTACATTATTGCAAAATCCAATTGTAGACAGAAAGCAGTTTACCAAGATGTTGATTTGATTGTGCTTCCGCCAGTTACAAGTGTGAAAGTGTCGCGAGTGAGAACTTATTCAACTGAAATATTTTAGTTATACAGCATAACTGAATCTGATCCAAGCCAAAGGAAAATGGGTAAACCTGAGCGAAAATGCTACCACCAGTCCTGGCAAAAGAATGTCCCCAAATCCTATAATGCTATAACCACCCCATGGATCGAACATTCTGGGGATCTTTAACAGCATTGGAATTCCATCCTCTCCACTTCTATCACCTCGAGCAACCTACGGAATTGCAATTAAAAGATTATCGACATTGTTGAGCTCTAAAGAAAAGGCACTTCTAACCTAACTTCGACAAAAAGATTAGTAAGAATACTCACCACAATCATCACACTTTCTTTGAACAGCTTCTTTGAAACGAACACCCAGAAAATGTCATACAAGAAAGCACAGCTTAGAAGAACTGTTCCCACCTGATTACGGAAACAAGAAAAGTCATTTGAGAGAGAGAGAGAGAGTTTCTCCAATATCCAGGATATTGGCGCTATACAGTTAACTCACTCGGAAAACATACATAGTAAACTACCTTGGACAAGGTCTAAATAATGCCAAAACATTAACCAGGGGAACAACATGCAGAGCAACTCTCGAACTAAAGCAGGGGAACAATATGTTGCATTAAAAAAGATTAAACAATGCTGAAAGACGTCGAGATCAGGGGCGACATGGCAAATTCCACAAGCTTACTGATTCAAATTGAATTTCAACAAAGCAGTGGTGGAGAGTACTGGGACTGCTGATTGGTGGCATATAAAGGGAGGATCAAGGGGAATGGGGAAGGGTCATACTTGCTCTTCAGTTCCGCATTTGCAGCAGAAGTGTGGGTATCAAGGAGGGTAAGATTAATGGCCTCAAGAGGATCTTAGGGACAACTATGATCGAGAGCTTGTTCTTTACCATATCCATTGGACACCTTAATTTTAAAAGCAATCATCTCAGCAGAGTTAATCAGAATGACTACCTTGAGATTTGGAATTCGAACAATTTGAAGAACGGTGATTATCAGAGCAATCCCCTGAAAGGAAGCAGACAAAACAAGTCTAAGTTTAATGTTCCAACAAAATCTCATAAACCTACTTTCGCCAGCCATTCGATCATCAATAATCCCCACACTATGCATAAAAACTCCCACAGAATAGTCTTGACTTGTGATATTCACATAGAATGTAAGCAGCAGACACGTTAAGAAAGATCTAAAAGAGTTAATAAACAGAAGAGGCGGTGCAAATAAATCATTTTCGCAGACACCAAGGTATCCCTTTTTATCAGAAGGAATAGTAAAGTAAATAATGACGTGGAACAAAAAGAAGTAAATGTAGTCTTTTCAAGTCACCTTTTAAAACAACTAGTGCACTTGTTAAAGAGGCAAAAGTAAGAAAATATGTGAATTTATGATGTACATACTCGTAGCGAAGTATTATAGGAAATGCAATATTCTTTACCCTATGAAAGCAAGAGAAACTAAAGAGCCAATGCAGGTGATTCAGTCACAAAAAAAGGACCAACAAATAAGCAGAGACCAGCGTTAGCAATTGCTCATCCCCACTAACATAACTTATCAACTACAATGATGAAATCTTCAGAGGCCTGACCAACCTTGAGCTTAAGCAGGGACTACAGATTATTATACCCAAGTCATTTAAAGATGGAGGCAGTTGGATGTTTGTTGGGTAAAGGAATTTTATTTGTACAATAAGATTGACGAACATAAGAATACTTAATAGTCAAGTATCTGCAAAACATACAACAGATACAGTCAAGAGATGACAAGAGGACGCCTTCTGATGCAGATTTTCCTTACTTAACCCAACTGTTCTATTCTTGCAGAAAGTGAAAAATACAGAACATCACTGAGACTATGCAAGGACTACATCCACATGGCTGCAGAAAGTACAGTTCCATTTGGATTGTTAAAAAGGCAATTGAACCTTACAAGTATATCTTGACCAATCCAGGCGAAGTTAGTATTTCGATAAACAGCCCAAACAACAGCAAATGCTATGCAGAATGGAGAAACAGCCAAGGTCAGGTACGACACAGCTCCAAAGAACGGTACTTTGGTGTATGAATCCCCGAAATTTCTGAACCATCTGTAGAAATTGACAAATAATTAACTCTAGCCCTGAGATAATATAAAGAGAATCCAAACTGTTATTCCACTTAACCAAAATATGTCTCATCATCCATTTTAATTGTCTCATATGTATGTTGTGCTATAATCACCTTAATATCATTCCTCCTATCAAAAACACCTTGATTTAACTATTTCACCTTCACATGGAGCAGTGTCTTCTTGTCAAGCTTAAAAACTATTGTGGGCTTGCTATTATCAGGTTGTCACAGAATATTTATACAGGGAAAGATATAATCAATAGCCAGCCTCACATTCTGGGAGAGGTCTCTCTAGTCACTAGTAGTGATGCTAGTTGCCATGCAATATGACCTTATTTTACATGACTGTAGAAGATCGTAAAGGAGCTACAAAGAATACGTTAAACACAAAATAAGATTGAATATAAGGACCAATTCCCTATTGAAAGTTGTTTTTAGCTGAATTCTCAAATCTCGCTCAATTTCTCTTTACAGCTTCCATTGACAATTTTTTTATGTTTGTTCAGCACAACAAATGCACATTAAATAGGGTCAGCATGGTATTCAACATAAGTAGATGATTTCTGCAGAATTAAACCATCCTCTTCAACATAACAAACAACAACATAATCAATTAACTAACGAATGGTTTTATAGCGAAATAATGCAACTTTTATATTCTATTATAAGAATTTGGCCCAACACATAAAATGCACCACTTCCCGTACAGAACAGGAACCGGATCAGAACCTGCCGGCTGGGAAATTCGGGAACTGGCGGTTCCAAAACCAACCAGTTCAGTAAAGGTCACAGGGTCAGTTCCTAGTTCTTGGTCCAACTCACCTTAGAACCTATCATCCCTATGTATCGCATCTTTTGTTAGGAAAGGCACGATATTGTGATCCCTATATCAATCAATTCAGCCAAATTCACAAGATTAATTATCCTTACAGTCGACCAAGTATGAGAAAGATGAGCTTATGAATCTAAATTATCAAACATGCGAGGACATACGTGTCAAATAAGGAACTACCTTGACAATAAAGCAACCAAGCAAGTTTGTAAGCCCTGCAAGCCAAAGCAGCTACTATGTCAGATATGCACCTAAAGAGTATGCACACAGAAGGACTACAATCCGAAAAGATGAAGTAATTGTTGGAGCTGTATCATGAGCTATTGTCCTCAAGTAAAATGGCACAAACCAGGACTATCAAGTGACTGGCCTGTCATTAGCTCAGCAGTCACAATTCTGTGTAGAAAAATAAGCAAATATGCAATAACAGGGGACGTCAACCAAAGATTTATACCTCTACACCACCTATGCAGAAAAGAACCACCAACAGTTCTATGAACCAGGTAGACATAAGTTTGTAAAGAACGACCAAGAAGCCCGAAGCAACGATGACAAAGAGGACGGCTGAAGTTGTGCTGATTTCCACAACACCAGTTGCCTTTACATGCTTGTCGTCTGTAAGTTCATCCACAGCATCCTACAAGATTGATAAAGGCAGAGAAGGTAAACCATTGAATCAGAGGAAAAGCATCTACGGAAGGAAAGCACAGGTGTACAGCACCAAATCAGAAAAAGAACCTTCATTAGCTTGTCCTGCTCGAGAGCTGCTTCTCTAGCACTCCATGCAGACCAGTATGAGGCACAGAGGATGGTACCAACAGCCATTAGCCATAGAAATACTTCAGCTATGTCAACTAAAGGACGTGTAGGAGAATATAGCTGCACAGACACTGCAAACAACCTGAATGTTTAGTAAATGATCTGCATATTGAGCAAGCTATGCTTCAAACATAAAAGAGAACTTGAGGTGTGAGTAATGGGAGAATGAGAATTTGAGGTTTAAGGGGTAAATTTTACTAATGCTATAAGGAACTTTTGGGCCTAGGAAGCAGGAGCCACCACTGCCTTACCCAACAACAACCCCCCCCCGAAAAAAAAAAAAAAAGAAAAAAAGGCATCTGCCACTGGTATGACTAAGAAACTTCTGCAGGTAAGTAAATGCTGTACAGCTGAAGTTATCCGTATATTCTCAGATTGTATCAAGGTATGAAACCTTATTGAGCTGACATTAGACATGCAGCTAATTCAGAAGAAAAATTGCTTACCTGATGAACCATTCATCAGCATTTTCACGAGGCTTGAACCAGCCTCCTGCGGGAGCATGACCGCTGGTATATTTATGTCCAGATCAGTTTCTTCGGGATCACAAACCATCTTGTATAGTTCTGTTGTGGAAAAGAAACAGCTTCATTAATGTGGTGAACAGAACCACACACTAAACTGACTCAACTGACTCATCTCAATGGCCAATGAAATTCTCAAGTTAATAAGATTTGGTTTCTATAGTCAGGCATGACGCAGCATTTATCTCATCCAAGTTCCAATTTTCATGTCACCTACAAAATCTTCATTATCGAAATTCATGCTTGATAGCAAGAACAAGTATTAGCTTTTTTGACAAAATACCGTCACTATTACCTTTTTGGTTGTTTACAATTAGGATGGCTGACGCATTAGCAACTTCTGCATTATTTGCTTTTGTAGTAAATGTGCAGTTGCCTCGATCCACCATGATGACATCACCAGTGAGCTTAACAATATTGAAATTATAAGTCAGTCATACTGACGATGCAACAATACATCTTCAAATATAAGTAGTGCTACTTGTGAGTTTCTGGAGATTTGAGGCGACCTAAAAGAGGTACCTTCTTATTTGGCGGGCGGCAACAATCACGAGGATCTGATAGAGTAAGGGGTGATTGGTCTGCATTTTTCTCCTTCGACACAATTGGTACACCAAATCTAGCACTAACACCAACAAATTCTCTGCTCTCAAATCCATTAACCCAGGTTTGGACTTTAACCTGACAGAATCATTATGAATCAATCACTGGAAAGGCAACTATAGTAACACTTTGCTTCAGAATGAGAAATAATTTTAAATCTACCAACTCATAACCTACATAGAACCTAAGAAGATACCCAGCTTAAAATCACCAGCTCTTTCCACAACTGCAGTTTAACAATGATAAGGGCAGGCAGAAATTGGGGTAATACTCTATCTACTGAAGAAACGAAAGCTTCCCCAAAAATAACGCGTGCCGGCTGGGGAAATCTCCCCAGAAGACACCGAAAACCAAATTGACCGAAAATTACCCCGAAGAAAAGCAACTTTCCCGGATAACAAGCTGAAGCAGTTCACATCTCGGCATGTTTGTACCTAAAGCAGTAAAATTGCTCTAACCTACTAACTCCATCAGCTCCCTTATCCTCTTAAACAAAATATTAGCTCCAATCAGCACCATAATCAGTCCCTCTCTTGCATACAATCAAGCAAACCACATTCCAACCTCAAACTCTAAGCACGACCCGGTCGCTCATCCACCAGGACAAGCACGGCGACCGGTTCCGTACACCACGAATCGAGCAACGACCCAGTCAACGGCACGCAAACTGAGAGCCGGCGACGGGGTCAGAGATCACCGGAATCGGGCGCACGCGTTCCGGCCGAGAACCCGACGGAGGGAGCAACATTAGGAGCTTTACCAGGACGAATTGGTTGTTGCAGCCGGGCTTCTTGGGAGCGTTCTCGTCGTCTTGGACGATGTCGCCGGCGGCCGCGGGACGGGGGCCGCACGCCGCCAGCCAGATCACGGCGGCGACTGAGATCGCCCACCACCAGACTCCCCGTAGCTCCATCGCCGTTCGCCGACCGCAGATTCAAGAAGCGCGCATCACAGCTCCGGACAGAGATAGAGAGAGAGAGAGAGAGAGAGAGAGAGAGAATGCAAATTAACTGTTTGTCTTCTTTTTTTTTTAACTACTTTTTGCCGGTCGCGTTCGTACACGAGACGGTGGTTAAGAAAATGGTCGAAAAGAAAAATGGTAAGAAAGAAAGAAGAAAAAGAAAAGTGTGCGATGATAAGGTTGAAACTTTTAGCCGACTGGACCCTGTCGTTTCGAGAATTCAATGGTCAGTAAAAGAATCGACCGACTTAAAACAATAGATATTCAATTATTCGATTAAACTCGCAATAATTTGTACTTTGAATATATTTGACTTGTCAAGGATTCGATTGGCATTTGAGTTTTGCTCGATCTCGACTCGGAGTTAAAAGATAGTGTAGAGCTCGGGAGAGACTCGGAAGTCGACCGAGCTCAACTGGTTCACTAGTAATTCCGTTGGGTTAAGTCATTTCCTTTAGTTTTTTCCTTTTTGGCTTTTCTAGCACGATAGCCTAGTTGAGGAGGAAACCAACAGTTAAAGAGATAGTTGTACATTTCTACGGTGTCGTACGGTTGGATGAGATTATTTATAAGTAAATAAAAAGACGATTTGACCCTTTTTTTTTGGGTTCAATAAACGTAATAGTTAGGTGACTGGCAATTATTGTAGTCACTCAAAAAGAAAAAGAAAAAATGGTGGGGCGAACGCCAAGGAAGGCGCCGGGAATTCGACGGGCTCACGTTGGTAACAAGAAAGAAAACGATGAAATGCCTTTTTCTATTTCGTTTTTGAGGGAATACCAATGATTGAAATAAATCACGGGCAGTGGCCGGTAAATGGGACTTTGTCCGTACGCATCTTCCGGTCGGTAGTCAATCCCTTTTCGCTTCTTCTTTTCGCTTCTTCTTTTCGCCCCCTCTTTTTTTTCTTTTTTTTTTCTATATTCATCTTGGCCATTCGTATTTTTTGCTAATTGGTCATGTCGTCAGCACGGTCGTCTAAACCGGGACACCAAACACTAAACAAGAGCACGTTTCGCCCGAATTGAAGTGGAAACGTCACTCATCGCGTCAAGATCCTCTGAAAATATACTATTTGACATTTGACATTCGCTGAACCTAGTACTGACCAATCAGATGGATTGGGTCCGGTCGACCCGACCCAAATTGATAAATCTAACTCATGTTAATTCGATTTTTATACAATAAGAATTTAGTGACATACACTTGACCCTACCTATTTCACTAAAACATTTTTATATTTAACCCAACAAAGAAAAACTCGTACCCAAATCCAGGTGAGAACACGGAGCAAGCAAGTGCAAGCTTAAATAAAGACGAAAGAGAGTAAAAATAAAACCATAGAAGTGGGTTTGACTTCGGTAAATTGTAAACTCATTTAATGACATCCATATTTTGGTTTTGCTATTCTAAATTTATTTACTGAATATAATTAATTTATACAACAACTCAGTTCATCAAATATGAGTTAAGAAATTGAATCATAGGCCTATTTTGACAAGTCTAGCCAAACTTTAAACTCCTCGAATCTTTAAAAATATAGAAATTCGCATTTGAAATCCTGTAGAATAGGGAAAAAGGGGGGAAAAGAAAATAGGGAAGACAATTCTATTTGGGCGTACTTGTTCGCATCAGGATGTTGTGGACTAATTCCTAGGTCATGTTGGAAAGAGAAGGGAGGAAACGGCGGGGGAAAGGTGTGAAATTGCGAGAATTCTTCCCGTTGCGTCATCGTGAAATTTGTTCAACGATTCAATCATTTTCTATGCAAAGTCGAAGATGGGCAGGTTTCGGTTCGGTGCCTAATAACGACAGCAAGAGATGGGGGCACCGCCCTCCTGCCCTTTGTTCTCCCTGTCTCCGACCGGCCATGTGGTCTTTATTTCACCATGCGTTTGGCGAATGGGGCAAGATGGCCAGTGACATCGTAACTGCTGCAAATCCTCCTCTATGCGGGTCGGATCTGATCACAAATCCTAGGAGTGAGCAGGGTTTTAAAGGTAAAATTAGGAATTGTCGGCTCCCGATCCGATCCGATTCCACCTAAGAATTAGGAGGACCGGTTCCCATTTTTTGGAATTAGGACCGGATTGGCCAATCCGGCTGATCCACATTGGTCCAGTCCAACGGAACAGGCCACTTAACAAAAAAAGAAATTAAAAAAAAAATACTAGAGTTATTACAATTTTAAAGTTTGTTGCTATTTTTGAGAAATTAAAAAATATAGTTTATTAAAAAAAAGTATTGGTCCGATTCCCCCTAGACTGAGAATCGGACCAAAAATCACCAGTTCCATTTTTATGGAACTAGGAATGAAACCGACGACCCCGGGAATTGAACCAAACTGATCAATCCGATTCGATCAAGGTAGTTCCTAGGATATGCTCACCCTTAGATGAAATCGAGAACCTAAGAACCGGATCTTTCCTACCAATCCAATTTCAGATTTTAGGATATGCATGATAAGTCGTAGGTTTCAAGGATTAGGGAATTTGTTTTGACGAGTAAGTTTTAAGTTCTAGGTGAAATTAATAACCTAGGATCTAAAACAAGTCGTTGTATTTTTCTTGTTCTATATCTTTGCATTTCATGGCGTCCAACGATGATTGTATAATCTGAAACCATTAATTTGAACATCCATTTGGGGCGATATCGATGATCGAGACTTTTACTTTGTTAGTATTTCATAATCTTTATATGTGTAAATATGAGTTGTGATTAGTGGATTGTAGTAAATGGTGGTCATTAGAGGCGATGATTTATTGCAATCATTCAATTAAGAGTTCGGATGAAACCCGAATAGATCCTTGAACCTATGATAGGGTAGATTTCAGATTTTAAAAATTAATAAACTTGTTTGAATGATGGGTTTTAGGGTCCAGGTGGAACTGAATGAAACCCGAAACTACTTACCCATACTCATGATCCACAAGCTTTCCTGAGAAGCCGGGATGGATGAAATCGATATGAGGGTGGACTTGAATAAAGTGCACTTGAATAAATATGAGTTGTGATTAGTGGATTGTAGTAAATGGTGGTCATTAGAGGCCAAATAATCGCCTCTAGTTTCAGTTCAGTCACATCTATGCTTAAACAGGGGGAGACGTTCTTCAGAAACTTGTGGGATGGTGGGACAAGGAGCATTCAAATTGTACTGTTTGCATCAGACCGTTTCACTCAAAAATTAAACACAAAATGTACCATTGCATCTAATATATCAAGGCAAGTCAATTGATGGGAAAATTTTTGGAAAGAAAAGCAGCAGACGAGGCATCTCTGGCTTGTAGATTGGAGTTATTCATCAATACTTCTGCTTCACGAAAGAACAGATTCCATGGTGGGACTCAACAACCTTTTTTAGGATCTGGGCTCTGAAATGTGGCGAGCCGACAGTCCAAGCTAGGACGCATGAGGCTGAGGAAGCTGTTAGGAACGTGGTAGTCTGAAAAACTGTGCCTGTTGTTCCACATTGCTCCGCTGCTCAGTCTCAGTCCTAGCGCACTCTCGTTCGCTCGGAGCAAGTTCTCCAAACTCGAAGGCTGGTCGTTGCTGAAGCTTGCGTCCATGCCCTGATAGAGTGTCGTGGGAAGCCTAGCCTGTGCGGTTGGTTCCGAGGCACCGCCACGGTTCAAAGAGCCTTCTTTTCTAGGACATGCCTGAGCGAGGCTCCCGAGCCTTCCTGCTGGATTCAGAGTCTCTCTTTGAGAGAATCTCGACTGGACAGGATTGATCCTGTGCAGGCAGTTTTCGCTCAAAGCATCGGCTTTCGAGATGGTAGGGAACATTGAGCATTTTGGGGAACCTGTAGGATTCGAGTGATCGGACAAGCTGCTGATCTGCGAAAGGAAACCCAAGTTTTGCCCGTTCTCCTTCTCGAACATCCTGCAATTAGCTTGATTGTTTGGAGTCACCTGGCGATTGCTTGAGTCGGATGTGATTTTGCTTGCTAAGGGTCTTTCCAGGAACCCAATGTTCCAATCCAGAGCACCCTTGCTCAGGTCAAGCTTGCTCGGCTGAAGTTGGAGATTGCTCTTTGAGGGATCAGTAGATTGTATCGGTTCATTAGTTTCTTGGACTTCTCTGTCGTTTGTCATCGATTTCGAACCGTGACCATTGCTTACGGGATTTTCAGCGGGCCTAGGACAAGTAGTGGGATCCGACGCCTTTTTCCTTTTGGCTGGTTGCGCAGAATCCCTGCCCTTGCTTTGCCTTTTCTTGCCTGGCTTCAGCTTCTGTGCTCTGGCATCATCGTTGGCACGAGTCCGATCCCTCATCTTCACGTTCTCCTCAATGCTGTTCTGATGCTGCAATTGCAATTCCTCTCTTTTGTTTCGTCCTCGGTTCGTCCGACTCTTAAGCCTCTCGCTTTGAAGAGCCAGGACAACACCCTTTGCAGAGCTCTTCCAATGCTGGGCCTGATCGTTCTCCGCATGTTCATGGCTCAGTGCTGGTTTGGTCTTGTCTCTGCTGCAAGTGCCATCCTTCCTCGATACGGGCGCTGAAGCATCTCCGGACACCATCTTGTCGATTTCCTCCCTCATCCACGTAACCATTTTTATCCTTTCATCTTCGAGCTCCTGCACTACGGACTTCGTGAATGCTCCAAGCTCTTTCATAATGGAAGGATCATAAGCAATTCCTTTTCGCTTCTTAGTACCGGCTCTGGCACTGGCTCGCCTCTTCTTTGTTTCCTTTACTGAGTTATCCTTCTTACTCCTAGTTTTCGCCTTCTTGGTTTTCTCAACAGCCTGATCTGTTCCATCAGGGCATGCCGCTTGTTCTTTCTCCTGAGGCCTCCTAGAATCGCTGGACTCATTGTCTCCTAGAGAAATCTGATCATGCACCAGTTCATTCTTCTCTGACGCTTGATGATGGCTCGAATTGGACTTGTCGTCACTCGTTGAGTTGTCTTCGCCGTTCCTGAACTCCCATCTCTGCTGAAATTTTAGGTTGCATCCGATTTCGAATCCTGGGGACATCACATTCAGGGCCATCGTAGCTAGAATTTGCTCTTATGCAGCTTTACGACTCTGCGATTTCTCGTCCACCCTAAAGTTGTTCTTCTTGAGATTTGAGAAAGCATGCATTATCAGACACCGCAACGAATCAGTTATCAAACATGGGTTGAAGCCACAATAAAATTAAGAATCAGATCGAGAGCATAGAACGGATACTCTTTAAAACCATCTCGGACATTGCATACTCACGGCAGAACAACTAATCAATCTCGACCGAAATGCTCACGACATAACACAACCTTAGCTTATCACTTTCACAGTAGGCTGACAAACCAAGCAACACTACCAAAATATTAAGACAGCAAAATTGAACCAGCCAAGATCGTTGCAGAAGTAATTAAACTTTTGGCATCACCAATTTCAAGTTACATGATATACAGGTGTAAGAACTAACCTATGCCCATATAAGGCTTTCACTATTTTTCATTTCAACAGAATAAACCAGGAGTTTGATGAGTATGATTCGATAAAAATTAGAACTCCACCTTTGCCACTATCAACATTGATTGCAGGGAATCGAAGACCCGGCGATCATTTTACTTTGCAAAGAAATAAGATGTGGAAATTTTCTCATGAGCAAGAACGATCAAAAGAATTTTTCTCATGAACAAGAACGATCAAAAGAACTAAGAGCAACAGCATACAAATATCACAAATCAAAGAAAAACAAACGAAATTAGGCAAGAATATTCCATTACTTCCAGCAGTTGGAGAATGCTTCTCACCATGTAGCCACCTTCATCTTACTCACAAGAAAAAAACTTCTTGCAGGGTATCTTCTTCTTCACAACCTTCAGCTCCAGTTTTGCACACCGTCTCTGGCTCTCTCTCGTCCAATTTATCTTCCCGTATTCCATCTCCAGAACGGGGAAAAGATCAATGTGCTCTCCATCACTTAAATGCAGGGTTTCCATATACTTCACTTGTTTCCCCGTACGGCAAGTCAATGGGTTGGGAGACGAGTGGCAGAGCCATTATCCACCATTTACAACGACTGTGGTTATCCCTTAGCCCCTTCTTTTCCTCAAGAACAAGTTTTTTCTTTCCCTTTTCGGCTTGAAAACTTTATTGGTTTGAACTTTTCAAGAAGTGTATCAAAGGTTAAGGGCTTGAGGGAAAACCCAGCTTATTTGGAGGATTCTGTATTTGATGCAAGGAGAGGGATCGATATGACTTGCACAGAAATGCAAATAGCAAACATTAAATGCGTGCCATTAAGGGAAGAGTTCCTATTTGGAAGTAGTAAATGCCTAGAGTGCTTGCTGGTTATTATGATACGATCCAAGCTCATGGTAAAATGCATCTATTCAGATGAATTTCGTATCTTCTTATTTTCGCAAAAGAGACAGAAGGTTTAGTGATTTTCTTGAATCACTTTTTTTCTTATTTTTACTTTTCAGGTTTCGAGTTCAAATCCTTAACCTCTCTTTCAGAAGAATGAGACTCATTGCCTCCGTACATTTCGAATCCTTAACCTCTCACGAATTTGCAGAAGTACCTGTTCTGGGCAATGTAGAGGAAGAACTTACTGTGAATGCAGAGAGCACACAAGAAACTTACTTTCATTGTATTCATATTTTCAAGAATACACCAAACATCTGCAACACTCGTTTCGTGCAAGAAAATTCGGAGGCAGATGTCCAGAAAATATGACTTTCGTTTGGATAAATTCGAATACTCACGGGTTGATCAAATGGTAAAATGTTTAATTAGACGGTGAATATCAATGTCCCGCGCTTGAGTTGATCGATGAACAATCCATTATAGAATTGTTGTCTATCATTGACAATAATTTTTTTAAGCTCGGGAGAGCTTTTCTGAAGCAAAATGTCTACTTATTTCTGTGTTTCCGGATCTCTGGGCACACTAGAAGAGAGTCCTGTATTACCTACGGAGCTAAGTCCTTTCCGTATCATTAGTTTTCTGTGATGAAGCATGCTCTTGCTGACCAAGTTCAGAATTATTCAGCAATGCACAGTGATATTTGAGTGTTTCACACTTCGTTGCTCCTCTAAAAGTGCAAATGGAATATGTTAAAAAAAATCAACCCAGCCAGAGTCTTTGAAACTTTCCCTTCTTTAACACATCACCCACATACATAATTTCCACAGCAAATATGGCGTGCCACAGTTGTTTCGGGGCAAGGAGATTAAGCACTTATTATGATGGTTCTTTCTCAAAGACATTCCACATATATTGATGACTTGCATCTCACCACCATAGGAGCAACCGCACAAACACCAAGTAGAGGTGATGTTCAAGCCGCCAAGCTTTTCGAGGCGATCTCAAAAACATTCTCGGACAGTCCATTGGTAGACATGATCATCTCTAACTGCGCCTGTAAAAGAGGCACGGAAAATGGCATCAGTGAATGAAATTGGCAAGTGAAGAAAAAGAGGGTACAGAAAACAGCATCCATGACCGGAACTCCTTACCTTAGCGAGGTTCTGCCTCGTCTCGTCATAGCGTCTCCATCTTGAAAAGGCAGAGACCATTCGGGAGGCAACCTGAAATTTATCAAAGAGAATATGCTGATAAGAACAAAAGTTACCTACGCTGCAGACGTATCTTACCATACCATCACATGAAACACGGCTTTCAAACCAACCTGAGGATTTATCTTGTCTAGTTGTACCACAACTTCTCCCAAGAACTTGTAGCCCGACCCATCCTTTGCATGGAAGTTCACGGGAGAACCACAGAACCCGCCAATGAGCGAGTATACCTTATCCCCAGGAAAAGCAGATCGATTAGGAATGCAAAAGAGGTCAACATGTATGTAGATTGCAGCTGAGGATGAACATACTTCTATCCCTGGAGCGAGCACTTACCTTGTTTGGATTACGCAAATCAAATGCTGGATGGTTCAAGAGATTCCGGACATTCTCAACATTACCAGGAATGTTAGACGTTGCTTGAAGAGCGAACCATTTGTTCACCACCTTCAACAAAGAGGTTGAAACATGTCATTGAAGACTATACCAGACAACAGTTCAAGATTCCAAATGTCACCCACTAAATGAATCCAAAACATGCTAAAATGGATGAAAATTCCACAAAAGAAAAGCATTTAAACGCTATTACACACTAAACAGCTGAATTAAAATATAATTTACAACAAAACCAAAGTTTTTCCACATAAGTACACACTGAAGTTGTATTTTCCTCATAAATAAATCTAGGCACAATTCTTATTTGACCAATGCCCATTCATTCTCTCCCCCAAAAAGAGAGTCGCAGGCACATTCTCAACCAAGGAATTCAAGAATGGATAAGAAGATATTACCAAGAAGTCATGCTGCCACTTGCTGTAGAAGTCAGCTAGAACCTCCTCACGAGTTTGAGAAGGATTCTGGGCGATTGCCGCCAAAGCTGCAAATTGTTCGGTCATATTTGCGGCAGTTTTGTACTCATGCATAGCAAGCGCGGTACACTCTGGATCATCCAGAGCAGCCAGATATGCTGGTTTATAATTTTGAAAAAAGAAAGATGCAAACTGGTCAGTAAACTATAGCTTTCTTATGCTAGAATCTGAAACACATTGACTTTAAAAAGCTAAACACATACCAAGGGCGGTGTTCTTCAGAGCCCTCCTTGCCATGTTGTCATGGTTAAACACATATCCATCTGAGCTCCTATGCTTTTCAACCTGGAGGTTTAAAGAGGAGCAAGCTCAATAATTTCATCAGACACATTACACCCGTTTCTTGTACAAAAGAAAAGTACCAGAATGTTTACCGTGTTTATTAAGTCACCCTTCAACTCCTGAGCTATCTGCTTCCTGATGAATACTCGAACAGCATGAACTGCATCAGGATCCGCAACATCCATCATGTCCATTACCTCCCCCTCACCGGGAAGAGTTATTGCCTTCGCAATGAATTCCTGAGCATACCAAGAATGTCAAGGTTCTTCTAAGCAGTAATCTTCTTCTCTTGAGGAGGCCAAGAAAAGATTGAGAAGAATCACTATATCAGCATATCTAAGTAAGAATGAGACCCTACTTTGTCCAGACTTGAATCACATAGGATGCTTCCGAGTCCATGAATGAACTTGGGGTTCAAAACCAATGGTTTCTTTTGTTGGAAATCAGCAGCCAAGGTTAGCATCAGCTTCCTGGCCAGCACTTGCCCAGCTTCCCAACTAACACAGGAATAGAAGTGTTAAGGCGCCTCAATCAGTTGGTAAGGCAAAACATCTGTACATGAAGAAATGAAAAAAAAAAGAAAAAGTGTGCTCTTTAGAACGAACCGATTGAACTCATCCGAATCATGTGCAAGGAGGAAAAAGAGGTCACTGTCGGTGAGATCAGATTCAAGGCGAATAGGAGCACTGAAATCCCGCAAGAGAGATGGGATTGGCCTCTCATTTATATCAGCAAACACAAATTCTTCTTCTTTCTGCTTTGCATTGTCAAACCGTAAAAGAGGTTAAATCCAAACTACTGAATAGTTAAAAAAGTGATGGATATTTGATCATGAGAGGAAATCAACGTACCTTGGTAACACGAAGAACTGTAGAGTAGACTGGCTGACCGTCTTTTGCTATGGATTGCAATGTCCCATCATGATATACTGAGGACAAAGGCAAATCCTTCCCAATCGAGTCCAGCAGACCAACCGACACAGGAATGAACATTGGCTCTTTAACTGGCTGCCCTGGAGTCGGTGGTACCTCTTGGCTGCACATAACAAGAGTCATGAGGCAACACACTAACCAAGCTGGAAAGATGAAAGGATTAGACTAATGCTTCATTGTTTGCATGCATACCAAAATTTCAAGGAGAACGTACGAGCTTCAGCATCGTAGGACGATGTCACTTTTACCATGGGGGTCCCAGCTTGCGAGTACCTATAATACAGTCATATGTAGTTATTGACATGAAATTAAACTAGCAGACATCAGGGCAACATGCACTATACCATAGTAAGAAATTGGAGAATTCTGCATCATTTGCATCCCTCATTGCAGCAAAGAAATCTTCACAGGTGACAGCCTGACTATCATGTCTCTGAAAGTACAGATCCATACCCTGAAACAGAAGATAGAGTGAAGTATCGACCTTAGGATGAGGTCTTGTCAGGACCGAGACAATGAAAACTGTGCTCGAGAATCAATTTTAGGTTCTCCCACAACCTGATGATAACACTCAGCCTTACCTTCCTGAAACCTTGACTACCCAGCAAGGTCTTGTACATCCTCACAACTTCAGCTCCCTGAAAGTTTAATCTCGGGTTATTGAACATGAAATATGATTACTTGATGCACCAAAAATATTTCTAAGTCCAGATAAAGAGTCAAACCTTTTCATACACCTACAGACCATCAGAAACAACCCAAAAAAAAAAAAAAAAAGAGTATTAGAAATCATACAAAAAGAATCAAAGTATGAAGTGCAATAAGCAAGAAGATGTTAAACCTACCGTGACTGTAGGTCATGAGATGGGGCATCCACAAGTATTAATCCAAAATGATTGCAAAACAATTACAGTCAGAGATGTCAAGGAACAAAAACAAGGAGAAAAGGAAATATTAGAGGAAAAAATGTACTGCCTCCCCAGGAAACACTTGCCTGTGTAAAAGTTGTCCATCTGAGAAACAGAATATGGAAAAAGTTAATAAAGCATTCCGGGAGAATAATCACTGAAAGACAAAATTAAATTAACAGCATATATTTGACTGCAAACCTTGATGTAAGAATGTGGCCGCACAGGATGAGCCATTGGACCAGCATCCTGAAAGGAATAGGGAAAGCAGAATATGACCAAATAATTGGAGAAGAATGGCGCGTTTGGTAACGCTTCCGTTCTCGGGAACAATTTATGATCAGAAATGATTCTTTTTTATTCTGTTCCTGGGAACAATTTCTAAACATTTTAAGCCGTTTGGTAATTGTCTAAAATTTCAATTTCCGGAATAGAATTGCGTTTGATACCATCCTCAAAATTTCTACTTCAAATCATTTTTTTATTTTTTAAATAATTTTATTTTTTCTTTCTTTCCTTTCTTCAAGGTGGCTGGTCGCCGACCTTGGGATGACCTGCGACCAGCCAGACAAGGGCCAGTGACCTCACCGGAGTGTCGCCAGCCCTTGGCAAAGCCATGCCTCGTCGGCCAAGCCTTGCCGGCAGCTAGGCAAGGCTCGGCCGAGCCTTGGCTAAGCAAGTGGCCTCACCCAGATCTGCCAACGCCAAGCTCGCCCAGCCGCCAGCAGAGCTCGACCTCGCCTGGCCACCGTGAGGTCGGCCTCACCTTGGCCGGGTGACATCGACCTCACGGTGCCCCGGCAAGGTCGAGCCCCACCGATGGCTGGGCAAGCTCGGCGTCGCCAGATCTGGGCGAGGTCAAGCCCGCCGATGGCTGGGGGAGGCGACCAACGAGGCCCACCTCACCGATGGCTGGGCAAGCCTCCGATGAGCTCGCCGGACCGGTCACTAGCGACCGGCGGCAATTGAAGAAAGAAAGGGAATAAGAACAAGAAAAAAGAAAAGAAAGAAAATAGGTGCTTGATTCTAGAATTGTTCCCGGGAACAAAAAATCAACTTTTTTTACTTCTCGATTCTGTTATAGATCTACTTCTGGGAACAAAAAAATAGGAATTTGTTCCCGGGAACAAAAGAATAGAAATTTTCACTGTTGGGCAAGTTAACAAACAGGCCCGAATTATCAGCAAAGTGGACAACCTTTATCATTCTATTTCAAGAATAACCATGGCTAACCCACAAGATTAATACATAGATAATTCCATGAAATCCTTCCCATGAAAAAACATGAGTGAGGAAGGCATAAGGTCTCTGAAAACATGAGAAGACAAACCTGTGGAAACTGATAAATACGAAGCTTCGAAACATCACTAATCCGCTTTACAGTTCGGCTTCCCATGTCAGAGGAGAATTCCTGCCAATCATACGTAAAATATTCTGAAATTCATGTAACAAAAGTATACTAACTTTTTTTTTCCTTTTTCAAGTAACGAATAACCCATCATACTTGATCACGGAAAACAGTGAGCCCTTCCTTTAGACTGAGTTGGAACCAGTTGCGACATGTAACTCTGAAATCAATTCGAACAACCCACCAGAGAAAAATAAAAATGACGCCATCACAAAATGAGGGAAAAATTATATAGTGCAAAGCATAATGTGGCATGCTGACTGCATAAGATTTGCAGGGTTATTTGTGGGTATGGATGTGAGGGGGCGTGCGTGCGAGCATGGGTGCGAGAGAGAGACCTGTTGCCAGTCCAGTTGTGAAAATACTGCACCATAGACAAAATTTCAAACCCAAGTCATGATCGACCCACCATACAGATTACTAAAATAAATAAAAATTTAATTAATCTTTGGCAACAAAGAAAAATATATCAACCTCATGGCCAATAACTCCTAAAATTGCAGCATAATCAGCATCTGTAGCAGTCTCTGGAGATGCCAAGACAAGCTTTGAGTTGAAAATCTGGCAAGAACGAACCCGTATATGATTGCCAAAACATTGGTAAGTGAGAAGATTGATTGTGGGAGAATGAAAGCTCGAGACAGATGAGAAACATTACATTCAGACTCTTGTTTTCCATGGCTCCCCTGTGAATACAAAACAGAAGCACCATCACTGACAGAAAGTTGAAACGAAATCATAATCCAACTAATCAACAAATATGATGTATTGAGTATACAATTACACCATCAACTTAAACATCACCAAGGTAACACATACATGTTAAAATCTGGAACAGCCACAATATTAAAGAGATCCAAGTCATACTCGAGACCAAAAACCTGTCACATGAAAAAATCACAAGTGAAGTCATAAATGGCAGCTGCTTACATAACCTAAAGACTGCAACAGAAAATATAGAAAAGCTACCGAAAACATACTTCCTCGTCCCACTTCATAGCTGCTTTGAGTGAATACATGGCATGTCCAGTCTTAGGCACGTCTTGCGATGGAGTCCAAATCCTCAGGGACACTTTACGTCCAGAACGAGTAATGAATGAGTCGTCTCTGCTCTCCAACTTCCCAGCTACCAATGCGAACAAGTAGCATGGTTTCTTGAAGGGGTCCTCCCAAAGGGCATAATGGCGGCCACCCTGCTCCAAGAGTGAAAATGAAATTGTAACTGATGATCCATTGACTGTCAAACTTTCAAATTTCATCAACTGGCACAAAAAAGTAAAGTCAACCTCAAGATCGCCTTGCTCTATAAGGTTTCCATTGGACAGTAACACAGGATAGAGATCCTTCTCAGCTTCAATTCGGCAAGTATATTTTGCCATAATATCAGGGCGGTCCTGTTTATATTAAAAATCATCCATGAAGATAATGAATTCACAATCATTTCCTCGACAAATAAAAGAATAAGGGAAGATGCTAAATCAACTAATCAGACCTGATAATAAGTGATCTTACGAAAACCCTCTGCTTCACACTGTGTGCAGAAGTTCCCAGATGACTTGTAGAGGCCCTAATAAATATTAAAAAAACAAAACATTAGAGAATGTAAAGAGGAAATACCAGGAAAAAATTCAGCCAACGAGGCAATTTTCACCTCTAATGATGTGTTTTTCTGAGGATAGATTTCAGTAACAATTTCCAATGTGAATACACCGCTCGGTGGTGATGGAAGAATCAGATGGCGTGAATCCAAATGGTAATCCCCATCCTACAAAGCAGATACTTTGCATTAAAAAGACTGAAACAATACAACCCCCATAATGCTCTTCAATCCTCTGGGAAGAACTAGAGACATATTTTCCTTAAGCATTACCAGATTCACATTTTCCTTATGAAAAGTGAAAACAATTTAAGTCGGGCTTACAATTCAAGCACAAAGTGATGGTTTGGGAACATCTTAATGTGCTATGTAAATACCTTCAGCTCCGTCTCATTGACCTTGACAGAAACTAGATTCAAATCCTGTCCATTCAGAACCAGTGGTGCAGAAGAACCTATTTG
Source organism: Eucalyptus guilfoylei (assembly GCA_016097605.1). NCBI lineage: Eukaryota > Viridiplantae > Streptophyta > Magnoliopsida > Myrtales > Myrtaceae > Eucalyptus > Eucalyptus guilfoylei. The sequence continues at coordinate 27,919,482 of CM027863.1, forward strand.
TTTACATTGTTAGTCGTCAGATAGAAAACCGCAAGATTGCCTCACAAATATTTTGCCGAAAAAAAAAAACAAAGCTTGCATTCATAGATAGTTTCTACTTTCTATGCATAACACATGCAGAGCAGGTCATGAAGCTACCTTCAACTCTGGCAACAACGCTTATCTTAGAACTGACGTAGGTCTTCTCCTCGCCCAGTGAAAATTTCAGATCCACCTGAATGGCAGTTTTACAAGGAGACATAATCTAGCTAGTGTAAGCAGAAAATCCAAGAAGCTCACATCGCTTGGCGGATAAAGTGATCCATACCGTGTCAAAATAGTAATCTGGCAACTTGTAATCCTTCAGAAATATTTCTTTTGGGGCATCCATCTGCGATTCCTCAACTTGCTTAGGTGTAGCCTCTGTGGCAACTGAACAAATCAACCTGCTCGCTTGCTTAGTTCTCTGAGTCCACATTTAGGGTAAAATCAGGTTCAATTGGCAATAAACTAGATAATATTCTTCACGCCAACAATGACTACAGCGGCCAATGGCCAGACAACTATAGGTTGTATTGTTTCTACCACCGGTATAAATCCCAAACAAGGATTAGAGTTGCAGCGACTTACACTCAATGAAGCACTTAAAATCCCGTAATTCCTCCTACCGGTAACCTATGGAGAAGCAATTACCAAGTGAAGCTCAATACCACAATTGCTTCAAAATAGATATCCTGCTCTATGAAAACTGCAAAATAAGATCCGTACCTCTGAGCTAGCAAAAGGCCTACACTTAATTATATTTCTTGCCAACTTGATGTGCGAAGTACCACGAGAGGCCTGAATAGAAGCAAGAAATCGAAACCCTTTAGCAAAAACAAAAAAAGTAACGATAATAAGAAGCAAAAGAGATAAACCATTCAACTGAGAATAATCAAGATGACGATTCTCTATCGGGCAAACCAAGAAAATGGAACTAGACATGCGCCTGCATATAATGAGCCGACACAAGTGCAGGCTCATTCATATAGACGAGCAAACTAGTCCCATCAATCCACTGGCATATTTAATCCAAAAAGAAGTCGAATGTCAAACAAAGGTCTGAGTTTGAGTAATCACAGGAGATAAGGAGATCCAACCGAACAGATTTGTCTTTGCAAAAGTCGAAGCTTTGTACGGAAGAATCAAGCGAGCCATTCAGCTGGGTAAAAAGAATTGAAAACAAAATCCTACCCTAGACGTAATAAATCGAAACAGCTGGGATTAGTTCTTAAAGCTTTCAACTTTGGAAGAAACAGAACAACCCAGAACAGGATCAGAGAGACCCAAGAAAGAGGGAAAAACAGAGCAAACTTCAGTCGCTACTCCTCTATCATCGCCGGGTCTCAGATGGATATATATAAACGGATGTGGATAATTCAAAAATATGGACAGGAAAATTTCTCAAACGCAGGGAAACGAATTAAAATCGAAATAAAAACCGAAAAGGGTATGCACTGACTCGAGCGTACAAGCAATGGAAACCGAATTCTGTCAAGAAGATCGAGCGAAATTCAAGAACCGAGGCACTTCACCTCTGTCAGACGATCAAGATGGAGAGGAAAGGTCAAACAGTGGAATCCCCAAAACTAAGATGGAACAAATTGAAAGTATGCCCCACCACAGGAAGATATTTGTAAAAGATAATTATGGAAAATGATTACCTGAAAAAAAAAAGGAAAATTATTCATCTTCTAAAAAAAGGAAAATTGGATGGAAAATCATTCATCCTCTAAAAAAGGAAAATTGGTCTAAAACACCTCGGAAATTGTCCAGCAAATGTAAACTTTGGCTATGTTTGGTAAGAGGAATATAATATGGATATAAATATCTTGTATGGGTTGAGATAAAAGATAGATGAGATTTTCACGTCTATATTACCAAAGTTATTTTTATCGAATAACAAACTTATATATTAATTAAATAAAAATAGAAACCTTGGTAAAGAAAAACCTTATGACTACATTTGGCAATCGGGATAAAATTCGGGATAGGATATGATTTATCCCATTTTACGTTTGGTGCTCGTTCAAGAGAGAATACAGTCAGATAAGATAAAATTATCCCATAGGGGAGGTGGGATAAAGGTGGATAGGATTTATAATATCCAAAATAGAAAAGTTATTTTTCTTAAATAACAAACTTATTAAATTAACAAAATTGAAATTATATTTCAATATAAATAACATTTGAATTCTAATTTAAGAAATTAAAAATACAAAATACAAAATTATTTTTAATTAATCTTATTTTAATTTATATATTCAACTTTAATTCTATCTTATAATAAACATTCAATCTATAAATTAAATATTTATCTTAATTATATATTTTAGGTATTTTTGTATTTTAGGTATGTTAGTACAGTTTACTATTTGATAAAATTTTATTAAAGAATGATGAAAGGGAAAAAAATAATAAAGAAAATAATATAAAAAGAGGGAAAATAAAATAAAAATACATTAAGGAATAGTATTACGAGAGATTTTCACTATCTCCGTTTATGAACATTTAGGTTCATTTACAATGATACGTCATTTATATATATAAAAAAAATGTACATGATATGATGTAAACATATTTGACTTTAATATTGCGATTCACCAAACAATTGACAGGATATAAAAAAAAATCACAGGATTTTATATTCTATCATATCTAGTTTTATCCCAATTAGAAATCCAAACGGCCAAACATAGCCTATGGATTCTGATGGTCCCAACTCTTCCTTATTCACACTATGATCGCGATGAAAGAGATTATTTTCCTCTTCAGCAAGTTATCAAATGTTCTCGAGTATCGATTATGGATTCAACTGAAAGCCTCCTCTTATCAAGAATCTCTTTTGGGATACAGTACTTCACAAACTTAATTAAAGCGGTGTTAGAAGATTCATATTTCAAAGTCTCAGATGATGAACTCATGGTGAGCCACAAATGGGCTTTGAGGACCTCTTGATAATGAGGGTAAGCAAGGAGGAAAATGAAAGATTGCATGACCTGGGCATCAATTTTTAATTGTCAAATTGTTAGGGTCAAACTATCAAATGCAATTTGCTTTATGAAAAACTTTCACATATTTGGTTCCCAAAAGTAGAATTAGTAGTGATTGACTTGGGTAATGAATTTTTTGCAAAATTTTCCATGCCAAAGGGCTATCAGTTAGAAACCTTGGTAGAGAAAAAAACCCTATGGATTCTGACGATCCCAACTCTTCCTCTTTCGCACTATGATCACAATGAAAGAGATTATTTTCCTCTTCAGCAAGTTATCAAATGTTCTCGAGCATCAATTATGGGTTCAACTAAAAGATCCTCTTATCAAGAATTTCTTTTGGGATACAGTACTTCACAAACTCATTTTGAAGAGGTGTTAGAAGATTCCTTCAAAGTCTTAGATGATGAAGCCATGGGTGAACCACAGATGGGGCTTTAAGGACCTCTTGATAATGAGGGTAAGCAAGGAGAAAAAGGAAATATTGTGTCGACCTTGGCATCAATTTTTAATTGTGATATTGCTAGGGTCAAACTATCGGATACAATTTGCTTCATAAAAAACTTTTGCATATTTCGTTCCCAAAAGTAGAATTAGTTGTGATTGACTTGGGTAATGATTTTCTATAAAAATTTCCATGCCAGAGGACTATCAGTTAGAAATCCTTGTAAGGAAAAAACCCTATGGATTCTGACGGTCCCAACTCTTCGTCTTTTGTACTATGATCATGATGAAAGAGATTGTTTTCCTCTTCAGTAAGTTATCAAACATTCTCGAGCAACGGTTGTGGGTTCAACTGAAAGATCCTCTTATCGAGAATCTCTTTTGGGATGCAGTACTTCACAAACTCAATTTGAAGCGGTATTAGATGATTCATATTTCAAAGTCTCAAATGATGAAGCCATGGGTGAGCCATAGACTGGCTTCGAGGACCTCTCGATAATGAGGGTAAGTTGACCTTGGCACTATCAAATACAATTTGCTTCATAAATTTTTTTTGCATATTTGGTTCCCAAAAGTAGAATTAGTGGTGATTTACTTGGGTAATGATTTTTTTGCAAAATTTTCCATGCTAGAGGGCTATCAGTTAGAGACCTTGGTAAGGAAAAAAACCCTATAAATTATAATGGTCCCAACTCTTCCTCTTTTGCACTATGATCATGATGACAAAGATTATTTTCCTCTTCAACAAGTTATCAAACGTTCTCGAGCATCGGTTGTGGGTTCAACTAAAAGATCCTCTTATTGAGAATCTCTTTTGGGATGCAATACCTCACAAACTCGATTTGAAGTAGTGTTAGAGGATTCATATTTCAAAGTCTCCAATGATGAAGCCATGGGTGAGCCACAGACGAGCTTCGAGGACCTCTAGATAATGAGGGTAAGCAAGGAGGAAAAGGAAAGATTGTGTCGACCTTGGCATCCATTTTTAATTGTCAAATTGCTAGGGTCAAACTATCGGATACAATATGATTCATAAAAAACTTTTGCACATTTGGCTTCCAAGAGTAGAATTAGTTGTAATTGACTTGGGTAATGATTTTTTTGCAAAATTTTTCATGCCAAAGGGCCATCAATTAGAAAGCTTGGTAAAGAAAAAACCCAGTGGATTTTGACGATCCCAACTCTTCCTCTTTTGCACTATGATCATGATGAAAGAGAATATTTTCGTCTTCAACAATTTATCAAACTTTCTCGAGCATCGATTGTGGGTTCAACTAAAAGATCCTCTTATCGAGAATCTCTTTTGGGATGCAGTACTTCACAAACTTGATTTGAAATGGTGTTAGAGGATTCATATTTCAAACTCTCAGATAATGAAGCCATGGATGAGCCACAAATGGGCTTCGAGGACCTCTCGATATTGAGGGTAAGTAAGGAGGAAAAGAAAAGATTACGTCGATCTTGGCATCAATTTTTAATTGTCAAATTGCTAGGGTCAAACTACCCGATACAATTTGCTTCATAAAAAACTTTTGCATATTTGGTTCCCAAAAGTAGAATTAGTAGTGATTGACTTGGGTAATGATTTTTTTTTTTTTTTGCAAAGTTTTCCATGCCAAAGGGCTAGCATTTTGTGCTTAGGGAAGCACCTTGGATGATCTTTGATCATTATTTGGCCATTAGAAGATGGATTCCCAATTTTGATCCAAATGAGTCAACAATTATAGGGTCACAGCTTGGGTCAGGTTTCTAAATATCTATATTGAGTATTTTGATGAGAATCTTATGACGCAAATTGGTTTGTTAATTAGAAGACCATTAACAGCAGATTTTATACAATGCTAGCTACTAGAGGGAAGTATGCTCTTCTTTGTGTTGAAGTTGATTTAACACGCCTTTTAAGGCTTTTGATTTTTCTTGAAGGAAAACTTAGACGTGTGGAGTGTAAAGGTATATATCTGATTTGTTTCAAATATGGTCATTATGGCCACGGATCCAACGACCGTTAAAGGGGTAAAATGGCAAAATAAACTATGAATGTACCTCTATGCTTGATTCTCTTGCTTTAAACATAGCTATACAACAAGAAGTTCAAAAGGAGCCCTAAATTAAGTTTGGCCATGATGGTTGTGCACAAAACACGAAGGGGCTGAAGACAACAAGTGAAAGATATGCCAGTTGATAGTTGAAAAGGAGCAAATGTAGTTGCTCCAGGGTCTCGCTTTTTGGTGCTACCTCAAGCAAACTTACGTGAAGATTTGAATGATCCTTCTCAGAAAGAGATATATAACCACTGTTAGAACCAAAGATAAAAAAAAAAAAAAAAAAAAAAAAAAAAAGGTAAAGTTGTCGATTTTGACTCCAAGGGCTTGTTCACAAAAAATGAAAGTTTAGGATCGTTTCAGCTTCATAAGCAAATAACAAGAGTTGAGCAAAACCTTCCTCCTACAGATAGCAACAAGGTCTTCCAACAAAGTTCTTCCACTCAAAATAACTTATCCACATTGTCACTTAATTCTTTAAATTTGCACCTTGACAACACTTTGCTTCCTAAGAAATGTGGTGGTCTTGGTTTTATATCTCTCGAACTGACTAATAAAGGTTTTATGATGAAGCTAGCAGGGGGCTTCAAGAGTCAACCTAATAATCTATGGGCGCAAGTTCTAACTGTTAAATACTGTTCATCGAAAAGTAATCATGCTAAACCTAGTGATTTGATCTTATGGAAGGTGATTGTGAATGTATGGCCGGCCTCACGAGAAGGAGCTTTATGGACTTCCGAAAATGACAAACATGTTAGGTTTTGGACAAATAGATGGATACCAAGTATGGAGCCACTCCATAATATTATTAGTACCCAACTATCTCCTTTTGAGATAGACAGAAAAGTTTATGATTACATGCTGAATGGGAAGTGGAATTTTCGGATATTTAAGGGAATTATACCAAAAAATATCATCTTTTGCGTTAGAGCTAGCAAACCTCCTTTAGCCTTTGGTGGGGACTGTGCTCTTTTGTGGGAGGGTACTAGAAGCAAGTCTTTCTCTATTAAATCAGCATGTGAGGTAATCAATGGGGCGAACAATCAAGAATCTGACAATATATGATCCACAATTTGGAAATGGAAGGGATATCAACATATTAGAACTTTCCTCTAGCTAGCCATTCATAAGCGACCGTTGACTAATGAATTGAAGACGTCTTGCAATTTGAGAGGAAATCCATATTGCTTGAGATGCGAGTTTCATGTGAACAACTTAACATGTTTTAAGGAATTGTCTAATTTTCCATAAGGTATGGCTTGAGTTGGTCCCCAACAATTCTTGGGAGAATTTTTCTCAATGAATTTGTTGCAATAATTGAATTCAAATCTCGCTAGCAAGGGACAATCAAATTTTCACCATGATTAGACCATAATTTTATTGGTGCAAGAGGTTTATTTAGAAACGAAAGGGTGAATGGATTGGTAGTTTTGCCACATTCGTATGAATATATTCGTCGTCACAAGCAGAACTTAGTGCTTTGTGGTCTCCGTGGTTATGATTCAACTTTGCAAAACAACTTGGATTTCATAAGATCATTGTTGAGATTAAAGATAGTTATCACTCATCTTCTTAGTCAAGATCTTATGATTGACAATGATGAACCTGCTTTGCTTAGAGATATTTAAATATTGTTGCGCTATCACTTGGAGTTTAAAGTACAACATAACTTTTGGGAAGAAAATCGCCGTTGACTAGCTTGCTAATGTTAGATTGACAAACGCTTAAATGCTAATTTCTTTTCATTACCTCCTATAGAGTTACTTCATGTTTTATTAGGTGATAAAATAGGGACAGTAGATTTATGATATTAAATTTTTGTATTACTTTTTAGCCCTTTTTCATACAAAAAATTAAATTAATATAATAATATAAATGATATATAAATTCCAATATAAAATTTATAATAACAACAATTTTCGTTTTAATTTGTTATATTTTTATTTATACATTTAAATTTCTTGCTATTCTATAATTATATATTCTATCTATATATTTTTAGTATTTGCATTTGTTACATATTTTGGGAATGTTAGTATAGTTTATTATTTAATGAAATATTAATTATGGAATGACAGAGGAAAAAATGAAATCAGAGAAGGGAAAAATACTAAAAATAAATAAATAAAAATGAAGTAGAAGAACCCAAATATAGTCTTTTTAAAATCATTTTTCTACTCTCTCTTTTTTTTCCAAATTCATCCATACTTTATAAAATGATTCGCCATTTTCCTTGAATCATTTTGATGGAGGAATTTTTCTTTTTTGTCAAATTGATGAAGGAATTTGTTGAGTTTGAAGTTTTTTTTTTTTTTTCTCATAATACTCTCTCTCTCCCGCCCCCGCATAATCAAATCTGCTCAATCACTTTTGTCATCTTCTTCATTCAAACAAAACTCGATTACAAGAACCTCAAGCTCAAATAAATCAACTCAATAGTAGAATAATAAGCCGCCGCCAAACCACTAGCGTCGAATCAACTAACTTTACCACTGAACCATCTCAGATCAAGACATGGTACCTCCTTAGCGCCACATAACCTACGTCGATACTATATGTGTAAGTAAAACCATTATATGTTTTCAAATTGGCCAACTCATCATCTCAATAGTCAGCTCAGTATTCTGATGGTCAAATTTAATTTAAGGGTTAACCAGTGAGACCTTTTTAAAAATGTACCGAGAGATTTTGGAAGGGTAAAAATGGTAGAAGGATGGTTTTGATTTTTGAGGGGGTCTCATTATACCTTAGTTTAACCTTGACTATGAGGATAGAATATTAACAAGAGGGACATAGATTTAGGCCTGGGCTATCGTAAATGAATTGATTTTGGGCCAAGGTGTAATTGGACTTACTCGGCCTGGATAAGAAGGTAAAAAAGGAACTAGATTTACTTTGGGCAAACAAATGTTGTTCTTCGCTTGAAAAAACATTAGAGAAGATAATTTCAATAATGCCAGCTCTTTCTGGAAAAACCAACTCAATCGTCATGGCTCTATTTATTTCAAGAAAAATAAATGGTCGAGAAAACATCTTTTTAAATATAATCATCTGTATCGCTTACAAAAATAAATAAATTAAAAATATCTTCATCATTCACAAAGACATTTAGACATAAATCATTATCGATAATGAAATTATTTTTCATTGGCTAATTATATCAAGTGTTATAAGCATCATTTCTAAGAACATGTTTTCCAAACCATTTATTTTTTGTGAAACAAGCGGAGCCTAAGTCTCGGGCTTTTCGTTTCACTTCTTACGATGAATTCACCAACTAATAACCTTTAAAAAGGGCAATTAAGGGAACCATCTTATCTTCTCCTCCGTAATTAATTATTGTCTGATAAAGAATCCCCCCTTCCTAACTGGGCTCAATATTCAACACCCTCGCATGTTCTAGGGTTCAATTGAAAATTGAGGTGCACATACCAATGTCCAACTAAGCACTAGTGATGGAAAATGTCTTTAGCAGCGGTAGATAATTTAAATTTTGTAGGCCATGGACTAGATCTGAGGCTAGCCCCCTTTTGCTCTCCACTTATAATACTTCATAAACAGCTATAAGCACATTTTTCTCCGCGAAATCAACTAATTTAATCCTTGATATTTTACTTGAAAAAAAGGCAAGAAGGGCTAGACAACTGGATTATTAGGTTTTAGTACGACATAAATGTGGAGCAAAGCTGCTGATTATGGGCCTCATTATGAGTGATTGAGGCCGTTGGACTATTTAGACATCGAACTATCACTTTCCAGATGGAATGTTGCGCACGTATTGAAAAAGTGAAGAAAAGGTGACGCGCCAAAGAGAAACACACCCCAAAAATTAATGGCCTTTCTCTTTTCTTTTCTTTTTCTTTTTTTTTTGTCCCTTTGTGTCGCATTAAAATGTAATTTATTTGCATGAATAAAAATGGAATTTAGAGGGACACAAAGTCAATTTTAGAGACAAGAAAGTCAATTTTAGTGGTGGTGTTACGAGGAGGTTTCAAACAAAGGTGCGGAATGTCAAAAGGCGAGGGGCTTTTGGTTGAGTTGATTGACTGGATGGAACACTCCTTGTTATGTTACCTCTACAGGGGTTTTTTTCACAAAGAAATAAATCAAATACACAAATATTCCTCCATTTACCAATGTCGGGTCTTATAAGTTCGGAGTTTTTGTTCTCTAACACGGAGGAAACACAAACTTGCCCACATAGGCACCTCGATAAGATCTCCCTCCACTCAATTTCAATCACTCTTTTCCATTTATTTGGAGAAACCTGAACGAGAATTGCATAGAAGTGAAAACTCGAACTGCATACTTCTTCACTCGCAACAACACACATCTTGTCATTGATCCTGTTGGTACTACGCCGCCATCCCGCAAGCCGCTAAGCGAGGAGGTGATGCTCCAAATTTTCTAAGATCAACCTGGAACTAAAAATACATGAGAACATGCATGTAAAGAGAACCAACCTGCCACAAAGAAACCCACATGTTCTTTCTTTATTTATACATTTTCTAAAGTTGTTGGCTCGCCCACATCCCAGCAGGCATTCAAATGCGGCATAAAACTAGGGTTTCTCCCCCCCATCTCAAACCAAGTTAAGCCAATCGGATGTCCTGTTGTGTCTCTTAGGAATGGACAAAGGGCCTATCAGTACCTCCCCCCCGGAGGGAAATGATTGATTAGACTCGGGATCTGGTGACCGTCCATCGGACCACTGTTGAATCGGGTCCACTTATCCCTTTGCTCGCGCAAAGGAAAACGCCAACATGAGCACTGTCTAATCCTACAACAACTTCAGCAGCGGCATACCACACGACCTTCGATTGAAAAGGCGAATAGATTGACCGGTTCCAAGACGAGGGCTCTTTGCAAAACTCTTTGTTTTTTGCCCGCACGAAATCTTGTAAAGCTTTAACGTCGCATCATCATCTGCTGCGCGAGCCATGGTTGGTGTTGGTGGGGTCCGAATTCAACCCGATTTCAAACCCCTTCTTTGGCGTTTCACTCTACTTCGGAATCGGCAACGTGGGGAGAGATCAGAGCCGTCGAGAGCTCGGGGGCGATCACATGATTGCATGTGCTTTTGGAGTAGCGCCAGCCAAAGGGTCGTTTGGACTGATGCTGGTGAGGACACGGCCAAAATTGAACAATCGGACTAAGTCAACCGAACAGTGTGCTTTGGTAGACGAGGGAGAGATTATTTTACATCAATGGGGGGGACCCTTGTCCCAAAAATAGGAGAAAAAAGAAAGGAAAATAGAAAAGGGATAGAGGAATTCGCGTACATTGCGATATTTTGTTTTCTCGAAACTCGATATTATCCAATCATGCAAAAATAATAATTGACATGAGGAGCACTTCTACCCACTTTGGACTCCACCAAAATATAGCTTCTTTTGTTTTTTCTTGAAAATTTTGCGGGACATGCTCCCCACTCAAAAGTCTCTTGGTCAATAGGGTTTTCCTTCGCCCAAAAAAAAAAAAAAAGAGGGTTTTCACATCATAATTTTAGAACACAATCATGGAGTCCGTGAGAAGAATATTAAGATATTACTAATAATGCAACTATGTCTTCGACTAGATCAAGTTGATGGTGCTCGTGCATTTCTTTTCTATTTCTCAGAAAATGAAAAGAAATTATGGAATCAATGAACATGATAAATTGATAAGGTAATTAAGACATGTAGAGTTTTTTCATTTGAAAAGAGCTATCGAATTCAAATATTTTATTTAAAAAAAAAGGTTAAGCAAGGTACTCATATTTAGATACAATAAAATAGGTAATTATGGTATCCTCACGACATATTATAATCAATTATCCTACAAATTGCTAACAAAACTCACGCATGAAACTAGGGGTGAAAAAAAAAAGTTAGAAAAAAAAGAAGATTTCACTATGACCATATTGTAATTATGGGTGTGCAATCAGCCTGGGTCACTTGAGAACAGGATCGGAACGCTCGAAAAACAGGTCTGGGAGCAGGATCTTGTCTAAATCGATTCAAGAACCGATTTTATATTTTAAGAGCCGATTAAAACCGGTCCAGAAACCGGTTCCAAGTAAAGGCCTATCCGAAAACTGGACGATTGGACCAATTTTGGTATTGGTTTTTACTAATATTAAAAAAAGAAACCCCAATTGCCTTCCTTTCTTTGTGTCTCTCTCTTCACGCGATTTGTCTCCTTCTCAGTTGCCTCTCTCCCTTAGTCGATCTCTATACGCCTAGCCACTATCGTTATCACCATCATCAATGCTGCAGCTTACAGGAATGCAACCCGACTCGTTGTTGCCTCTTGTCCCATTGTCGCGAGACTTGCCATCATCACCGATGCAATGCAAACTTGAGCAAGGTGAGTGTGAAATTGATTTTTTTTGGTAGGGTTTTCGATTTTTTGGATATGGGGTTTTTACAATCTCTTTTGATTTTGACGCCGGCGTTGGGCTTCCAGGTGTAGGTGTTCCGGTGCTTGGGCAGGCCGCGCCAATTGCTCATGTCTTCTGTGTCTTTGACTCCTCTTTTATCTTCTCAATTGAAAGTAACGAAATGGGAGTAGACGTTCTGGTGCTTGGGCTTACAAGTGTAGGCATTTTGGTGCTTGGTTTTACGATTATTAACCTTATAGATCCTTAATTTTTTGTTTAGTCAAAAAGTTCATGTTCTTATTGATTACATGTACTTAATGTTTTAATACAAATTAAGATTATTATGTTGTTGTTTTTTTGCGTATTTATGTAAAATTCGAAAACGTATAGGATATCGGACGATTACAAAACAAGTTCAAATGCAAACACAATAGATTCTAGAACCAGACCGCAAAAATAGAGTAGATTCCAAAACAAGTTCAAGTGCAAACAAGTAAGGTACAGGGTTCAAAAAAGGGGAATTGATTAGGATCGGATAGGATATAGGATTCAGGGCTGAAACCTACTCACTTTGGAATCAATTATCCTTAATTGTAATATAACTTAAACGTGACAAATCAACTTCATTAATATCGACTGAAATTGTAAGGTGAGTGTTACTACATCTTTAATTTGAGTATCTTGTTAACAATTGTCTTCAATAAGGCCCATCTTGGGTAACAAGATAAAAGAAAGTTTAACGATCTTTGATGCACTAACAAATTTTTCAAGAGTCAACCAAACCTATTTAGGACAGTGAAGAGGGGGATGAAAAATACATGACGCACATTAATGGAAAATCCAATGGTAAAGTAAATGAATGTTAATCAAATCGGATACGCCATAATGACGAGGATCAATTGCCAAATCAAGAATTAAACACGTCCGTCCACTTCCATAATAATTGAGATTTCAAGGGGGTTATGCCCCTGATTTTCTTCCCCTAGGTGTTGACCTCCCCCTTGCACTTATTACTTTGACCATTTGACCTTTCAGGCTATAAGAATCCATAGATTTTGAAACCCAATTTTATACTAGCCAATTTTCCTAAAGTCTTTCAGTGAACTTCACTAACCACAAGAACATGGCCATCGGGATATATGAAGTTGTAAAGGTATAATCTTCACATTCATTCTCCCCCTCAACACATGAATATTTCTCTTACACGTGTGCTTTATATACACACCATATATATTTTTTATAAATTTCGTTGGGATTTTACTGTTATATTAACGAACAACCGCCTTCTTGATCTAGAGATAACCGTCGATTTTCTTAATATCGCGAAAAGAGTGCACACCAATCAAATTCGAGAAAGATAAATCTGCATTATCTCATGAATCACGCCCATCTTTTACTAGGAGGAGAAGAACATTTCCACTAGGAAATATGAAACATTTCTAATTTTGACTGAGCTGAAGATTAAGAGAGAGAGAGAGAGAGAGAGAGAGAGGAACAGAGAGAGAAAGGAAGAGAAAAGAAAAGAAAAGAAAAGAAAATGTAGGATAGGATTGGACCCTACAACATGGTAATACCATCACCATCTCCGTCAGATCCGTCGCTTTGGTGGGTCCCCACACGACTTCTCCTTCTAACGGTGTCCTCCCTTCTGCTCCCCCTTAAAAACAAAGTGGCAAAAAACACCAGAAAAATTCACCATCACCTCAGCGGCAGCAGCAGCACAGAAAATTATATTTTCAGAGAGAGAGAAAGCGACTTTTGGAGAGAGAAACCACAGCTTCTGCTCCTCTCTAGTAGACATCGAACGCAGTGTTCCCATCACCCTTTCTCTCTCTTCTCTCTCTCTCTATCGAAAGATTTGCGAGTTTTCTCTCTCTCTTGCCCGTTTCACCACCTCGCGCTGAGTTCGCGTTCTTGCCATATTCTTCTGGCCTCGCGTCCCTTCGTTTCCTTTCCGAGCCAGAAAATCTTTCCTACCCATCTGCCGCTGCTCCTCACTGTCGCTCTCCTCCTCTCTCTCGCGCGAATCTGGAACTTGGGTCCTCCGAAAAATCCTATCTTTACGAGGTACGACACTCGGATTGCTCGCTCCCGCTTTCGCATTGGCCCCCCCGTCGCTGTCCGCCCGATTGAATTCCGACCAATATCGGTTTCGAGCCGTATTTTTTCTTCTTTTTTTTTTTGGTGGGTTCTCTGTAATGTGCTTGACACCGGTTTTTACGTCTGTGTTTTTCTGGTTAGTCCCTCTGCAGACGTGAGCTGGATTGACTGCGGAAAAGAGTGAAGTGGGATTCTGGGGTTGCTTGGAATTCACGTCACGAGAGTGGGATTCATCTGGATTGGAGGCCGGTTCGCGTTGAATTTGAATCCACCCAATGCAATGATCGACGATTCCGGGCTCAGTGAGTCTCCAGATCTGAATTTCGTTGATGGTTCTGTTTTTTTGTTTCTGATGAATTCTTCGGCCGAGTTCTTTTTTCTCTTTGTTTTTGAATTCGGTTTCGTGTATTGAATAGCTCGGTTGAAGCTGTGCTGTGGTTTGTCCAATGAGAAAAAACTGTACTTGTAGAGTGCCATTCCCTTTTTTGTGCTTTTTTCAGGTCTGCGATCTCATGTTGTTGATTTCTGTGCATCTGTTGCCAGGAGTAGGGACAAAAACCTTGACGTTCACCCATCATGTCTATCCTGTTCTCATGTCTATGCTGATGGGAGTATATGGAACACACTCACCTGGCTACTGTTTATCTTGTAGTATCTAGTTGATATCATGTTTGATTTTTGAAATTTTTGCTTGTTGAGATGCTGAAAGGCAGTTGGTTTCAGTTGTTATGCTGGATAAGGCTTGTTAGATTGTTGATGGAACTTTTCTATTTTCGATAATAACGACAAGCCGTCGACGGAATTTGATTTGTTCTGCTTTCCCAGATTAATTGTTTCTATATATTCCCTTCATTTATGTGTCTAGGAAAACGGACGGAAATCGCCAAGTGACCTTACCTAATTCTGAGTTGTGCCTATTTCAGGACGATTCTCATAATTAATGTGGCCTAATGGGGCTTGACGCGTGTTGAGAATGGAAACTGCAAAGATATGGATTTTCAAGCAGATAGTTCCAGGTTCGGGCCATTACCAATCGCTACTTCGAGGAATATGTCGTCATCATCTTCAACATTCTTCTCGGCGAACCAGTCGCCCTTTTTCTCTCCGAGTTCTTCGACATGTCAGAGATCCAGCTCTATAGGATCAGATGTTCTGCTTGGCAGATTAAAACACCAAACTTCTAGTGGGGGAATTTCGGACCTCGAAGTTCTTGATGCAAATGTCGGATTTATTTCATCCAACACATCACAAATGCCCGCTGCTGGTCTTTCTGGCAACTCCCACAAGTTCGACCGTGCATCTAGTTCGACCGGTTTGTCAAACAGCACTGCATCCGTCTTCAGCAACGCCAATGACATAGTCTACTCCGGGCAGCGAGAGAAGCAGAGTAGGCATGGGAGAAGCCATGGAAACCCATTAACTCCAAGTTCTGTCTCTCTCTCCACTAACAGATTGAGGAGCTGCGACGTTTTTATAGGTCTGCACGGTCGCAAGCCGTCATTGCTCAGATTTGCCAATTGGCTCTGTGCCGAGTTAGAGTGCCAAGGAATTAGCTGCTTTATATCTGATAGATCTCGATGTAGGAACTCTCGTAAGCATGGCATTGTCGAGCGGGCCATGGACGTGTCGACTTTTGGTGTTGTGATCTTAACCAGGAAATCCTTTAGGAACCCTTATACCATAGAGGAGCTGCGATTTTTCTCAAGCAAGAAAAATCTGGTCCCAGTATTTTTTGATTTGAGTCCAGGTGATTGCCTTGTCAGGGATATCGTGGAGAAGAGGGGAGAATTGTGGGAGAAGCATGGAGGAGAGCTATGGATTCTGTATGGAGGTATAGAGAAGGAGTGGAAAGAAGCCGTTGGTGGCCTTGCTAGGGTTCATGAGTGGAAACTGGAATGTCAGGATGGTAACTGGAGAGATTGCATCATAAGGGCCGTTACTTTACTGGCTATGAAGTTAGGGAGGAGAAGCGTTGCGGAGCGATTGGCTAAGTGGAAAGAGAAGGCAGAAAAAGAGGAGTTCCCATTCCCTCGAAATGAGAATTTCATTGGTAGAAACAAGGAATTGTCTGAGCTTGAATTCATTCTTTTCGGAGACATAAGTGGCGATTCCGAAAGGGATTATTTTGACCTCAAGGCTAGACCTAGGCGAAAAAATCTAACCATCGGTTGGAAGAAGAGCAACCTTTTAGAGGAAAGAAGGAAGGAGCATCAGCTAGATGAAGCCAGCTGGAAGGGAAAAGAACCAATCGTGTGGAAGGAGTCGGAAAAGGAAATCGAGATGTTCAGCTCGGACTTTCGCCCAAAGCAGTACCAACCAAGGCAAAAACCGGGTGGAAGGTATGTGAAAAGAAAAAGAGCTACGAAGATTTTGTATGGAAAGGGGATTGCTTGTGTTTCAGGTGACTCGGGCATTGGCAAAACGGAGCTTCTTTTAGAATTTGCTTATAGATACCATCAGAGGTATAAGATGGTTTTGTGGATTGGAGGGGAGAGCAGGTGTATAAGGCAGAATTATTTGAACCTGTGGTCGTATCTAGAGGTTGATGTTGGTATAGAAAATACTTTGGAGAAAAGCAGGATCAAAAGCTTTGAAGAGCATGAAGATTCTGCTGTTTCTACGATTCGGAGGGAACTCATGAGGAATATACCATTTTTAATTGTGATTGATAACTTAGAAAATGAAAAGGATTGGTGGGATCATAAGCTTGTAATGGATCTACTTCCTCGATTTGGAGGAGAAACTCACATTATTATCTCGACGTGCCTTCCTCGGGTCATGAATATGGAACCTCTGAAGCTCTCTTTCTTATCAGGGGTCGAGGCACTGCAATTAATGCAGGGAGGTGTCAAAGATCATTCACTCACTGAAATTGACACCCTCAGAGTGATCGAGGAGAAAGTGGGACGATTGACCTTGGGTCTTGCTATAGTGGGATCTATTTTGTCAGAGCTCCCTATAAGCCCTAGCAGGCTCTTGGACACCATCAACAGAATGCCCTTGAGAGACTTGTCATGGAGTGGAAGGGAACGGACTTTGTTGAGGCGGAACACTTTCCTTTTGCAACTCCTTGAAGTTTGCTTCTCAATATTTGACCATGCGGACAGACCAAGGAGCCTTGCAACCAGAATGGTTCAGGCAAGCGGTTGGTTTGCCCCAGCTGCAATCCCAATTTCCCTATTAGCCCTAGCAGCTCATAAGATACCTGAAAAGCATCAAGGTACTCAGCGGTTCAGAAAATTATTGTGCTCCTTGACTTGTTGCTGCTCTTCATCATACATAAAGAGATCGGAGGCCGAAGCCGCATCGATGCTGTTGAGGTTCAACATTGCGAGAGCTAGCATCCGACAAGACTGCATCCATTTTAATGAGCTCATCAAGCTTTATGCACGTAAGAGAGGAGTTGTTGGAATTCCGCAGGCCGTGGTTCAGGCTATAATCAGTCGTGGTTTTGTATATGAGTACTCAGAACATTTATGGGCAGCAAGTTTCTTGCTCTTGGGGTTTGGTACTGATCCTGTAGCTGTGGAACTCAAGGTGTCTGAGCTGTTGTATTTTGTCAAAGAAGTGGCTCTTCCCCTTGCAGTGCGGACATTTATCACATTTTCACGCTGTAGTGCCGCCATAGAACTGCTGCGCCTCTGCACTGATGCTCTCGAAGCAGCGGACCAAGCGTTTGTTACTCCAGTCGATAAGTGGTTGGACAAATCACTTTGCTGGAGACCTGTCCAGACTAATGCTCAGCTCAACCCTTGCCTTTGGCAGGAGCTTGCTCTATTAAGAGCGACGGTCCTGGAAACCAGAGCCAAGCTAATGTTGAGAGGGGGACATTTCGACATAGCGGACGACCTCATAAGGAAGGCTATTTTCGTCAGGACTTCCATCTATGGTGAAGATCATCCAACAACTGTATCAACTCGCGAAACTCTGAGCAAAATCACCAGGTTTCTTGCGACTGTGCAAATCAATTCTTCTCCATAGATTTTTACTTTTCAGGCAAGCAAAGAAAAATCAGATTAGATTCATAGGAGAGTATCCAATAATCCCGCTTCGAAATTCCCCAGAGAAGTTTGTATACCGTTATCTTGTTATTCATAAGATGACTGACAAGTTCTCTGATTTTACCCCGCCTTATCATCTTGAGATTCACTAGCCTCAGTTTGACAGGAGGTTGTATAGCTTTTGACATAGAAAATTGTTGTTAAAGTGTTATACTAAGCTTCAAATCTTTTTTCTTGGTATCTGCTCTGAGAAATTGGTCTGTGCAAAGCAAAATGTTTCATTTTATTTCCTAGTAGAACCGGACTGAAGCACTTAAAAGCAGCATCAAATTTTTTTTAAAAATAAAAAAAATAAAAAAAATCAGCTATCGACTTGCCTAAACAGCGGCTATCTATGCATCTATTTCTTCCTTCATGGCTAAAGCTTTTTGGAGACTCAATGGAGATTGCAAAGTGACTATGTGCAGTCTTCTTTTTGCCTTGCTCAATCGGTGGTAAGCTTTTATAAAATCAGGGATAGCTGATTATATGCAGATGTGAGAAGCTTCAGTTTCTGACAGAAGGGTATCAAAGATAGCAATAGAAATTTAGGGGAAGTCTAGTGTGTTTCTCGGTGCATGCATGCTACCGGGGTAACTATTTTCTGGGCGAGTTTCATTTTTTCTGTTTCTTTTTATTTGCAGAAATTAATTATTGTTCAAGAAGATAGATAACCCTTCAATAGTTTCTGGAACCTACATTTAACAAGAGCTCAAGAGCATTGCTAAGTTGTCGTCTTGAAGTTGTAGTTCCAACCAGATCTCTAACTCTGAACTATATGATTGGTCTTCTCTACTCTTTGATCCCGCATAAGATCGATTTGATCTGTTTTCATGATTATTCTGTTAAAACTTGCCAGTAGAAGAACTATCTATTATCATCGTGTTCAAGAAGTACTAGAATTACAGGTCAGAATCTGGGCCTGAAAATTTGGCAACCTGCCTGTGATGTCAATGGACGATTATGCAAATCTTCGGCCTAAAAACCTCATTAGAAGATTACGGCGCAATAATGAGAGTTACAGACACCAAATTGCTAACCCATTTCAAAAGTTACTATCATGCATCAGAATATGCCGGTGACGGACTAACTTTGTCAGGATTCTGCGATTCGGCAGGGTGAACCGATGACCTTCATGTACTTCCAAATGCAGAATGTAAGCATGTGTGATGTATGAGAGGGTGAAAAGAGAGTCGGAAAG
Organism: Eucalyptus guilfoylei; assembly: GCA_016097605.1. Lineage (NCBI taxonomy): Eukaryota > Viridiplantae > Streptophyta > Magnoliopsida > Myrtales > Myrtaceae > Eucalyptus > Eucalyptus guilfoylei. The sequence continues at coordinate 27,938,681 of CM027863.1, forward strand.
AACCCCAGGAGACACATGAAGGAAGCTTGAGGAGAAGATGGTGAATTTTGTGACCATTGGTTTCTTGACGTTGTTCTTCATAGCTCATAAGACATTCTCGAGTTTCAGCTTCGGCATCCACCGACAATCCTGTCCTTTGTACTATACCGATGACCGAACCAAAAAGAAACATGGCTTTGCCTGCCTTCCAATCTCACGCCGGCCAGAATGAATGGTGTAACATGAAAAATCTGCAGTTCAAAATATCCAGCACGGTGTCCTCAAATCCAATCTGAATTCGAGCAAAAACACCGAGAGAGACAGATACAGAAGAGAAGAAAAGGCAAAAAAGAGTGCCCTCACGCAGGATCGAACTACGGACCTTCAGTTTACAAGACTGACGCTCTACCACTGAGCTATAAGGGCTCGTTTCTGTTCTTTTTTACTAAAATCATTATTTAACTTATAATTTTTATATGTTTAGGAATAAAAATAGTAAAAACATGGTTAAATTCCACGTGAATCGTAAGAGATGCCTTTTATTTTGGTTTTCCGAAACCCACAAAACAAAATGAATTCATAAATAATAGTTAGTTATAGTTTGCATAATATTAACAGCAAAAAATTATCGATCCTCTCCCAAGTTTGACGGATTAAAAACCCAGTAAGCGACGACGCGTTAAAACTCCGATTACGAGGGTCTTAAAACTCGAAATGCTCACTTGATTGTTGATGGTGGGGGCTTCACCTCCATGATACAGAAATTGGCCTCCTTTTAAGTTTCTTACGAGTCTTTGTAAAAAGCTTGTTCTCATAAAATATTACCAGAAGTGCGGGGGGAGGGAGAGAGAGAGAGAGAGAGAGAGAGAGAGAAGGTTCATCTAAAGCTAAACTTTAATTTGGGAATTGCACTACGCTCCAAAATCCTCTTTTGATAGCCAACAATGAGGACAAGAATGTCACATGAAATTCGGTATCTTCACCATGTTTGGCCCGCTTAAAAAGCCCAACAAGGTCCAATAGAAGGGTTAATACCACTTAGCCCATTGAATGAATCTCTGAAAATAGTCCCTACCAAGTACCAAGCTCCTATGAAGAATTTCGTCGTATAGCCACATAAATGATGAACAAATAAAATGGTTAACAGCAATAAAAATCCCAAACCAATACGCCCATGACATATTTATCCCAAACTAATTTTCATATCACATTTATCTTAAACTAATTTTCATGTTACATAAAATCACAAACTTAATGTACCCTTCACAAATCTACCAAAATCTTAGGGCAAAATTGTGACAAAATTAGGGATCTTACCGGACTTTCAAAATGGGGGGGGGGGGGGGGCACGGGTTATTGGGGAAAAATTAGTAGATCTTTTCAATTTGGGTCCATTTTCTTCCAATCGAGCTTCCCTAAATCAACGTCACTTAAGAGACCCATTACGTTGAATTTCCACGTCGGATATATGTCACATCCAATCATCCAAGTTGTTTGCCACGCATGTTTCCACGTTGACGATTTAATGAGGATATTGCAGATAATAAATTTATCATGAACATATTAACTTGAGATTTTTTAGGACACAAAAATTAATTTTGAATAAATGAAGCATGAGTATACCAATTTGAGACTTTTCGTGTGGTGTTAACCCCATTAGGTAGTACTTTTTGTTGGGTGAAAATTAACATCTGAAGCTGAAAAATAAAAATGAGCATCATAATAAAATGAAGCTTAACATATTCTCCTTTGCCAAAGACAAAATGGCAACTGATACAAATTCGCATACAACCTTCCTTCGGCCTTCCAAAAAATAAAGGGTCTTATGTTCATTCTTTCTCAGTTCCAGCAAACCAACAAAAAGGATAGGAATCCAATGACAAATGAACTACAAAAAATCTCTCTACACTTCGAATTGGACTTTCCTTTCATGTCGATTTCGAAACTCTACACAGTATGGCAACAACTCATCATGTTTATTATGAAAACGACTCGATCGACGCATTTCACTCCACGCAAAGTTTTTGTCGTTCAATGCCCGTTTTGACGGGAGAGGGAGGGAGCTTTTGGAATGGACCCCGCGAGCCCATTAAAAGAGGGAAGAAATTTGGTGGGGGCATTTCAATTCCAACATCACATCATGTTGTCATGAGGAAAATGTCAACATCACCATCTGTCGCATAATGTCTCGTGACAGCCTGGCCTGTCTCCCTTGCCTTGGGACACTAACCTTTTTCAATGAAAAAAATTATTAGGGTGATGACAACACCAGTTTTTTTTTTTTTTTTTTTTTAACAATGACAACACCAGTTAACCAAGCCAATTATGGTAACATCATCCGGTCCGTCATGATTGAAAATCATGCTGAGGTACCTTGAATTGAGGGGAGAACGGCCTCCTCCAAGTTGCCATTCTATCGGCTAAGCATGTCACGAACGATTCGAGCAAATTGCGAAGGATGCATCGGCATTTGTGTTTTGGATTCTGAGTCATCCCTTGTTTCGATGTTTTTCGAGTGCCGCGCATCGGAGGGTAAAGAGAATATTCGATTGATTAGAGAAGGGATGGGGACCGGGGGACCGGGGGACCGCTAAGTTGGAATTAACAGTTAAAATGGAGTCACGTTGCATGAGTTTTGAAATGGGTTAGGATCTGCGAGAAGATAATGGGACATGGTTTTGCTCATATCAACCGTTTTCCACACATCATTCTATCAGTCAATCTAAAGGTGTTAGGATTTTGAGGAGTGTACACTCTAATCACAAGCATCCCGACATTCCAGGAGTTCTCAGTAATCGCAGGTGCTGCCCGCTTTCTGTCTCTTGGCCAGACGGATGAAGTCCTTGATCACTTCTGCCTCGTTCACTTGCTGCAACATTGTACATAACATATGCAGATGGAGTAAGTTTTCATGTTTCCACACAGAGAGAGAGAGAGAGAAAACACGCAAGCGCATGCACACAGAGAGAGAGAGAGAGAGAGAGAGAGAGAGAGAGAGAGAGAGAGACCTGTGATGCAAAATGCCGACCCACAGCTTTAAGCATTTGCTCCCTTCCAAGATTGGAACTGGTGTTCACCTACGTACAGAAGAACATCAAGAGCAAAGCTGAGCAGACAACCCTCCGGATGTAACAAGTTACGTATAAAAAATTTGCCAGATAGACTTACGAGTTTGTAATGTTTGCAATATCTCCACAGCGATTTCGTTCCTAGTTTCGCCAGGTTTACCCTCTGAAGGGCAAATAACAAAGAATTCGTAAACTTTCAGCAAAACCTTAATGTTAAAAACCTACTATTACTCTTGTAATTGGCAGCTTAAGTCGTTAAGACCTAAAACACATATTTACTTTCTCGCAGCTATCCATGGCTGAGGTGTGGAATGAACGGGTATCATCACATGGTCAGAGACCTAAACTTTTGTTGCTGCTATTGGAAAAGTTTGTAAGGTTTACAAAAGATTTGCTTCATGTTACTTGCACTATGATGAATATATCAGGTTAATTTCTTAAGGACAGAGATCAGTTTAACAAGGACAAAAAGTGATCCAAAATACCACATAGAAGCGTCATAATTTTCTTACCAGCTGAGGAGTCTGAATAATGGACTGTACATCTCGATAGCATCCTCGATTCACTGGTTTTGCTGGTGCAGATGTAATCCATGGCCTCGTATGCCTACCTCTTGGCTTGCCGAATTTGTGGAAGTCAAAGCAACTGGCTGTTCGGATGAAAACAGCACCTTAGAAAGTTTTCCTAGAAGATGTGAGATTGACAATAAAACTAGAGAAACAAGTTCCGATGACATAATAAAAGAACCAAAACACTACATACAGAAATCACGATCCTTTTCAACAGTTTCAGAGCCGCTACTAGAGTCGAAATCATGATCATCGTCCTCTTCATTGCCCGTTGGATGTTCAATCACACTTAACGCGTTCCTTTGTAGCTTAACTTCAACCCCATTTTTCAGAACCTGCAGCACCAAGTATTCTTGTCTTAGTTATGTGTCGTGAAACTTCTGTCCAAATGTTTAATTCCCAATCAATATCAGGAGTCTAACATGACCATTTTAACTAATTAACAAGAAAAAACATGTTGAGTTTTGACAAAGACAGGTGTTGTCAGTAGCGTTGTGCAGGGATAATGAGTGTCTTCGTACAGAAGGTCAATGACAACTTAACAAATCAATTTGCTTTCCAGGAGTTTCTTCTGAAGGAACTTTCATGATCAAGTGGTAGTATTAAAATAAATTGAACAATCATTGCACTCCACAACAATTAGCTCTGTTCATCATCTGAAAGGGTGTAGTTAATATTGATTACCCACTTCACGCAATCCTTGATATTTGCTTAAAGGCCATATAGCCAACAATAAACAAAATATGCAATCAAACTTTGCAAGATTCGCTAATAAAATATTACACCACCATCATAATTTAAACAGAGTACCAACCACTGACCATCTCGTGGGACATTCAGATGCTGAACTAACTTTAGATTTAACAGAGTTCTAGCGCTTTTTTCCAGCACTGTCATAGAAAGGACAAATTAAATGAAACTTTGATGAGTTATTTTTCTCACTCCATCCAAGCAGAAACAGGGCAGGCAAACATGTCCCAGACAATTCTCCTCAACAACCGATTGTTTCTGTTCATTGATAGGACGTCACAACTAGACACTCTAATACTAAAATTCAAAATGTCCAGATGATCACTTTCTTAATTCACAAGACAATTAGCCCAGACGGATGGATACAAAATCACTAATCTAGCTAGAGCAAAACTATGGATGCACAAGAGAGAAGATATACCAGCCAGTGCCAGCCACCAAGGCCAACCGCCTTCTTGACAACGCCTTGAAGTCCCACTAATACAGACTTGGTCCTGTTATTTCCAGTCACGATGACTTTGGTGTGCCTCGGAAGGACGGAGAGCTCCTCATCACCGCTTTCCTCGCGAAACGGCGACAAAACCCGAGAAGCGCAAAACTGAGGCTCCTCTAACATTTCTCTCAAATTGGGTGCAAAACAAAGTTGCTTAATTTACAAGGAACCCAACTAAACCAAGTTTGATAGTCCAAATTCCCACCTTTTGGAGTAATACCCAGAGCCCCAATTATGCAAAAGGCAAATGCATTTTCTTGCGAACTAAAAAACCATCAATTTTCAGGGAGAGTAATGATTCGTCTAAAGAGATCTCCTCAAAATTCGAAATCTCGGGTCACGTTGAAGTTGGAATTTTGCAATTTGAATGGCGAAAAAGCAAGGTCAATGACAGAGCGGCAGTTCATGAAACTACAGGCTAACATCCTCCCCAAAGAAAGTTCCTTCGCTTCAGCTGCACCTCCTGAATAAGAAGAAGAAGAAGAAGAAGAAGAAGAAGATCAGAATGTGCCATTAAAGAATGCAGAGAGACAACACAGAGTTTGTGAGCTTCTTCAATTTCATGGCATCAGATATGGTAAGACCCAAGAGAGAGAGGGCTAACAGTAAATGGAGATGAATGAGTCTGACACGAATTTTCCAAGTGCGTGCCTGAATAAAGGACGATTCCAAAGATGCAAAATTGGGTTCACAATGAATGCGTGAATGCGTGAATGGATTTATTGGTAATTCAGCCATTTGAGCTCTGCTTCCAAGTCAGAGTGACATCAATTTACAGTACATTGGGTACGCGTACACTTTCCATAATTTTCAAAAAGAAGAGAAGATTAAAGAAAAAGGTAAGCACTTCACTATATCTACGCTAGGTTGTTTCAAACTGATAATTTGCTTAATTTTCTGCGAGAAATAGGAAACGGCGACTTTTGTACACAGAAAAGACAAAAGCCCATTAGAATAAAGAAATTGGAGATTTTTGTAACATATGCTTCTTCTTTTCTTTCTCTCTTTTTTTATTTTTTTCCCCTCAGGTTATGGAACTTGCAAAAACACGGAGTGGCAATTCTCAAATTTTCTACTTCTCCTTCAGCGATAGATCATCAAATCCCTAAGAGGAACAGAGCATCAGGCAAAAAAAAAAGAAAAAAAAGAAACCTTTTCTTCAAATTTATAAAACCTGATGTGAAAGGAGCGAAACCCAGAACAGAAAAGATCAGCAGGAACAAAATCAATAACGAAGGAGAGTCAAGTTGAAATCTTTTCAGCTTTCGTTTCACACAAAAAGAAGGGCAGAAGTCAAAAGAATCGATCAAAGGCGACGACGAAATCTTTGGAGCTGGGAAGAGCTCAATGGAGGGGAATGCCGGAAAAATCCACCCATTTTGGAAATTGTACTCCTTTTTCGCTCGATAAATTCCATGAAAAGCTCGTTCCGAAGGGAATGCGTGAACATGGAAGTCGACGAACCGTCGCGATCATGAACACCAAACACCACTCACTCACTCACTCCCACAGCCACACGCTTACCTGTACGGACGGCAAAGAGCGAAACCCGAATGCGGAAACCAATAGAACAGGGCTTGAGAGAAAGAGGGAAAGGTGCCTTCTTGAGTTCAATTTCTCGATCTGGGGAAGATCAAACGAGAATGGCGAGGATAGCGAGGCGGAGAACGGAGAGAAGGCAGATGATGGGGGATGGCTGCTTTGCATGGGGGAGAGTTTGAAATTTCCAAGCACAGCTTTTGAGGAGCCAACTGCTGAATGCTGATCAGTGTGCTCTGCTCTGTCCTCTCAATAATTCCAAATATGAACAGAGAGAGAGAGAGAGAGAGAGGAAGCAAGTGAACAGATGTAGACCACAGTGCATATTTGAATAGAATCCATTTCATTAACTAAGCATAAGTACCAACCTTAATATGGTCCTCATTAAATTTGATGATTTAATTCAATTTCTCATTAATATTGGGCTTTTCTTCTTTTGAGAAAATTTTGGTTTATCCATATAATTATTTCGAATTTTTGATTAATATAGTTCTAGCGTGCATTTTGGGTATTATATGTAATTTTGTAGTAATTTGAAAAAAAAAATGGTAAACAACATTTTATAGTTTTCTTCCTTAAAAGGAGCTAAAATAATTGGCCATTTTTTAATAATGTTTGGAAGGGGGGGAAGGACAGTTAATGCTGGCCAACTGCCAATGGGAAACGGACCGCCGTGCGTGTGCAGCACGCTCCCCATCTTTCCTCGTGACCGTCACCGTGCCAACCGGTTTACCGGGTATTGCCCGTAACGCTCGGTTCTGGTCAAACTCCTTACACAAGTAACGAGCGTTTCATGTTTAGTCTTTTTGTCCCGTCAAAGGTGAACGTATTTCATGTGATGGAGGAGATGCCGTGCGACATCGATGCGTGAAGTAACCGATCAGTCGAAAGGCGAAATGCATGCGCATTCGGGCATCGATAGGGCGAGACTTGTACCCTATACGAACACCGATATGACTTGATTTGATCGTATAGTGTCACTATTATCGCGTGACATTGCATAAGATATTTCTTCATATCAGGCGGCGAAAAGTAATACATGGTAGATTGAAGTTGACTTGAGGGATCTTTTAAATGTTTCGGAAAGAAAAAACCCATTTGCTCGAATTGGTTTATACATAAAAATTGTTGTTATTTCGAGAAAAAAAACAAGGATTACTTATGATGCTTGATACAAAATAATTGATCTGGATGGATATAGAAATCATGCTTCAAAAGTACCTAAAAGCTTTCGTTATGGTTAGGATGGAGATTTGAGAATAATCCATGACAAGTTTTATATGATATATGTCAATTTTCACATAAAAATATAACCCACGGTTTTTTTTCCCGATAAAATGTTGATATCACTTTTCATTAATTGCTATCTCAAAAAAAAAAAATCTTGTAAAAACTATCAAGATAAGCGCTAATCCTTTTACGCTAGCATTTTACATAGGACAATCGGCATCGATGTTAGTAATTTTAAGCTAAAATTGATTAGAATGACTACAATCACCAAAAAGTTCAAATATAAATCGATACAAGTAAAAGATTTAGAACTAAATTGATCGCCGTGCAATAATTTTATGATTTTTTGTACAATTATCCTCGTTCTCTACTAGCCATAAATTGAATATTTTTATAATTCACACGAGGTGCAATAAATGAACATGCCAAAATATCTAAGTAGCCATCGGATATTCAAACCAAGCGTATTCTCTAATGCGCTTCTTAATTGATTCGATTTTTTCCATATCATGGTCACATCCATATTGATCACAATAATGTCCTGCCCCTGGCTTGACCATGACAGAGGGCGATGGGACAATGATCACGTGTAGGCATCATGAAGGACGGATGGGGTGGGGATTGTGTTTTCGAGTGTCCCACGTCGCCCATCTTGCGTACCCTTATTTATATTTGGGTGGGGCATAGTGCTAGTCATTCATCTTGTTGGTGCCATTTGATCCTTCATTTATTTGTATGCACCGATATGCTCAAACTATCTACATTTCTAGAACTAAAGCACTTTAGTTGGCTGCCATATGAGGGGTGCCTTTTAGTGAGAATGGTACTTCTTTAGCGTTGAAATGGCACATGTAGACTTTATAATGAAGAAACAAAGGGAGAGAAATCGATAAAGTGAGTGCACGTGGAAAAACTCAAGCAAAGCTTTCATAAGAAGAGTGGAGATTGTGCGGTTGGATCACCCGGGCATGGCCACCACCAGCGGCCAAGGGTCAGTGGCCCTCCTTAAGTTCTAACAATGGAGGAGGCGGAGAGAGAGAGAGCGCGGTGAGGTCTCAATCCTCACCTTGCCACCTCGCGAGTCCTCCTGTAATTAGTTACAATCGATGGCGAGGATCACGACCCATGCCTTGCCCCTACTCTAATAGAGGTAGGATTGCCATCTCTCTTTCTCTCTCTCTCTCATTCTGGTGAAGATCGGTGATCGATGTTTCCTAACAAAGTCTAGTTAAAGTCCCTATGGTGGTCGGAGATGGGGCGACAACCCTTGTCACTTCCGTCTCTTCTTAGTTGTTATCGACGACGATTTTCCTCTCTTTAGGTTTTTTTCACATCGATATGTAAAATTACATGATACGAGGATGTTTCTAAGCTCGATAGTAATTTATGCTTTTAAAATCGACACCTCTCCTAAAAGTCCACCATTGCCTCCACCGATGCCGATAAAACCACCACCTTGGCTAGCGGTTAGGCCGGAATCCTCAGTAGTTGCAACCTAGGCCCTCTAGGCCCTGGTTGTCCACAGCCGATTGCCGCGACAATCAGATCGAAGTCTAATTTATCATACCCTAGATCTCAACAGGTTAAACCTGAGTCCTAGGATCCGAACTTAAGGCAATGCCTAAGCCCTCGACAGAGCTTCAAAACCGGAAAAGAATCGCGTGAAAACGGGACGAACGGACTCCACTCCGTTCCTAAAGAGCAGGTGCGATGGCGAAACGGGGAGCAAATTAAGGAAACCGGGAGAAACGAGGGAGGAGACGGGCACGTGTCGGAGAGTGGAGGCGGGGGTTGAAAGGGACTGTCGGATATTCTGCTACCAAACTCGAATTGCATGAAATTTGAATTTGGATTTGAAGTCCGCCCCCCTGCAGCTGGAGCGCACAACCTTTATAGCCTATAGCACTCCCCCCCTCCCCCTTTGCTTTTCTGATTTTCAGCATTCAAAAACATGGGCCCCAACCTCTCTCTCTCTCTCTCTCTCTCTCTCTTATCCACAAACCGTCTTGATTTTCGAGTAGTGTTTTTCAAGTTGGGCAAAAGTCACAAAAAGAAAATGTTAAAAGTATGTCCGACCATATATTTTATTAATAAAAATAGTTAAAAGTCGACCTACTCGAACGCCAAAAGGAGAATAATGTTGACAATACAAACGAAGTTATTTTGGCCAAATAATTCATTTCAGGGAACCTTAACGCGAAGTAAATATGTTACCCGAGTGCGGTTTAGAGTAAATGTCTTGCCAAATGTGTTCTACTTAGAAATTTATACAAATAATAAAATTAAAAAATTATTTATGAACAAAAATTATTTTCGAAAACAAAAACATTACCATATGCACCATGACTGATTGAAATCCACTTAAAATAAGCCAATTCATTTGGGGGTGATTTCTATTGAGGGATCACATGTTGTCTAGTTCTTCTCATTATTATGATTGAACTTTAGTGGAACATTGTTGCTTTTGAATGTGCAAATATCTATCTCTACATTGTACTAAATTCGTATCCTAAAAATTTATTTAAATTTGTGTCAACCGGTTTTCCTTAACCTCGAAAAATTGAGGAAAAAAATGATTGTCATGTAGTAGTTAGTTTGATAAAGTGACAGCAAACACCCATTTTACATAAATCATATAAGAATAAACTTTGAATTTCATATTTAAAAAGGTTACAATGCGTATAGGTCTTGGGGCAAGGATGATTATATCGATATCAGTTCATGCCATGTAAGATACTTAGCAATGCCACATCAGTAATTTTCTATGTAATTAGCTAAAAGAATTATTTTCGAATTTAGCATAAAAGTTTAGAATTATATCAATAAAATTGAAATGTTTAAAATCGAATTTGTATTCGTACATCAATTTTCCAATTGACAGTAGACTTCTGGAAGCCGATGATATATAATATTTCGTTTGGCCCATCAGAATGCCAAGTATTATATCATGTTCATTGGGTTGTGTCAGAATGCCAAACATCCTATCATGTGCACTCAGCTGTAATTGCTTGTGCAATGTCTGTCTTATACAGACCGGATTAACATTTACTTTTATTTATTGTTTAATCAAAATATTGCAGTTCGTGCACTTTGACGTTGACTTTTAGAAAAAAATCCCAACCCTAGGACCTTCACAACAATTAAATGTTTGACACTTGGAACACATAAAATATTCTCATAGGTTTCTAATCTTGACGGGAATGCAAAAAATAATTCAAACCTTTTTAAATGCAACAGACAGACTTCAGCAGTTATAACTTCAAAATCAGGGATTTGTCCTGCAAAGAGCAGGCAACATAATAAACGAAAGGACGATATTAACCTATAAACAAAAGCTTATTAAATATACAAGGCTTTTTTCATTTTATTTAGTCTGAAGGCACAGGACAGACAATCTTATCAATCAAGAAAACAGATTTGCTGCGCTCACCACACAAGCATAAGGAACCAAAATCCAAAGGAAGAGCACATAAGAGCAAATTTACTTATTTGCTACATAATTTGTCTTTCTCGGCCACGTCGGCAGCTTACACTTACACTTTCTAAATGCAACAAACGATGGTTTAACATTTTGGAACACAACTGAAGTGGAATCTCCAGCAAAATAATTTTAGCTAAGCGATCTCGATGGTACAATTAAAATCAAGTGTTTGGCCACACTTTGAAAAATGAACACACAAATTACCAAAATCTCATGAGCCATTACGGATTTACAACCCTGACCAAAAGAAGTAGAAACCAATTATGTAGAAAGAAAAACTTCTGGGGAGGTGAATCAACTCTTCAGGATTGTCTCCAAGGCTTCAAAGAAAACAGGTGCCATCTCGGGACCCGGCGTTTTTATCGCACACTTGACGCCCGGTACTCCAACAACCAGAGTGAGTTCGATCAAGAACGGGACGCCCCGTGGTATCTTAGCGGAGAAGTAGAACACATCCTGGTTCGCATGCTTGCGTTTCGCGATGAAGAATAAGTTCGAGGCAGCCATCCGGTCAAGAGTTGTTTCTACGTTGCTCACCACAGCGCCAGGGAAATCCTTTGAGACCTCATTAGAATCAGGAAGGGACCTCCATGTCTGCAGGGCAATAACATAGCATTGACATAAGGATGAACGGTTCGCAATCAGGACTATAGATACGAGGCTTGCTTTTTCAAAAAATAGTCACCAGAAATAAAAGATTTTCGGCATGTCTTGAATATACAGTTTCCACAGAAGTTTCAGTACTGATGTTCACGACTCATCAATTTTCTTGTCATTTTCGTAAGGACACTGTCTAAAGTAGTATGTATACGTTTATATACACACACTACTTTATCAAGAAGAGTACATACACATTCAGGCAAAGCAGGCATATTAATAACGGCAAATGTGCATATGCTCATACCAATCAATTAAAGAAAAAGCTACTTATGAGGAAGGCACCGCCGATAGTTCTAGTAAGTGGCCAAATACCAAATTGCTCTGCGTTAGCATGCAATGACATGAAAACCCCAGAAAAGGAAAAATAATTATCATGCACACCAGAATTATGTTAGCCCAATGCATGCGAGCCATCAGATTGGTCAGCCCCACATAGGACCCACACAATCTGATGGCTCATATAAATTAGGTTTCATCAGTTGGGCCAATTCAAGTATTGCTCCCATGATGTAGTAGCTGTTCATAACCAGTATATTCAACTCATGAAACTTGGTAAACAAAATCAGATCTTCAACAGCTCGGTTAGCTTTTTTGCACAATATGAATTGTTGAACCTGACTTGAATTTCAACAGAAAAGTCAGGACCGAAAGTAATCTATAATTTCATTCTCCCCTTCTTGGCAAAATTGATGGGTGAAAGGGACCACAGCAGCCAAACTCAAGCCTAACAACTGATGAAGAGAGGGTTCTGCCTTTAGGCTTTGAAGCTGAGGATTCAATAATCTGACTGCACTTAAACCCAGGCAATATGGGAAAAGAATTTACCTCAAGGAAACTTGTGCGCTCCATTTTCCCATCCTCAGTAAAGAATGGTAGCAGTGAAATTTTGTCATTATAGTACCATACTGGCTGTTGGTTATTTTTCACAGCCACCTGCAAAAGTGAGTTTGGAGGACCAGTGGACAAGTTCTGAAATAAAACCATAGGCAGAAGAGTCCCTGCCGATGTTCCCGGTTGCACTTGTGGAACCTGCAAGAAGGGTACATTGTTTTATAATACAAGAAGCTCATAAATTGATCCAGCAATAACCAACTACTCACTACCTGCAAGGGTCCAGCAGCTGCAAGACCAAATGAATTCTTGTTGAACTGAATCATGAATCCATCTAGAGCAACTGGTGAGTTGTTCTCAAACAACAAACTATAAAATATTTGACCATCTCGCCGTATCAGCTGGGCACTAATTTGCAGACCTTGACCAGTCGAAGCTGGCAACACTACTGGGAGAGGAGGCCTGGAATGCACAATGGGAAAATCCATTCAGTTATCTTTGGAGAACATGCCAATAAGTCTCAGGACGAAGGTGCCAAGTCACAATTAGAACAGAAGGCAAAAGGCACCAATATCTCTAAATTATTCTAATCACCAAGCTTCGGAGAAAATGACTGTCATTTACTGATGTTTAAATACTTGAGAGTTCAAAGTCAAAACAGCATTACACAGTGCAAAAGAACAGCGAGTATGAATAGTAATGCACATGTTTGCATATTTCCCTCTTCCAATTTTTTTGTGCCGTCCTGCTGGTAAACATATAGAGGTGCATTTTCAAAGGCTCACCCTGTAGGTTCGGAAGGCTGGTCAACAGGGACAATGGCATTGTTATCCAGGCCTATCAAGTCACCAAGTAAATCCGGTACTGGAGCTGGGGCTGGTGCAGGATCAGCTTGCCTTGCAGCAGCTGGAACACTGCTTGAACTGGCTGGAGGTGATGTGACCCCATCACCTACATGGGCAGATGATTCAGCCGATTCACTTCCATCAGGATAGTCATCGTCCTCCGTTTTCTGGACCGTTGTCTTGACACGGGTCACGAAAGTATCTGGAGGCTTGTGATACACAGAGGACAATGTAGCAATGTTTGCGAGAAGTTCATCAAGAAGAGTAGGATCGAGTTGGTTGGAATCATCAGTGATCACTGGTTTCTCAGCTAACACGACATCTTTAGCTGCCTGAGGAAATCAATTCAGCATATAAATGTGAAATTTTTTTATGGCATATTAAGAAAGGAAATAGTGCACATGTCCAGGCACAAAGGGCCAAATGGGTGTATGGCTGTCAAATATCAAACAAACATGAAAGAGAGAGATTTCTTTGGCGCCAGAAAAGAACAAGAGAAGCCATTTTACTTGGAGACATTGTCCTACTTAAAACCATCAACAATCCAACTGGAGAAAATATGTATACCTATGTGTGGGATATAAATGCTAGAAGCAGTAAAATATACAACAAAAGCATACCTCAGGGTCAGTTGATAAAAGTCGCCAGTAAATGTACGCACGGTCACGTAGATCTGGATTATCTGTCTCTACGGTGGCATTATTCAGAACAACCTGTAAAGCACAACAGCACATGCCGCAGAAATGTGAATTTGCTGCTAGATGAACTGCACAGCCCATATAGAGCTTCTCCGAAGCAACAGAAAGATTAATAGGTATCACCATTTTCAATAGCAAAGGAACAACTCAACCAGCATGTGAGCGCAAAATTCTATTTTTTGCATTTTGGGTTGCAATGCAAGGAATATGCCAAACCTCCTACATGCTAAATAAGGAACTTCTGTATGACAAAGCAGATATGGATAACTTCTGTATGGCAAAGCAGATATGGATAATTCAGCCATACAATTGTCAGACCTGCCAACTTACCTCAAAGCTTAATTTGCTATATGAAGGCATCTATATGAAGGCATAAATTGGATAATTAAATGCCTTTGAAATTCTTATCACATATAGATTTGGCATTAAATTATGACAGCTGATTATGAATGGAGAGGAAATTGACGAGATTGGAGAGAATCAAACAAGGAAGTTTCCCAAAAAGCAACAGGTAGTCCCACAAACTTCAAAAAAGGGGATAGACCCCATGCCTAACATGGTGTCAGAGCAAATGAGTTCGGATCTTAACACTCACTTTACTTATTTCGTCTATAACTCTTTTTGTTCCCGGGTTATATCGCTAAAGCAACTATGTCCATGACTTGTATTTCACGAACAGGATTCAGCTTACAAGGCTAGGGGAGTGCTAAAAAAGTGTCACCAAACAGCAATGATGAGCTCAAAATGAATGAGGAACAACTACAAGCAGCATCTCAAATAATATATCCAAACTTTGACAAACAAAACAAATGAACTGACGATAGGCAGACATGTCGATACATATAAATATGGAGAAGGTCAAACCTGGATCATTTGCTGTGGGCCTTCAGTTGGCTTCTTCAAAAATAATTTGACAGTCGCTGTCAATAATTGCAACTGGACTTGTGAAGGCTCTTCAGGGAAACTCTCCAGAAAGCTCTCTAGCAGCTCATCAGCATTGTCAATTCTTTCTGCATATTCGCCAATAATCCAAATCATTGATGCCTGCCAAGTGAAAAAAGGAGAGGCACAAGGTGGTTAAAGTTTGAGTAGAATGAATCAAGGAAGCTTAAATGAACAGTGTCCATATAACATGGTTGGTACACTAAAAGAGCAATGATACTTTAAAGAGTACCTTGGCCTCTGGCTCATCGAGAGTGTCTAAGCTCTCACATAGGGTAGCAATAATGGACTCATAGCTGTAGAACATAAAAAAGTTGAAAACAGAATTAAGAGATGAATGGAACTGCTTTTCAGTTCACGTACTCCAAAAATTACGGATATCGAGACTAACGTGTTAGGATATCTCCTGAATATGTCTTTAATAACTATAATAGCTTCTTGAACCACATAATTGACTTTAATCTTAATCAGCTCCAGCAAAACACTGATGCATCGCTCTGCTGCTCTCTCCAACTTGATTGCACAGCGACCAATAGCACGGACTGCCTTTCTAACAAAATCGACATCTACTTCTGTAGCATACTCCTTGAATTCCAGCAGAACCTGCAGCATTTAGTTAATAAGACAACATAAAATTAACCATTTTGAGTAAACAAGCAAATTCAACAGGTTAAATGCTCTTCAGTTTCCATGCCTGGTCAATATTTCTGTCCGAAGCAAGCTTTATCATGATTTCTAACTTCTCCATCTTCACATAAATTGGGTCATTGTACTTGCAGAAGAACACCTGGCGATGACGAGAGATCAGTAAGCATGCCTTTCTTACTCATAATGCACCCAATCTGGGTCACTTAGAGTTGGCAAGACTAAATGGACCAACCTTAATTTCATGGGCGAGAATAGTAGGCCGCCTTTGGACAATGAGGTTGATATTTCTTAAGGCAACATACTGTATCTCTGGTTCTGCAGAGAGTAACGTAACAAGAGGAGGAGCCATCTTTTTGCACAGATTCCGAACCACGTCTGTACTCGTTATCAGTTCCATTTGTTGGAGGATCATCTGAGAGAATAGTAAGGCAAAAGGTTATTAGAAACTGAAGAATATAGCTTAGGTACTGCGCAAGTAATGATACAGTGACAACAATTATAACTCCTAAGGATACCTTAACAGCTGAAAGTACAACTGCACAATTTGCATGCTGTAGTCTTGGAGTGACTCTCTCCACTATATTCTCAGCTTCCCGAGCATCAGCAGCTTTGTACTTGGAGAGGGCATCTAATATGAAAACTTGACCCCATCTAAACAAGTGGGTAGTATATGTAAGAAAACAGACATAGAAGTTGTAAATGTGTAGCATGTGAATATATTATCTAGCTACTGTGAACGCAGGGATATGCTTAAACCTGATCAGGGGCACCTGTCACAGGTCCATTACATATTTAGGCAAAAATCCGCTTTTTGTTGCTATAGTTTTCAAATGTTTCTACTGTCATCTAATAATAAATGAAAATCCTGTCACTACGCTTTTCAAAGCTTCCAAATTAACAGTGTCGCTATAGCACCCATCGCTGATGCAAACTTGAATGCAGAACTTATAAAAACCAACATCCAAAAGAACAGCTGACTTAACCATGTTAACAATTTGCAATTTTATCCATCATGCTAAGAGAACTTCTCATGGAGACATCACATTGATCCACTGGTAAATTATCAATTGCAAGGAGAGGGACCAAATAGAAACATGCTGTATCCTCTCTCTCTCTCTCTCTCTCTCTCTTTTAATGCTGATTAGTTAGCCATCTTAGGTAGATAAATCTTGCGTAAACCCTATTCGCATTGCATGCATTTGGTGGTGTGGAGAGTCGATCTTGTGCCACAGGCCTACTTTACACACAAAAGTCCAAATGTCTGCTTGCACCTAAAATTCAATTCATTCTTTTTTTTTCCCCCAAAAAACTGCATAACTGACATTATATGACTTCAAAGTCAACTCTAACTTTCAAAACTTAAAGAACGCTAAAATCATACAGCAAAATAAATCCCATGGCGTAAGATGGTACTAACATATCAAAATCACTGCCAAAGCAACAAAAAGCAATAGATGGCTAAGAAGTCCAATGAATGCACACACAAATACATAGACATTGACACTCATGGGAAGGCATGAATTCCCATGATTACATCCTGTTCCAAGCCAACTTCTTGCAAATCCATTGTAACCTAGTTGCTTGATAGTCATGCTATAAATTTCAACTTATTCCAGTTCTACTTACATCATTACATGCCCATGAAACAAAGGCAACACAAGATGGTCTGCTTAATACTCTCACACTCACATAATCAGTCATGTAAACTGAGGTGATAAGACATTACAAAACATGGATTTCAATTTTGGTCCCTGCATCTTTCACAGTAGAATGTACTCGTTCTCATAAAAATGATGAATTAACATGTTTCATAGATCATTTTGCTAATGCCAGCGACAAACCATTGATAAGCCATAAGATGGCAAAACCAACAGATAGAACAAACAGATCATACCCTTATTCGATAATTGAAATTTTGTCTAGAGGTACTTGTATTCACATTGGAAACGGGAAAGGAGGGCACTTTGGAGAAGTCAAAACAACTCGCAGCAGACATCTGCATCTGCTCACCTTTTTAGGGACAGAGGTAGAGGCAGAGGCACAATGTAGCATGAGGCACAATGCTTGTGTATCCATCCAGTATACACGCGTCTTAATTTTATATAACTATTGCAATGAACATTAGCCAATTTTCCTCCACGAGTCGGGTCCCAACAAACATAATATTTGAAGCTAAGACAAAATCACAATCTAAGCCATTGGATTACGCAGTGATCGACATAGTTTCCTAATACTTAGTGCAGTTTCAACATTACAGCACTTCACTGGTGGAAGAGCTGACAGGAACAGACAAAAACAAAAGCAAAATTTTTTTGCCCCAGCACTAAATGATATGCAGCACTTGCTTTAGACTTTGAAATTTGAACATGGTAGGTATAAACAAGTAAATCTCCATAGTTAAAGTACAAGCTTTGTTCCTAAGGAAGATGCGAAAAAAGTGAGAGATGACATATAAAGAGTCGTTAAATGCAGACTTACTCAGTGCATTCATTTAGAGCTGTAAGAAGCTTCGAGAGTGTGTGACTAGTGATCTCAAAAACGGGTCTACTACTATTCTCTTGAATCTCAGCCAAAGCAGCAACGGCATTCGCCACAACCATTGGATTGTTGTCAGAGATCAAATCCTTTAGAGATTCTAGAAAACCACGGTCTTCCACTAATTCAGCATTAATGTCATAGAGTTTGGCAACACATATTGCTGCTGTTTTACGAACATATGGATCATCATCCTGATAAACAAACCAAAGATAAGTAAATGATCAGCAAGTCAGGAAGGAACAATAAGGGGGCGAACCGACCAATTAAAGGTCAGTACAAATTCATAGTCAGCAATGGCAGATGGTTCAGAAAAACACCCACATATCCAACTTAAACATGCATTCTAGACTTCAATAGATATTAAAAAAGGACCAGTTGAAGTGAAGGCTTCGAATTAACCTTAAGACATCGCTGAAGGGGATCACAGAGGTACTCTGTAATTTTATCAACACGAATGCATCCCATAGTCCGTACAGCCAAAGCACGAATCAAAGGATTTGGATCCTGTGAATCCTGCACAAATTCGGTAGCCAAACTGCTTCATAAAAGAACATAACTTGTCTAATCTACAAGAATATTATGCACATGTGACCGGCCGCACTTATCGTAGGATAGACTAAAAGACAATTGAAAAACCATTTTCCAGATATTGAACAAAACTAATAAAATGGCCATGCCAAAAGAGACAGGAAATTAACCACAATGCCTACCTTCACAAATGTATTTACTGCAAGTATCGCTAAGTCAGGCTGACTTTTCGCATAATTAATCAGATATAGATACACGAGCTTTTTCAACTCCAAGTTTTCTGTTTGCATGCAATTTACAACATCAGTGAATAAGGAGGACACGTCCTTTCCCACTGTCATTGCAGCAATTACTTTCTTCACGGCATCTTTCCTCTTATCCTGCATAATACAGTGACGAATCACTGACATCAATATAAAGTAAAAGCACCGACATAATAGATAATCTGAAGGATTAACATGCTGAAATAAATTTCAAAATGTAACCAAGCTTTTGCTTGAATTCTCTGAAACTGCAAGACCCAACTAAGTTTTAATTAGATATCAAGCTACAACCTATACACTGGTTCTAGCACACTAAGCAAGGGAAGTCAGTATGTTCGCATCAACTACATAAATACATACAACCAAATGACTTTGCTCTCTGGGGCATCGATAGTTCCATCCAGCATCGGTATGGTCAAAGATCTAACTGCATAAAAGCTATTGACATAACTGGTTGCGTCGAATGGTTGAGAGTTCTTGGCATACTACATTATTGTAGAACAACCGCCCTAGCCACGAGAAGCCAAACAATAACTAGAAACCGAAACTATAGACACCATCGTGCCAACACAGAGAAATGCCGCATCCCCCGATCCCCTCGCGCATCATCGATCGATTCACACAAGTCCCTCACAGAGCGAAAGCATAAAGCTTGCGGAACGAAAAAGATCAAGATCCATCTTAGGCAAATCTAACTGCACAAAGCTCCATAACGCTCCAATCAACTGCAAACAACACGACGGTCGAAACCAGACGGTAGCGGAGCTCGTACCGACCTAAATCCTAATTCATTTTCCCCGCGATTTCTCCCCAGATCAAACCGCACGGGCGAGGGGACAACCTCGAATCCCAAATCGGATCGACAAATTCGACGGAATCGAGGGATCACTCGGAGCGCGAAACCGACAGATCTAGCCGAGAATAGTCCTAATCATCGAATCGGGTCTAGGCGAGCAGCCGCGCGAGGCGGGGAGCGCACGGAAACGAATCGGCGGAGATCGGAGTATCAATGGGAGGGGGGAAGGACCTTGTACTGGGAATTGAGCTCCTCCTTGAGCTCCGGGATTTCGCCCTTCTTCGTGGTGGAGAAGTACTTGGAGTCGTGCCCGCTCATCTCTCTCTCTCTCTCTCTCTCTCCGCCTCCCTCCCTCTGCAGCCGAGCTCACCACCAAGAAGAAGAAGAAGAAGAAGAAGAAGAAGATGATGAAGAAGATGAAGAAGAAGAGCAGCGCAAGAAGAATGGCAGAAGAATTTCCGAACGCCTTCAATACGAATCGAAGGGAGCCTCCGCGAGGCCGGCGACTCTTCCGAACCGGCGGGTTCCCGGCCCGGTTCGTGATCTTTGCCGTACGGTTTGATTGGGCCGAACCGGCGGACATCGATTTGGGCCTGGGCTTTGGGCCCTAGAGGCCAAGGGCCCAGTCCACAGCAACCACGTCCTAGAAAGGAACGACCCGCGGATGTCGTCCTGAAAATTCTCCCATAAAATGTTTTGGGGATCTTTCCATGTAACTGAGGCTCTGTTTTCCAATTAATCTCCATTTTGTTTTAGATGTCGATTGTGGACACGCTAGCATCGCCTTGTAATCTGGATTACTTAAAAGGAGTAACTGTTTCTCTACTTCAAAAGCACGGGAAAATCAAGGCCCGGAAACCTTTTCTCTTAAGTTAAAGCAATCACTTTCGCCCGCTCTACAATAGAATGCCATCCCGTCTCCCAGTGGATGCTGGCCATGCCGATCAGACCACGTAAATTTAGTCTCCAATCTATTTTCTTGTTGTGTTTATTTTATTGTTTAATTGCTTGTTTTCTACGGCGGTTTCCAATCTATTATTTATGCATTATTCAGTAATCCAAATCTCACGAATTCCTTGAGATTTCGAGACATATATAGATTCCGTTTAATTTTGATATGAAATCTTATTTAACAATTCAAGCGGTCAACGATCACCCTTGATTGGATTGTAATAACTAATTTGAATCTTTGAGTTTATACCGACCTCTGGAAAATTTCGTGTGATAGAGATATCAAAATTTGTGGATAAAAAGTTGGATTGAATTATTGAAATAAAAAAAAAATACACCATTACATTAAAAAGGCTCTGAGCAGATATCCATAAAAATATGTTGATCAAGTATGGGAGATTGGTCAGTTCTCTTGTGCATGTGTTTTATCCATCTGATTCAGGGGCAGATTGTGGAGCTTACTGGCACTCTTTATTTGTCCTGCAACTCCTTTTATCTCCAAAGTCACTATTTCTACTTTCTCGGCAGGTTTGAACAGAGCAAACGTATGGGCTCGGCCCAAGTCCAGGCCCAGGCCCAGGCCCAAGCTTAATGATCCATCGTCTTCGTGTTTTGTGCAAATAAAAAAAATTAGAAAAAGAGGGAAAAACTCATTGCGAATTTGATTGAAAAAACATAACAAAAATGTGATGAATTAAAATATGAAAAATGGTAATAATGAGGAGAGACTATTGCAAGAAGAATGTTGTGATGAAAAGATAATTAAATGATTATTTTAATGGAGTTTACTATGGTAGACAAAAATAGGCCATCAACACGGTGGTGACTTTATGTAATGGATTACAATAGATTTAGGAAACAATTAATTAAGAATAAACTTAAATCATGGGTTGTCAATACTAAAAATTGCCCAACTCTTGACTGGGATTATTGATTTCGGGATAGGTTGATTTTTATCGTGGAACTTGAAACTAGACTAGATAGGATGATTATCAAGTTATGGAATCGGAAACTAGCCCACTTGATCTTAGAATTGGACCGATCCATCTAGTCCAGTTCTAGGGTCGATATCAAAACTAGTGACCTTGAGTTGACTAGGATTGGAAAAGACCAAGCACGACACAGACCATGATTAAGGTAAAATTTGCTAAATCCATTTTGTTAAGCAACTATAAGCAATCAACTTAGGTAATGAGAAGTTGCCGATAGGAAATATAAGAGAAATTACTAAGTGTTGAGCCATGAGTGTCGGTAAGTGAAACTCGGTTCAGTTGACAAAAGAACCAGAATTATAGTGAAAAATCAATGAAACAAGAAGAAGATAAGCATTCGGTCGTGACCCAAAGTTGCAAAGCTAAACAGATTCGGTTGTAATCATAATGATCCATTCAATCATGAAGCAAGCACCATCACCGGTTCGTGAAGCCGTGAATCTTGAAAGCCACGAACGGTAATGGCTGAGAAACACAAGCTGATGTAACCATCAGGAACAGAAGCTACAAGTTGAGAAGGAAACCGTCGACGTGGGGCAAGTGATAAAGCCATAATTGCCAAGTAGTAGGTATTTTGGTAACCGTTTATGAATAGACATTGCTACATTTTAGAAGTCACCTAGGATGTTATTTGTTTTCTCTGTAACTGTTGTTAACCATCGTTATTAACTATAAGCATTGGGATTGTAACACGAGAAAAGGATTGCCAATCAATCGATGAACACTAGTTGTCCAATTTTATCTTCTTCTTATCTTTACATTCTACTACATCTTTTACATAATTGGTTGCGATTGCCTCCGATTTTCGTTTATTTAATTTTCTTGTCAATTCGTGTTTTTCATTCGAGAATCAACAGAGGACCCTCAACATTGTTTGTTGATTTTCATATCAATCCACATTTTAAAAAGTGCTTTGTTGACATTTTTTGGCAAACACATGAGTCTTGCTTGTATCCCTTGAAATAATTAATGAATGAAAAATGATTTCATCATCAACATTAATTTACATTTAAATATTTTTGCGGACAATAAAAATATTTATTGTTCATTTATTTTTGTAAGTGATTCAAGCGATCATTTTTTAAAATATTGATGTTATGCAAAACAAATGCACCTAGACTTGAGTTTAGAAAATGATTAAAATTGTTGAGTTGGCAATAGATGAGAGGTTGTTAAAATCTGCTCACGATGGCTATAACCCCTTGGGAAGTTTTCGTCACCCAGTGTTACCTGGTAGGTTCATAGCCTGTACCACGCCCTCATCTTTTCAGGGGGGAAGGCATCACGGGCTCCCCTAATTCCACCCGAACCCTGTAAAGGGTTTGTGGCCGGGATGGGATATGGGCAGTCCCCTACATTTACCTCCGTAGGGGGGCCACCAGAAAGAGCAGTTTAAGGTCCTACTCAGGACCAAATCTTCACTTATATATGAGATTACACAAAAGACTTGCATAAGAAAAATTCCTCACTCAATCGCTTTCTGCAAACCGTATCAATTTTTTTCTTGGTCGAGTTTCAAATCTAGTGGGTAGAAAAATTCAAGTCAAATGGAAAGGTAAGGTTTGTTTATGATTTTAGTGTCGCCGACAAATCATCCATGGTGTTTATAATATACTAACAAAAGTTCGTAGGGCCGCTTGTACGAAAGAAAAAATTGCCATTCGAAAGATTTCGTAAAATCATCCTACTATGAAATATCCAACTTGTTGACTTAATGAAAAGAAAGTAATGACACAATATGAAGAAATCGAATACATTTATGTGGAAAGAGACAAAAATTTGATAAGTGTATTCATAAGTCAACTGATTATAAGAGGGAATAGGACCAAACGTTAGTCATTTTCACGTGTACTTTAACTCCTCCTAAATCCGTCCATATATGGAGGGGTTCGGAGGGGGTCGTACATCTATATAAGCAAACCTGTTTTTTTTTTCTTTGTTTTATATCTATTTCAAAATACATAAGAGGATATTTGTGTCGTTAATACAAATTTTTCATTTCATTTTCCCTCGTCGGTATCCAAACAACTCTATAACTTCATCCCTTCAAATTTTTTTATTCTTCTTCACAACGATTAGTTAACTCCTTTATTTTTCTCACTAATCATCTTGATCAAAATACAATGTTAAAAAGTAGAAAATCCTCTTTACTTTATAAGATTTAGATGACGGTAATGTTTATCGTCCGTGGTTCGAATATAAATCTTTGTCAGCCATGATTGGCCGACATCATAAGCCGTACCCAATTCTTGTCTTTTGGATGCGCAACTAAGGGCGAGACGGTGCAAATTCTTTGTACTTGGTCAACTTCTTGGGTCTGGCATTCAGCATGTTCTCGTGGAAGACCAAAAGAGCGGCATCATCGAGAACCTCGATGCTAATTTGCTCCCGGTAATCAATCTTTATTACCTCGAGTTGAATATGGTAGTCGTCGCCAAAGCGTCCACGTGTCTTCTTCGTAATGACGAAGTAAATATAAATATATCTACCTTTTCTTTCGGACAAAGGATACAAAATATTCTAAGTTATGTCAACCGTTCCACATTTATTCTAAGTTATTTTTTTTACACAAAAAATCCAAAACCTATATATGTGTGACAAATTACCATTCGTCAAAGTTTTATCAATCAAAACCATTTAAAATTTTCCTACATGGATGCTAGGAAGCAAATAATGTTGATATGATGCCCACATGGCTTAGATGGAATAAAAACAACGTTATTTTGGTAGAAAAGTTATCAAACGGAATCTCAACGAGGGATAAATGTGTTGTATAGATACAAGTTTTGGGTTTTTAATATCATAACAAAAATTTTATGGTAAATGTATAGTAGTCAACATAATTTGGGATTTTTTATGTCGTATGAAAAGTTCGTGATAAATATAGTTAAGGTTTTTTTTTTGTTTTTGTTTTTTCTATTTTTTAAATGATGTGAGGTATATTAAATTGACATGTTAATTCTAATTAATGATCGATACAACACGGTTATATACGTACCTGTTTACACTATAGAACATAAGCTAATGTCTTTTATTCGGTAGGTTAGCTTTGCTTTTAAATGTAACGAACATTTCTTTTAATTCTTTCTCCGTGGTGGGTGAACCCACTTGGGGCTCAAGCACACTTGAAGAAAATAATAAGTTTGATGATGATTAGACCTTTTACAGATTCCACACCGTAAGAGGATATTTACGTTGTTAATCCAATTTTTTTCATTTCATTTTCCCTCGTTAGTATCCAAACAACTTTATAACTTAACCCTTTCAATTTTTTTCTTCTTCATAATCCTTTATTTTTTCTTTTTAATTATCCTGATCAAAATAAAATATTAAAAAGTAGGAATCTTTTACTTAGGTGATGTTAATGTTTATTGTCTTTGGTTTGATGACTAGACCTTTTACAGATTCCCCACACGTTAGCGAAAAGTCTTATCCTTTTTATTTTTTTATTCTTTGTTTTATTTCTATTTTTTTTAAATTTTTTTGGGTAAAGGTTTTATTTATATCTGTGAATACGTAAGAGGATATTTATGTTGTTAATACAATTTTTTTTTTCATTTCATTTTCCCTCGTTAGTATCCAAACAACTTTATAAATTAACCCTTTCAAATAAATTTTCTTCTTCATAATGATTAATTAACTCCTTTATTTTTTCTTTTTAATTATCCCGATCAAAATACAATATTAAAAGGTAGGAATTCCTATTTTACTAAGGTGATGGTAATGTTTATTGTCCCTGGATTGAATATAAATCTTTGTGGGCCATGATTGGCCGACATCATAGGACATACCTAATTCTTTACTTTTAAATGTGCAACTAGGCGCTAGACGGTACAAATTCTTTGTACTTGGTCAACTTTAGTCTCGCTTTTTCTCGTGGAAGACCAAAAAAGGAGGCGCTAAAAGAACGTTGATGCTAATTTGCTCCCAGTAAGCAATCTTTATTTACCTCAAATTGAAAATAGGAATCAGCTCCAGAGTGTCGAATTATCTCCTTCGCAATGATGAAGTCAGTGTGCATGTACCTATCTTTTTCTTTTTTTGTGCGTGAAAAAATCTATTAAAAACTCTAATTATGCCTACCACTACCATAATATATTTACTCAAAACTATTTTTTATGATACAAAAATCTCAAATTTGTATATGTGTGACTCATTAAAGTTTTGTCAACAAGAATCGTTAAAACAATGTATGCATGCTCACGTGACTTAAGTGAAATAAAAACGACATTATATTAGCTAAAAAAATCATCAAATGAAATATTGACAAAGGGTAAAATATATCATGTATATACAAATTTGAGTTTTTAAAGTCACAAGAAAAATTTTAGAGTAAAGATGTCATAATTGGTATAATTTGGGATAGTTTAATGTGGCATAAAAAGTTTAGGGTAAATGTGATGAGCATAGTTTGTGGTTTTTTTGTTGCTTTTTTCCTTTTCTTTTTCTAACTTTTTAAATAATGCTAGGTATATTGAATTGATGTGTTACGTAATGTGACAAATTCTTATTAATGATCAAGACACCTCCTTATATACATACCCATTCGCATCATAGAGCATAAGCGGTTGGGTTTTATTCGGTAGGTTAGCTTTGCTATCTGATGCAAACCAACATATTCTAGCAAAACCAACATATTCTTTTGATTCTTTCTCTATGGTGGGTGAGTCCACTTGGACTCAAGCGCACTCGAAGAAAAGAGGGAGTTCGATGATGATTAGACGTTTTGTAGATTCCCCACACGCTCGCCAGGAGTCTTATCCTAGCTGAAGACCTAAGGAGCTACGTGAGCTCTGGCATTTTGACCACCCTTTGAGAACATTCCTCTTTTCTCAAAATATTTTTTCTGATCACCTTTTTTCTAGTCAAAACAAATTGCACTCCGGCAGATAATTGCCCCTTCCGCACCGTTAAGAGAGGGTGGAACAGGAGGAAAGAGTGAACCCGAAGCCAAGAAGCCAAGAATCCAAGATTCACTCAATTCGAGTCACAGCAAATTTTCAGCTAACACCTCGCACGTTCATTCCTCTCGATAAACCCTTGGAAAGGCCCGCGGAGCGAAAAAGGAGGAAAGGAGGAGAGATGGGAAGAGAAGACGAAGCTGAGTTTAGACCACTTTTGATTCAACATGGACATCTCTCCACGTCCCTGGTAGTGGAGTGCGCGAAAAGAGGAATATTAAGGAGGGATGGGAAGAGAAGACGAAGCTAAGTTTAGATCACTTTTGGTTCAACACGGACATCTCTCCACGTCCCAGGTAGTGGAGTGAGCGAAAAGAGGAATATTTAACCAAACTTTCTTTCTTTCGGTTTTCTTAGCAGCAAAGGAGGACTAATTGCACCAATTGCTGTCAAGGCCTACGAGGGTATCCTTCGCGTGACACGCTTTCTGTTCTTTGTCAACCACAAACAAGTCTTGTGTTCGAGAGTTCCGATGAAGACAACTTAATTAGGCAATCTCTATGCAATAATCACTTCATTGGAGTGACAAGGAGATACTATGGTGTCCTTGGAAAAATTGGTCGGGATTTTCCGAGTAGACATGATGATTATCAATAACACAAAAGAATTGATAGAAAGAACAGCTCTCGAGCATTTTTCGATTATTTTTTTGACCGATTCTTCTGTAATTCGCAGGATGAATTATCACAACCAACGTACTTCAGGGCAAAGTTAGATTTAGTTCATACTTCAAAATCTACAAAGGTTTTCACTTGACAATCATTGGAAATGACACCAATTAAATTATGAAGAGCTTACAATATCATGAGTTCTTTAACAAGTCGCGGTGTTTGATATATCATGAGAGGTTTAAACAACGATTGCTCAACATGCCATGTCAAAATTGTTTAAACATTCGTTCGAGAATCTATTTCTTTTATAGATGGAGCTTTTTGTTTTTTTATGTGGAGAATATTTGTGTCTCCGCCTAATTTTAGTAAATACCTAAATAAATATAAAAGGGATCAATCTTAATGGTGCTAATTTCCCAGGCAGCTGATTGGTCCAGGCAAAAAGGATCTTGCTTTTTAGCTGTTTTATTATAAACGACATTAAATACCCAATTTCTTTTTTTCCCTAGCAAAAGAAACAACATCAAACTTTACCGAAAAGTAAATAAATAAATTAATAAAAGAGCAGGCCAAAGACCTGTCAAAGAGGACACCTTTTGCTTTCTTGTTATTCCCGAATTTTCCTCCCTCTCATGATTTATGCTTTTTCTCTTGTTTGTCCTTAAATTACCATTTTGCTTCATCGGCCCCGTAGGGCTGTTGTTCTTGTCTGCTACAATGACATACCATTCGAGCACTCGATCATAATAATAATACTATCATCTTCCATTCGAAAATTAGCAATTAGTTATGTAAGAGACTATAAATATATGTCGAATTTTTTCATGTACTAACAAAGAACCCCTTCATCTTGGACCGAACAAAGGGACATTTACATAAAAGCTCAAGCAACTTTTTTCCCCTCAGCCATTTATTTGGGGTTCTTTCTTCCGGGCAAATTCCTTTCTTGGGAATCGGTGAATAGGCCTACGGAACTAATCATGTCATAATCTATATCGTCGCAATGATAGGGTATTGGAATGGCGGGTCTTTGTTTATTGCATTATGCTGGTCAAAAGTGTTGTGTTGGAATCATTGCTTGTTTTTATGCAAAGATTAATCGAATATAATAAGCATTCTTTTCTTTACTGCGCTACCCATTAAGGCGTCGGCCTGTGGTTCTCTCTCCCCCACAAATTTTATAGCAACAGGAAGAAGCTGATTTTTCCATCTTAATCAAGCAAAATGGCAAGTAGATTAGGGGAAGACAATGGAAATTAAGAAGTGAATAGTTACGTTGTTTAGTCGGCGTGACCTATACCCATAGAGAAAATCGCGTAAGATTGATTAGAAAAATGATTAGGGTTTATTGCATTGAATTTATTTACGAATTATGATCCCTTCCAAATCATCCATTTTTATGAACATTATATTGCTTTTATTTTCCTTTTTGTTGCATGATTATAAACCAAAAAGGGAACGATAGAAACCACACAAGTACTTTCAACTTTTGACGACAATAGTCGATGTACTTTTCAATATGGGAGTTTCCATAGTAACGCGCTAATTAAAAGATTTATTAAAGACTCCAAGCAAGATGGAGGACAACATGGTTCATTTTAAGGCAGCTGTCACCAAATTTCCTGAACAATCAAGAATTTATTAGTTGGACATAATTTGCTCAAGTGAAAGAAAATTTGAGAATAAAGTTACATGTACAAGAAATGAATATGTTCACGCATGCATAGCATAAAATAAGAAATTTCAAATTAATGAAACATTAAGATCCGGCTTAATGAAGAGCATACTTGTCAGAGTAAAGAAATATTTAAACAAGCGGTTTTCATCTTCATAGATTTGAGGGTTTTAACTACCCACTCTTTCACTAACCATTATCAATCATCGATAAGGCCGTATATGGGAACTTTTTTATACAGTGGTAGATTGATGGTGTATGTTACAATCGCTTTAGGAAAAAAATATTATAAATTCGACGACATTCGGTCCATTGTAACTTCAGATTGCGAGCTACCGATCTGAACGGCGAAGCTAGCCTCTATTCAGTTTAGCCATTCAAAGTTGTGTTACTGTGGCCGTTTCAGTGAACAGTTTTTAGCATCTTTTCCTAAAAGAGGTGGTCAAAGCATGAATGATGAAGATGCCAAGCTTAACGAAGACGATCACTGTTTGGGATTAATATAATTTAAGCATGCATTTCCTTTTTCGTTCCCCTTTGGTAATAATAAATTAGACGTGATTGCAAGCTTGATCATGAAGAAAAGGCATCTGGCTCCTCGCCAGATGTTGCCGAGGAACGCCACGGTTTAACGATTCGACGAAGGAAAAGTTTATATCTCCAGTCTTTGATTATATTCTCGTGTTTAGATGCTACTTGTCTCGTCGCACATGGTCATCTTAAAATGGCAAAAACATGAACTGTATCTGGCCGAATTTGATGGCACAGTCTCGATTTTCCTGATGAATGCTTTTGACCATTATCTGAACATTTAGATGAAACTTCATAGCATTAGCATCTGTGTTCTTATGTCGGATGCAGAATAATCTTGTACGGACAATGGTCCAACGGATCTGCATGAGATAATTGGAGTTAGAAGAGCAATTAACATTAACAATGTTTTTTGTCCGATGGGCCATAACCGCGATGCTTAAACTTTCGATTGGAATAAAGTCAAATTCATTATGTTAATAAGCTCGGATTTCTCTCTCTCTCTCTCTCTCTGTCCCATCAAGAGATAGTAGACATTAGCTGCAACTTAGAATGATAAATTTATTCATAATTTGTTAAAACCGTCTCGATGTAACCATCTCGCATTACTTCAAATTATATACTACAAGATATATGATAAAGTATAATTCGAACTCTTAGAAGTGGAATATGTTCTAATGTCCAACCTGAAGAGTTCAAATCGATGGGTGGAAAGATGCCACATAAATATTAAAAGCATCTGGAATTTGTAAACGAGTGGTCAGATTTAACAAGAAGGAAAGACATAATTAGCAATTTGGTGGCTTGTAGCTTCAAGGTAATTGGGAGCAATAATGGCTCCTTTAAATGATTTATGTCGTTGATTAGGAAGGTGCCATTATATACGTGAGGAACGGCAAGTGGTATACCAAATTGTTTGAAAAGCAGATTCCTCGTCTGTCTTTTGAGATGTGAAAGAAAGGGACGGGTAAAGGGAGTACAATTCCAAATGGTAAACATGAGACGGTTTGCTCATTGGTCTTTTGAATCAAGGCACTCAAACGAAGCTTCACTCCGAAAGTTTGATGAATGATTATTTTCATTGAAAAACAAAAAGAGCCATAGTCATAATATACGAGACCCTACATGAGCTCCTATTCATGCGTATCACATGGGCCATTCCGTAGTAGCGGTAGCTTGTGACGGTCAAGACATTTAGTTCGATGCTATATGTGTCTACACATTGATTATGCATTAACGAACTTTGTGATATTTGAATGAGACCGGGAAGTTGCTTTACCTTGGAATTCTAGCTTAGGTATATTGAGTCAAATTTCCTTCGGTGCTCTAAAGTGACAATAGCAACCCTAGATATATGAGTTATCATAGCATGTAATAAGCGCGATGTGACAACATATATATATACTTTGGAATATGACTATATAAGATTGATAAGTCATACCATGCGTTCATCAAACTACTAGAGAGAGAGAGAGAGAGAGAGAGAGAGAGAGAGAGAGAGAGAGAGAGAGAGAGAGAGAGAGAGTCATAAGCAGACCTCAATTATATTCTTGAAGAATTTATCAACATCCAATTGGGTTTGAGTATTTAAAAACGGTACCATAGACTCTTAGTATGCGAAGCTAACATATTGCAATTAGGAGAAGATTGTGGTAAAACCTGACTTATATATGATGCGGTGGACAGACATTATCATTTATTGTACATATATTATCTCAAAACTTATCTTTTTGATGTCCACCCCTATATTCATTGATTCTCTGAATATTTTATACCCTGTCAAACTTATAGGAAAGAGGGTTTCTAAGTAGGGACTTGCTCAGGTGCGCATTACTTGATGAAACGAATAACTAGCTTTCACGACGTGGAAGAGGCATGGATTTTCCGTGTAACATCGCTGATAAAGATTATCTCGTGGATCTATTCTCAGAACACTCTCTTTTGCTTTAATTCTATTTTTCATAAACAGGCACCGGAAATTAATAGCTAGAAAAGCTCATGGAATGTCAAGTCTAGGTCTTTGATATGGGCTGGTGGCCCCAACCTCGAACGATTTGGAAACATTGGTGGGATTTGCATTTTGCCGACTTTATTAACTGCGTGTGCTTCTTCGTTGACAGGATGAGCCATCCTGTGATGCTCTTTATGTTGTCATACCTTAATGTAAATTAACATAACCTGTTGAGAGAGATGATATTCTTACTTTTGGTATCCTAATTTTTTAGAACAAGATGGAGCTACGGGGCATGCCCGGTTTAGTGGATTCATCTTTTGTGATCAGCAAAGTGATGTTGTCGACCATTCTCAACTCTACAGTAATGGATTCCCGGGAAAAAAGCCAATAACAAATGGAAACAAATAATCGAAAACATCTAGCAAAAGGCCACCACTTGAAGTTCGTTTTTTATCAGGGTCAAAGATCAGCATACTCCAGAAAAGAGATCAGATGCTAATTGGCTAATTGACGAAGTCATTTATTATTCATACCACTATAGATAATACAAAGGATGAAAATACCCCAAAAATTTGACCCAAAAATAAGAAAAAATTAAAGGGGCAAGAAGAGAATTCTCGGAATATAACGACCGCTACTCTTTGTCAATACCTACCAACTGCAAATCATTTGTCATCAACCAAAGACACTTGCTGTCTCTTTATTCTTAAAAAGCACCCGCAGATCGCTTCTCGATCGAGAGGCCTTTTCTCATGATTCCGATTCTGCACCGAAGCATCGATTCCTTGCTTCTTTGCGATTTTACGTAGTCCTTGTTCTCGTGTATACTTGGAGTCCTGCTTGAATTTAGATACGTAAAGTCCACGCGATCCAACCGTCGTTCCGTCGTGGACCCCTTCGATCCTTCGGTCAGTACCCGTAGTATTGGAATTGCGGTTGACTGTAGGTAGTGAAAAACGGACCTCCTCCTGTTCCTCCGTATTGCTCCTCCTCATGCATAGTCATCTACCATCGTCGAAACCATGGAAATCTTTGATCAAATGAGAGCTCGAACTTGAGCTAGAAATAAAGCAAATCGTCCCAAGCGAGGGTTACCAAACAGTGCCTAAACGACAGGGGGAGGAGAAATTTACCCAGAACTCATCCTCGTCATCGTCTCTGCCGGCGGACGCGACCTTGGGAACATCGGTGGTTTCGTCGTTACGTGCGAATCTGCCACGGATGCGCGGCCTGTTGTCGGCTAGCGTCTTGCGGCATGCGTACTGTCGCATCATCAATTTCACCAGACAGAAAGAAACAAGCAGCCGCATTCAGAGTTCAGTTGGGACATATCTTTTTCTTTTGTAGTTGACAAATACAGTCGTGACACATCGTAAGTCTTATGTTAAAGAAAAATCAGTAACCATGTGAAGGGAAGATGATATTAAAAAATGGGTCGTTTCTCGTTTTCTTTATTATGGGGGATCGATGCCTTTACCTTGATCGTCTTGTTGAAGTTTCTCTGGGTGCGTTTGGCTCTGTACTTGAGGATCCTCTCCTTCCTTTCTTCAGCACTGTAACGTCCCACCTTGGCATTTGCTTCCTCGGTGAAGGAGCTCTCCGCGGCCAGAGGGGACGAGAAGGATCGCGGTGCCGATTGCAGCGTCACGGTGCTCTGCTGTGTGACCAACAAATCTTAGATTCCTCTTCAAGATCGTGATTTATAAAAAGAAAGGAATCGATCTTGGGCGAGCTGAACACGGAAATGGCAAACTAGCGAAAATTTTCTCAGACGTAGTCTAGGAATTATACCTGCAGGTCTCCTGTGCTACACGCCCTCCTGATTTGACCGCCCAATAGGCAATGCTCAGGCGAGCTCAAGCCCTGTTGGTACTGGAAATCAGGAGTCTCCATGACAGCATCGAACACGGCCTGATGAAGCAGGACAGACCTCCCATCCCCAGAATTGCCGCTATAGTTCCTCTGCAAGTACTTGGCCACATTCTCGGGCCCACTATAGCTACGAGCAAGATATGGGTAAGTCTCATAGCACAGTTGGGTTTCCTCGCTCTTGACCTCATAGCCACCGAGAATCGGGACCCCATTCGACATGTTCGAACCGTTCGGCACCGGCTGCAGCTGGTTCGCCTGGCAAAGGCTCAAGCTTCCGAGCTGTTGACATGGAGGCGAAGACGAGAGCAAAGAGCCGGAGAGCTGGTGGTGAAGAGAATGGTCATCAGGTGGCGATTCGACGAGCGGGTTTTGGGCGTCGGAAATGGGTTGGAGGATGTCGATGGACTCGGTGTCCGGGAAAGGGTAGAAGGGGTCGGACAGGAACTGCAGCTCCGCATCGCAGGCGTAGAGATCGTAGGGTGACGACGACATTGAAATGAAGCTCAAGAAAGGAAACTTTTTGGGTGGTAATGGAAGAAACTCGGAATTCAGCGAGGCAACAGCAAGGAAAAGACGATCTTTTGTCTTGCTTTCTGCCTCCCTTTTTTTTCTCGCTGGACCTGTCTAAACGGAACAACTTCAAAGACAGCGACACAACTAGCGACAAGCGCACCCGCGTTTCGCAATTTATAGACGGCATTTTGCAGACAAGTCCCTGATAACTTTTTTTTTATTCTCGAATTCTCACCCCACTCTCGAAAGTCAATTACGAAGACACCCTTCTGACTTCGAGGTAGCCCCGACCCCGCGTAAAGACTCGGGCTTTTGTAAAAATTCCATAGTGGGTCTACTCCCGACCCGCGTGAATACTCTATTGGTTATCTCGGGGAGAGATAAAGCCAATTGTTTTGAACGGAACGTGAACGAGGGGACGACGACTTGCGGACTTTTTTTCCACATACCCTTCTTCGAATTCGTCGTCTCTCTTGAGATCTATTTGCAGCATCTCCTCGAGCCTCTTGCATAGAAGAAAGATTCTTGCTTGGCGTTCGATCTTCTGCCGGGAGCCGTCATGCCGTCTCAAGAGTACATGGATAAGCTGCAGGTCCGGCAGAATTACCGGAACCTGTGGCACACTGATCTGATGCATACCATTCAAGCTGATACTGGATGTGAGCTTCACAGACTCTTCGCTGTCTCTGTCTTTGATCTGATCTTTTTCTTTTTTAACTTTTTTTTTTAACCAAAGTTTGTGTTTTTTTGCTTACCCTGACGATTTTGGTTTTTGGGTCTGTGTTTGTTTTGTGAATACAGATTGCTGCTTTGCCTTTTGGTGGTGAGTAGCCTGGATCTGTGATTTTCTCTCTGTGAGGTTCATCTGTGCCTGTGGGCTGCAGATCTGGGTCTGAATAATTTCAACTTTGTGATCAGCTTTTTCATCATCTGAATTTTAGGGGTTATCGTTCTTTATCTGCTTGTGTTTCTGTGTTGAAATTGTGGTGATTGTCAATTTATCTGAAATTTTGAGCTGGACGAAGGCGTGGATTTAAAATTTGGAGGATTAAACATTTGGATACTCAGCAATTTGTTTTTATTGCGTTGTTATTATTCATTTTTGTGGACATGGCTATTGATGCGTTGACTTGTCATGCGCTGACTCTAATGTGTCTCTCCCCTTTCCAGGGGATGCTCATGCACCTTAGAACATAGAAATGAGTCGTGACCCTGTCATGGCTTCGATTTTGTTTGTTGCTCTTTCTTTGTGCCCTTTCTCTCTATGATGCTGGTCTGCTCCTGTTACACGCATGATTTGATCAACCGAGACTAATGTGGATCTTATTCAGTTTAGACCTTAAAGTTGATGCATGAGATTAAGTCTTCTCTCACAATGAGCGGTTACACTGATCTGATAATAACACGTAGTTCTAGGTGGCAAAACTGCTTCATCATTTGTCTGGTCATATATATATAACTGAGGAGATGTTATGAAATTGGAGTCTCAGTCGATTGCTTAAAGAAGCTTTGGTGAATTTCGTAACTTGTTATATGAAGTAATTGATGTATCTTATGCTTGCTGTATTACCTCAGATATTTAGCCTTCTCGCGCTATGTATTTGGTGTTTCCTTGGGTTTTTCGCTTCACTGCCCAATTAAGTGGCTCCTTGGCTCCTTTTCCTTTCGGTTGACTTGAATTTGGTTTAGCACCAGAACCTGTAGTATGATCATATCATCAGTAGATTTGCACTTCTTATTTTTTATTTTGAGTGGATTGATGGTGAACTTCTTCAAGTGAGGATATCACTTTAAAGCTAACTTTTGTCTTGCTTGGTGTTGGCTTCCTAAGTGAAACTTGTAGTTGTCGTGTTCTATTCCTTCCACCAACTTTTGTCTTTTCACTGTATATATGTTTTGATATATCTGTATCATCAATTGAATCTCCGTAGCTATAGTGCTTCATTTTTGTAGTACCATCTTTTGGTCTTCTAACAAATTGGTTTCATTATAGCGGACCATGTGCTTCATACTTGCTCCGTAAAAGAGCCCTTTACAATGACATGTCAAGGTAATGCTCTGGTTCTCAAAATCTGTCTCAAATTAAAAAAAAAAGTGGCCTTTCTCAGGGGTGATAAATTTCTCTTGTTTGCTTTAGGTATGTCTGTTGTGCAGGTTACATGCCGTGTAGTGGTAGGTGTGGAGAGAGTCGATGCCCTGAATTTTGTCTTTGCACTGAGGTGTGGAGCTTATCTAATATTTTAGATTGATTCTTCCAGTTCAGTCGTTTTGTTTTCTCCAGATACATTTTTTTCCCTCTAACAATAACCTGTATGAGATCCAACTAAACTGATAAAGGCTCTACATTGGGTCTTGTAAGCTTCATTTTCTTGCTTGTGTAAACTTATTGTTCTGAGGGTCTTCTTATTGTCAATTATCAATCTTGCTTTGTAAAGGGTTAAAATCTAGGATAGCGTTCAATTGCTGCTTCTGTGGGGGTTGTTAATCGGGCCCTGCTTGGCCACTGGACCTACATAACCTATGTGGAACCAGCAAGAGCAGATGGTCAGCTCCAGTTTTTCTTTCTTTTGCTAGGCAAGGACAAGAAGAGAAAGAGATGAATTGAACACTTGTTATGTTTATTAGTGTCTGAAATTTTCTGGAACTTGTAGATGTTTTGTCTAGATAATGCCATTACTCGACTTTTAAGTCTGGATATGGCTACTTTCTTGTCTAAGGTTAATTTCATTGAGAGGGGAGTATTTCATACCTATCAGTGCCCTCCCTCCTGCTGCTTGCCTGCTCATTCAACAAGTGAACTTTATGGTGTGAACTTAGGCAATGAATAGACTTACCTTCTGCAAATGATTTCGTATCCATTTGTTGAAAGCATCTGCAGATATTGCAGCCACTCACTCTTGCCTTTTGTTGGTGCTACGGCTAAAATGCTATTCACAGTGTGCAAAAGCTGATGCAGTTACATCTTGTGTTTGACATGAGAATTGGAAAAGGAACATTTGTTCTCTTAAATCTTATATATCCGCAGGAGGGATGTTATATATGGTTGGATATTGGTTAAATAGAAGTGCTCTGTTGTTTTGGCACTTTTATGCTAGATGTCTGCACCTGGCGATGTGCTTTCTTTGCCATCTTACCGATAAACACTAGAAAACTTCAGATTATGGGTCGTAGTCAGAACTTTTCCATTAAAATTAGCTAGTGGTCAAGCATACATAAATATGATGAGCATGGGATCTTAATCATTTTACCATTCTGTGTTACTGAATCCAGGTTGTTCTCTGCTTCGGAAATTCAGTGGCCTCCACTCGCTTTTTGTTGCAAGATGAGTTTAACATACAGACTACACAATGTGATAACTGTATCATTGTACGTCCTCCTCTCTCTCGCTCCCTCTCTGCATCCCTCCCTCTATACACGGTATACAAATCATGTCATTATGCTGATCTTGCATATCTAACTTTGATTTCAGGGCTTTATGGTCTGCCTCCAACAACTTGCCTGCATATTCTCAATAGTTGCTATGATAGTTGGGAGTGAAGAAATTTCAGAGGCTTCTCAATTGCTTAGCTTGTTGTCTGAGTTGGTTTATTGCTCGTGCGTCTCTTTCTCCCTTTTCCTCTTGGACTTTTTTCTAATCAGATCAAAACTTCAAAGCATCTGACTTGCCATTGTTTTTTGGCCCTTTGGTAGGGTTTGTGCTTGCATGCAGGTATGTAAATGAAAGACAAGAAAATATCACTTTGATGTTCTTGCTTCCTCTATCAATGGTACTCTCTCTTGTTGCTAATTGGTTCATTCATATTCAGACACAACACAAGGTTGAGATGGACAAACGAGATGGCATGTTTGGGGACCGACCCATGGCTGTGCCTCCTGTTCAGCAGATGTCCCGTATCGATCAGCCTATTCCTCCCTCAGCTGGTTATGCTTATCCACCTCCGCCACCACCGCAGGCTTACGGCTATCCGCCTCCACATCAGGGTTATCCTGCTCCTAATTATCCTCCTGCAGCTTATCCTCCCCCCGCTTATCCTCCGCCTGGGTATCCGCCTACTGGCTATCCTAAGTGATCCATTTCTCTGCCTCACCCATTGATATACAGTTTCACCGATGTTCTCATGTCGCTTGAGATATGTGCGCTACGGTTGAGTAGATAAGTGTAGACTTGGTGCGGATATTTTGTTTCAGCGTTGCTTTCTTGTGGCCTCTTAGTGAAGCAGTAAATGCACAGATTGCGTGGGTTTTGCTCAGACTTGTAGTCTGAATGCCTTTTCTTCTTGTCTGTCTATGAACCAGAACATGGGCATTAAAAGGACCCTTCTACTATATTTATGCATATTATTTGTTATTTGGTCACTTGCAAATTTCTTGTTTGATCTTGCTGCCGATCTTTCCGCCATCCTCTGTTCTGTTAAATTGCGTGATTCATGTGGTGCTTCATTAAGTGCGGCTCTACTATCCTATTCGTTTCTTTCTCGCATGATGCATGCCTCTGCTGATCTATTTGCTTAGCTTTGCCGGTGCTGGTAGTTTTGACACCGCTTTGAAGAGTCGATCTTAGTCGGAAAGCAATTCAATTGAAAATGATGTTACATTACGGACATGTAAGCAACAATAATGCACTGAGGAACCAACTTCTAATCCAATTGGTCGGCACCAACCATGCTAGTGACATGCTACAGTCATGATTCATGAATGAGTAGGGAGGACGTTGCCCATCTTGATAAACGAATGTGCCGGTTCTTGATAGCGCGATTCGGTCACATAGTAATTTTTGATGTTACTCAGGTCCTGAAGTTCATAAGACTTTCCGCTTCGAACCCGAGGACTGAATTGCTAGACTAATTGCAACCGCGAAAGCTAAGGATTGCAGTGTTGTACTTTGTGATGTATAGTGCCAGATGAATCGTTGGAAGGAAGTGCCACACGGATTCTCGGATCCTTTCGGGTCTTCCCATCTTCAGTGTTCTCGGTGCTGCCGTTTATGCTCTTTTACATCGGTGGCCTGGTCAGTGGTCTTTTCTCCTTGGTTCTTGATTGCACAAGGCCCTCGGCCACAAGTGCTGAGATTATCAGACCGGAACGCCTAGTTTATCGATTGAATCCGACTTTGATTGGGTTCGGATTTGATCTTAGATTAGCCCCCACGATTAAACCGGCTGAAAATCGACAATAGAAATTAAAATAACAAAAAAATTGCAAATATATATATAATAAAGTGGTCGCAGAAAACTCGAAAACCTCAAGGCCTAATGTATCTAACCAAAAATCTGGTCTAGGCCGTGTAATCTGGAGTCACAACTAGCAAATTGATTTCGTCATATTACACATAGTATGGAGTTGTCTATTGCTGCTCATATTTGCCGTCTGCGTAGCATTTTTTTTTAAATAGATTGTCAACTAGACATCCTTAACAATTAGGCAAAGGTTGAATTTTTCTTTATTTCCATTTCTTTTTTTTTTTTAAAGGAAGCTGTTGTAAATAAATCAAGCAGGCTTGAAGGAAACGCTCGTGGAAGTGGTCATTGTCGCGTTGCTTGTTTGACAATTAAAGTGACCAATTCATTGTGATTTGTTCCGGTGGTTGAGGCTTGTACTCAGTTGTAGACACGCTTCTCAACTTTTTTGTGCTCTAGTGCCGTTTCTTGAGCTTTCAAAATTGTAAAAAGTATAAATAAATGATGATGATGATGATGATGATGATGATGATGATGATGATAGCAATTTGAAGAATAGTATAATAACTTATTATTTGCTCATAAATTGGCAAAACGGGAACTTTCAAATTATATTTCCAAAAACCCTTTTGAGTTTTTTTTACTCTTTTGAATTTTCTTTTTTGATAACCTAGGAAACTTCGTAAGCCAACAAATCAATTAAAATAAACCTGGGAAAGCGACACAGCGACCCACCACTACAAGATCTCGGGTAAGAATCCCTAACGACGCCTATGGGATTTGAACTCCTCCCCTTCGTGAGGGGGAGAGAGCCCAAGCCAGCTGCGCCGCTGCGGGCGGTGGTAAAAACCCTTTTGAGTTTATATGCTGCGAAACCAAAAAAAAAAGACGACAAATATGAGTTTATGTGCTACAAATTAGAGATAAAAGTAACCAGGTTTTGAATGTTAATTAAGCTCTAATCCCTTTTGATTACATGTCCTTGTCGATGTGAACCACTCATTGACTGGGAAACCATTTTAATGACATGAAAAAAAGTCTTGTATATTTTATGACAAAAGGGTTCCTTAGCCTGTCGGTGTCGCGATATCGTGGCTAAGCAACCGTGCAAAAACGTATTGTAACTCAAAATATTAGGCCATCCCTTTCTATGTTCATAGTTTATACGCCGTGCTCTTTGGTTTTACAAAAAGGGAAAATGTTCAAGTGACATTGCCATATATTTTATATGTCCTTGTCGATGTGAACCCACTCATTGACTAATGACATGAAAAAAAGTTTTGTAGATTTTACGACAAAAGGGTTCCTTAGCCGGTCGGTGTCGCAATGTCGTGGCTAAGCAACCGGGCAAAAACATATTGTAGTTCAAAATATTAGGCCGTCCCTTTCTATGTTCAAAGTTCATATGCCGTGCTCTTTGGTTTTACAAAAAGGGAAAATGTTCAAGTGACATCGCCATATAATGCCTGCAATCGTATAGACTTGTTGGGTAATCTAATGTTTTGTCGCATTGGATTGAGAAGAAGCGATAGCGACTGGTGCAATTTGACCACTGGATCAATAAGACAAGGGAATATGCGAGGTGCTCCTTTCATACGTCCACGATCCACCTACTCCTTTGGCTTTTGACCTGTATTTCGACATCTCGCTAGCGGAAACCAGCGTAAAAGAACTTCGAAAAATTTGATTTGATTGACTTGAAATTGTATTTTCACATTGAAAGCGTGAAAATCCGAGAGTAAGATCTAGTTTCTTCCCTACACTTTTAAAATATTTCTACTGCAAGACGTGGAAAACAATTTGAGTTGAAAAGTTAACACTCATCCAGAATAAAAAGAGCTAAAAAATCACAAAAAAAGAAGAAGAGAAAAGGGCATGTTTTATGTAATCTTCAAAGCCATAGTGGTCCCAATCTCACTAAAAAAAAACTTATTAGGGATTAAAAAAGCCCTTCCTTTTTGTCCATTCCGAAAAAATAATAAATCAAAACAGAGTATATAGCCTCTTTTTTTTCTCTTGCCCTTTTGAGATTGTGGGACTTTTAGCACTAGGATTAAAATAGCAGCTAATTTTTTTCAATTAAATTCCAAAGAAATGGAAATATAAGAGAAACATGACAAACAAGCTTGAAATTATCTAGAAGGGTTAGGTGTAAATGATGAGTGAAAACATTGATGTGAATGAGCAAAGAGCAAACCGTGTGGGCTCTAGCTTCGGCGAAAATTAGAGACACCCGCACGCAATAATCGGATAGAGATGCCACTTGGAATGGTACCTAATCAAAATCAAATCGTAATTTGTCCATGCTCTTTCCATGTCTTCATAGTACACCCCCGAAGCTTCCTTAATCCTTATCCAGCCTATGCTTTAGCCAAATATTATTTTTCTCCTCAACCATAAAGTACCCATAAAAGAGGGGAAAATTTAAGGGGAAAAAAAAAAGAAAACAGATTAATTTATTGCTTCATATAATTCACATAATTCAGCAATAATGTAAATAATTTCTTGTCAGCCGTTCCAATGATTAGGATCCGCAGGACGGCGGGTCATGAATTCTTGGCCCCTTCTATTTAGTTTTGCTTCTTTAAATTAGGAGAAGTGATATTTTTTTCTTAATTTCTTAATATTCAACAATGTCCTTTTAAATCGGGCGCTTTTTTGATCAAACTGATTATCTTCTCGTAAAGTCATCTAAATGCACTTATTAGTGGCTTTGCTTGAAGGGTGTGCACTGTAGTTTGGGAATCTTGATAATTGATTGTTCCACAATGAAAGAATAAAAAGGATATTTAGGGGGTTAATGATAATGTCCTACGCTGACTTTCATTATTCATTACAGCTCGACTTTCACTTAACATCTTGGCTATGTCTTTTTTCCCCCTTTTTTGGACATCATCAGATAAGAAATCCTCTGAATTTTTCATCACAAATATAATTACTGGATAATACCTAGACATATCATTATTTTTGTAGGCTACCAAGATCGAGATTCTTGCTGCTTGCTCGGACCCAATCATCCCCAGAAGTGGAAAAAGCAAAAGGAGGAAAAAGGAAAAAAGATGCAATTTGGGACCAGATGAGATCGCGAGAATTGCCACGAAACGCGCAAAGCTTTAATACTCTTTTCAAAATAAAATGAGAAAAAAATGATAAAAATCTGAAAATGAAAAGAGTAAATAAAAGCATTAATGACCAATAATTTGTGTACAGTGTATTCATCAAAGAAAACGAAAGAAAAGAAAAACTAAATTGACACTTTCCCGGTTTTCTCGGTAAGAAATTATTGGCGAAAACCGTAGAGCTGAATCGACAATGCAGATGCCCCCAAAACTAACAAGCCAAACCGCAAGCATTATTCTTTTTCTTTTTCAGCAAGATTTAAATATTACTATCAATAAATCAAGATCAAAAGCACTGAACCTACTACTCCATGCAGAGCCCAGAGAAACCAAACTTTCAATTTTATAAATAAAAGAAATTAATAACCCAAAAAATCGATGGAATTGGATTCTTTTTCTTAATCGAGTATTAGCATGGGAATTTATTGCAACGCAATTGATATCATGGCTCAAAATGCGGTGCCAAGTTCGATCAATTTCCGCAACTGAAAATATACAAAAATCGTACCAATTTCATTTCATTTCAATTTTTTTTTTTACCCTTTTGGGGTCGATCGATTTTTACTCTATCTACAAAGATCAGACCAACCCCTCCAACCCAAAAAAAAAGAAGAAAAAAAATAAAAAAAGAAGCACCAGAGATTTCCGGAAAATAGAAATCAAAACTCGGCCGTCCTTTTTCTATTGCTATAAGCCGGTGACGTGAGCGTACTCTTCGAATCCGTGGAACTCCGGCACGAACGACGCCGCCCAGAGCCGCTCGTTGATGGCGCCGACCACGTCGTCGGGCACCAGCGTCGTCCGGCAGAGCGGGCACGTCATCTGGTCGTACCCCATCCAGCGGTCCAGGCAGCCCC
This sequence comes from Eucalyptus guilfoylei, assembly GCA_016097605.1. Lineage (NCBI taxonomy): Eukaryota > Viridiplantae > Streptophyta > Magnoliopsida > Myrtales > Myrtaceae > Eucalyptus > Eucalyptus guilfoylei. The sequence goes on from CM027863.1 coordinate 27,981,752, forward strand.
GGTGGAAGACGTGGCTGCAGTTCGCCAGCCGCCGGGTCTCGTCCTCCCCGTCGAAGTCGTACAGGCAGACGGCGCAGCTCTCCGGGGGGTCGGCCAGGTCGGCGAACCGGACCACCGGCAGGATCTCCCGCATCAGGGCCGCCGACACGGACGGCGCGGGCTCCGGCGGGGGGTGGGACACCGGGTCGTGGTGGGGGTCCGGGTCGAGGAAGCCGGAGAGGCCGGCGAGGCCGAGGAGGGCGGAGATGAGGCGGCGGAGGACGGTGAAGATGGAGAGGGTGTCGAGGAGGAGCTTCGGGAGGAGGAGCTCGCTGTAGCACACTGGGAAACCCATGAAAAAGATCCGAAATTGGAGCCGAAAATGGGGGAGAGAGAGGAATCTGAGATGGTAGGATTGGTCGATGGAGTGAATGAGTGAGTTCTTTGTGAGTAGTTTGGGTTTCTGGTTTTTCTGGTTGCGTTCTTGATGGAGGTGAGAGAGAGAGAGAGAGAGAGAGAGAGAGAGAAGAAGAGAGATATATAGGAGAGAGAGATGGAGGAAGATGGATCTGGTCTTTGCTTTATGGGATTCTTTTATTAATATAGATTGATCATTTTTCTTTTTAATTTTTTTTTCTTGCAGTGGGAATAATGAGGAGGAGCATGAGGTGAAGGTGTGGCCTGTTTGAGTTGTGTCCTATACATGTACATGTCGTTTTCTAGTATCCAGGTTTTATGTAATAAAATTCATTATTTTTTTAAATTTTTTTTACAGATGGGTGAAAAGTCGTCTTTTTTTTTTTTTTTTTTTAAATTATAATTTCTGCTATGAATTAGATTTTATTTGTATGTACAGGGAGGGATTGGTGTTGGGTTCCGGTTGGTGAATTTTTCATTGGCTTTGAGAACGAGGAGTCCATCATACTTATCCTCCTCCTCTCGATGGCCTTTTTCTTATATCATTTCTCCCGAGGGGGGTGATGTGAAACGGTGGAAAATGATGGTGTTGAAGTTTTAAAGAGTTCTAGATGACACTTGACCAACGACTCCTCACACGTCCCTCTAGGGAATCCATATCAAGAGGACATGGGGGGGTTCTTGGTCATTTACTTTGGGATGTAGTTAGGTTTGCAATTTGGAAAAATTCAATTTTTGGAATAATAACTTCTTTTGTGCTTCACGTGGGCGTTCGGTGTTTTGGAAATATAACTTTTCGAGTCCTCATTAGTCATGCAATCTTTGAACTTTTCTCGATGTGTGGTGTCATCTTTGAATTTTTCAATTGACTCTATTAGGTCCTTGAACTAGTATAAGATGTTCAACGTCGTCTATGCCTAATAATTCAAGGGCATCATTATACATTTAATAAAATTCAAGAATTAGAAAAACTAAAGTTGAGAACAAGTGCTTTAGTATATAGCTCATATGAAATTCATTTAAATTTGTGAAATCATAAAAGAGTTGTTTCAAATGTAATTCTTTATACGCCATTTTAATTAAACACACGGATATGATTGAATCTAAAATTTTCATCTTGACTAATCTTGACATATACATTCGAACTGCTTCTTGAAGCCCTTTATATGACATTTAGTTGGCATTGATGGCAATAATTTTTCAACCCAAAATGGAAGTTAAGTGGATGTCGTTGTAGCAATAGAATGTGACAACCCTCTTATTGAAAACCTTCCTTTTTTCTTGCTAAGGACTTTTCATGCATTATATAATGGGAAAATTGTTCAAAAAGTCATATATCTAATACACTTTTATTAATTCAGTCATAAACATTTTAATTTTACTAATTGAGTCATAAATCTTTTCATATTCTGCTAATTGAGTTCATTTGGCCAATTTTTGTTGGAAATCGCTAATGTAGATGTTGATTGTCCTACGTGGCACGGCCCAAGCTGACATGGATAATTTTAGTAATATTTTAAACATTTTTGAAACTTAATTAATTTTCCTATTTTTCTTTTCTTCTTTTTTCCTTTTTTTCCCCTTTCTTCTTTTTTCCTCACCCAAGAGAGGGCGGCCTCGCTAGGCCAACGAGGGGGTGTCCCTCACACGAGACCGGCTACCTCCGCTAGCCATTGAAAAGGTTCGACAGTTGTCGGTGAAGGGAAAAAGGGAAAAGAAAAGAAAGAAAAGAGAAGAAAAGAAAAATCTAAAAATTAACAAAAATTGAAAATATATTAAAATACTATTAAAAATTGTTTACATTAATGTCAGTTGTGCTAATAGGACGACTAGTATCTACATTAGTAATTTTTGGTCAAAATTAGCTAGATGGATTCATTTGGTAAAATGTGAAATAGTTTAAGATTCAATTGATATAATTGAAATATATATGATTAAATTGGCAAAAGTGCAATAGATTTAGGATATTTTGGACAATATTCCCATTATATAATTGAATATATCTAAAAATATTAATTCCTCAAAAATGCATTTAACTTATCCGACATACTCGAAAGCACATCATGGTTTTCTAGGTTTTCTTTTGATAAAGATAAAGCTTATATTATAAACCCTTCAACTGAAATAGGCGCGTGTCTCGACTATATTTTATGTAAAACCTTCTTTTTCATCAGCCTTCTTGGTCCTTTGTATTTTTTTTAGTGCACAAACGTATCACAAACTAATAAAATGAAGAAGAATGCAAATCATGGCTAGATTTGAATATTGGCTAAGAATTTCTTATTCGATAGTTTTGTTGGCTATTCGAAGCTTCATAGCAGTACCAAGGAATAAAAGAACTAAAAAGCTCCTTGATCATCATTAAAATTTGTCATGAGGAATATTGTACACACCTAGCCGACCCACCCTTTTTTTTCTCCCTTAAACATGTGACTTTGGACAAGTATATGAGTTAATGTTGATGTTATATTATAATGACGCTGCTCTTTCGGTTGCTAATTGATCTCGTCTTAATTGGAATGTGGTGTTAGGCTTAGTTTATGGTATACTGGGATGGATTCGAGTGGCAAAAGGTGAGAGGAAATAATGACAAAGAAAAACATTAAATATATGTGTGTTTTGCCCATGCATTTGGCTACTAATATTGGGAAGGAAATAGCTAGAAAGAGGTAGAAGCCTGAGTGAAAACAATTCCTGATGAAATAATTACTCTATGAAAGAATTTCATTAACATCCTTCGCCTTTTTTTTACCTTCCAGAAAGTAGATTAATAAGATAAACATAATATGTTAACTAACTTCTTTCATTAGATAGAACGAATAATTGGAACACTCGGGCTCGTCTGTACCATGACGCAAACCACTCATCCATGTGCACCTAGTGCCGGGGTGACTCAAAGGTTTGTATGAATGAATAATATATGCGATTTGAATCTCAAATCTCATATATCTAAATTAAGCGCTTGATCACTTAATCAATCGTTTTTTATATTATCTATTAACCGACCTCATTTTTCCATCTATTCTTGTTTTTCTTTCGATTTGCATTAGCAAAGGTGAAGGAAATCATCACCGTTCATTCTTATTTAACTTCAATTCAATTCCCCTCTCTTATTTTTCTCTTCAATCTGCTCCCCTACCATAAATATCAAACATAGTGACCAGCTGAACATGGCGCAAGGATGGGGATGATCCTTTTGAAAGAGATGGACTAAATGGTGGGGGAGAAAAGTACGTCTTACAAGTGATTGAAGTGTCAGAAGGGTTTTACTCTCTTGGTCATAGAAGAGAGGAAAAAAGCGAGAGGAGAAAAGCAATAAATGAGAGAGGGGACCGAAAGAGGAGGGGAGATTCTTCTCACGGTAGATCAAACAATTGAAATGCAATAATTGAAGTGTCCTAGACATGAGAAGTGGGCACCAAATGGAGGGTCACTAGATCAAATCGAATTGGAGGAAAGGGGGTAGCCCCCACGCATCTAGACAAGCCGTGCCCAAAGGAAGCAACAATTCAATGGCGCAAGGGCCATAAGTCATGGCCTTGGTAGGTGATATTTGGTGTCTTTGGCACATCATAAGTGTCATTTTCCAAATTCAATTGATGAGGTTCGACTATCAACCTCTCTCTCCCTCTCTCATGTCCCATCATATTGTAGTAATTACGGCAAAATTACTTGTTGGGAGGTACAGCTTTTTCCAACATGGAAATGGATCCATCCATCCAAGAATTTTTCAAGCTCTTGGCTTTTCCTAGTTCACACATCACTAGCTAGGGTCCAAAAGAAATGAATGAACTTCTGTGACAATGCATGTCTTGGGATGACTTCTTTGCCTGGTGAGTTCTGATAGCTATGCACGACTTCCGACTTGTGGATCTACCATAGGAAGAACAAACCCTAGATAGATCAAGCCTCGATCCAATGTTTTCTGGAGTACCTGATAAGAGTGATTGCATGTGTCACGAAACAAGTAGTGCTTGCACGACTATTTGCTTTCACCATTGTATACATTGATGTTTGTTTTCTGAAAGCCAGGGCCTTACAAAAAAACTTTTGGTCTAATATTGGATCGAGCGAAATGTAACATATTCCAATTCTTATGCTCCGTTATGATATTCATTTATGCGCGTGTCAGACATCTTTCTCCAACACCCTATCCATACGTTATTATTTGACATGGCGTGGGATGGGCATGGAGATGGAAATCCTGCCTCGTCCCACATATGTAAATGTTCGTATTATTTATATTTCAGTAACTGTGCACAGAATTTTTCTTAGTTTTTTTTTTTTGGCTCTTAAATACCATCATAACTAGATTTCTCATTTCAAGAATCTCCTGAAAATTAAATTCCAATAATCATTGTAAAAAAATAACTCTACCGGCATCATATTCCCTATTAAACATTTTGAGCGCGATTGCAATTGAGTGAGCGTGCGTCAACGGTAATAAATTCTTATATATATATGGCATGATCTCTTGTTATGAGGCATGAGATTTGTGTGCAAAGGACTTCAAACACACACTCCAAACAGAAAAAGAAAGAAGAACGGCAAGTGAGCTGTTCAAAACGAAGAAGTGATTCTTGCAATGTTAAGGAAATAGGTTTTCAATCATGGACAGTCTCATCAGGTAAATCAATCATTCACTCGATATGACTCTCCCCATGAAATTCAAGAGAGAGAGGACAGAGAGTGTCGGCCAGATGGGTTGAGCCTTGACAACCAGCCCGGCATGAAGACTGGGGCAAAGTCCGGAGTCACATGAACCCAACCGAACGGCGTGGCAGGCTCTGAGCCAGAATCAATGTGTCTGATGTAACATTTTCAATGCCTCCTGACATCTTAATTTTAATGTCCTTTGTTACCAATCTGAGTAATGTTTCCCTCTTCCGATCATGTGAAGATTACTATGCTCGCCCTCTCTTCGCATGGTGAAACATCGGGATGGTTGGTTTTTGCCATGAAAGCTCCAATCTAATGCTAATCTGCTAGGACAAGTATTCATCGATCTGAAAGCGACACGACTTGATGGGTTTTGACCGACTTTTGTGACCAGCAATTCGTCGTGATGTTGTGGAAAATTGTGGCTCCTCGATGGAACGATCGACATGGGTAGATGGGAGTTGGGGTGGGAGCTGAACTTGGTTCTGACATGTGTCCGAATGCGGCCGGGGCACGGGGTGGCCCACCCGTCCTCTGCCCCGACCGCAACAAGCGGAGCTCTCAGTGGTCAGTGGTCACCACCACCACCACCACCACCACCACCCCCAATTGCTCGATCACTTCTTTCTCGCCACTCTCTCTTGTCTCATCCTCTGTCTCCGAGTACTCCGATGCCTAGAAGTCCCAATCCGAATCCCAATCATTTTATTCTCTCACCTCTACTCATGTCCTTTGCCCCTTTTCATCTTTTCCCCTTTTTTTCTTTCCGATGATGTTGTGCTATCCAAGATAAAATTCCCAAATTTCGTTTTGTTTTTGGTATAAAAAAGAAAGAAATGCAATGTTCTATTTGTCTTTGCCAAAAAGAAATAGAAAATTCATCCATATGACGTGCACCTAATAAGCGTACACTATCTAGTGAAATGATATTTATGCTTGATGGGGATGATTGGGAGTAACCTTTTTTTCCCCCTTGAATAAAGAAGCGAAACTATTTCGAGCAATTGAATTTTTCAAATGTATTGTGTGAGAACACAATTGTATACAGACCTCTAGGCTCTAATTGCATTATATACGGACTAAACTGTTTATTCAATGGAATCGATGAGAAATGGTGTCGAGGGTTGGACTTTCACACAGTCGAAGCGGCTTGTAGCGTGTTTTCTATGTGTGGCTGGATATATTGACATTTTTGCATTCGACATAAAAGGTTACAAGAGTCCTAATGGCACTTGATAATAATATAAAAATAGAAAAAAAAATTCTTAAATGCATATTAAAGAAATTGAATATTTTCATAAGTAAAAATACAAATTTGAAAGTAAATTAATGCTATTTATTAAGTGCTTTTGGGGGGCGGTTTTCAACAAGACCCATGTTCATATCTGAAAAGTTTAATACCATAAAAAACTCCAAACTGCTACACCTATAATAAATTTACTCCATGTTAGTTTTTATTAAATTTTATTGTCAAATTACTCAGTTTGATGACACGTGACAGTTGATGGGTGTACCAATTTGGAATTTTACCTTCTGTTGGTCATAGATGTATTCGTTTGTGGTATTTTGTGGCATTAATTCAATTTAACAAAAATTAATATATGGTAAATGATAAAGTTTTGATGGTTAAAACATTAGTTTGAGATAATTTTATCACAAAGTATATCGGTTTGGAGTTTTTAGAGGTGAAAAAATTAATTTGAGGTAAATTTGTTACAAGTATACTAGTTTAGGGTTTTTTGTTATATTAACCTTATTTGAATCATATATAAGAAATAATGCTTATGACTTCTTTAATTTGGAGTGTCGACCTAGTATGAAGGGTAGAGAAAGGAAAATTTTATTCGATAGAACAAAGGGTTCTTTTCTTTTTCTCTATGGTCTCGCGGCATTTTCTGGCTCTCGATTTTTCCTTTGCACGTGCTTTAACCTTTTCTTTTCGATGTCATATCCTCCTGCACATTGCTCACGTTTGTCTTTGCTTCGCCCCATGATAAGGACGAATCATCCAGCAAAACGATTCAGAAAAAGCTCAAAGAAGGCTACCAAATTTTCACAGTGCGAATCCAAAAGTTCACTCCGGAAATTTGAAAAAGATAAAAAAACCTACTTGAGAGTACGAAATTCTGCAAATTCTTGCTGTCATTTCCTCACGTTAGAGGCAGGTTAGCTTAATTAACAGGTGAAATCCAGCTAGGTTTTCTCTTTATCCCAAGCGCACTTCACTCAAAATCCATAACAGCAGAAAGATATCGCTCTTAAAGCTTTTAACCTTTAAATTATTCAATCTTTTCAGAACTTGGCTCCTCTTTACCACCATGTTTAGCTACAAGAACCCTATAAACAAATCCTTTTTTACTGCAAACGATTGTGTTTTTTCATTCTGTTCATGTCCTAGCAACTGTAGAAAAAGAAGACAAACCGAGACCAACCTGTCTCGCTAGGCAATTGCCTTGAACTACACGTGAAAAATTATTCATCCAGCATTTACTTGTCAGAAACTGTCTCCCAAAAACAAAGAAGAAACCCTAGGAGCAAGTTGTAGAGCTGAGAATTAATAATGCAAAGATGGGTTCTTTAGGGGGAGCTTGATTTTGGACATGTGAGGGCACGTTAGAATCGGGGTTGCAGTCGCGAAGTGACTAGGAGTATTTGGACCACGTATACGCATATCGACTTTGTCTTTTTCCTTGTATCCCTTTCGTCTGGTCTAGGAGAATCGAAGACTAATCATTAATCGTTGTTCGTGGCACGTTCTTTCTGTATACTTGTACATTACCCAGATATGCGGAGGAAGAAAAGAGAGATGAAAACTAATCCTAAAAGGTTGCAGAAAGTTATAATGAGGTAGGCTTGCTCAGTTTGGTTTTTTGCATACGTATGTATGTGCAGCTTCCTCCTCGTTTTGTAGTTCTTAACTCCTTAAGGCTAAGGGGGAGAAGGGTTGAGAGAACAATCCAAAATCTGCAAATCGACAATGAGATTACAAGTGACCCTCCTTTTTACCATCCTGTGCCCTTGAATTCAAAGTCGATGCTAGCGGTTTGCGAATGAAACTAGTAAAATTAATGACGAAAACCAAAGGAATATGAGCTGAAGCGGAGGCAGCGTACAAGGGCCTTATCTGAATAATTATCAACTAAGAATCTACCACGGATAAAGATATAATGATAAAACCCTACATCCAAATTACAATCCAAGTATCACCGATGACTCAGACAATAAGCATGCAACAAATATCAACGTCATTTTGGCGAAATCCCACGTCGCTGCAAGACTGATTGCGCAGCACGCTTGGCTAATTTAGGCGATTGAAAAGCAGAACATGTCGAGACAGAATGGCCCCAAAAAGAGAAGAACGTGGTTTCCAGACAAAATGGCCCCAAAATAGCTCATCACTCATTAAACAGGTCTTTTATTGGAATTACTCACTGTATATCCACGTTTTGTTCGCGTCAGATGGTGCGGATCAACAGAACTCCACATGCCCACCTCCATTATTATATCGTTGACATGTAAATCACGTAAGACTCGAGCAGTGGGAAAACACATGCGGTCACCACCAAGGTTGGATCGAGAGAAATCGTGAACCGCAATTGCTTGCTTTCAACCGGTTTGAAGGCAATTCTCTGATGCGACTTCTGCTGCTGTGTTTACACGCTCATGTATCATCTTCACGTGATTTTAACTAACGAACCCCATGGCCCTTCCATCATCTCCTATGCCCTAGCCGGCCACCGATCGCCACAACTGTTCTTGCTGGGGCCATCACCGCTGCCACATCCCCCCCGCTGTTATAGGGTTTTATCGATAAGTACAGAATAGTTTCTTAATCCGGTCCATTAACAAAGCAACCGTGATTCTAGCAGAGATCTTTGTCTAGAGATGTAAGAGGAAGAGATGAATCCTCATCAATCTTCCCTTTTCTTTCTTTGTAAGTAAAGAATTGCAGGCGGACCAAATCCTGCCCTCTCTGCAAAGTACATCCTTTGGATCCGCGATCGTTTGATCATCCATAACTAATCACCCTTGCCAACCTGGTGCACGTTTTCACTTTAATCTTCTACTTTGTCTTTAGTTAGGGATGTTCTTTTTCCAAGCCCTCATCATTGGTCAACCTTTTTCCAATTCTTTAAATGGGAGGAGTTTGATGCCTTTCGGTCGTTCATGCTGCTTAATATATCGAGCACCCAAGAGAAAATGAAGGTGCAATTTTAGGGGTGTACGTCATAATCACACCCTAACAAAGTAAAAATATGTACTTGCGTCAACTAATGTTATTTACTCAATCTGGGCCACATAACCACAAAATCATTACACACAAATGCCAAACTCAAACTGACCGACACTTTTTTTTTTTCATCAAAAGGGTGTGCAAATCATAAAATACCTTTATAGAAAATTATCAAATCGTCTAAGCTTTCTATATTTTTATAATCTGTACTACGCTTTCTATATTTTTATACTCTGTACTACGCTAGTCTGTGATGAGCAACTACCTAGCTAGCTTGAGAAGCTTTCTTTAAGTGGACCTCTCTTCTTGCTAACTAATTAGACCACTCCCTTTGCGGTTGTGATATTATGAAAGAAATTTATTATAAATCTACAGCTAAGTAGCAGTTAATTTGGGACCCACGCAAGAGGGAAGCCCTGTGCAAATTACGAGACTTTCGTACTCAGAAGACGATAAAAAGACATTGGCATCGACATAAGTCAGAGGATGGGGTCATTTTGGCATGTGGGATGTCGGGGATTTTCGTTTGATTTAATTCAATAGGTCATTTCCAAATGGTTAAAATAAATGGGGAGGGTGGGACAGCATCAACATGGTCAGATAATAAAATGAGCATAGTCTTTTTGTTTAGATGCGAGCGTGTGGCTTTGTCACTTAATAAAATGCTTAATGGTGGGAATGCGCAAGAGAAGCACAACAACTTCGTTAGAGAAATCGCTAAAAGAGAGAGCAAATTCAAACCCGACCGATCCACACCGTATTAACTTTTCGAAGCTAGACTTTCTAACCTAATTTACACATGCGTCTCACACAATTTACATATGCATCATAACAATTTCTTTCTCACGTGTGAGCTCAGTATTCGGTTTGCCCTCCACTTTGTATTCCTTCCTTGAGATGCCACTACAACGCCCACTTTCACTCTAGGATTTTGGATTACAAAATTCTTTTCTTGAGACATTCACCAAACACTGATATGTTGAGTGGACTACCAATCAACTATTGACTCTGATATCATTTATTGGAAGTGTGCCAACACTAGATGAGATCCCCAAGTCTGAAATCGTCAACACATTCAGTTTGATCGATTGTCTCTCAAAAGTTTAAATCAATGAGTTATTTGCCGATTAGGATATATGAATTGCTTTATACCACACCGATTTTCTGATGTAAGATTTTTTAGCACAATTCACATGTGCATCTTCGCACTCAACAGGCTAAATAGTACCAAAATTCGTTTGTTGAGGGTGAATTCTCATCATTGACTCTTAGAATCTTATTCAACTTGTGTAGAACTAAGTCGGCTCTAAAACCTTATATCAACAGTAATCGCAAGAACTCCACTAAGTGATTAAAATTAAAATATTTTGAACTTAACTATGGTAATCTCGTTTGGCAGTACTAATTAGTTGTCACTTGGATGATTCAATAAAAAAAACGTTTTTATTTAATGTGTTGGGTAAGGAATGGATTCCACCATTGATTGAGTAGAAAATTATTTTAATGGGCATTAAAATGTCCAAAGTTTTGTTGTTAAAAAGCTAAAAAAGTAATATCTGAATTTTTTTTTTTGAGAAATCAATACTATTCAATATTCAAAGTTTGACTCTTGTAAATTTTATGTTTTCACCTCCAGCATTAATAATTGGCAGTACTTAATTTCAACTTTAAATATTTTGACACTTATTTTGATCTTCATTAAAAAAAAAAAGGAGCCTAATATACAATTGTAATGAGATCAAGTTCAGGGAGGACCTTCTAAGCATATTTTGGAAGGAGGTTCATATTGCCATTTCAAAGATTTTTCTTTTCTTAATCCCATCCCTCTAATAAATCTAGAGGAAACGAGTCACATAATGATAGATCATCAGTTCATCACCACATTAAAAAACATGCTTTAATCTAGAATTTTAGAACTTTTAAACCGGTGGAAAGTGGTTTTTCACTAGTATAGTAGCATCGTATGGCAGGAACTCATACATACACATATATACACGTATAACAATTCAGGAGCACGGTGTCGTAAACAGTCGGCTACCTGAAGGAAGTCATACATACATATGTACGAGTTCCCTAGGGCCGGTTTTGGATTAACAATCATTCACTGCTGAGATCAAAGAATGGGGACACCCTCAAATTTAAATTTGATTTCTCGAGCCTTATATGGCGGGTTCATAAGCAGTGACAATTGCCTTACGAAAACTCGCCCGGGATCAGCGGGGTAAATGCATTAGAAAATGGTCGCAGGCTTTGTGGGCCGAGGAATGGTACGATTTTTTTTTTTTTTTTTTTGAGCAAAGAGGAATGGTGCGTTCACATGTCAAAGTTTGCTCATTCCTGTCATCCGAGATGAGCTTGCACAAACCCAATAGATCAAATTTAGGTAGAGTCATATGGACCAAATAATTAGAGGGCTTCATAGGCCCATAAGACTAGTAATGGCTCGTGAACGAAGAGCTTGATGACATTAATTCTGATTGGGCCATTGATAAGCCGAGCAGTCGAACCCATCAAACCATTCTATAACCACATCAAAGCCCAATGGGCCTCAAGTCCATCACACGCTAACAAACTTCAAAAGAACCGACACGATCCAGAGGGACCAAAACCTAGACTCCGATCAAGGATGAAGTATAGATGAAGTCACTCTAGGTGTCTTCCGCATAAAGATGGTTCTCCATATTTGGGCCGAAGTCGAAGATAATATTAGATGGCTCTAAATTCAGTACCGCAATCGCATGCATTATGCATCGACTACATGCTCGCACAAAGCACGTAAGAGCTTAAATTTACGTAAGTTTATTGAGTTTAAAGGCTCATGATTGGACTTCGGTGACGGCAAAATCTGGGTCTAATTAACCTAGTTCGAGCATTGGTTGCGGGTATGAGCAATGCACTTAAACAACCCTTTCGATTTGGTGATAGTTGTTGAATACCTTGTCTTTGCCTTCGAAGCAAAAAACTCTACACAAAAAGGTAGGAAAAAAAGGCCAAGACTAGACTTTTGAGTTGATAGAACTTTTCTCGTTGGCACATACCAAATCCACGAGACTCGATTCCTAATTGGACGAGAACCCTAAAATTGACATCCCATGGAAAGTTTAGTCGGTGGTTGAGCGAGCAACGATTTAGACTTTCGGTCGCAATTAGTTTGATAATGGACTTTGAATGTAAAGCTTTGGGAAGGGGATTAGAAAGCACACCTAGGTTTCGCTGGCTTTTTAGTATGGTCCTTTTTTTTAATCAATTGAATCGTCCTAAGCTTTTTAGAATTATTTCACGCGTGAAAGTCAAAGTTCACACTAATTGCTCATTTGAAAAGTTGGAATTATTTGTCCTCGTTATTTTTGCATGGGAGGCCACAAGGTGCAAGTACATAAGATTAGGTCATTAATTAAGTTTTTAGCATGAAAATGGGGGTGGGAATTATTGACCATAAAGAAGAAATTACCTATAGCGGTGGTTTGGACCGCCTAAAAAAAATGAAAACCTTAGGTCTGCGACGCATTAATGTTAGGACGACAAAGGGTCTAATCAATAATCTCGTCGCTAACTAGGAGCAATATGAATGCTGACCACAGGCCATTCATGCGTGAAAACAAGCTTTTTTTGATGATGCCTTTAATTAGAAAGTCTCCAGTTATCACCTTTTTTTTTTTGTTTTTTTGGGATGTTGGTTCATTCGTAGACTTACCTGTTCTATAGGTGTTGCGACGAAGGTTAGATGACGATTGACTTAGTCACCCTTCCGAGGGACCTACCAGGGTGGTTGTGGTTTTTTTGTTGCCGTCTTTTAGCTTTAAAAACAAGGGCTTTCACCTATTTTTTTTTTCCCTTCCCTCAACGTGGTGTATTTGAACTCCAATTTGGATCCGTAGATGCATTGCAAGCTGTCTAGTCCGTGCGTATCGGATAAAACTCCACTCATTGAAAAACATCGGCCAGCGATGTTATCATTCGTACTCAGAATTTGTCATACCCAAAACATCAAGGCTTTATTTTGATATTATGTGAAATAACTCCATGTACTAGCATGGGAATGGCTTCCAATTTAACAGAAAAAAAGTAACGCGCTTATGATTTCAAACCCTTGAATCTCCTGCTTATAACTTATCATTCGAACTTGGAATTGATCATAAACCTATAGTATGGATGCCAATTTAGTCATAAACTTTCTAATTTTACTAATTTAATCTTAAACCTTTACTGAGAATTTCAATATAATTTTTTTGGCCAACTAAAGATGTTAGAATAGTACTCAAAGGTGTCGAGCTTAGTGGATTTCGGACGTGGCAATGCATGGGGCATCTTCCGACAACTGTTCAAGCTGAATTTCAAGGCCTGGTTCATTTGAGGGCAGTGAGTCAGGTAGCGGCGGTTGTTTTCTGACATGAGTAATGGAATGGTCTTGAACAACAATTTAAGCTGCGGACTTGGCAGAGAAATGTGAGTAACATGGCTGCTGTGCCTGGCGACATAATGATCACCGTTGAGTAGACTCGATTGGCGCTTCCTTAAATAACAAATATTGTTTTGATACCAAGTTAGAATGTACAACCTAGAGCTTAAGTTATTATATGGAAAAAGATCACATGTATATTAAGTTTTTAAAACAATTAACATCAATCCTACAAAATTTCACATAATATTAGAATGAGGTTTTGCCTTAATTAATTCTCCATGTATGTTCATCCTATTCATTAAATTCCATATATGTGACATCCGGATTTTTCGCTTGACAAAAGAGCAAATCTCGAATGCGGTTCACGCCATGTCAATGAGCTCGTCATTGGGCCACGTTGTTCTCACCACCACAAAATTTGCCATCTCAACTTGTCTTCACCACCATCAAGACACCTCGCTCTGCCAAGTTGACGTCGTCGCAACGCATCAACGCCACTTCATCATCATGCCATGTCATTAAGCCTCCATCCGAACAAGTCACCATGCCTAGCCACTGTATCACGTCGCCAAGCTCGCCATTGAGTTTTGCCACCAGGTCTTGTCGTGCCTCGCCTCAGCCGTCCCCGTCGTCATCAAACCATCTCAGACTCACCACGACACCAAGCCAGCACCCCCGCCACCTCAGCTGCCGATTGCGCCACGTCAACCCGAGCCACCTGGCTTCTTCTCAAGGCGCCACCTACCGTTTTCCCTGCTGGCGCACGTCTCCCTCACGGAGTCAACAACGACGACCAAGCTTCGTGTCGCTTCCCTCCTCAGCCAAAACCCTCAACCGGCGACACCTCAGCATGCAATGAAACGGTGTAAAGTGAGTGGAAGGAGAGAAGAACGGAGCCGCACGCCCCTCTTTGCTTTCACCGTTAAAACCCTCCGTTTCTTTCGGTTTCACTTCATTTCACCTCTGCCCATGCTATTTCGCCAGAACACACCCCTTATTCCCTTTGTTCTTCTGTGATGTGCACGGTTGCTCAACCAGGGCGACCACCGGCAGCCCTTTTCCCCCTCAACTCAGCTGCTCACATCGCCGCCCGTCAGCCACACTGTCGCCTCAGCTCGGACAGCAACAGCTCAGGCGCCTGCCGAACTGTGATCGCAGTTCCTCTAGGACTCGAGACAAGAAGATATCCTTCGTTCTGACCTTTATCAATTGATTGTTGTTCGGCAAGGAGAGTTTCCTTAGAATTTCCACGAATTATGTAACCCCGTATATGCTCATATCTAGTCGGAAGTTTCGGAAAAAGTCTACCTAGCTAAAATGTTTGAATCCATAGTCATCGGGTCCGTAAGTGTGTCATGGAAGTATTATCCATTGAATCTCGTACATACTCAGGCTTGATATGTGGAAACTTGAGCAAAAAATCGTGGATATTGTCTAGGTCAGGTTTGGACTTGGTACGACCTCAGTTTTGCTAATTTTGTACCGACTTGTGTAATGTGAATTTCTTGGGGCGTCCTACACGAAAGTTGTCCCTTATTGGCTTTTCTATGACATAATTTAAATTTGGATTTTTCAGAATTCGTATGACAATTGAAAAATGACCGGGTGAATAACCTGTTTTTGCGGACGTGAAACCGACCTTTTCCCGATTTTCATTTTCGACAGAATTTTCGGTCAAGAAATTTAATGAGTTTCCTTCATGAAAGTCGTAGAGTACATCCTAAAATACCACTTACAAAATTTCCAGGATTTTTCGAAATTGTTTAGTTGGCTAAACAATTTCCTTGTTTGGTTCTGCTATGTGCAGGAATACCCTACTGTTTTAGTCCAGAATTCTATAAATAATATAGTATTGTGTAAGCTGAATTAGACTTCCGTTCCTTCACAGGAAATGTTCTTTTGGATCTTGTCTATTCTATGTTAAAATTTCATAATTTTTGAAACCCATTTACTTAGACAACATTTGTAATTTCCAAAGGTGTATGGAACGCCATTATAGGGCAAGTTTGGGGACTTTGGGATGGAATTCTTCTTGCAACTTGTTTGATATTGTGTACGAGTGAGTTTATATTAGTCTAGTGGTTTATAAGTGAATGAAGATTTGTTAGATTCACACTTGAGTTTCTTTGGTAGCAATAAAGTTAATGGTATTTTAGTCACGAACCCAGGGTCGGTGTAGCAACTCTTCGTCTCGCACTTCCAAGATCTATTGGCACCGTGTGATTTGCCTATGAGACCGGAGGTGCTGGAGATTCGGGAGGTCATTCGACGACTCCTAGATGAGGAGCAGGTTAGGTCTCTCTCCCGTCCTGTGTTTGATCTCGAGATCCATAATACCTTTTTCTCCTTAGCTCGTGGCAAGGCATTTGGACTGGATGGGTTCAGTGTCGAATTCTTCAAACATAACTGGGAGACTATAGGGCCCTTGGTCCTTGAAGCAGTTAAGGACTTCTTTGTCTTGGGTGGGGTTCTTAGGGAGGTAAACAACACCATTTTAGTGTTGGTGCCAAAAGTACCCAATGCATCTTCAGTTTCCGATTACAAACCTATAGCCTGCCGTAATACCATTTATAAATGCATTACAAAAATTTTGGCTAACCGTGTTGCAACAGTTCTTCAAGCCGTTATCAGCCCTTATCAGAATGCTTTCGTTAAGGGCTGGCAGATTAGGGATAATATACTCCTGGCTTAGGAGCTCTTCAGTGGTTTCCACAGAGATCCTTATTTGCCAGAGTGTGCAGCGAAAGTGGACTTCCAGAAAGCCTATGATATGGTGGATTAGGACTTTCTCAAGCTAGTCCTCCATGCTTTTGGGTTTCCTGATCAGCTGATTCATCTTATTATGGTATGTGTGCGCACACCTAAATTCTCCATTGCTTTGAACGGGGAGTTACATGATTTTTTCTTTTCTAGTGGTCGAGGGCTCTAGCAGGGGGACCCCATGTCTCCGTATTTATTTACTTTGGTTATGGAGGTTTTCTCGGGGATTCCCAATCATTGTTTAAGACGGCCGGAGTTCAGATTCTTTTGGAGATGCAAAGCAACGCATTTATCACGCATCTTCTTTGCAGATGATGTATTTCTGTTTTGTGAAGCAGATATGGCCTCGGTTTCCCTTCTAAAGGAAGGCCTTGAGATTTTTTCCTCCTGGAGTGGGCTGAGACCAAATATAAACAAAAGTGAGGTTTTCTTAGCTGGGGGACAGCAGCATCATGAAACCAAATTGCTTTAGCTCTTGGTTTCCACGAAGGGATGCTTCCAGTTCAATATTTGGGGGTTCCCATCATCATCTCGAGGCTTGGGAAGGCAGATTGCTGCTCTCTCGTCAACTGCATCACGGAGAGGGTTCAATCCTAGGCCTAGCGATTCCTTTCTTTCGCCGGCCATCTTCAGTTGATCAGGTTTGTCCTTCACTCGATCCAAGCTTTCTAGGCTAGTATATTTGTTATACCTAGAGCTGTTTTGGACCGGATTGAGCAAATCCCGAGGCAGTTCCTCTGGAAAGGCCCGAGCCTAGGTAGAGGTGGTGCCAAAGTGTTTTGGGAGGATGTATGCCTTCCAAAAGAGGAGGGAGGACTCGGTATTCGTAGACTATGTGATTGTAACACGGCAGCCATGCTAAAACATATCTGGATCCTTTTTACTGATGAGGAATCCTTATGGTGTAAATTGATTCATTCAACCTTTTTAAAAAGGAAGAACTTTTCGTTAGCCAAAAAGCCTACTGTCTGCTCGTGGGCCTAGAAGAAGATTCTTCAACTTAGGAGAGAATTTCAGAATTCCTTTTAGTGGAAGGTTGGGGATGGCCTTTTCGTATCCCTCTGGTTCGATCATTGGCACTCTAAAGGCCCCCTGAACTTGTATTTCTCGGATACTCTCATTTATAGTTTAAGCTTATCCAGGCTCGCGAAGGTTGCAGCTTTACTCAGACTCCGGACAGGCTATCAAGACTATTTTGGAATCTTGGGAACACCCACTCCTTGTTCTTTCTCAGAACCAAGATCGTTTTTGCTGGATGAAGAACCCTTCAGGTGTGTCCTCAGTTGCTTCTGCATGGGAAGACTTCAAGGACTTGGTGCCTTGGTCCGCGCTTATTTGGAGTAATGTGATTATTCTTTGGTACCAATTCAATCTTTGGCTAATGGCTAGAAATCGGCTACCCACCTAGGTTCTATTACTTTCCTATGGAAGAATTGAGAATGTGACTTGTGTGTTTTGCAACTCTAGACCTAATTCTATGGATCACTTATTTTTTGGTTGTCACATTACTGCTAGTCTTGCGTTTTTTGGGGTTGTGAGATGCAACCTCCCTTGGCAAAACAGGTCTTGGTCCGAAAATCTCCAATGGGCTATGAAGTATCTTTCAGGCAAAGGGTTCAATCATTACATCACTCAGTTCTCCTTTGGAGGCCTATGCCATGTGATTTGGAAGAAGAGAAATAACATACTCTTTAGGGAAGAAACTCTGGTGGTTCCGGTTTTGAAGAACCACCTTATCAAAGTAGTTAAGGATAAGGCTTTGACTTTTACCAACGTTGTGGACATGGCTAGGAATAGGAGGCTTTAACGCAATTGGGGCATTGACCCTTCCGTTTTTGCTCATTTGATGGTGAATCATCCCCGCTAATTCTCCTTGGGTGGTCCCGATTCTAGTTCCGGCTCTATTCTGGTGGAGGAGGGTCTGCTTTTGCTTCTCAGCGTAGGAGCCAGCGTTGGCCTTCGTTCGTGCGTTTGCTGCTGCTGGTCCCTTAGGTGTTTTTGGTGGATCAAGCTTTCCTTGGAGTTTTTCTTGACTAGGATTTCTTTGACGTTTGGAGGGGATGCCTGTTTGGTTGCTGTCTGGTTTCGTCTCTTCTTCTTTGCTACCTTTTTGGCTGGTCCTTTGTTGTTTCTTAGGTTCGATACCGTTGTTTGGCCGCTTTGTTTCTTGGTTGTTCTGCTGCCTTTTGGCTGTTCTGCTGCTGTTGTTTTTGGCAGCTGTTTTGGTTTTGTTGGCACCCTTCCACTCATTCTTGACAATCCTGTCATTATGAGTATAAGTTTTTTTTTGGTGTCGATCATTTTGTACAGGTTGGTTAAAACTCAATATATTCTTACTTTACCAAAAAAATAAAAATAAAGTTAATGGTATTTTTGAATTAAATTATGAAATTGCTATACCATGCTATGAATGCGTGACTTCGGAATGCCGTTAGCCCTTGGGACGACGATGCCTCGGGGTGTAGTAAGGGCGCCTAGAGAGGTAACTGGGTTCTTCTAGATGCTTGGGGGATGTAACACGGTTCCTCCAAAAATCCTCGCGATGCCGGATGGGTGTGAGATGCCTGGGGAGTTGAAAGATGGTGGCGGCATGAATTCATATTGAATATGGTCCTAGCACTTTCAAATTCCACTTGTATTTGTTTAGAAAAGCTCATTTTCTTATTAATCTGCTATGCTGCTTTTGAAAAAGGTTCTTAGGCGAGTTGATTTGGAAATGATTCCCTATGCTTTACATTGAAGCTTTCTTTGTCAGTATAGTGATTGGTTTATGTAGTATAGACTAGTGGACTTTTTGCTTGCTATGTTTAGGCTCACTGGTTGTTGATTATCCTTTTTTTTAGATCAGTAGTAAATATGCTAATTCTTCCCGCCTCTTCCTCCATTAGTTAAGGGGTCCCAATGGACCTCACTTGGGATTTTTCCAAGTTCGTAGATTCGAATTTTCCAAATGTCACTTTCATTCGGTGCATAGCGATACTGTCCATTGATATAGGAGCCCCGACGGGCCTAGTACTCATGGGTTTCTTGGCAATCTACTCTCGCGTAGGAAGACAGCGGTTGGAGCCCAAATTAGCTTATTGGGCTTTCGAAGCCGAAGAGAATAAAGCAAATCCAGAATACAGGAATCCATAAAGAATGGGCCGGGATGCAAGCGGTTGATAGATGAAGATCTTGAACAATGTGACAAAGGGCTTTACTAGAGTCAATACTAGTGGAAACATTAGCAAGGTAGGACGATTACCAACGAAGAGCCGAAACTTCTGGAACATTATGGATGTCGAGATAGTAATCGCAAAACGGAAGTTACTTTTGGAGTAATACTATAAATAGTCGAAAAGGCACCACTATAAAGGACCTTTTGCTAAATTGACAAACGATCATTCAATTTCAAATTGTTATCTTTTCATTATAGCACTTTTACATTCAATTGCACATTTATTTTTCTCCTATTATTCTTGTACTTTACTTTTGCCAGTAGTTTAGATTAGTTACTTCCTTTGCGGAGCGACACAAGACCTGTTGAAAATAATAAAAATCGAAACTCTGCCATCTTCGATAAAAGATCTTTGTCGAGGAAACTTTCCTTGGTGAATAACAACTTGTTGGGCCGATCCCACGTCCAAGTGATGATGGAGATGACGATGGTGATAGTATGATTGATTGAGGAAAGAAAAGGAAAGTGAATGCACATTTTTGGGATCCAGGCGATGACTTTCGAGCGTACCAATGTTGAAGGATGGGTGGCTGGGCATGTATAGACAATCCTAGGGTCGAGATGATATCATTGGTGTATGTGTGATGTAGTTTGGGATGACAGGCCTTTTTGAAATCCTCAGTATACTCAATCATGTCACCTAAAGTAAATAAATAAAAAATGAAATGTGTTAGCTTGATTTATGTTTCCGCGTGCAATCTTTGAGTTTCCTATGTTCTAGGTTATTATTGGTCTGAAAATGCTTCCGCGTGCTTAAAAAGTGAAAAGAATTGGATAACTACGTTAGCAGTGAGGTGTTGGGGACATCACAGGACGTCATCGCATACCATCCTAAACAGACTTGCATATGAGGGGGTGTTAGAATATCATAAATTGCTTGACTATGTAGTTTATGTGCTCTTTTTATACATGGTGCAGGCATGCGATGTTAGGATAATAATTAAGGTTTATGGTATGAAGATGGGGCAGCAATTGTTGACCTTAATGAAGAAATTACCTCTAGTGGCGTTTCGGACCGCCTAAAACGTGATTCCTTAGGTTTGCCGCCCATTAATATTAATATTGAGATTGCAAAGGGTCTAATTAATAATCTCATCGCCAACGAGGAGCAATATGAATGCTGACCAGAGGCTATTCGTGCATGCAAACAACCTATTTCATTTCTACCTCTTTTGGGATGTTGTTTCATTCGTAGACTTACCTGTTCTCTAGGTGTTGAAACGGAAGGAAGATGACAGATTATTGAAATCACCCCTTCCACGGGACACATTAGAGCCTAAATTAGGGTGGTTGCGATCTTTCATTGCCGCCTTTTAACTTTAAAGGGAAGAGCTTTGACCTTTCTCAATCTCAATCCCCTCAACTGCTGGTGAATTTAAACCTTCCGGTTCAATCAATTTCCGTGGATGCATGCAAACCGTTTCGTCCACACGCATCGGGTGATAGATCCATTCAAAGGCTTGAATTTGTAAAACCTGGGATATCAACCTTCCATCTTGATGTAATGTCACATGACCGCCATGTACTTTAGAGAAGGTTCCTGGTTTAACTCTTTTATGCCTAGAAACCGAGTAACGCGGTCTATGATTACAAACCCTAGGAGCTGCTCCTTACAACTTATGTTGTCTTGTTTCACTAGGATTATAGTTGATAGCGATGCGGTCTCAAAAGCGGAATCTCGGCCTACTACATTTGAACAATCCCCATAAGAACACACAAAAGACTATCGATCATTCAAAGATGAGTCGCTATGGTCAATCAAATTGCTTATTGTTTTTTTGTAACCCGGGAACCGCTGTACAGCCGGCAGCTGGTGACGTAAACCCAGGGGCACTAGCGTGAGGACCCACCTCCCACGGCACCCCACTTAAGTCGCGCAACGTGACGAGGAGGGGAATCGAACCCTGACCGTCGTGTGGCCAACGTACGCCTAACCAACTCACCCACCACGGGGTGGGTAATTGCTTATTGTTATATCTTTCATGTTTACTTTAATTGGGCGAAAACATTGTTATATATTTTTTTTGTCAATATTCAGAAATGTTTGGTAGTGCTTAGGATATACTTTCGCAGTTTCTAAAATCAAAGCATTCCAAATTCAAAGATGGAAAATCTTGTTTTTTCACAATGGAGCCATGGAGTACATGGATTGAGATTTGAGAGGAACCGGTGTCGGTCCATCTAAATTTAGTATTGTAATAATGGAGCGCAAATATTGCTGTCCGGATATCTAAATTAAAGGCCAAAAAAAAATTCTCTAATTTATTACTCAAGGACGAAGGACCCCTTTGATGAAAGGGATGGGTTAGCCGACTCAAATTATTAATTTGCCTATTTTATTCCTTTCAGAGCTTACGTCAATCATTTATTCACCCATTTCATTTTGTAATATGCAACCTCATTACATACATGACTCTATAAGTAGAGATCATCAGCTCCAGGGTAAGCTGATTTCCACCTTGAAACTGGGTACCGGATCAAAATGGTCAAATTTCAATTTGTGGAATTGAGAATGATGGTTTCGGAATTGGTCCAATCCGGCTCTATAGTGGGTCCAAGAATTGACGTGATTTCTTTTTCTTTTTTTATCCTATTCCTTCACAGGGAATGGAACACTAGAATCGGACAAGAGATTGGAAAGAACTTTATTTTTGCTCTTGCAGAGCATGGAACACTCTCGCAAAGTGCAAGTGCGTATAAAAATGTTGCTTTTGTTCTCTTCTCCAACCTTTTGGCAAAAAAATAAAAAATAAAAAAAATAAAATTATTGATCCGATCTAGGTGATTTGATTCAAACCTGAAATCAAGAATGAGACCGACTTTCACTGATTCAAAGTTTTAGAAACTGGAACCGCCTAGAACCGGCTGCCCGTGCTCATCCCTGCCTCTAAGCATTTGACCTTGTTACAATTTGAAAAGCCCAAATCACAATTTGTGCTTTTTTTATAGATTCTTTTCCGTGATTGTATGGCACATGAATTGCATCTGGGGAATTCGCAAGCCAAATTGGTATAGTAGTCAATTCACGCACGAGGAAGAATCTTGAATTGCAAGTGACTTGAAACCTCACTCCATCCTTAAGTTTGACTAAATTTATTAAATGGACAGAAATAATCCCATATGGCAACCTCCACATAAAAAACAAACGAATTACTCGGCACAACTTAGTGTACGCTCTGAGGGTGTGCCACTTTGTTTTATTGTCAGCTTTTGACAATCGCTAATGACGGACAGAACAAGAAAAATAGTATATTCACATATGCATATAATATATTATATGTGCATATTTATTTGAAAAGTCACTCGAAAGATCCTCGAAATTATTCTCACAAATTAATTAGGGTTTTTGGGTCGAGCCTTATCCGGGATGGTGTGAAAACATTGATGGGATATTTTGACGGTAATTTGTTTTACTTGTTGCTAGTACATACGTTTTTGGTCAATAAAAGCGTAAGTGCTAAAGAAAAAGAACCTCAAATAATTAGAATTAATGAAGTGATGAATACATTCATTTTGCTCATAACTCACTCATTTCAATTTTTTTTAGTAAAATTAGGTCCAGCTAGGAGTCATACTCGTAATAACTAGTTAGAAGAATATATCTAGTTTGCTTGTAACTCGATTGACTTGATCTTTCGAGTTGAATCGAATCAGACCATTATACTGAACTTTCAATCCCCATTCTAAGCTATGCTGTGTTACGTTCACACACATCTAGGCTAAGGTGTAGCTTTCAACAGATTTTGTCTCTTGCGCAAAAGTTTTTGTATTTATTTAAATAATCGTCCAATCAAAAAAGTTGCAAGTTCTTGTAAGAAACTTTTTGTAATTGACAAATTAGCGACTATATTATCTTTTATCCGTGCAAGTTTAGTGAACTCAGTATTGGGAGATCGGCCCCAGTCAGAGCGTGTACACTTCGAGGGGACTAGAGAAAAAAGTGGGAAAGAGAAACAAAAGGGTTTTGGGAAAGTTACAAAATTAACCATAAGCTGATTAGAAGATCCAAAAAATATATATATAAATTATTTCTTTTATTTAATCGTTTGTTTGTCATTTGCATTGACTTTAGTCCTTTAGGCAACTTATCTTCCGTGTGGGAGAGGGAGATGAAAATGATGCAAAGATTGATTATGGAATAAGATAGTGTTTATTCTCTTTTTGGATTGATATGTGCTGTGATCTTCTCTTTTGGCTTCTTTCTTTCTTTGAGCATTGGCAAGCATGTCTCGTGAAAGATGAAACCCTAATCATGTTTACCCACTTTTGGGGAACCGCTGAGAGCATTATCTACGTTGATTAAGAAAATAGATTATATCATCTTTCTTCCCGATGATGCAATAGTTTGCAATAATCATTTCGTCCAACTATTTCCCGTGGAAGCAAATATGAAAAAAAGAGAGATTGCATGCATTAATTAGAGCCTTTACTTATAATGATTATGCCTTCTTTCTCGATATCATAATATTGGGATAAGATGATTGTGCCGTCCAATATATATCAATGCTTTGAGATGTATTGGAAAAATTATACGATAAGTCATAAAAACCTTATATATGGAATGCATTTGGTTCCTAAAACATTCAACTGATTAAATTAAATTCTATATCTTCATCCAAAAATGAAACTGAGTTCTAAACTTTTGAAGCGATCCAATTAAGTCCTAAATTTATATTGAAAATGCAACTAAGTCCTATAATTTATGCTGAAAAAAGAAATTTAAAGATGCCGCATACAGAAAATTTTTGCTTCACAAGTGGAAATATTTTAGAACTTGTGTTGTTAAAAAGGAGTTAATTGCACCTTTCAAAGAATATTACCTGATTGCATTCTGCGCGTAAGATTTAGGACTTCCCAGATACTTTTCTCAAGATTTAATTATTATTTTTTTCGATGCTGAGGATCCGACCTAGCTCACCTTATGGGGACACATCACCGGCTATATCTCGGGGAAAACTAGCCCAGCAACCCACCAGCCGGGGCCCCCCGCTTAAGTCACGAAACTGCTTTGAGAGTTGTGACGGACTCTGGGAGTCGAACCCCTGACAAGAGGCCAGGCCTCAACCAGCGCAGCCATGCATGGGTGGGTCTTGAGATTTATTTGTCATCATTTTGACCAAGAAAAATAACGTGTTCCCATAATTAAAATTTGGCATTGGGTGTTGACAATAGGGATTTTAATTGATTGAATGTTGCACTTTGACAAATCAACGATTCCCGACCGACGAGTAGATGCGTTGTAGAACTAGAAAAACTAACAATTTCCTTAATTTCAAACCTATTCGTATCATAATTAAGCATCACATATGAACATGAATAATTAATTCTGATATTATAAAACCTTATAAGTCCCAAAGAGCATATTATAACGCGCAATACTAGGGATATTAAAAATTCAGTTACAATATTTACTTAGCAATTTAAAAAAATAATAATAATTTGGATATGTAAACAAATGGAAATCAATGCACAATATGATTGTTCTCATTAGTAATTTTAGGGCATGGAATTTTATGGTATCTTTAAGCATTTCTAATAAAAGAATATGTCCTTGCCTTTTGCTTTTTCTCCAAGGCATGAATTTTATTCAACAAAAATATGAACTTTTTGCTTCTTGGAAAGGGAGATTAGTCCCAGTCCAAGGCACGCAATGGGCAACTGAAGAATGGCATGGAGGTCCTGCCGGTCAAGTTGTGCATTAACTTGCACTAAGACTTGACCCTTTGGATGAAGAACAGTGTATCAATTTTGATCCAGCTAATTTTCTAGAGCTCTTTTCTTATGATCAAATTCAAGATGAACATCCTTAAGTCAACACGTAAATCTTTGAATACGCATTTAATTTTTCTGATTATTTGCCGAAGAGAAAAAAAAGTGTAACAACTTTGTTTGGAAAAACTCAATTTAAGCGAATTGGTACGCGCTTATTTAGGCCTCATTGAGTTAGGAGGTTGATTTGTGATCTTATCAGTAGTATCCACGAACATGCATCACATATTTAGTTGTTGGCGTGTCGCTATTAGGATTCGATGATGGCGAGGCTTCCAACAATGGTTGAAGCTAATGCTCTGTGGAATTCACTTGGTTGGACCACATAAATTGCTCCATGTCGCATGCAACTTTGTGCACTTGAAATTTACTAGCACTGTGTGGGGGTATTCTCGATTGCATCGATTCTTAATTAGCGGACACTACGAAATTATTATCGTTTAAACTTTTGTCTCTCAATCAAATCAATCATATGTCCAAGTGCGTGATCCATCAATTTATTGAGCAACTCTTTCTTATCACTAGAGACCTTATCTTATTAAGCCCTATCAGACCTTTGATCCATCTCCCTTTTTTGCCGAAGGAACTAAAAATAAGTTTCGAGATTCAAATAATTGGATCTTGGAATAAGAATATAATAAAGCCGAAAATATTTCTTGCACTACAATCAGTTTTCTCTTTACGATATCATGTTTAGAAGAAGTCTAAATAGTATATGCTTATTTATTTTTCCCTATGGGAGGACCATATGTCTCTCTCTCATGCAAAACTCACAAGAAAGAAAGAAACTCCACTTGATCATAAGGATCGAAACTCTCTTTATACACGCGCACTCCCATTATTATGAACCTTCTTTATTCTTTTTTGGCATTTTTGGTTGTTTGCGAGTGTAGATGGCCCCAGCTTCAAGACTTCTGCTCTTTCTTTTCTCTTTTTATGTGCATGCTTTTTGACTTCCCTCCTTTTGGTCAAAAATTTAGGATGGTGAAGTTCTTCAAGGACCCAAGAAGAAATTCCAGTAAAATAGTGATAGCAGTTGAAGTGGCAGTTAATCTCGACCAAATAGATTCCGGGTGCATTGAATTTTAGGGTTCTTGTTCACCTTTCCCTATCTTTGTTAGACACTAAACTCGAGCCCGAGAAATTTTTCCCCAAAAGAACTGGTGATGTAACAAATCATTTATGTGCGGGATTCAGAAAAAAATTTATTTGACTAGCTACCTACGAATTGAATGCAGTTACTAAAATGAACAACATGCGTGTTTTGCTAAATGCCTTCTTCTTCTATTTTAGCCTTCGCCTCGGTGATTAGAATCCATCCTTTCACTTTCAATTTCAATTTCAATATTCAATTCTGTTTTGAAACAAATGCTCAGTCCCCTCTGTGTCTCTTGACTACTGCTCTCTCTCTCTCTCTCTCTCTCTCTCTCTCTCGGTTTGCAATCCAAGATCGTTGGTACGAAACAGTGACTCCTCGGATTAGGTAAGGTTTACGGCAGGGAAAGAAAGGGAAACCGTATCATATCCAAGACGCACGACCGTCCCAATCTAAAGAAGCGAGGGGAAGCGGGTGGAGATTCTGATGTTGCAAGAGGGAAACCTTGTTTTAACGGCTTCGAAAATAAAAGCCCAATTTTTGACTATTTATCGAGGGGGCATAAGCCATTATTTTATGCAGAAAAAAGTGGGGCCGCCATAATTGCAAGACTTTTCTAATTGGTGGGCCGCCTCTAGAATGGCGTATTATGCATCGAACTAGTGCCAAATTGCGAATGATGCCGACCTCTCCCGCGATGGTGGGAACAACAGATCATGAGGTGGGAAAAAAATAGAGGGGAATGTTGACTACATGACCATGCCACCCAGGGAAAAAGCTTGGTTTTACTATTCTATTCACGAGGATTACCCATGAGAGATCTCTGTCAATCCCCACTTAGCTATTTAACATTAGGGTGGTGTGCTAGACTCCATCTTATTTCTTCCCTATGTAAAAGTTGTAGTGGAATGTGCGTGGATGAGTTGACTTGGTCAGGGACACGCGGTATACTTTCATCCCGAGGATATCACTGAGGGAGAGCTCAAGCTAAGCTCACCAACGTAGCTAGTTGGACCCCCTTAAAAGTTTTAGCCAATGTGTTATCTCTACTCGAGAATTCTCCTTCTTGGCTAGCCCATGTTGGTGTAGACGACATCTACCCTTTAGAATTCACCTCGACCAAGTTTGGTGGGTAGTCGGGGGAGAACATTTGTCATCTCAATTAAAGAATTACATGGGAGAAATATGATTTGAGATATTTTATCAAACGTTGGTAAACATTGGGAGAGTGAGCTACAAAATACCACAGGCTTTGATACTATCATTTGGGGATGCACGATGGAAGTCTGAGACGTTCACTTGGGAAATTCATTAAGGGGTTGTCAAAATTCGAGCCCGTCAATATATTTAGTTTGATCAATCTTGATTAAATACTTAAGCCATTAAGTTATGAGTTAACTCGGTTATTAGCTAGTCCACATTATATGGATACTTATCCAATAAGTCTTAAATCTATTGTACGGCGGCCATTTTAGTCTTTAACCTTTCACTTTGACCAATTAATCATTAAATTGTTTAGGATTGAAGTGGCCAAACTAGAAAGTTTAAGACTAAATTGACTGTTGTATAATATGTTTAAGACTTTTTGGACCATTTTCTCCCACATTACATCACATCTTCATGTGAAACTTCTTTCGCATACACTCTCACACATGCAAATAAGTTAGCATTGCTGTTTATAACTCTAACTCTATTGTTCTAAATATTGAAGCTTTTAATACATACGTGCCAGGATTGAAGTCTCATAACTCATTTTTAAAAGGATGCATATCTTGAAATGACGATTGTTAAACTCAAGTCAACATTTCATCTTCATTAAAAACCATTGATAACCCTTGTCTTTTTTTTTTGTCAGTCCTATTCTATTCCTATTCTAACTCTCACTCTCAGACTTTTGCCCTGCCTCCTTGCAGGGTGTGGGAGTCGAAATCCACTCCTGAAACTAAGTCGTCCCCACCTCAACCCTCCCTGAGAATGTGGGGATTCGAACTCCCCACCTCCCCCTTCCATGTTAGAAGGGTGGCTATTGATAACCCTTGTCTATTAGATTGAAAAGTCTCTTTCATTCATTGTATAAGGAGATTGACTTGAGGTACCCTTTGACGATACAAAGTGCAGAAAAAATCGAAGCACGTTTCAAGCTTTCCCCTATCAATTATTCAAGTCTAATTCACACCAATTGAAATGCAGAAACCATAGCGCGATGGATCGTTTCTTCCTGCGTTCATTGGTTCTTTATTTGCAATTTGACTTTTCACAACACAAAATTTAAAGCCAAAGAGGAAAATATAAAGTTCGTATTGGAAAATCATTTGTCCTGCCAAAATAAAGACAGAAAAAGAAAGTCGCGGGGAATCACATTATTGTCCACAACCTCTGCGTGGCTCTGGGACGGACCACGTCGGACATTGCTTTGAAAGAACGGTTGACCAAAGTTCAAGAGTCCTTTTGGCGTGGGATGCACACAGAAGGATTCTTGCCTAAAAGGTCCCTACTTTCATGCATTTTTCTTCAATTAAATCTGGTAATATTTCGTTCAACTATATCCGAAATACGATGCCTAATTATAATTTTAACTAGTCATTCTTGCAATTTAATTATTGTGTTTCATTCGGCAAACTCAAGTCCAATTGAAAGCTCGAACAATCAATAAGTAGTTCATTGTTCTTCCCTGTAAAGAAAAGCAAAAAAGGCAAAAAGAAAGAGACAACAATATATGATTATAAAGTACATTAAAAAAAAAAAACCAAAGAAAAGGAAGGAGAAAAGGATCTAGGTCAGACATGATTCCCAAAGATCAGAGGGAGAAGTACACCTTGCAGACAGACACGTACGCAGAGAGAGTCCCACGTACAGAAGAGAAGTTCCAGAGGATTGGCCCCCACCATCGTGCAACACGCATTATGGCGCACCAATCCCCAGGGCCCAACCAATAATTAAGCCACTTTGCACGCTTAAAACCTATGAATTCTAGACCGAACTCGACTTCACATGGATCAGATTCATAACGACCGTTCAATACATGGACTAGGCATGCGAAGTTCTCGTAATTAGTTATTGTGATTGCATTAAGTTTCGGCAAGAATTTCTCCATCTAACTTATAAATCTGATATTCATGATTTGTTCTTCTGACATAATTTTATTGCGTCGTATTATTTATATAGATATATTGAATTTGATTTCATTACAAGCACAATGCAAGATAAATGAACTTTTCTGAGTCCTTATGTAAGAAATTACAAAAAAAATTCTTTCAAGAAAAATGTGAATTAGGAAGGATTTATAGACATTAGTTAAGCATGTCTAAATGTGTGCTTGAACGGTTTGGGAGAATAAACTCAATTATGTAAGCAAAATAATTCGGCCATATATATATGTATACATATTCTTAATCACCTATCATGCATATGTTGTGCTCACATATCATGTCGTGAAAACGCTTGCAATCTGAAATGAATTATTAGGTGTTTCCATAATACTATGTTTACACTCATATAGACTAATAACACGCCAAAAACATCATCAAATTCCTTTGCTTTTCTTTTCAAGACATGTGACTTGGCAAGGGCCGAGCAACGACAAATCTAAAGCCTCGCCGCCATTGCGCATTGGTGAGGATAGAACCGCAATTTCGAAAATTTAGCGATGGCAAAATTGAAAGGAAAAAAGGAAAATCATTAGCATTCGGGAAAATCGCTCAAAGCTAGAGCCGGGCAGGACTCACATTGAGTTAAAAGACTTGGGAAATATTAAATTTAGCTCTAAGTGGTATGGAATTATGGAATTATGTTATCAAACGCCTCTTAACGTTGGCTTAAAAGATCTGTGGAAGTGCCAAAAAAAAAAAAACCATTTTGAAACGCTGGCGTCAAAGCCGATCGTACCAAATCCCAGGGCGCGGTCGTCCCCAATTCCCATCAGTTCCCTCCCCTCGTAAAAGCTGCAACCCACATAGCCTGGGAGGGCAGTACAGTAGGGCAGAGCAGAACCCCAGCTAAGGACGGAGGACGGACGGAGGGGGGGTGGTTGCTGTGCAGAAAGGGCAACGTAGAATGGTCCCATGCCATGGCAACAAGAGTCAGCAAGCTCCTCTGTAGCAGGACCACCGCAACCTCTTCCCTACCTACGATCCCGATACGAACCTGACGGAAGCAGCACGGCCGAGAGAGAGAGAGAAGAGAAGGCGCGCCCGAGTCCCGAGCCGGACGACCCGAAATGTGGACTGCTGCTGACGCGAGGCCAGGCCTGACCGCACCCCGCCTTTTGTGGGTGGTGGTGGTGCTCCTGCGTATTGACCCCGGTGCCCTCCCCATGCTCTTGGTTCTTTCTTTTGCTGAGGTGGGATTGGTATGCGTGGGGCGGACGTCACGCGAGGGTTCTTTTCGAGCGTGCTTGGGGTTATGCTGGAGCTAGGGGATTGATTCCGTGTTTACCTTGCTCTTGCTCTCGGGATAGCGTAAATGTTATGTAACGTTTGTGGAATTCGATGATTGACATGTACCGAATCATGTCGTGATTCCTCTGCGTTCGAAATGCCCGGATGGGGTTCTTGCTGAGCTCGAATAACTTAAGTTCGAAATGGTTCGTGGGTATCGGTCTGTTGCTTGTTTTATCTGAATTATGAGGCGTCTGCTATTAGGAGACAAATCCAGTGAGTAGCAATATCCGGCTAATTATCACGCTTGATCCCGAAATATAACAAAAAATTTCCTTGATTAGATGAGGCATGAAAATGGTTAGAGTAATCTATAAAATATATGAACCACATTATATTCCCTTTTCACAATTTGAGCTTTGTGGAGCAATATTAAAGTTTAGAGTCACAAATCTAGGGTTCCGCCGCTTATTTCCTCTTTCATTTGTCTATTAGATTTCTATTTTTATATTTGATGTGTGTTTTCATGGTTCGTCCATTCAGATGTGAATCATGCATTGAGCTCGAGCTCAAGTTTGATTTCGAGACGAGATGACTCAACTTCTATATATTTATTTTCTGTTGAGATGATGCCCATATGAAATTCACGCTTTCCCATCGATCTCCAAGAAGCACAAGTACATCAAGGCGGGCGTACGTGCGGGCTTGAACTCGCCCATCATGCCGGGTCGCCTCTGACTCAAATCCGCCCCGACCCATATAGACTTTCTTATCATTGGGGGATCGTTTCACGCTTAGTATATTGCGCGCTGGTGCGCAGTGTGCACCCTTACAAGAAAGTACAGCCGATAGAGGCCAAGGAATTGTGACGTCAGGGGTTACATATATGTTTATATATAATTTATATTTATTTATATATAATATATTGGGGGAGAGAGAGAATAGAATTGGGGGCAAACGGCAAGAGAAGCAAAAGAGTGGGGGGAGAAAAACACTAAAAAAAGCTTTTGGACCACCTCCTTCCTTTCCAATGGACAAAAATTAAAGCTTACTATTATATGTGTTTTTTTCTCTCTCTTTAAGAGCCTCACTCTCTCGGGTCGGCGCGTGCAGGTAACGCACTCCCCCTCCCAAAACGCTAGGGTTCATTAGTTCATTTTTGTGGTGGCCTTTGCGTCCCCAATTAATTCGTACCCACAAATTAGGGCTCCATTAGTGTTCGGGATGTAATGGCACGGAGAGCGTCAAAAGAATATAAGGACGTATTGATGTAATGTTTTTTGGTTCTAGAGTACGCTAATTCGACGAGTCACATGTCGTTGGATGAAGAGGTGATGAAGATCTCAATAGTCCCTGTCTAAGTTGATATTCCTTTAGAAGGAATTTTGGCCAAGCAAAAACATGCTAATAAGTACTTGAATGCTATGTTTTAACGACTTGAATGCAAATGAACTTAATGAGGTTTGGAAGATTTTCATCTTTGATGCATAAATTATGGAAGAATTAAATGGTAAATGCATGAACGGAACTCAGCTAAAGCGGAGCTCTTTGATTCGGCTTTCATGCAGAAAAGGGTAAACCAATCACTACCTTACTAAGGTCATTATGGATATGAGCATAGAAGGCAATCAACTATTTTAAATAGAAAATGTTGCCCACATAAGGAAAAAAAACACATTAACTTAGAAAGAGAAAATTTAGGAATGCATAGTTATAGGACACATGAAGTACGACTAATGAAACTTTGCTTTCAGGACAACAATGAGGAAGAAGAAGAATCATGTCCTTGGTGTACGCAAGTTCCTACATTAAAGCTTCTTGGTGCCGATATAAAAAGAAAGGAACACGAACTTACTCACCGAGACATAATTATTTTAATTTTTTTTCGTACTATCAAAAACCTTACACATACTCACTTTAACATAAATGCTCTAGACTTTTTTGGTATCAAACTTATACATGTGTGGTGTATATACTCTCTATTTCAGTATCTTTAAGATACATTTATAGACTAGTATAAGTTTAGAGTTTTTAATCACACCAAAAAGAGTATGGAGTGTTTAGAATTTTGGTGAGACAAAAAAATTCCAGGGTATTTGTATCGAAATGAAGGTCTTGACCTTTAATTTATGAACAATTGTAGTTGAGAAAAAAGAAAAGTCCTTGGTGATGCAAGCTCCACCATGAGGCACGGCGCGCGTGGATTTTAGGCATACGCCCACCAAAATAAATTGAAAGGCGAAGAAAAAAGAGGAGGAGGGAGAAAATTAAAAGGGAGATGCGGTCCCATCTTTGTTTTGTGGGGGCGCATCTAGAGAGAGAGAGAGAGAGGGATGGGAGGGGGGGTAACTTTAATAGGCGAATTAATTAGGAATTAGATGGGAGAGGGAGAAAACATTGGACCACCTCATCTCCTCCCATGCACAGTCCCTTATTTTGGGAACATTTTGAACAACCCACCAATCGCATCTCATTCTTTCCCCCATTCTCTCTCCTCTCTCCCAAACCCCATTTCCACCATAATTCCCCCAAACAAACAAAAAAAAAAAAAAACCCATCTCTCTCTCTCTCTCTCTCTCTAGAAGTTGAGTCTCGGTGAAAGTTTTTATTTCTTTTTGTGGGGGCTTTGGGGAGAGAGAGAGAGAGAGAGAGAGTACACACGAAAGAGAATGCCCCCACCAAAAACCAAGATCCCAAGAACCCCAAAAGAAAGTCACCACTGAAAACCATCTGAGAAAAGCCTGCCACAACTCCCCTACTTAGGTACTCTCCCCTCCTTGGGATTTGTGACCTACAAAGATTTGCCCCCCCAATTCTCACTCTCATTTCTTCCTTTTTCTATGCATGGGGTGTCATCATTTCATGCGCTCTCCCCCTTGCATCTTTTCTCATGCTTCGGGCGTCCGATGGCCGAATTAAAAAAAATAATAATAATTTGACTTTCTCATTGTTCACAGGGGCTTTTTCACACCAAGGGGTCTCGTTCACAACACATTATAAAACCCAAAAAAATAGTGCATTTCACTAGCATATGTGTTGGTCATGTGGCGGCTTGTGGGTTGTTGTTCATCTGGGCAAAACCTCCCAATCATAAGGTGAAGAGGCTGCCGATCCATCGCCTATGGCGATGCTTCGTAATGCAGAGGATCGAAGCGCCTCCCCGGGGCTTATTATTTTTCTATGCTGTTGGGGGCGTGGAAAATAATTGAGGGCAAATAGATCATTTCGGTTCCTCTAGGAAGTCTATTTTGGACGTATTTATGTCGTGGTGCATTGACCCACTCGAGCGAAGAGAGAGAGAGAGAGAGATGGAGAGAGAGTGTTTGTGTGTGTGTGTGTGGGGGTGATGATCGTGCCTAGGATGGAGGACATCATCATGATCATCGACCTCCATCATCTTCTGATCGCTCTCCCTCTCTCTCTCTATCTGTGAGAGCCGAAGCATCTGATAAATTCCCTCTCTCTCTCTCTCTTTTTTACTAGGTTGAGCTTTCCATGGCGTACCAGCGCCATACCATGTTTGCTCGTTGACAGTACGGCAAAGCAGCTCCCACTTCTTCCTTTTTCCTCTCTCCTGACCATCATCACCATCATCATCACCATCTTAAACCCCTCAATAATTCCCACTCCTTGTTTAACTGGTAAGAACTCTCACTTCTCTCTCTCTCTCTCTCTCACGAAAGGGTATGAGCTGCAGGAATCAAAAGCTCGGCACATCCCACCTGATCGAATCGCCAAAGGACTTGTTTTTTTCCATCCTTTCTCGATCTTTCACCTCTTTGAAAGATTGAAAGATCTGGGTCTCTCTCTCTCTCTCTCTCTCCACCCTCGTTAGTATTATTGGGAAGTTTCTTGCTCTTCCCATTTTCCCCACCCCGCCTTTCCTGAAGAGATCAAAAGTTGTAGCAGAAAGGACAAACCTTTTGCTATCAGAAACTCCAGAAACAGAAGGCAACTCTTGCTGATACACTAGCCCCGGAAAAAGAAGCAGGAGAAAAAAAAAGGGAGAAAGAGAAAGAGAGGGAAAGAGAGAAAACAACATTTTTCGGGCCATCTCTGTATGCCCATGCGCAGTGAAGAGAAATCGAGCCACATGGTGGTCTCGTCCTCAAGCACCGGTGGGTTTTGCTACTCGGACTTGTCTTCTACCCACAACCCGGCGATCCAGGCTCAGCCCCATCTGGTGAGTCATATGCCGAGTTACGACTCCGGCTCGGAGATCTTCAACTTGGCCTCCGGCATGGACATGATCGGCTTCCCCAAGGACGGTCTGCCGAGTCACCCTCCCCAGAACCACGTCGCGGGAACGAGCGCACTTTTGTGGAAAGGCAATGACTTCTTCGCCAAAACTGTGAGCCCCAACAACAATAACCAAAGTGGACCTTCATCATCGAAAACGGTGGCAGCGGCGGGCCTCGATGACTCGGCGGCCAGCGAATTCTACCGGCACGAATTCAACAAGACCGATTTCGTGCCGGCCAATCAGAATCTGATGACGGCAGCAGCGACGACTTCGCAAGACGAGTCCACTTGGCAAGAGAACAACAAGCTTGTGGTGGACGATTCTTCCATAAGGTGCGTCTTTCCGTGCGAAGGGAACGAGAGGCCGAGCCAAGGCCTCTCCCTCTCGCTCTCCTCGGCCAACCCTTCAAGCATCGGACTCCAATCCTTCGAACTAAGGCACACCAACACTAGTGGTGGTGGTGGTGGCCATCACAGTGATCATCATCAGCACCAAGGCGACATGAGAATGTTTGCTGCTTCGACTTCGAAAGAAGGGTTCTTCGGGAAGTCCCATCTGGGGGGTCATATTCACCCACAGCAAGCGATGATGATGATGCATCAACAGGCCGGGCAGTTTCAGCTGAGGAATTCCAAGTATCTGGGTCCTGCTCAGGAGCTTCTGAACGAGTTTTGCAGCCTCGGGGCTAAGCAAAGTGACTTGATAAAGCACCAAAAACCCAACAAAAGCAAAGCTTATGATGATCAAGACGGTGATAACGGCGGACCAAGTGGGTCTTCAAAGCAACAGTCTCTCGGGTCACTCGAGTTCATGGAGTTACAGAAGAGGAAGACAAAGCTGCTTTCAATGCTTGACGAGGTTTTTTCGTATTTTCTGGGGTCTTCTTTTTTTTATCAGTTTGCTCTCTTATACAAGCAAGGATGAAACAAACACATGATATGCACGATTTCATCAGGTTGAGACACAGAAAAGTTCGAAACTTTTTTTAAGTGAGTGGGTGCGGATGATTGTTTCTTGAGCTAATTAAGCAACTGAGAGGGGCCTTTCAATTAATGCTCACATCCTGCCAATTCTTTCGGGGTGGGGTGGGGGGGTGTTCCCCCTTTGTTAATTACTTCAGAAATTTCTATTCCTTTTCCTTTTCATGGCATATGCATAACTGTTTAGTTGCTCTAACAAGTATCAGCAACTGACTTTTCAAAGTTCCATTTCCTTTTCCCTCCCCTCTTCTCCACTCTCCAGCTGATTAATAATCTTGGACTTTATATAGGTGGATAGAAGATACAGGCACTACTGTGATCAAATGAAGGCAGTGGTATCGTCCTTCGAGGCAGTGGCAGGGAGCGGGGCGGCGACGGTCTACTCGGCGCTGGCCTCGAAGGCCATGTCGAGGCACTTCCGGTGCCTAAGGGACGGGATCGTGGGCCAGATCCAGGCAACGAAGAAGGCCATGGGGGAGAAGGACCTCGCTTCCCCAGGGACAACGAGGGGTGAGACGCCACGGCTGAAGATCATCGACCAGGCTCTGAGGCAGCAGAGGGCATTCCAGCAGATGACTATGATGGACAACCACCCCTGGCGGCCCCAGAGAGGCCTGCCAGAGCGGTCGGTGTCGGTCCTCCGTGCCTGGCTCTTCGAACACTTTCTTCACCCGTAAGTACTTCCA
Source organism: Eucalyptus guilfoylei (assembly GCA_016097605.1). Taxonomy (NCBI): domain Eukaryota; kingdom Viridiplantae; phylum Streptophyta; class Magnoliopsida; order Myrtales; family Myrtaceae; genus Eucalyptus; species Eucalyptus guilfoylei. Next base: position 28,018,570 of record CM027863.1, read on the forward strand.
TCCATCCATCCATCCACCCATCCACCCATCCACCCGTCTGTCGATTTGCCTAGGCGCGAAAGTTTCGAGCTTTATCTGTAGGAGAGGATACTGTAAAGTGGTGCCGTTCTATTTAGCGACTGTTTGCGGGAGAGCAAATTCGGGTTCTCAATCATTAGCTTGCCTAAAACAATGCTATTACCTTTTGGTAGTTTGTGTCCAACCATCTTTCAGGTTCCACATATTCTTTTGTCATTTTAATCACACAAACACATATTTAGTCTCTCTTCTGGATTGCATATTTCTCTCCAAGCTCTCTTGTTCCTCCATGATCTTCATCCTGACGCATTGGACCCATCTGTGTGTGTGTGCGTGCGTACGTGTGTGCGTGTGTGTGTGTGTGTGTAAGTCTCTAAGTCAACAAGCTGAGGGCGTGTTTCATGGGGGGCTGTGTTTTGCAGGTATCCAAGCGATGTTGATAAGCATATTTTGGCTCGCCAAACAGGCCTATCGAGGAGCCAGGCACGTCCACATCGTTCTATGTTACTTTCTCTTTAGTTTCATCCGGAATACTTTAACGTCCTCAAATAAGATAGGGATTAAAAAAAGAACATACCTCATCATCATCATCAACGTGTACCCTAAGAACAAAAACCCTAGCGCTTATAATATCTATCGCGATAATCTATCGTTTCCCCTACGCGATTTCACATTTCTCTTAATATACTAATGCAGGTGTCCAATTGGTTTATTAATGCGAGGGTGAGGCTGTGGAAGCCCATGGTGGAGGAGATGTACATGGAAGAAACAAAGGAGCACGACAACATGGGATCCTCCGACGGGGCCGCAGATCTCGAAGATGATGGCCGGCCAAATAACCATAACCGTGAGGCGACACGTGTCGAGGATCAGAAGCCGACCTCGGATCAGTTGGTCCGGATTGACTCCGAATGCTTCTCCTCCATCATCACCAGCCCCGACAAGAGCGACCAGCACCACCACTCCAAGATGGCTGCCACAAGAGCCCCGCAGAATCACCACCACCACTTGCACCCGCAGAACTCCGGTTTCGGGCGTGTTGGAGATGCGTACGGGGGCATGGAGATTGACTTCTCGTCCTATAATCACCACCCCGTGACCTCAGCGGCCCCGTACAGCAATGACGGCGATGCCAGTCATCAGAATTTCAATGGGGGCGGCGGTGGCGTGTCGCTGACGTTGGGGCTGCAGCAGCACGGAGGGCCGAGCCATGGGGTGAGCCTGGCTTTCTCCTCGGTATCGCAGAACTCGCTGTTCTACCCTCGAGACCACATCGAGGATTGCCACCCGGTTCAGTACTCGCTCCTCGATGGCGAAGGGCAAACTCTGCCCTACCGGAACTTGATGGGAGCTCAGCTGCTCCACGATTTGGCCGGTTAAAATGGAGATAGAAAAGATGAAATTGCTTCATTGCAATATGGATATATCTGGTAGGGGTTTATTATCATGAAAGATGACGATATATATATTTATTAGATTATATATTTAGGTATAGATTGAATACCCCATACATGCAAAGAAGAGGAGAAAGAAAACATGGTGTTCGAGACGTACTTTTGACAGGTGCTAGATGCCTATTATGAATCCTTTTTCCCTTTTTTCCATGCATATGGTTGGTAACTTGGCTATGTTCTTTATCTTTGTTTATAATTTCTCCAATGGGATTGGAAGGATGGATTACAACATTTAGCTCGCGACACGCCACTCTTTCGGAGCTGCGGTTTGATTAAATGCTGCATCATACATAAAGATTTTTATGTGTGATTTGTCCTCTCTCGAGGCAGATTCATGTTTTGTGGCTGATTTTTCGACTGGATTTCAAAGGGTTCTTGGTGTTCACATACCCTTCTTTAGATATTTGTTCTTGAGAAGAAATTTAAGCATGAAGAGAAGGGTCATTTGGGATTTTTTGGTCCCTGGAGATTAAGACATTTTGTGGTGTTTAGAAAGCAAAATATCAAGATCCTTTCTTTGTTTCTTGAGTTGTGGTCCCTCAAGATAGGTGATCTTTCATGCCAATAAGTTGCTTTGCTTTATGATTTGTCCACTTTAGACGGTTTACGCTGTTGCCTTGGCTATGGAAAAAAAGGTGCTTTTTAGTACCCCTTTTATTTCTTTGGTTAAAGAAACCTGAAAATTTTTTTTTTTAAGGAACAATGGACAGATTTTCCTATTTTTTCTTCTGGGTTTCGTAATTTACTTCTTGCACTAGATTTTTTTTTCCTATTATACTCTCACGTGAATATTGTTGTTTCTGATCATGCGGGATTCTTTTTTTTTCCTCATCATTCTACTATAACATTCTACTACAACTACTTATTAATGTTGATAACTGGATGTTACAATGTCTTCCTCAACAGTGGTTTCTTGTCTTAATCACAAAATCAATTCTCAAATTCGCTCATCTGTATCATAGCGTGGCTAAAGCAAACAACATCTGCTCGTCGTGTCGACACATGTATTCATTCGATTGAATGACTTATCGTTATTGATTTCAGTCGTTTAATTGAGCAATAAGGGGCTTTTTCTTAATACCGGATCTTATATCTAACCTTCAAGTTCATGTTTCTCCTTCATCTATCACTGCGCACTAGTGCTATGCAAGTAATGTTTGGACTCTAATTTCGCTTGGATGAACATCTAGTTTAATTCCAAGTTTTTATGTTCATTTGTTGCCCCCACACAAGCAATTTTAGGGGATTAAACAGTTAAAACACTGACAATCTTCTCGACACGGAAAAGTTGCGAATCTAAGTTTTTTTTTTCTACTGAAACTCTCTAACTTGTCGCAACTATGTATAGCCATGGATAATTTTCTACATAAACATAGTACTTATGTTTGTGTTCGGGAATATGAAGACGTATCATCAAGTTCGTTCCAATTTAAAGAAACTTCAATATATGACTATTAGGGAATGGATATATAGGTATTACTAATTTTATGAATCACGCAGACAAATTTTATCAAGCAAACAGGGGAAAGAATCAAATGCAAAAGGGGAATATCCAAGATTAGTTTCTAAACTTCTTATGCTGGATTTGTTAAAAAAATAACCAGTGAAGGAGCAAGAAACTGAATCTGGTAGATGGAACCAAGCAATTACACTCACCGACATTTTTCCAGAGAAAAAACAGCTTAATGAACGATGTGCGGTGCGAGAAAGTTTACTTAGAGTACCATCTGATATCAACATGAAAATGATAGGTTTGATTACACTTTAGATACTTCCAGTGACGTATAGGCCATTCCTAAATATTATATTTACATATACAAAAGGAAAAAAGACCTAACATAAGTCATGACCGGCTCGTGCATTTAATCGACGGACATAGCTCATAACGATGGAGACAGATAAATCACGATATTATTGTTATGATACAAAGATTGACTCTATAAAATTGATTATCAAGCAGCATGTAGCAGAATATTCTTGTTGCACGCACACTTCGCTTGATTCAGCCCCTGGTTGTGCACGGGCGAAGGAGGAGCCGGCATTCAATTTATCATATCTTGTATACGAGTATAAAAAGTAGGAAGACGGACTCTTGTAGCTGAAAACCATCTAGCGCCCCCCAAACGTCTCGATCGATTATCGAAAATCGACAAGAAGTACATCATAAACCCTGGTAGCGATGCGCTTTCTTAGGGCGAAGCAGGCTCTGAATCATGCGCAGATGATCAAACGACACTCATCCGAATACTGATCGATCACTCAGAGCCGATTGATCCGCAGGCTCTTAGCACCGGCCCTCGGCCCTACTGAAGAGCTTGTTCAGTACACATGCAAACAGACGCACGGAGGACCACCACTATGAATATTCTTTCTCGACGTGACGTCCGGAACACGAACCCCATGAGCTCGAATCGATTCCCCTAAATTCACTCACCGCAAATGTCCCCATTCGGAGCATCGTCGGTAAGGTAAGATACACCTTCGAGTACGAAATCCCGGTGAGCGATGTGGACCTTTCATATGTGTCGCTTCTTGCGTAGTGAGTTTTGTTGGAGAAAAGTCTTTTCATCAATTTCAGGTCAATGCGTCCTTTGCCTGCTTAGTTTTTCACCTTAGCTACACTAAGTTAATTGATCATCAGAAGCAAGAGAACTAATCCCAACACGTATGCGGAACCCAAGTTTGCCAACTTTGGACAGGTTGGTCCGTGCATAAGTACAAAATCTACCGTATTCATCTTACGCGGTTGATTTCGAGATATTCAACAGGTCGCCATGTTAAAGTTAGCTAAAGTAGTGATAAATCCCGTTGGTAAAATAGGTCCTATGAAAAGTGTTATAAGCTAATGGGGTGATAATTTACCGCTTCTTAAAACTCCGAGTCTAATGCTTAATCAAAACATATGGCGAATCGGTGGGGCATTATGTGATGTAGCAAGATGCGAGGTGGGCCGTTAAACAAATGGACCATATTCAATGTCCCATAAAGATCTACCACATCGTTTAGTATATCAATTTTGTAGATTTTTGATGAACTTATTAGGAAAAATTATTTAATCTGCTTTAAACTTATTGTACATATATCAATTCAAATCTAAATTTTTTATTTTGCCAATTTTCCCAAACTTTGCGTGAAATTACAATACTTTCATTCCAGTAAATTATTACCAAAAATCGCCACATGGTAGTTTAGTCATTACTGGCCATCCTACATAGTACACCACCAATTCAGCAGTCTCTAACAAAAATTGGCCTTAAGGATTGCGTTGAAATTTCACGCAAAGAATTGTGGTTAAATTGACGAAATTGAAATATTTAGAATTGAACTGACATTCATTAAGTATATTAAAGACGGATTGGACAATCTCTCGAGACTAAACATTTCTTTTGTTTTATCCTAGAGATTGAATCTCGACCGTAGATAATCACACCCGACTCATCGATTCTCAAGAGGTCACGACCATGAGGACGATTCTGGGGGTTCTCTTGTAAAATAGGCTAAGGATCCATCAATTTGGCCTCTCTATCTGTTGGATCTTCATTAGATGCATGTACCGTCTCACTTGTCCCGTGTTGCCAACCCAAAACATTTTTCAATAAACCTTCCGACCCCATCCATGGTGCTAGTACACGCCACCCAAGCACAAAAGGGGAAGACAAACTAAATAAAGAAAAAAGACATAAACTACACGGACAAAATAATGAATGATTGCACCGCACGTATTTTACTCAGTCGAACGACAATTTTGTCCCATCGGTAAAAGGAGCTAACCTAGATCTTGCCCCTTACGTGGTGCTTGCTTGCCCTAGGTAATTTAATAATTGCGTAAATTTCTCTTCCGCCAATCGTAGTCTTCCAAGCAGTGGAGAAGAGCTAGCTGGAGACTTCTTGATCCATTTTGAAGACTACCGTATTTTTCTAACTTGTCCTACTTTATTTCATTGCACTTTTTGAGTGAATTAGTGACAAAGAAAGTACATAGTATCACAATAGAGATGCTTTCGGAGCACGATCGTACCTTTTCATGAGGGAAATGGGAAAGTCGACGTAAGAAAGACGGTTCGAAAGTATACAGAGCCCGGCATCCATCCTAGATTGATGTGATTTCCAACCATAAACGGTGCTATTGAAAATTATGTCGAAATGAATGGTAATATCAATCACATTCCCTTTTCATCTTATTGAAATATTTAATTAATAAATTATACTTTCATTTAACAGTTTAAATTTTTAGAACAGTTAGTAGTGATATTATAAAATATTACATTGTTTCAGAGCTGAAGGTCCTAAGTTCAAATTTTATCAAGCCCTATTTGTTTCTCTAATTTAGTTTTTTCACGCTTGGTAGCAGGCAGACAAAAGAACCACACTAAGCGTGAAGAGGAGTGTAAAAATATTTAACTAATAAATCATGTTTTTATTTAACAATTTAAGTTTTTAGAACAGTTGGCAATAATCCTACAAAATCTTACACATCTCCTCACCTTGGTTCGGATTGGGCCTGGATAATGGATAATGGGGCAAAGGATGGACCGACGCTTAGGGACATAGGTGAATTTCTGAGGAAACAGCCCAGATTATCGGTCTGCGAGAATGGTGTTCGAGCTCGGGAAGACTACAACAATGGCCCAAGATTGATTTTGGGCCCAATTTATGACCTCAAAAGCAAACGCGAGTATCTGGATTTGTATAGACCAAGATTCCTCGTTCTACGATTTGTATAAACATGGACTATCTGGGCTAATGGATAAGTACCTATACGGTTCGCAAAATTCTCGTTGAATTATGAGAAACAGAGCGGGGAAGACAGTTCGCATTTTCGGTCACGCAAAGCGATAGATTTCTGTATATCCGCCAACTCTTTGCCATTTTTGCAATGTCTAGCTAAGAAGATCGTGATATGAGGATCGGGTGCCGGTTGTGAGTTTGTGCTATGACGCACAGAACCGAGTTCTTGTGGAAGATACTTTCTCGACACGGAGAGGACAGATTGGTGGCTGGTTCTCCAAATGAGCACGCAATTAGACTCTGCATTGTATCAGATTCGCCTGCATTAGATGCTTTCGTTTTCTCTTTTTTTTCCTTCTCTGTCTCGGTGACAGAACAGTTCAATGAGTATCATGTATAGTGACGTTTCCTCTGTTTGTCTTAGTCCTGAAATGCCTCAAACTTTCTTGGTCACTGGACATGATTCTGCTCAAGAAAAGGTCCATCTCTGATCAGACTAGAAACAGATGTAGCCAGAATAGTTTCATGACAAAAGAAGAATCTCACAAAACTTTTCAATAATTTCACAATGAGATTACAAACGAGGGTGCTAAACATATATCGACATTATTTATACATTTCCTGGACAAAAGTCTTTCAAGATTCTCTAAAGCATTCTTTCTTGCAACTGGAAGAATGCTGGCGATGTGATGAAGAGGAAGCTCTGGCGATCACGGTGGCGATGGAATGGAAAGCTGTTGCGGCGATTCGGTACTTGATCTGCCCTCTTTTGGGGAGAGGCCTGCCTCTGATGAAGCAGCCCCTGTTGCCCAACATTGCCGATGATGGAGCGACATCCCTGACCTTGCCGTTCATGGTGCTGTTGCCGGAGTGAATCTCGAGGGGAAAGCTTTGATGGGTTTTCTTCGAATTGGAGTTTGCTTTCGGTTTTGCTCGAGTTGCGTGTGTTTGTGTGAATGTGTTTGAAAATTTTGAGAGCGTAGGTTTGGTTTATATAGTAGAGAAAAATGGGATTTGGCTAAGGCCGAGAGACTCAAGTCATTGGGGGTGGGTTGAGGGGGCATTACAGCGAGGACGACTAGCTGTACAAGATTCCTTTCTCCGACTGATCCTCCACTTCAGACAACTTGAGTCGTTTGCTGATTTTGTAAAGATAATCTGGCCTCAGCTGGGGCACACAACCTAAACCGCAGGTTTTTCATTGGTGTGGCATCATGTTTTGAGCCTCTCTCTTGCTCATGAGCCCCTGTGGCCTGGCTTCGATGATTTTTCCTTGCTGGCCTCCTGACCGGAAGTGGTAATTTTGGATTTGCCGGGGCGATATCTTGATGCGAATATGATAAGGCATGATGGCAAGAAACGCGATAGTAACATTGATGAGAATGAAAGTAACTCCGGAAGTACACAAATTGCAATGTTTATTCTGAACCATCCTTTTAGAAATGTGCTTGAATTTCTATCTCACTGATAAATGTCGAGTTGTTGAGTGGCCAAAAGAAATGACATTGTGATGGGTAACTTATGGAGTTTGGATTCAATTTAGCCTAGAGAGATAGAGAAATAGAATGGTGGAATTTTCAGGCCAATGAATTCATATAAGATTCTAATTTTTATGGTGTCCACGTACCAATGACTGCAGTTAATGATTAAATCGAAGTTCACATAGTTCGATCCATTTTAGGCGGTGCTCCACTTGAATTTAATGGATCAAATTTCTCATTGAACCTGACCGAAATATGATGTGAATCCTGAACAACCTTTTTGTTATCCACAAAAACACGAATCACTCGATTACTAAGGCCAAGTTGCAGCAACTTTTTCGGCAAAACCTGAAAAACTAGGCTGCAATACAATGGGTGGATAAACAGAAGCAATGACAAGGCATCCTTGGTGCTGGTTTCTGGATTTCCCTTTGGCTATTCATGCTCTTTAGAAAAAGGCAATAGCTTACTTTTATGCGCAATTTGACAATTGAAAATTGGCAAAGTTGTCAATGCCGTGCATGCTCGGACTCTAGCGAGCATATAGGCTACAATAGCACGATTCTGCGATCTCCGCATGTCCTTGTTCTCAGGGAGGACCTCCTCGGTAATGTCAAATGGGGGGCTTATTGTATTCTTTTTCTCTTGTTTTCTTCTGGGTTTTGTCCCCGTCGGCTGAACTCGCTTCGTTCCCTACAATACAAAAATACAATGCAGGGGTTCATCACGTGGCCATTGGTCGAGCTGTATACTTGCTGCTGTATCATCTCGTGGCGGACATCATCTGAAGATAAGAGATTGCAAGAACCTTCTGCAGGTTCATAGATATCCAATTAATTCGACCCGATGCACGATGCCATAGATGAACGCTCAAACGTGCCGACAAAGGAGTTAATTTTGTAAGACGAATTACAGGGCTTTAACATTTCCCTAGTGAAATTGGCCATGAGAGTGTGATTTGCCTTTGGCAAAGATGCATCTAATGCTTCTTGATGTACTTCATCAGACAGTTTTCTCGAGTCCTAAACTTTGGTCACGGCTCATGAATGGTTAAATTACGCGAGCATCTTTGCTCGGATTCAGGACCCTTTTAATCTTAAAATGGTCTATCATTGATTCTCAAAGGGAGGACATCAAGTAACAGGATCGAGGAAGTACCAAAGCATGAAGTGCTAGCCCATCTCACTCGGGTAATTCCATTTATGGCAATCCACGAGTCTTTATAGTTTGAGGAATGTATGTGGTTAACCTCTACTTGAGTAGGAGTTAGAGAACTTCCTATTACTGCAGATAGTATTGGAGAAAATATCTCTCAACAGCAAAGTAATTCCAAAAATTGCTCTCAATCTGATCAAATCAATCAAGCGATATACTCTTGACAAGTGTAGCAAGAGTTTTCAAAGTCGACAAATTCATTTTGTCTTTCTCTGCATAAAGGATTATACCTTTCCATGTATAAAGGCTGTAACTCGCAAGTACTCGGTCCTTCCTGGGAAGCCTCCTCCTCTATTCTCACTGCTGTGCATACGTGCATCTGCGTTGAGAACATGGCGTCATTGATGATTGGATTCATTCAATGATTTGGAGTCATAGTCATCTTAAAGAATCGGTGCACGGTCATCTCAGAGGGAATAAACTAAAATATCGTATGCTCCATGCCCTGCACCAACCCATCAATGTTCAGACATTCCAACAAAACGAGTTCCGGAACCAGGCCGCTGTTTTGCAACAAGCCGACACTGTAGAGAGAGAGAGAGAGAGAGAGAGAGAGAGAGCTATAATAAGAGATTTTTTTGCCCTAGAATAATGAGAAATTGAATTGGATAACCCAATGACACGCAAAAGTCTGTCCCTAAAGGCTAAAGCCACAGGAGTAGCATTTCTGGTGGACAGCTTTGCTTCTCTAGGCCTGCCAACCCCCTAGTTTGGTAGCTCATTTCTAGGATTTTTCTTCTAAAAGAGCATTACAATAGATTGGTAATGATTAGGAATGATGATTCAGATTAAAGCATTGAATTTAGGGAGGGTGGGCTTCTCTTTTCCCCCACTCTTTTGGAAGTTACAGCTTCGGCCCAACTCAAAAACCACCGGGAGTGATTCTGTCCTTAATTTCTTTTCGAAGTGGTAGATTTTTGAAATTATTTATAAGTATAGTAAATATTTTTCATGAAACATGTTAAGAGCGCACAATAGAAGTCTGTGTACCTTTGCCTTAGGATACCATATAAAAAAGAATTCAAGTTCTAGCCTATCAATATATTTAGTTGGATTTACCTAAATACAAAAATTTAAGCTAATGACTTGTGAGCCATTTAGGATATATATTAACTGCTACACACTTTACTAATTCTTCGATGTAGAACTTTTTTAACATATCTCATGCGTACATCTCAATAATCTCCACCTCACATGTGAACTTAGTGTTAAGCTGTCTTCCCTTTAATTCATGTATAATTATACATTAAGATATCTCAACTTAAATCTTCAATGCCCACCTTCCTCCCTAGTACTCTCTTTTTCTAGACCGAACTATGAAGGTTGTGATCGGGATGGCGTTACTAGAATGCACAATTGGTACACTACAATGTCCACCACCCAAAATTCACATTGGTCACTAGATTCATTCCTTGAGATATTCACCAAGTATTGGAACAGATTGGGGGTTCACCAATTTATCATCAACTCTAATATCATTATTGGAGATGCGTAGTAGGATTTCGATACATTTGTCGAGGAGATAGTTAAGAGAGAGTTCAAGTTTGAGTTCATCAATATATTCAATTAAACCCATCTTCATTCAAAAGCTTAAACTAATGAGTTATGAGCCAACTAGGATATATTAGCTACCTTATTCCTTATCAATTCTCCGATGTGAAACTTCTTTGATACAATTCACACTTACATCTCAATAAAACTATTAACTCATTTTTACTTCTTTACAAATTATTAGTCTCTCTCTTTTTTTTTTTTAAATAAACAAAAACTTTTATCCTTCTTTCTATTGCTTTAACTTTATGAACTCCTATATGAATTTACCAATCTTTATTATGTTCAATGATTTAATTGCAAATATGGAATCGGCAAAGATTCCTTGATTCCTTGCAGTGAGGCGGGGATAGGTTGATAGTAGTATTTGATGATTTTGTCCTCCATACGCTCAACAAATTTGTCTTCAATTTCACTAGCAATAGTAGTAGACACACGAGTATCGTCATTGGCGTAATGCTACAAGCCGCATCCTCTAAAAAAATAGACATTTCTTGAGCCTATATAATATAGTTTAATCCATTCAAAATGGTTTAAGTTAGAGATGTAAGATCTTAGTATGAAACAGATTTTCCAATTATGAGCCCACCAGAAAGATCCAAAAACCCAGTCCCCATCCTGCAGTTTGACAAACATTTAAAGAATAAAAGTTTAAACCTTAAAGAGTTCAAATAATTATTTATTGGCATTTTTTTGTTCTTTTGATTAAAAATGTAAGCTAGGTTTTGGAGGTAAGCTATTGCGTATTAAGTCATGTCCAATAATCAGCAATATGACAAATGGGTAGCACAAACCTAGGGTATTAACCATTAACTTATCTTGAGGCCCACTTCAGCATCACAAGCTTCCTCAAATATAGTAGGCTCCCATCCAATCTTTTCCCTTTATTATTGCAAAAAACAAAGGATAAAAGATTATGACCTCAACAATTCCCATAAACTCCTATAATAAAAGCCAAGTATGTTAAATGAATAATGTACTTGAAACAGGCTCTTCGCACTATTGCATTTACAAATAGCCAAATTACTAGGAAAGAAACTCCATGAAGAATGTACAAACCAAACCTGAGCAGGCATTGGAGGAGGCAATGGATTCTTGATCATTGAGATGATTTTTTCAGATGCTTATACTCAAAAGTAGATTGTTGCATTGATTAATAATTCAACATCATAATATGGCATCCTTTATTGTAGCAGGAGTGGTGAACTATACGAGTCCCAAAAAATGTTTACAAATCGATCAAACTCTATGTAGAAGTGCATACTCACACCAAAAAATCCAAGAGCTGCACATTGATCCTATCCTATGTATAAGTGCATGCTTATAGCAAAAAGACATAGGAGCTGCACATTGATCCTATCATATGGAGAAGTGCATGCTCATAGCAAAAAAATCAAAGAGTTGCACATCGATTCTACCCTATGTAGAAGTGCATGCTCATAGCCAAAAGGAAATCCAAAAGTTGCACTGATTGACATTAGTTAACTATCTACACTTTCAAGAGAATTTGTTTCATCATTTCGAAGTCAAAAAACCATGCTTCATCTTGCCTATGTTTCATCATTAAGGTCAATTCTGCAAACAAACATAATGAGAGTATTATAATTACTTCATGCAAAAACAAAATAAGATAATTGATGATATCATTTGGTCACATTAAACAATTGTTATACCTCATGCAAGGTGCCGCCTAAACAATTCTCTTTCTTTTCTCCGCGGCGCCCTTGATCCGAGTATTTGGTATACCTTTTGGCATTCTCTAAAGGGGATCAAATACTCGAATTCCATGATTTTCTACATATTCAGATTCATCACATTCCCCCAAGAAATCAACATGATTTTTACCTATTAGAGATTGCATTTTGGTTGTGATTTGAGAACAAAGACGCAACAAGGCTATAGTTGCAAGTTCCCCTGTTACATCATGATTGGCACTATCATTCATAACACTAAAAGCTAACTGCATCAACCTCTTCAAACGCATTGTCTTTGATTTAACCGCATCATGAGAGCTTTGTGCAACATCTTCACAATAAATCCATTGTTTTGCAATTTTTGTTCATCTTTTCAAAATATATTACGATGGAATGCTTGTAACATTTGCAACATTTGTCAAGATGCATAAAGCATGCCTACATAACCATCCTTGCATTTCAAATAACTTGCAGCTACAAGAAATGGTAGAATCACATGGACTAAAATGCACAATATGCTTTAGTTCACTACTTTCAGTTCCCATGATATAAGTATGTAAAGGTCTATCAGTTTCTGATCGAAGAACATGTTCTGATAAAACATGCAAGAACTCAGCCTGAAAATTCCTGTAAATGACATGAGTATATACTTGTGCAGCATATTGCAAATTTCTATTATTTTCAACCACAATATGTGGCTTTTCTCGAGCACACTCAAAATCATCAACAATTTCAGTGTTGCACATTTTTTCAGCTTGCTTCTCATAATGACTGACAAATTCAAATAAAATCATCGTCTTACATGCCATATCTTGAAATACATTATTTGTGCTCTCACTTCTTAGTGTAGATCTAATTCCTGCAGAAAAAAAATCACGGCCAAATGCATGACACCATTTATGACGCAGGCGACACAAATTATCCAACCAGTTGTTCTCACCTAAACTCCACTCCTGACACATAGCTTTTCAAGTGGTCTCCATTTCAATTTCAGATTCACAATGATATAGAAACTTGTGCCAATATTTATCACGAAAACCTAGCTTTCCAAGAAGATGTGCAATATGATATATAGCATTTTTCCCAATATGCCATATACATAAACGATGATCAGAACTCGGGAAAACAGTTCTAATAACATTTGCCATAGCATGATCTTGATTAGTGAAAATGGTTTTTGGTACTTTATTACCCATTGCCTCCAAAAAGGATTGAAATGCCTAAACAAAAGAAGTAATAGTCTCATCCATCAGAAATGCACAACCAAACAGAACATTTTTCCAGTGATGATTCAAGCCAACAAAAGGCGCACATATCATATTGTATTTATTTGTACGATAAGTAGTATTAAACACACTACATTTCCAAAACTATCATACACCAAAAAACATTGGTCAACCTCTGATCCTCATCCAATTGAAATGTGTAGGAAAAATCGCTTCCATTTGATTGTAAGCAATTAAAATGGTTGATGAGCTTTTGACAATCACCTGCATCAATTAGATTCTTTCTTTATTGTAAGAAATTTTGACAATCACGTAATATAAAGCGAATGTTATTTGGCCCATCTACTTCATCACAAAGATAAGAATATGCTTTTATAGCCTTTATACCGGCCCTAGTCATAGAAGTGAAAATACCTTTGCTAGTGTTTGTAATGTGTTGATACAAGTGTATAAGGTATTTTTGCTTATCCTCAATGAAAGGATGATTATGAACATCTTCAAACTTGGTAACTTCCCAGATTCCATTTTTGATTTTAAATTTAATGCAACCCTAGCATTTTGTTCTCTTCACTGTCCTATAAATATTTCTTTGTTCATGGGGTAAGATGGGTGGAAAGTGTCATTCACAATTATATACAAATGTGCATCTTCACAATACTCCTTTACTACCGTTCGCTTTTTGTCCTTTTCACATTCCAAATCCTATGCAAATTGCATATGCATTGTATGTATTATAGGCTTCATTCTCATTAACAAACACCATATCAATTCTGAATTCAAATTCTTCATAGTTATAACCTCATAATCACTTGCAAAACTCTTTTGGCCAACATATTTTGGTAACATAAACAACAATTATCCATTAGCAAATAATAACTAAAATTGAAAGCGAAATAAAAATAAAAGCAACAATTATTAGTCCATATTACTAACAGCAGGAGCACTATTCAACCTTACCAAGAACATGGCAACATAGGAACTAGATTGTCGAAAAGGTTGAGTGCACTCCAAGAACAAAGGTAAACGCAAAAGCCCCAAGGTTTTCTCATCTGAAACTTATGCATCAACAATAATAACAACTACAATCATAAAGAATCGAGGTTTTTGCCTTTACCCTAAAACAGAGTACTAAAGCAATGAGCATGACAAAAATTCTCGATGCCAACGCAGTATTCTCAATCTTGTCTCTCCAAAGTAACTACAAGAAATTGTACAAAGCCATTTGCAGATAAAAGTTGTTCGGTTACATGGAAGCTCCTGTAAAGGCAACCAAAATAAAACGAGATTCATTGATTCAAAATGCATCAGAATAGCCAATACCAACTAGAAAAAAATATAAGGTGCTGAGCATGTTTGATTCAAAATTGTACCTTACAATGCTTTGAAGACCAATAATAAGTAGGGAATACATTACATGGACAAAATAACACCAATTGCAAATCAACCATAACAAACCAGGAGGGGCAAGCTATCTTATATTCCGAAAGTGCTGAACATCATTCAATAATTGTTCGAAGAACATCTTGTAAGGTAATCGTTGCCTAAACTAAAGCACAGGCACTTATAAACAACATAATTGAGTAAAACAAGGCATTGGCCTCTTCTATGACATATGTGCAAAGTCAAGTGCACATTAATCTTCACGATTAAGAGGAGATGCAACCTTCACAAGAATCTCTTCCCTTTCTTGTTTCAACAGATTGAGCCTTTACCTATAACCGAACAATAACCACTTTTATCATAGTGTATATCTATGGAAGAGTAAACATAAGGATAGTAGATGAGATAAGCACCGATACCATTTTCGGACTTAAATATCCATGCCTTGTCGATGTTGCAAAAGTCAGTGAACTATTTAAGTAATTGAGACTGGGAAGCTTAGTCTTCTTCAGTTGCGATGTCCATCCCTAAGTGTGCCACCATGTGAGGGACAGCCTGAGAAACATCCACCTCAAACAAGGTTATGAATTTTTTTAGTGCAAATGGAAGCAAAGAAAAGAAAATACATTAGAATAAATAGCATATTGAAACCATGTGAGGGACTTCTATTGCACTCTCATACTGATACATTATCACTAAAAGCAACAGAAATGAAGTTGGAGAGAATTTATTTCATGTCAACCACCAAACTGACTTTTATTTGGGCTCATGAAACTAGTCTTGAGTATAATTAAATAGCATGAAAACCTAGTAAATCTTACACAAACATATTACTCTTATTTTGCTAATTAAATTGGAGGACCAACTAACAAATGTATAAAATCATAAACAAAGAATAAAAAGATCAATTTCACTTCCAGCAATTTATACCACATTGTTTTTTTTATTAAACAACATTTTGTAAGAGAAAATTCTAGTCTTTAAATTTTTTAATAAATTGAAAGCAAAAGTACATGAAAGGACATGACAACACTCCAATATTCAGATATAGAAAACAGTATAACACTGCAAAATCTTTACTAGCTTATTCAGGAGAAGAGTTCCCTTGATGGCTCTACCATCATTGAATAGACGACATTGGATCAGCAAAGGCTGCAAGAGAAGTGCAAAGAGCAAAAAAGTTCAACATGTACTGTGCGACAATCAAGCACCAGCACAAAAAAGAAAATCCCATCAACTACCGATTCACAGATGCCCTCACTAGGTATCTGCTCATTGTCGCCGCAGCCAGCAAATCTCTAGGATAAAAAAAAGAAGACCAAATCATAGGCAAATAGCATCTAGAATAGCTATAAATACAAACTTCTAGGAAATTAACTTAAAACTACAGAAATGAGAGATAGGACGAAAATGTATTCAGTCATATGCCTTCTCGACAAGTTTTCCATAAATAATGCACAATAGAAGGGAGAAGAAAGCAACAAATTCTTATGGGCCCCATGGCATTGAATATATCTCAAAGAACTCCCCAGAAGGGGAGACAGCTTAGTTTAATTCTATTCTTCCACTTGGGACTATTTGGAAAGTCTCCATTTAAATGAGGGGAAAGAAAGGCCTAAAGCAAGATATTGTACTTTTAGAACATTTGTCACTAACAATATCAACAAAGGCATGAAACACAAAGGTGACTGTTCAAGGCTTATGAAAAGATATCTTCACTATTACATGTAAGAAGGAAATTGATCACTAGTAGTATCGACTAACAATGCTTTGTTGTAGTAAAAACTCACCAAACTGTGATCCACAACACCTAAGCTACAAATTCACATTGTGTACGGCTTAGATCTGCATTTCGTTCAAATTTATTTATGGGATTGCATCCCATAACCAAAATACTACTATTACTAGACAGTCCAGTAATTCATCGTACCCAGGTAGCATCATCCTATTGCCAAATATAGTATTGCCATTACAGTGTCATCATGACTATATTATCTAAAGACATAATGCACAATTAACCATAAATGACATCATTACATACTATCAGTTTTCCTTTTTTATTTGTCATAATTATTTTTTGGAGATCAGTTTTTCTTGCATAGCAAGAGGAAGATACCACTAAGATGATACCCATATCCATAGGTCACAAACCTTAAAAGCAGAAGCAACCACATCTCTTCCCTTGAAAATATTTTCAGGACACTTCAAAGCTATGTCCTCGGATACAAATCTAGTCCCATTAGTATGTTTTTGGCAGAATGGAAATGCAGTCTTTCACTGCGGGTGAAAGACTTGGAATCTTTTTCCTTTCTTGTTTCAACAGACTTGGAGCCTTTACCTATAACCGAACAATAACCACTTTTATCATAATGTATATCTATAGAAGAGTAAGCATAAGGATAGCATATGAGATAAGCACTGATACCATTTTCGGACTTAAATATCCATGCCTTGTCGATATTGCAAAAGTCAGTGAACTCTTTAAGTAATTGAGACTGGGAAGCTTAGTCTTCTTCAGTTGTGATGTCCATCCCTAAGTGCGCCACCATGTGAGGGACAGCTTGAGAAACATCCACGGCAAACAAGGTTATGAATTTTTTAGTGCAAATGGAAGCAAAGAAAAGAAAATACAAGGTGTGGCGGCAGATGATGATCGAAAGAATCCACTTTTGTGCTCCCTCGCTACTCGCGCATTCACTGGCAACTGAACAACCCAACAAGAAGCAGTAACAAACCATTCGGGATTTTGACTACGCATTCCCAAACCAGCCCATGAGAGGGGAGGAAGAAGGAAACTCACTAGTCGAGAGAGAAACGCACGGACGCGAGCATAATGAGAGTGTCAAGTCACAGAGAGAGTCAACGAAGTGCGATTGAAATTCAAAGAGAGAGGTAGTGGGAATATGATTCTTGCGATCCGATCCACAGCAAACGGGAATCCTTCTCCAGCCCGCGCCTCTCCTTCTTCTTCGCGCCATTGACCCCGCCTAGGTCCGCCTAGATCTCCCTCACGACCAAGCAGCCCAACCTCAGGGACAATGCCTGTTTAGCAGCGGGGAGCCTGGTGCTGCTTGAGAACAAGACCGAGGTCGCCTCCCTCCTGCCGAAGGCTGATGGCTTCGCGACGGAGGCTGGCAAGAATCCTTCTCCAGCCGCGCCTCTCCTTCTTCTCCGTGTCGTCCGAGATCTCCCTCACAACTGAGCGGGCCAGCATAAGGGCAGCGCTCGGTCAGCGACGGGGAGCCTAGTGCCGCTCGGGAACGAGATTGAGGCCGCCTTCCTCCTGCCAAAGGCCGATGGCTTCGTGGCAGATGCCGGAGATGGGGGATGCCAGAGGCAGATGAGGCTTTTGGGGGAGGGAGGCGGAGTCGGAGTCGTAGGTAGACACAAACCTTCTGCTCGATCTCTGAGGGAATAGTCAAAGGTGGAGGGGGGTCGGGACCCGACTGCGACTGGTGAGGCTCCGACATGCTAGAAGCAGATGACCGGCGAGGCTTTTGGGGGAGAAAGGCGGAGCCGGAGGCGAAGGTAGAAGCGAAAGCAGAAAAGGAAACGCAGGTCTCGATTGTTCTGTGTTTGTTCTCCCACAAGTTCTCGAGAAAGTGAGAGAGAGATAGAGAAAAAATTGCAGAAAATTCATTTGAGGAGAGAGAATGGTCTTTTGGGCGGGAGCGCGCGTGACCTGTCTTTTCTTCTGCCAGCGAGCCGAGCCGAGCCAAGCCGAGTGAGTCCTTTCATTTTCCAGCGGGTCCCACATGACAGGTGTCGATATCTGAGTTGTATGTGCGCACCACGTTAGCGGATGACGTGGCACGCACATACCACCGAATATTTTCTCCCATTGTTCTGTCCTTAATTTCTTTCTGAAGCGATAGATTTTTGAAATTATTTGTAAGTATAGAAGATGTTTTCATGAAACATGTTAAGAGCGCACAATAGAAGTCTGTGTACCTTTGCATTAGGATACCACAATAAAAGAAAGCAAGTTCGAGCCTATCAACATATTTAGTTGGATTTACTCAAATACAAAAATTTAAGCTAATGACTTGTGAGCCAAGTAAGATATATATTAACTACTACACACCTTACTAATTCTTCGATGTGGAACTTTTTTTAACATATCTCATGTGTACATCTCAATAATCTCCACCTCACATGTGAACTTAGTGTTAGGTTGTCTCCCCTTTAATTCATGTACCATTCTACATTAAGATGTCCCAACTTAAATCTTCAATGCCCACCTTCCTCCCTAGTACTCTCTTTTTCTAGACCGAACTATGAAGGTTGTGATCGGGATGGCGTTGCTAGAATGCACAATTGGTACACTACAATGTCCACCACCCAAAAACCACATTGGTCACCAGATTCATTCCTTGAGATATTCACCAAGTATTGGAACAAATTGGGGGTTCACCAATTTATCATCAACTCTAATATCATTATTGGAGATGCGTGGTAGGATTCTGATACATTTGTCTAGGAGATAGTTAAGAGAGAGTTCAAGTTTGAGTTTGTCAATATATTCAATTAAACTCATCTTCACTCAAAAGCTTAAACTAATGAGTTATGAGTCAACTATGATATATTAGCTATCTTATTCCTTATCAATTCTCCGATGTGAAACTTCTTTGATACAATTCACACTTACATCTCAATAAAACTATTAACTCATTTTTACTTCTTTACAAATTATTAGTCTCTCTCTCTTTTTTTTTAATTAAAAAAAAACTTTCATCCTTCTTTCTTCTGCTTTAACTTTATGAACTCCTATATGAATTTACCAATCTTTATTATGTTCAATGATTTAATTGCAGATATGGAATCAAGGTCACATTGGCAAAGATTCCTTGATTCCTCACAGTGAGGCGGGGATAGGTTGATAGTAGTATTTGATGATTTTGTCCTCCATATGTTCAACAAATTTGTCTTCAATTTCACTAGCAATAGCAGTAGACACATGAGTATCGTCATTGGCGTAATGCTACAAATCGCATGCTCTCCAAAAATAGACATTTCTTAAGCCTATATAATATAGTTTGATCCATTCAAAATGGTTTGAGAGGTGGTGACACTTCCAATTTATCCATTACGGGAACTTTACCAGTGAAAAAAAAAAAACACTAGAATGGATAAAGGATGTGGAGCAAATAGCATACTGGAGGATAGATAAGGAGAAAATAATGCTGGACAAAAATTTAGCACCTGGAAAAACTTTCGAAATCGGTCCACACTTGTCAAGAAATTGTCTGCAAATATCCAAACCAGACCGATGAGATACTGCAGGCAAATCGATCTGGCTGAGGACAAATTGGTGGATGAAGCATACGGGCGGTAAAAGAGAATCATTTGGTCTAGTTGATCAGACGAACTGGTTAACGTGGCTCAGTATACCACAAAATAGATTATGTGTCGCTGAGTAGGCAGATGACATGGCAAAACAAACGTTTGAGACTTAGGTGACAACCGACGTGGCCGATAACATG
Source organism: Eucalyptus guilfoylei (assembly GCA_016097605.1). NCBI lineage: Eukaryota > Viridiplantae > Streptophyta > Magnoliopsida > Myrtales > Myrtaceae > Eucalyptus > Eucalyptus guilfoylei. The sequence continues at coordinate 28,038,800 of CM027863.1, forward strand.
GCAGTAGACGAGCTAGATGACATGTCAAATGACGGGGTAGAATTTGACCTCGGAGCTTAGGTGACACTGATGTTTGGCTGAGGTGTGGGTGAAGTAAGCAATACGCATGGAATAGCTTCTGGCGCGTGAAGTCATGTGAAGGCGTGTGAAGCAAGCGGATTCGAGGGGTAGCGGTGAATGGCGACGCATGCAGTGTTGAATTGCGTTGAAATTGCAGGATCCATTGAGGCGTTGGTTTTTGGAACACAAGCGACGGAAAGTGTTGGGACAGTACTCAAGAGCAGCGGATTCGGTGGAAAACAGGTTGCTTCGACCGCCATGTAACGAACTTGATAGGTGCTTCCTCCGGCTGTGATGCCAAGATAAATAATGCAGAAGAAAGAGCTGTGTAATTTCTAAATATTTCTGTGTGCATTGATGAAGAGTACATTGACTTATTTATAAACTTCACATGATGACTATCTAAGGTTATAAGCCATATCGATTACATTTAATTAGTATCAATTAATGATATGCACATTCAAGGACTATAATACATAACTTCAAGAGACGTGAAGAGTTAACGAGGATATAAGAAATCTTCAGATATTCTTTTATGATCCCTAATATTATTCTTATCTCTAACAGATAAAAATATAAAGAAATAACCCAATTTCCTCATCCGCATTATTTCTTATCTCTCTTCCTTAAATTGTGTTTTGGTCGTTTGTGCTAAGAAAGAGGTTATCGGTGGAAAGATAAAGGGCACGTGCTTTGAGCTCTATGGACGTCACATGGATATATTATACGCATCAAAGCCGACACTTTTATTACTGTTGTCTCGATCCTACGGTCGTATATGACCCAGGATGCGATGTGGTGCTGGTATAAATACATCAGCAACAGCAAATTCCAGCAACGAGGGGATATAAAATATTCACGTGAACGTCTCAATGTCTTTTGCTTACACGTCTCTCCAATAACTTCTTCTCCCCGGCCTCTTTTGTCGGAATTCTATCTTCATCTTCCGAATGAGCAAAGAAAAATAAAATCACAACGGACTTGATGAATATGGCTTTCTTAGACAAAGGAGATGTCGGTATCGTATCGTGGACTATTTTTCCCAAACAACTCATCAATTATCTTGGTCGATACTGCCGTATTATGTCTAAGTCGAAGCAGATATTTGGGTACCTCTAGTACGACTAGTCGCGTTTATGAATCAATCTTCCCTCTCCTTCAAAGCACGGCAAATGAGCAGAAATATAGTACGTGTGAGTGTATACATATGATCAACCTCAGCAAAGTCACTTTAACTCTGAATAAAACCCATCGATCAAATAGAGAATAAAGAAGCACTTGAATAATCCAATATGATTAGGAATAATCGTGTCATTAGCAGCTCCCCGCCGCCCCCCCCCCCCCCCCCCCCCCCCCCACGTTCGCATATAATGCAAGTCGGCAGGTGTTTTTTATTAATCCTTTTCTTGGTTGCCCAATGACGAAAGCTCTTACGCTCCTAAGCTCTCGCGACAACCAGGCCCACCCCCTCCTCCGTTGGCTACGTGTTCTTCTCCGATTTCCCTCCAGATCACATTCATTCGTGGCGAAAACACGTAACGCCAGTGGTTCCATGCGCTCTTTATTCGTTTCATCCATCACTACTGGTTTGAATCCAAATCAGATGATTCATAAAACTAATCTGACTCCAATCCACGCATGCGACATCTGGTCAGCATGACGCTTTTGAGCAAGACGCCGAAAGGGGTCCGTCATCTTCCCATGAATTATGAATTGCAGATTCATGCACCGTGACACGCTTCGAGACGGGGTCGATTCAGCTCGTTTAGCCTAATCGTTTTGAGATGCTGACGGGGTCGGATTTGCGGGGCCTTCCTTGGCGACGCGTTGAACCACTAATAGCGGATGGATGATTTAGGTCTTCGATATTTCTGGAAATCGGTCAACAATTAAAGGTTTCCGAAGCTAATAATTAACATCAAGTCAGTTCATCAAAGCGTGATCATCTATTCATAGCCACTAGTCAAAGGTCAAAGATTAGTGAGCTGAGAATCCCCCCAAGGTCGGACCAAATTTTGATCGATTAGATAATCTTGATTGACCTCTTTTAGTCCTCTTTCGTTATTGGTAGGTATATTGGAGAGGTCGCTTTACTCTGAAAGGCTGCACGCGCCATTTTCTAAGAATCCAATGAAATATTACGTATTAATACACTTTGAAATTCAAATCAAACGTTAATTAGTTAATCTCATTAGAAAAGTACCGAACTCATTTTAATTTCTTTTATATAATCTTAAAAAAAAAATGACTCCCTTATGAGGGTTATTGAGAGACCCAAATCCCAAGAACACATCAGTTCCTCTTTCGATCGAAGATGAATGTAAATGCAAGAAATCTCGAGCAGTCATGCTTTGAAAAAGGTTTTTAAATTGGACAATGTTGAAAAAGTACGCCCAACACACTTGTCAAGAGTCATTAATAGTGCCTTGAACTGTATCCAATTTTATTAGAAGAATTTTACCGTCTTGAGATACATGCTTTTCCAATTTTAAAAACGCTTTGATGCGTGCTTTTACCATTTTTACTAATCTTAGCTAGTGTCGTTACAGAACTTGTCAACAAGGCTTCTTTTTTTATACTATAAAATCGAATTTACTAAAGTGGTTGACAAATTTTTAATTCGGTATTAATTTGGACAAAGCAAGTAGCATATATATCAGCTTCAATAAAGTCTTGATATTCCTTCCCATTATTATAAATTAACTTATGTGGAAGAGACATCAAGTCTTTTTTCCTGTAGGCAGGGTTAACATGGGGAGATTAAATTATACAAAATAAATTACCAGCAGTAGTTGACCAATCGCAAGAGCCAAAAGCAAATTAGTTCTCTCTCTCTCTCTCTCTCTCTCTCTCTCTCTTATTTCTCTGTCTTTTTCTCAATTTTTTCAAAAGAGGCACGTCAGCCAAATCGACACGTAAAATGAACATGCATGATGCACATGTACCTTTATTCTATAAAGCAATTTTTATCTGGATCCAAAGCAATTTCTATCTGGTTCCGCCACAAGAAAGTTGGGTGCACCCACTAAGAAATTGACGGAGAAAAATGACCTTCTAGCTCCCAAAATCATTAAATAAAGCATAAATTCTTTTGTGCTTTTCTTTTTTACTCTCTCTTTGGTGGACATAATTACAATGAATGGATCCTATGATCTATTTGAAGCTTTGGACATCTTGATCCGCTTCTTGATCTCCTTTTCCAACTCTTCCTTGCCTCCCACCTCTTCTAGTTCCTGCCCAAACAAGAGGGAAACAAAATCATATCTTCTTTGATCCTTTGCACTTTGGAATTACTTCATTCGCTCGATTTGCATCTCCAGCAAGCAAAGCAAGAAACTCAGGCCTACCTTCGGTCCCAAGAACAGTCCATACGGCACCCCTTCGAACTTATCCGAGTGATGAAGCTATCGACACAATCGAAAAGCAGAAGAAAAAATAAAGCAAATCATCCGACTATTCATTAAGGTAACAGAAAAATTTGATTTTCTGAAAATTCAATGAAAATTTACTTGGTGAGCGGCAGCAACTTTTCTCAAGTAGGGCACGTTTGCAATTGGCCCTACCGGGAACCGCCGATGCACTAATCCATCGTGCACGAACATGTAGGCCATCCCGAACGTTGTAATCCCTAGACCCTGCAAATTCATAGTCCATTTCAACCAACCCGAAAGAAAAAGGAAAAGCAACTTTTATCATTCAGAATAAATCAGATTAAAATTATGCAAAGTCAGTGTAAACGTGTCGGATGGTCGAATGGGAAGTTCTTGGAAGGGGACATGGGAAAGTGACATGGGAGGTGACATGCGGAGGCTTACCGCACCAAAACAGAGTCCCGGAAGCAAACCCCTGTTCAAGAATCCGTAAGAGAGCAGAGCTATTGCGGGAATAGCGTTGATGATCACGAAAACGTCGTTGAGCTCGAAAGGGCCGTCTCTCGGTCGATGGTGAGACTGCCAAATGGTACAAAAGAGAGAGAACAAAATGGGTGACCTCCATGATGAATGTCAAGTTCAAGACAGAAGAAAAACAGAGTACTCTGCTTTGCATATTCTCATGGCCAAATTGACCCACCTCGTGCATGTGCCACAGAGAGGCATGCCAAAGTTCTCTATGAGCCCATCTTGCCCAAAACTCCATACCAACCTGAAATTTTTTTAACAAAATGAATTTTGGTTGCGGCAAAATGACAAACGTATTTTACCGCCTGATGTAGAGAGAAGAGTAATTGCACCGAAAGAGAAACAACGTCAAGCTTTCAACTACTTACCGCGGCCCCCACAGAGAGAGCGAAAGTCCCAAACATTTCCGGAATTGGAAACTCCCCACCCTGTGCGGAAAAGGAAAAGGCATACTATGATTCAGAACCTCCTTTTGAAGAAATAATTACATAAACAAAACAGAGTATCATATTTGCTTGGGATCATGGAACTTTATTTATGATCACCTCCATTTGCCATGAGAACCGGTAATAAACGGACATGGCTGCCATCGAGCTTATCCCGAGGCTCGACATGATCGCCGCAACGAGGTACGTGTGCCTTTCGACCCGTTTCCTGGCGAGCTTCTCGGTGACGCGCGGGATGATCACATGGTTCTCGTTCTCTGCAGGCGCTTGCTCTGTTTCTGTGTTCATCACCGTGCAGAGTCTCCGGTTCTTGTTTTCGGCAGAGCGGTCATGTCTTTGCAGGTGAATCGCGAGAGAGAAAGGGACTATTCGGGTCTGATTGGGCTTTAGAGAGGGGAAAGGTCTTCGACCAGAAAGGGAAGCTATGTTGGTGGTGGAGGACGAAGTGGATGGTGAAATTCCAATAGCCATTGACTCAGAGCTCAAAATTCAGAGCGAGAGCTCCAATGAATGATTTTATGTTCAGCCAAAGTTGAGACCAAGATATATATATCCGCGAGAGAGAGAGAGAGAGAGACAGAGAGAGACAGAGAGGTAGGTATGGGTTGGGTCTTGGAACTTGGTTTGCGGAAGGATTGTATAACTAACACAAGTGAGATGTATTCAGACACATTCCGACCTTGGCGTCATGTTCTTATTTATATATTATATGTGAATTCGCTTCCTCGAGAAGGTATCTTATATAAATTTATTTCTTTGATGACTCGGAAACTACTGTACAGCAGGAGCCGGCGATATAAATCCGAGGTGACGCTAACGCGGGGACCCACCTCTTACAGCGTCGCACTTAAGTCGCGCAAATACGACCGCGGTGTATTGTATATAATTTTCCTTCACATATAAGTCCATGAATATTAATCCGGAGGGCTTAATTAGAGAACATCATATCCCCTCATCCAAATTTAACTTTCTTTTATCCTTTTTGACATCGATGAACTTAAGGATCCTACATGCATTGACCAGTGCAAAGATTAGGATGCAGTGATCGTACTTGAGATAGATCTATATGACGATCGCAATGAATAAATGCAGAGGGGATTGTTTTCTTTCGCTCGTCCTTCGTTCAAAAGCGCCGACTTCCCTTTCTGGTTAATAGACGAAACAACTCCTTTTATCAGCAACTTCGTTTTGTTTAGTTATATCTGCTAATGCGTCTTTGGAGGCATCTGCGCATGGATGGATACCTCATGTTATGAAGAAAGTTACTGTAAATTGTCGATCTCTTTTGTACCCAAAAAAAAGAAGCTTGATTTTGACTCGGTTCAATGTAACAGATGAAAAATATTGTTAGTTCGATCTCCAAGTTAGTACTTTTTGAAGAAATCTTTGGTGAAATCAGAGAAAACATATTGAAGGCACGTGTTCAGTTGGATTGTACAATATGAATTGAAGCACAATTAATGTGTGGAACATGAACGATTCAATGGGGTTTGAGTTACTAATGAATCTTGTAATCTCTTAATGATTTTTGCAGCATCTGAAAAGTTTCGCATCTAATGGAGCGAGTTTTTACATGTAATTCATTGATAAAGAACTACCTCTAGATGATCATCAATTGAGTACTTTTGCGAGAGACAAGTCTACTTTGAACGAGTCAGCGGGTTTCACTCGTGTAGATTTGAACTTCAGTTAAAGTGTCATTCTTGACATGCTTTTAAAATGGCGAAAGGAGAGAGCATATTGAATCAATGATTGAACGAGGGAAAGTTCACTAACAAAATGGGCCAACACTGAAGATACTACATTACTTTTAAATAGAATGAATTTGTTACACCTTTTTTTTTAATTGGAAATTTGTTACTGACTAAAGTTCAACAAATTCATTACTTTTTCCATCAAGTAAAAACATCACTCAGAATTCCTTGTGAAACCATTGAGGTTTGCCCCAATAGTCACCATTCTCTCATGGAAAGAGAGAGGTGGGGGGTTCAAATCCCCACATTCTTAGGGCGATTGGAGTAGGGACGAATTAGTTTCAATTCTCACGTCCTATAAGGAGGTGAGATAAAAGTCCGAGAATGAGAGTTAGAGTAAAAATATATTAGGACCGATAAAAAAATAAAAGTAGTCCTTTTGAGGTATAGCTCTCCTAAAAATGGATCTGATCATTATTATTCGTTAATGGAAATTTCACGAATCTTCTATTATAGGAAAATGGCCCAAAATGTCTAAAATTTATTACATTTTTATCAATTTAGTCCTAAATATTTTAATTTTATCAATTGAATCCTAAACATTTTCATGTTTTGTTAGTTGAGTTCATCCCACTAATTTTGGCCGAAAATCACCAACGTAAACATCAATTATCCTACAAGGCACGGCTAGCCCTTTTAGATAAGTGTTGAAAAGCATCAATAACTAAGAGCATAAATAATTAAGGAAATTATTGATAACAAACATCAACTATCTAGGTATTTTTGGATAGGCGAGCTCTTTTAGATAAGAGTTGACATGTCGAAGAGCATTGACCACTGAGAAAGTTATTGATAATTGGAATGAAGTCATTGATATTGACATGTAACTACCTAATATCGATATTTTCAGATATTTTAAGCTCTTTTAGATGAAGTAGCTTCTTATGGATAATATAACTTCTTATAATAAATTATGAAGTTATATTAATAGTTTGTAACCATCGATTGTAAGCTTTAAATAGCCACATTGTACACTTTGTAAGCCCCCAATCAATCAACAAAAAAACCTATTATCTTTCAATTTTTGTATTTTAGTCAAAGTTTTAGATATCTCGTTATCGATTAAATTTTGGCATGTGTCTTAATTGTAGTTTTCAGATCTTCATCGTCAACTAAACTACGGCGTTGTATCTTTTTGTTATCGCACTTTGTCGTCAATTAAATTTGAGCAAAGCTTTTTATGTCATCGGGTTTCATATTAAATTCCGTTGAAGCTTATTTGTTCCTTGTGTTTCATTGATACAACTCTTGCCCGAAATCGCCACAAAATCCGTCTCCTCTTAATAAAATGGAAAAGCGAATTTCTGTGAAAGATATCTCATTGTCGAATAAATTCCAGCGAAGCAGAGATTGAGGAAAACAAACTAAGTATGATGGAATAAATTCTTGGAAATCATAATGATTTCAAACATAGAGGAAATGGTTAAATGACAAACATTATTATTTTAATCTATCAATAAACTACATCAACACAAATCAAAAGATAGTTTCAAGCCTATCCCAAGCGTAGTTTGCAACAAATTTGTCGGTTTACACATGTACACAGAAGAGATGGCCCGAGAGGACACAAGCACATCAAAGACTAATTTTAGTTTACAAAAATGAATAATTTAAAAAATATTTTTCTAAAAATTATTGCGTAAATCACTTACTAAAATGAATAGATGACAAATATTTTCATTGTTCATAGAAATATTTAGATGTCAATAATGAAAATAATTTTGATTAACTAATTATTTTGAGTCATACAAGTGATTATTTATAATAAAATACTTTTAAAATCATCTATTTTTCAAAAAATAAACGGAACCTTCTAATTGTTTGAAATAGAAAAATGAGGACCATCGAGGTAGAGACACCTTACAATGTTCGAGGTAGAGACACCTTACAATGTTCTTATCCCATCCATACAACCAACAAAATAGCCTAATGAAATTTTGTTAAATGATAATATTAATCTAAACAGCAACACACCATTTGTCAAAAAAATATGAAAAGCGAAACGACCTAAATATGCACATTTGATGGAAAGAAATTATTGATAACACGATGTGAAGAAATTGTGTAAGTACATATGGAGTGAGAAAATTACTTCAAGATTCGAAATCCTTTTAAAAGGTTATCATAGGATAATATAAATTTTATTTTTAATATGGAAACATGAGAGAGATAAGATAAAACTAATATTTCACACATTTGACCATGATAAAATGCTAGTAATATAGGTAATTGACATCACAGATTTGACCATGAAATTCGTGTCATCAGAATTTCATCCGGATCCGTGAGATTAGAAATGGAGTACTCCATATTTGCTGGTGGACTTTTATAATGAAAAGTTCAAGTAAACTTAGTGGAGGTTTATGACTTAATCAATATTTGGATAAGCATCATATACCGGTTCTCGTAATAGAAAGCCTGACTGGACCCCGTACATTATTCATTGTTTGGAAGGTGTTCTATGGGCCCAATGGTAAAAAAGCTAATGGCCCAAATGAGGTCATGACAAAACACTTAGGCCATGTTTGGTAATTATCCAAACAGTGTCTGATTCTGATTTTTTATTCTCGAGAATAGTTTGGGAATAGAATCGTGTTTGGTAAATTTTTTGTTCCTGGAATTAGATTTGAAACATAATCAAGAATAAAAAAAAAAAATTTATTATTGTTCCGGGAACAAATCTAAGAATCAAAACCTACTCTTCCTCTTCCCTTTTCTCTTCTTCTTCTTCTTCTTCTCTTTTCTTCTTCTTCATCAACCGCCATCCCGCGGTTGCCGTCTGCCGCCATCCACCGCCGCTGCCGCCCGCCACCAGTTGCCGGCAACCGGTCCGGCGAGCTTGCCAAAGGCTCGCCAGGCCAGGGCAAGGTCTGGCGAGCTCGCCGGTCGCCTCGCCCAGCCCCGGCGAGGCTGGGCAAACCTCACAACACCCAGCCCCGCCGTTGGCCAGGCGGGCCTCTCCCAGCCCCGGCGAGGCTGGCCTCGCCGAGGGTTGGCGACGCTTCGGTGAGGTCGCCAGCCGTTGTCTGGTCGGTCGCCGGTTCGGCGACCGGCCACAAGAAGAAGAAGAGTAGGAGAAAAAGGAAAAAAGAAAAGAAAAGAAAAAGTAAAAAAGTAAAAAAAAAAATATTTAAAAATTAAAAGAAATTGATTTGGAATATAATCAATGAGCATGGTATCAAATACAATTCTATTCCAGAATCAGAAATTTTGGACAATTACCAAACGGCTTAAAATACTTATAAATTGTTCCCGAGAACAGAATAAAAAAGAATAATTTCTGATCAGAATCTGTTTTTGGGAACATAATCGTTACTAAACACGCCCTTAAGCTATAAGACCCACCCAATCAATGGAAATGTCGATGAGCTCGTCAGCCCACCAATGGAATGCCTAATGAACCCATAAATCATGGGTTGCCAATGAACAGAGTTAAAGCAAAGCGCACAGCATGTAGCGACGATTGGTTGACCTCGAAGCATGGATAGAGAAGTGAATGACCGAGTAATGGAAGATTCATCGACTAAGGGATAACAGTAAGTAAGGAGTCCTGAAGCAGTTACAGATTATCGTTAGAGTAGTACGCAAGTCAATGTAGTAAGATATACTTGTGGAGGACGATCATAATGTATAATTGAATTACCCTAAAGATATAGGTTGAATAAAAGGAAAAAGAAAAGGATGAACGGTCCAAGACATCACAAAAAACCACAGCAGAACATCATATCTTGACTCCAAGAAAACGAAGATTTGATCACGTATTGCCTGATATAAATTTGAATTTCAACTTAGATTTGGATTCCCGATTTTAATGTTCATCTTTATTTGTAAAATCATTTCACACATATTGTAATAGTTGTTTTACTTTTTTAGGCATTCAAGTTATATCAATTAAAAGTTCATGTTCAGTTTCAGTCATTAAGCAAGCATAACCTCCACCTATGTAACCATCTGTTCTAACTCACTAATATTTTATGCAATTTCCTTGTCTTTAGTAATTCAATAATCGTAAAGTCCTTGAAGTTCCAAGGCATATTGGAATCCATCTACTTACGATCGGAAGTCAAATTTAATAATTTAATTGGCCATCATCATCCTCGAGTGGATTTTAAAGTGAAATGATTGAGTTTATGCGGAGATCCACGTGACAATAACAATGACAGTTTCTGCATAATTTTTCACTCAATCGAGACTTACCAAGATGGAGATCTTATTCATGGTATACATGACTCGTTCCATGATATAGTGCTATACAACTCTTTACATTGTTAATTGACCTCAATCATAATTTCTTTATTAATGGTCCTTAACATACGTACATACAACAATTTATGAGAAGATGGTGCATTTCTCAAATTTAAAAGGAAGTCTAGACATGATTAATTATGGACTTTGCTAGCATGATGGTTTTTGGAATATTATGAAAATAACAATTTGTTATAAGTTACAAATTCTTGAAGGAGTGGGCATCGCAACAAATTATAATTATAATTATTTATTATTTAATTTTTTATAATTCAGAATAGATTGTTATTTTAATAGTAGATTAAATACTGTCATACAATCATTTCTCTTAATTCATAAGCAATCGAGCCATGCGAATAAAAATTTAACTTGATTATGAATAGGGCCCGTCGATTGCATGCTTATATGTAAGAACTCATTGCAAAGAGTGATTGGCAATTATTCCCTATAGATCTGGTGATTAGGATCCATCAATCGTCCATGTTATCATATTGTAACCCATACATAAAGCCCAAGTATAATTCTCTGCAAGTTCCATTATCATGCAAGCACTACTTCATGCAAGCCCAACTATAATTCTTTAATTTCTTGATTATTCTTCATTTCATGTGCATAGTCCATAGATCGATTCTCTACTCTTTTCCCGGGGGGGACGGAGAAAATGGTTGGGCTTCGGTAGACTAGGAATAGGATGCATTCTAAAGAGAAAGTGACACGTCGCGGCCTACACACCTGCAAATTTTCTGACATTCAGCCATACTTCAAACTTCATGGGCTAAAATGCACTTGTCGGCCACTTGATGGACTAGGAATAGTCCAATGTAGATGTCGTACTGGGTAAATAGGGATTTTTTGGAGCAACTTTCTATTATTTCAGGTGACTTTCTTTCAGATTAGGTAATAATTAGTCATCGAAAGTCAATCGAGATTCTTTTTATCCGCGCGTTCGGGACACTTCCTCATCAATTCATTTGGGTTCGATCAGCATCACGGCTGTGAAAATTCATGACGCAGTACAGGAATAAGATTATTGAGCTAATAATATGATGTTGTTCACACATTACTAATTCAATCTTAAAATTTTTGATAATTTGTTAATTCAATTTATTAAGTTAATTTTAATCAGAAATCACTAATGTGGATATCAACTGTCCTACGCTGGTACCCCCAATACTAATATGGTGACCCTCTCTTGTGGTTGGCGGTGGCCTAGGCAAAGGCTGTGATCCTTGCCTACGGCCGGCGAACCTCGCCCGCTACAATGAAAAAAATAGTAATAAAAAATTTAAAAAAACTTCAAAAAATTATTAAAATTGTTATACGTCGACATAAAGTTAATATCGATGTTAGCGATTTTTTGTCAAAATTAATTAGATGGACTGAATTGATAAATTATCAACATATTTATGATTAAATTGGCTAAATTAAAAGATTTATAACTGAATTGACATAAATGCAACAAATGTAGTATTTTTTTAGTAATTTACCCGAGTCTCCTGTTCATACAATCAAGAATCACTTTGCATGTTTGGCTCGGCTTGGAAGCAAGTCTATGTTTCAACCATCAATGAAAACTAATTCCTAGAAATAATTGACTCACGGGATCAGTTTAACATATCTTTGCAATCAAATCTCCAGAACATAGACAATGTTTGCCTTCATTCTCTCTTCTCACTGGACCTGATAAGGACACCAGATTACTGATGTTCTTCTTCTTCATATTTCCAATTGAAGGTTGGCAATTTCTCTTCTTTTTTCTTCTTTCTTTTTCCCCATCTTGACAGCTGATTTGATGCACCCTTATGGACTATGCTCTTGAATTTGGAATAATGTGCGCATAAAAAGGAAGTAGCAAGTGAGGACTACAAGTAGGTCTCGAGTGTTGCTTGCCAGTCATGTCCTCCTTTCCATTTGATCCCCACCCCAATCATCTCAACTTTTCTCTTTATTCACTTCCTTTTCTACCTCTTTTCACCAGATATCCATGTCGATTTGCCTACCTTCTTTTCAGTTGTCTAATCCTTGTTCATGAGGTCCCCTGCTAAAGAATATTGGCCACTAACGAATTGCCATGTTAACAGATCCTGTGGATTGATCTTCCCATGATTATGCTCTGCTGTCTGTTATTAAAATGTTCTCCATGGCAGTCAGTGAATGGTAGGTGCATTTGCAACAGGTAATTCAGAGAGGTGATTATGTGTACTCTGCTCACTTGGAAGTCCAGATACTGCCGGGACAAGTGTCATCTTGGATTTTACAACAAAGAGCACGTTGAACGACTTAAATTTGATGCTCAAAGACGATGGATGGAAATTAGAAGTTAATTTTTCTGAGGTTAATATAAGGTACTTCGGATAGAAAATTGGATAATACAAAAAAGAAAAAGAAAATATAACATTCGCCTTTTATTTTTGGATATCTATTTGTATAATTTCAAGAAATTTTATAGTTTTAAAGAGTTGTCAATTGTGATCATGGTAGACTATTAACTACTTTCATTAAAGGTGTCTTCAGTTTTTTTCGAAAATTTTTCAAAAAAGCCCTAAACATATTATATGGTGGCTATTGTAATACCAAACTTTTCAATTATGCCAATTTAGTCCTAAACCTTTTAATAACTTAACAATTCAATAATAAACATTTCAATTGTATCAATTTAGTAGTAAACCTTTTGATGATTTGTTAAACTAGTCTCAAACCTTTTTAACGAATTGCCAATTCAGTCCTTTTGGCTAGTTTTGGCTGATTATCGTTGACATGTTGCTCTAGTTAATGTTGGCAATTTTGCGTGACGCATCTGACACTAAAATGTTTAAATTTTTTACTTTTTTTGAATTTTTTTATTGATTTATTTTGTTTTTTATTTTCTATTTTCCCCTCTTTTTATAAAGGACCAGTGAGGTCACTAGCCATTGAGCAAGGGTCAATGAGGCAAGAGCCATGAAGCCCTTGCTGGTAGCAGGCAAGTGTCGCGGCACCTGCTCTGGTCGTCGAGGGTGTCATAGCCCTAATCGACCCCAGTAAGGGCAAAGGAGGGCCGCAACGCCCTCGTTGGCCACAATGAGGGCTTGCACTCTCACTCGCGGCCAGTGAGGGCTTTGTGGCCCTTGCCTAGTGGCTAATGGAGGTCGCTAGCACTTGGCCAATGGCCAGCGATCCTGCTAACCTTTTGTAAAAAGAGATAAAGAAAAAAGAAGAAAAAATCAATAAAAAAGTTAATAAAAAATCAAAAAAGATTTTTAAAAAATGTCTACATCAATGTCGGTCGCGCCATGAGGATAGCTAGCACTGACTAGACCGCTACATTTGCAATATCTGACCAAAATTAATTAGAAAAACTAAATTGGCAATTTAGTGAAAGGTTTATGACTGAATGGACAAATCATTGAAACGTTTAAGACTAAATTAACACAACTGAATATTTAAGATAAAATTAGCAAGTAGTCAAAAGGTTTAGGATTGAATTTGTACATTTCTGACAAAAAAAAAATTTGACACAATTGAAAGATTTTATGATTAAATTGGCCGCCATAACATAGGTTTATGACATGTTGGATAATTTTTCCCTAATTTTTTTAATGGCCAAAAGTTCGAGTGCCTATCTTTACATATTAGAATTTAGAAAAAACTTAATCTCTTTTGCACTAATACACCCTTCACAATCAATTTTCTATGCAGAAGAAAAGAAATTCTAGTATTTGTTGCCTACATTTTCTTGGTGTCTTTACTTATACAACCTTTGAAATTCAACTTCATTTTTCTTCATAGGTCTCATTAAATTCTTGATTTGTCTAGAGAAACACCTCTCACGCACCGTCGTTGTAAGCTTCGTAACCATAGTATCATATGGATGTACTCATAGAGGATCTTTAAGTGTGATGGCCAAGAGCATCATGAGCCATCTTTCATGCGTCCATAAGTCAGCTTCTCGATCAAATCAAAGACAGGTCATTAATGACCAGATTAAGAGATTCGTAAGAAAATAGTCTGTTGTCACTTCATCCTAGATGATAATTCTGAGTAAGAATCAAAATATATATAATTAAGCATGCGCTGACGGTAATTCCCATTAATTTCCTCGAAAAATTGTCAATCAAATGATTGATCCATGCAATCATGCCAAGCATATATAGTACTCTCCTCTCATTTGCTTTTCATGGGTGACAAAGACCCAATTTATGCCTTAACACCGGAAAATTTCAGGAGCTGGCTTAATAAAACTTCATTAACTTGTTAAAAAATTCTATTGTTTAATCAGTCCCCACTTTCATCTATTAAAACAAAGGATCTGTAAAGTTTTTCACCATTTTCGGAAGATCCCTAATTGTCACTTCATGAATGGAAACAAAAGGAAAAACCTAAGGTTGAGGCTCGACCACTTCTTGAAATGACTTAACATACATCTTTAGATAGGCTCAATTATAAAAGGCCACCAAAGGAAAAACCTAAGGTTGAGGCTCGACCACTTCTTGAAATGACTGAATATACATCTTTAGATAGGCTCAATTATAAAAGGCCACCAAAGGAAAAACCTAAGGTTGAGGCTCGACCACTTCTTTACATGTCAAGTACCATCAAAGACACGGTACCTCGACATCCAAGACGACATTTGAGGGCCATAGGCATTATGTCTCTTGCCCCATCACCAAAGCACAATGCTTCAAGCATGTCTGGGCACTAAAACCCCTGACTAGACCTCCATGGTTTCATGGCTACTTGAACACATATGGAACTACTTTCCATTATCTGAGCTGAAAAGATGCCTCTACCTAATTTAGTTTAATATCATCACCCCCTTTCGAGAGCTTCAACTTTTTAATAAGCACCACTTTCGATGAAATGCCACATACTGTTCAAGAGCATCGTCAAGGATCATGAAGATCCTGTTGAGTATGTAAGCGACAGACAAACCATGCCCATGATAACCACTCTCATGAAGTCATTTTGCCCTACCAGATTCCTTCCCACCGGACTAAGTCTTTATCTGAATTGAGCTCGCTCCATTTCTTTCTCACTTTCTCTCTTAAGATAATATGCCACCCATTGGCCCACGAACATCAAATTGGCCTAACTTTTTCCTCCTTTTAATATAAATCGCTCACCTAAAGGTACCCATTATCTTCATTTAACCCCAATTGATTGAAATCTCCCTTTGAACTCTGAAATAAATATGGTTCACCCCAATCCACCTAAGCATTGTTGATATTGATTAGTAGCATCTCGTGGACATTTCAATGTGGACTCATTAGATTCTGACCATGGGATATGCCACTTAACTACTTCTTATGGTTCCTGTCTTCATACCAAATAGTTGCTGCTGGCATCTCGGGTTTGACGCGATCTTACGAGGAAGCTTTGATTGACATCGCTGGCTAGTTTGTCACAACATGTTGTCGAGAACCACCTAGCTAATCATACTTTATGGTTAATATAGCTCTGAATAGTTGATCATGGAGCCCATTTGATTAGGACAATTAACCAACTTGTTCTACTTGGTGAACCAACAGATTCCAAGTCAATTCTGTCAAAAATGCCAATATTTCAGCTTGACCTAATAAACATATATTATATTATATTATATAAATGTACCTTTATAAGAATCTCAGTCTCTCATGTTAAATAGAAACCCTCCTGCTATGTTTGGAGAGAATTTAACTTAAGTTCTACAAACTAAATCAAAATTTATTGAAAGTTGAAGAGAGAATAGCAAGTCAAGCTCACATAATAAGAATATTTTCCAGGCTCCAGCTAATAGGAGCTAGGAACAGCTTATGTTCTAAATTATGGCGTGGACTAGTTGACGGTTGCCCACTCAAGCAATGATATATAACTTACTTCCCTCATTTGAGCTTTTCACCAACAATGAAGAATTTTTACCTGATAGTAAGTACTAATTGAACTCATTGTCTTTGGCATTTTTGTTTTTTTCAGGCCATAGCTCATTGTCTTTTGTTAAAAACATAATATTGAGATATTAGCATATCTGAAGTATCAACGTGTTTGATCTTACATTGCTTCTGGAAAACTTGCTCAAATTAACACAAACGACACATGGTCCAGTTAACAAAATAATCATGGTATAGAAGGCAAATCATATTTTCCAGCATATAATATACAAGTGGAAAAAGGGAAAACTCTTCGTTGCAATCAAATTGAGGTCAGTTCTCAATCCGTATACACTCATGAAGAGAAAAACTAATCTCTATACATATCCGTCGCAATCTCTGACCGTATGTAAAATCGGCACAAACAGAACTTGCTAAGAAAATCACCAATAAGAGAATTTCTCCCTTTCTCTCAAGAAATATGCACTTTTGCCCTAACAAGTTTAGCTAGTTGTTCTCTTCTACTGATATAAATCAGTAGATAATATGTCATTTTGTTGCTCTAATAGATTAGAGATGAGAGCGGAAGCTTGCATTTTCCTTAACTACCAAAAGGGCACACACATAATTACATTTATATACCAAAAAGAAAATTTGAAAACCCACTCTAAATCCGTCTATATATATTAGGGTTTCACCCCTTCTTCCATTTTGGTTCTATAAAACTTGCAGAATAGATCTGAAAGGGTGACCATGAGTAGAGGGAGTAGCTATGGCGGAGGGCAAAGTTCCCTAGGCTACCTTTTCGGATCTGACGAGCAAACACCTCCACCTCCAACTCCACGGACTGCAAACCCACCACCGTATGGAATTGACACGATCATGACAAACGCACCTCCACATCGCGTTGATACAATCGCAGAGAAGAATCAAGACAGCCGTTCTCCTTCTGATGATCGAAAGCCAAACATTTCCAACAATTACCACAGAGCTCAAGGCCAAAACTCGGGGAACTTCATCACCGTAAGTGATTTTCTCTTGTCCAACTGTGTACTGCCCCAAGTTCATGTATATCTTCTTCTCATTCTTAAGAAGTTACTTGCAGGAGCGTCCATCAACCCAGGTCAAATCAGTTCCGGGAGGAGATTCATCTCTTGGGTACTTATTTGGAGATAAGTGACTGATGCTCAATTTCTTAACCGAAATGCATAGTAAGTGTTGTATTTTGATTTCTGTAATAAACCACACAATCCAAAAAGGGGATCTTGCAACTTTAAGGGTTGGATTTGGGTGTAAGGAGTGGCTTATTTATGTGGTGTTTCAGCTTGTTGTTACTATGATTTGGCTTTGTCCTCTGTAGTTCAACCACTTCAGTCTATGGTGGGTGTAAGATTGCATGATTGTGTCTGAATCTTGATATACAAAGAGTTGTTTCCCTTTATGGTACGTTTTCTTTCCAAATTCCCAATTTAGAAATTTAAAAGCGACACTTGCTATTTCTTATTCGAATTGGTGTTCTCTTTATGAACACTCTTCTTAAACTGAGTTTGGGTGTAAGATTGCATGATTGTGTCTGAAGCTTGATATACATCGAATTGGTATTCTCTTTAAGGCCTCTCATCTTTAACTAAACTAAGTTTGGGTGCCCCACCTTTCAGTTTTTAATTCAAGAAGGCAAACATATCTCATTTGAGTAATCGTGGTCGTTAGATCATTTTCCTATCTTAAAAGATGGGTTTCATCTCACGTTTGGCTCCATCGATCCTTCATCTCAAAGTCCCAATGCACAAAAAATAAAATAAAATATTGGATTTATGTCAAGGTAATAAAATTGTATACTAGCTGATGAATTTTTAGTGTACTACTTCATGGTCATGCATAAAATATTGCACTTTGGATTTTGGAGATTCGTTCATGGGTGCTGATAGTTCTTGGTTTCATGCTTCATTTGACATATTTAAATCTGCTGTTGGCAGACAGAAATAATCACAACCCAGTTTTTACTTTCCTTTTTCTTCTTAAGTTTATTCTTTTTGTGGGTACCTTCAAGAATCCTAATTCATTCTCGAGTCAATAGAAATTTCAGCAAGATTATCACCATTCTTTTGCTTCTCATGAAAAATGAGAAGCACAATAAGTACCAAGCGTTGCATGGAACTTCCCTCTGCTAGCGCTCCTTCTCTCTTCTACATACTCATCTCTATATGAACATTTCCTTCATTTCTTTGGCCCTATGTAAGATTTTCAGTTTCATCTCATTTCATACTGCTTCTATCCATCTGGTGGTTAATTGTCTTGACAATCTGGTGATTTCTTTACTCTAAATGACTCCAAGCTTCCTTCTTTACCATATTGGAGAGATGAATGAAAGAGAAGATAAAAACCACAGTGTACAGTACCTATAGGCGGTTGTTTCGCTTTTTTTTTTTTTTTTATGTGGGTATTAATATACACTAGTATACTAGCAGTTGGTGGTCATCTTCTAATTCCAGACATGCATCTCTATCTCTCTCTCTCTCTCTCAAAATACACACTGGCACTGGTAGTTGATGTAATGCCCGCCTGTGTGAGTACATACATGCGGGAATATGATGCGCACTACTTCCTTGCATTTTCTCTTGTCAAAATGCACGATGTACCGTCGGGGTAAAACTGTGCGGGCACTATACCTCTCACCAAGAAAACCCTAAAGAGTAGGCCGTCCTGAGCTCTCTGTGTTCCTAGCCCCCATCTTCTGTGACCGCGAGCTTAAGTCTGACAAATTTCTAGGCCTTTTGCTCAGTTGAATTTACCCATAAAGACATGGGCCCCGAGCAGGGACCGTATCCCACTTCGCCTTGGCGTGCGCAGGTTGGCCAACATATGACCCTAGTTTTGCAAAAGGGGAAATCTTCTAGACTTCCCTAGACTTCCGCTCTTTCGCATGATATGCTCTTCATGTCTCAATCTTCCTCCCCTATAAGTGTGAGCTTTAATCTTGCTGATTCTTTAAGCGGGAGAGAGACTAAAGCGCGCGTGAGGTCTCATTTTTGCAGTAGATTTTAACTTATATTAGCAAAATTGCTATGTTAAGTCAATTAGCAAAATGCCTAGTGCAAACTTTTGATTTAGGAAGTAGAGGATGGAAAAGGGAGCGGATACATAAAGTGAGGATGTTGAAATTGTTGTACTTCCATATGTTGTTTATGTTAAGATCGAACACAAGGTGTTTTGAGCTCTGACAACACTAGGCTTATGTTTCCGCTAATTTTAAGTTTAAATGTTTTTGACATTTCTGAAGATACAATCAAAATGCAACACAAGATGAACTCTCAGAGTTTACGTAAAAAGAGGGAAATTAAATAGATAGAAAATAGCATATAACATATAAATTGAAAAAATGAGTTAATGGATTATTCAGTTATGATACTTTAAATATATTGACATGAACATAAACATATAAATGACGAGATTAGTACTTTCAAAATATGTGTCAAGTTGAATATAGCACGCTATATTGCAAATGATATTTAAAGGGTAGAATCAATAGGAGATATTTTCTAGGTTACTTCCTAAATTATGGAATCCAAGATTTTCACGAGTCTTGATGATGATTGGATCCATTAAGCCAATTCCTTCTTCCTACATTAGCTGCTATCTACTATTCTTTGTAAAAATGACAAGTGAAATTGATACCATCATGTGCAATAAAAGAACTAAATCAGAACAATCAGTAATTATGGTTGAAAGTCCAAATTCCTATTTATACTTTTCACATTTTGATGTATCGCCATATATACTCTAATTCTATTTTTCCTTTAGAACGACAGCATCTTAGGCCCAATGAAATCCCAAAAGAAGCTATGGGCTTTGGAGTGCGCAAGTCATTTAGATCCAATAAGAAAGAAAGCATTAAAACCAGAAAGCAGAAAAATATGAGAAGTTAAGATCTATTCTACAATCTGTTTCATTTTTGGCTAACATGGAGTGTTCAGGGCACTTTGAGCACTCGATTAGTGATCACAGGATGTTGCATCCCCATCCCGACCATATCGTTTGACATCGGGATTATCAATTAGAATGTATCATTAGAAACGAAAAAGTTTATATACACAATCCTTGGAGTTAGTCCAAAAGAGAATCCGCAAGTGTAGGTATTCCATTTTATACTCAAACCAACAAGACTCCGCATATTGCTTGAACAATTCTTAGAGTTGGTGGGCAAGCATGATTTTTTATGCCCTTAGGGCTTGGACTTCTCCGGCATACTATGACTCTCTAAATCCGCCAAAGTTGAACAAGTTAGGCCCGAAAGACTCATCTAGAGGGATTAATACACCAGAGAAGCACATGTTTCATAAAATAGGACAAGGTCATACTTCGACCATAATCTTTGAAGGAGCGTGTCTTAGCGAGCACGTGTTGAAAAATAGGAACAGTGTATGGCATAAACAATGAACGCGGACAAGTCAATCGCCAACTTTCTCTAAGAAAGCCAAACACTTTACGGTCAAATAATGCTCGACCCATTTGCACATATTTGACATGCCGCGGCCACTTCGCATCTCTATGTTAATTAATCATCTTCCGGATTATAGTGCTTTGTCCAACAAGACGAGCTGATAAATGTTTTTTCTAACAACACAAAAATTCCAATTTTTGTCCTATGAATCGGTTTCACCTTGGTAACATCCAAATGTATTGCTTGTAGCTGGTGCTCTCTCTTTTCGGGAAGGGCATATACTTAGAAGGAACGTACTTGTTAAAGCAACACGAAAGGCACATACATATATATGATTTGCTTGGGTAATGGGATGCGGAAGCTTTACCTAAACATATGTTCGATCCCTTGGATGACTCGATGATAAAGCAAAGTCGCGTGCTCGCATAAAAATAGCAAGAAAGTTCCGGTCCCGTGAAGATTTGTCCATGGAAATGGGGCCAAACAAGCAACCCAAAAATACAAAATTGGCTCACGAGGAGGCAAATGACATCCGTGTGTCGACGATGTGCTGTGATAGAATAGAGACCCCACCCTCCATCGCCCTCCCATGTCCTGATCAACCATTTGGGGTGCTCGTGACACCCTTTTCAGTGAGGAGAAAATATGTCTAAATACATAGGAATGATTCACAAGGTTGGACTGAAAATGATAGCGTTCTGTGTTTTTTTTTTTAATTAAAATCAAAGAAAATTTTCATTCATTACAAAAATAATGCATGAAAAGATCTAAAAAAAAAAAAATCTCAGAAATCACTACAATAAAGCAAGCCCATAGAGCTGCAAAATAAACAAAAATCCATAAATCGAGGTATTTCATCATAGCATATCAGTAGAGGTGAGCACATGTTTATCCTTTGAGAATAGATTTGTGACTACATCTAAGTAAAAGGATTGACGGTTGATCACGGACTCACACATAAAAATCAGTGATGAGCACACGGCAGGATCTCCAACTACAACTACGGTTTTGCCTTTTGATGGCGTGCGCTTAGGGTCAGCGTCCCTGACACCATTATCATATGCAAGTGACAAAAATATGTTGAACAAGTTCAGATTAAACACTTGTGAGAGGGAGCCCTTTAGCAAGTGTGAAATGCCACAACTTCTATTAAAATGAAAAAATAATAATATATATATATGTTGAATGGGCACAAATATGATATTGAAACTATTGTGAACATCATCGACGCTAGCGGTGGAGTACTTATTCATTAAAATTCCTAGACCTAGAACTAGATCAGAAGATAAAAGCTCCCAAATTTACAAGATCAAGAGAGCAGAATTCTAAAATCTAAATCTAGATCGGGAGAATATAGCAAAAAACAAGAGAAAATAAAAGGAAAATCAATTAAAGAGGGAGGGGAGAAAAGATCTAGGTCAAATCCCTCCAATTCAAAAGCTGATGAAGCAAGGAAAAGCTAAAACTCAGAGAGGGAGAGAGAGAATCTCATAGGTTTCGATACAGATCAAAAGTTATAAAGATTAAAATGATGCCTTGTCTTGGGCGAAGCAACTTGAATGACATAAGAGTAATCCTTTCTCGACGCCCACCCTACATTCGACATCGCCTAGGTCCTTGCTCCCTCTTTGAGCGAGCGAGCGAGAGAGAGAGAGAGAGAGAGAGAGAGAGCAGAAGTTCAAGGGGTTCATGGCTCAAAATCAACAGCAACACTGCATACGATGAGAAACCTTATCGGAACTAAATTATTAGGTGGCGTGGCAATTATCTATTGGGTTAAAGAAGTCTCAATCATTCAATTCATGGGTCCTACCTGTCTAAATACCCACCAAATCTTGTCACGTCTATTCTTAAGATGGTTATAATGGAACTTCCTAGTATATGTAGCATTTCCCCAAATTTGAATTCCGAGATAATGAAAATATTGATTCAATGAAGAAGCGTCCTTTATTATGTTGTTGCTCGACTTTATAGATGTAGATCGATTGATAATCTTGAATATATTAAATGACAAGATAATTAATAGCTTGTTTAGTCTTAACAATCAAACACGAACATGGTCACTAGAGGATATCTCAAACCTGATTTCGTATTATATCCTCCATTGGCAATATAATTATCGATTTCCTCATTTCTTTTATTATATTACTCTCTAGTGCACATTGCACTATCTATAAATTGGATCTTCGTCCTTGGGATATCTTATCTTCAAGCATCCACTCACTCATTTTAATTGGCAGATCTTTTGTCCCTCATCCAACTTGTTTACTTTCTCTTTCTCTCTTTTAGAGTTTCCAAACTTGAAACCCTTAAATTCTAATTCATTCTGACCAAAAATATAAAAATAAAAAATCTAATTCGAGCTTGACCAACATGTCCTCGAACATCATTCGTGCACATATTTTACCATGTAGTTCGACTAGTCTAAAGAATCGGATTACTTAAGAAACTATCGCTCCGTGATTGCCCGTCATCGAGCCATGTGGATGATCAGCATGTGGACGAGCCTGTACACGCATCGATATAGAGATGCACACACGCATATACAAGGGTTACCATGATTTGTATCTCCCTGAGCTCATACTGTGTAATCCGTGACGAAACCCCCCACGTGCACTCTCCATTACCTTGACTGTGCTTTGAAAACTATTTTTGACTTTGGATCTCTTGAGTTCAAAACTGAGCTGGTAGACATAGCTATCATGGACAATGGACCGGGCAGTGAAAACGTGCAATTAAAACACAGACCTCGAGTCCGTAAGCTAGTCTCACTGATCCTATGATCAAAAGATCATAGGAAAGAAAAAGGCGTCCTAGAAAGGATTTCCTTATTTGGATGTGCACAAATGGAGTTGCACATGACCCAGGATTTCGTAAATTCTAAGGTTGAATGCTCCTCTGGAATCGTCTTTGCTTTGTCCCATTTCCATCTCACAAATTTGGGGATGTTTCTCTGAAAAGTCACTCCGCTCAACCAGCGCCCGCCCTCTGTTTTCTTCCATATTTTCTCTTTCTTTTTTTCAAAGAAAGCTTGAGGAATTGAACTGACGAATCTTTACCAACTCCTCTGTTTATTCTCTGCGCTGAGGAAGGCGTTCATGCCGACCCAAAAAGAGAGTTGTCCCCCGAATAAAACAGAGAAAATTCTTAAACAATTTGCAGCAGAAAAAAATCAAATAGTTTCTCTCACGACCAAAAGGGAAATTATTAAATATGACGTAGGAATTTCCTTCTTGTCCCCATTCATGACACAAGCAAGAGGCGGTTTTTCGAAAATACCGCTGTCCTCGTCATCTGCTGCTCCTCTATATAAATGTCGTGCTCATGAGTTCACATGAAAATATTCAAAGCACAAACCAGAACTAATCTTGAACCTGCCCTCCTCCGTGAAAATGGAGCTTCTGCCGAACCCCTGCGCAAAAGTCGAGGTAAACCATCTCATATCAAATTCTTTCTCACCTACAATTTGCTTCAACACATAAATTCCAGCAGGCACAAAACAGAGCATTCTATAACAATCTGGTTTCTTGGCTCAGAACCCATCGATTGTTTCTCGGGCCTAACATGATCCGTCACACGTTTCAGGGTCTGAAGAGAGCGCTAGCGATTGTGATTCTTGTGGTCATGATGTTCGCCACTGGAGCCGAGTGCAGAAGGAAAAGACACTTGGACATAATCCGCTACAGCGCCATAAGTTGCAGAGCATACAGCGCCTCCGTGACAGAGTTTGGAGGAGTCGGAGATGGGATCACGCTGAACACAATGGCTTTTCAGGCTGCCATCAATTACCTGAGCCAGTACGAGGCCCAGGGTGGGTCTCAGCTTTTTGTCCCTCCAGGAAGATGGTTGACCGGGAGCTTCAACCTCACCAGCCATTTCACTCTCTATCTCCATAGAGATGCTGTTCTTCTTGCTTCTCAGGTCAGACAACTCTCTCGCCGACCAAAATTCTTGAACGAAAATTGATTGGAGTTTTCATGTTCTTAGGATAGGGATTTTTATATTATAATCCCAAACAAATCTGAGTTTTTGCTATTATCAATATCATCGTTATCATTATCCCATAGAGCGGAATGTTTGATGGTACTTAAATGAAGTATAACTAAAGATGCTACATGGGTCATTTCATTACTCGGGTCATGTGACGGCAAAGTTGAGCATTGATGAATTTGCTTGCAACCTATCTGAACTTCACCAATTTTGTTGCTTTAACTTCAGCGGTTGCCGATGCAGACATTACTTTAAACAAATCGATCATAGTAAAAAAAATTAATTTGTAATAGATCTTAATTTTCCCTTTCCGATATTAAGTTCTAAATAAAACAGTAGAAAATAATGAAATAGTACATGAACCCAGAAAAGGCTGAAAATGCAGGTAGAGGCTAGGCGTGCAAGAAGTTGGAAACGTGCTTTAGTGGACATGGACCATCCAAGTGACGTAGGGATAAAATTTAGGCAAGACCCCTATAAGTACTTTTACATTCTTCTTCCGTGACTCAAAAAAGTGCAGCAATTGGATGCTGCCGAACTTCCACAAACCAGAATCCTATTGTAATTAAATATTGAAAATTAGTTCACGGGTTGGTTTTTGATTCTCAAGCCACACACTAGTGTTCCTGTCCCTTTTCTGGCCATGCGAAAAGTTGTTTTGGCTTTTTTCGCTCTTTCCCCAGCTGCTGAGCTGGCAGTCCAAATCAAAAGTTAAGGAATAGGAAGACTATAGAATATTGATCCTGTCATGTGGGTCAAGCGCAGACCGCTAGGTCTTCTCAGCCACACACAAATGATCCTGTCCCTTTCTGTTGCCATGTGATGTGATTCACAGTCCAAATCAAGGTTAAGGAATCTGAAGACTATTGAACATTGATGCTTTCATTTGGGTCGAGTGCGAACCGCTCTATCTTCACGCAGCGAGTTACATTGGAGAGAGCATGAATAGGGTTTGATGTCTTTATTAAGGGAAGCACTTCTACTGATTAGCCCGTCGATTTTGCCTGCAAACAGTAATGTCCTATAATGAACTCATAAGAAAGTGAAAGACCATCGGTAGTTTGACTGAGATCAGTCTTGGGGTTGTATTGCTCTGTAGCTCATTGGACGTTTTACTGGTCTTGTAGGATGAAAGCGATTGGCCGTTGATAGATCCATTGCCGTCCTATGGGCGAGGAAGGGACGCAGTAGGCGGAAGGTATGGGAGTCTGCTATTCGGAACCAATCTCACCGACATCGTAATTACGGGTACAAAACGGAACATAGACCTCTTGTCAGATGATCATACATAACATGACGCGCTATAGTGTCTCTGACCTGCTTCCCTTTGGTTAGGGGATAATGGCACGATCGATGGTCAGGGTGAGCTCTGGTGGCAGAAGTTTCACGGTGGACAGCTCAATTACACAAGGCCTTACCTCATCGAGATCATGTACTCTGATAAAGTTCAGATCTCCAATCTTACTTTGCTCAACTCTCCATCATGGAATGTTCACCCTGTCTATAGCAGGTTCTCTCTTGTAAACCGTCAGTCACTCTGGTATTTGTCAAACTAAGACTCGTAAATTTGCTGATCTGTTATTTGCAATGCGATGCGCAGCAATGTGATTGTTCAAGGCATCACCATCCTTGCCCCAACAAATTCGCCGAACACCGACGGGATCAACCCAGGTAAGCATTTGAAAATTGGGAACAAGTCATTAGCATTCACAATCATCTTTTCACTGACACCGAAACCGTTTGCATATCAGACTCCTGCACGAACACCAAAATAGAAGACTGTTACATAGTGTCCGGGGATGACTGTGTCGCCGTCAAGAGCGGTTGGGACGAGTATGGCATCGCATACGGGATGCCGACGAAGCAGCTTGTGATCAGACGGCTCACGTGCATTTCCCCAACCAGTGCAGTGATCGCTTTGGGGAGCGAAATGTCAGGAGGGATCGAAGACGTCAGGGCAGAAGATATCCTGGCAATCAATTCGGAGTCTGGAGTGAGAATCAAGACAGCCATCGGAAGAGGTGGGTATGTGAAGGACATATATGTGAAACGAATGACCATGAGAACCATGAAGTGGGTCTTTTGGATGACGGGAAACTATGGCTCACACGCCGACAACAACTACGATCCTAATGCGCTTCCACTAATTCAGAACATCAACTACCGCGACATGGTTGCTGAGAATGTCACGATGGCAGCCCGGCTGGAGGGGATCGCAGGGGACCCATTCTCAGGGATTTGTATATCGAATGTGACGATTGGTTTGGCGCAGAAGCCGAAGAAACTCCAGTGGAACTGCACTGACATCAGCGGAATTTCCAGCAGCGTGGTGCCTCAGCCATGCAATGCATTGCCAGATCAGGGGCCGGAGAAGCTTCCGGCTTGTAATTTTCCGGAGAATAGCCTGTCCATTGATGAGGTTGAAGCTCAAGTGTGCTCTTACGAAAGGAAGCACTGGTGACAGTAGAGATTATCCATTTTGTGTGGAAATTATGCCTTTCTATTGATCAAACTTAAAAAAGATATGAACTCATTACTAAAATGTTCTTAACCTCGACTAGAGGATCAAAGCTCCTGCATCTCGCAATGCTAAATCAAATTACGGAAACTGCAAGTCCAAGTCCAATCTCTTGTAAACGTGCTCCTCTGTTTGTCTAACAAAACATGAATTCGATGATTGAACGTCCGTTATATCAATCAAAGACTTCAGCTAATTTAACAATGACAACATAGACACCAACTATCACTTATAATGTACGCATGACAGCTAAAAACTTGTCAGTAAGTTAGGTTAAAAACCTCGGTAACGAAGTAAGAGGTCAAGAACTTAAACATTGATCATATCACCAGACGGTAAAAAGCCAGAGAGAGCCTAAGCTAAAAGAAAATTATGCAGCATGATGAATTTTCTACTTCTGCACCGAACAGGATACATTATCAACTTCTTTGTCACAAACACGATCTTAACAACGATTATAAAGACAATCTTGGCTGAGCTGGTATAGTAGCAAAAAGGACAGAAGTATAAAATCTCTTGAAAGACACCTAATTTGAAACTATAAGGAAAAACAACCGCATTGACTCAGTCCCCCTTCCTATTACCGCCCTACAAAATTCATGGCTATTAAGCTTGTCAACCATTCAAGCCAAATCTGAGCTAGCTGATGTAGCACCATATCCACCACCTCCACGACCGAAGCCTGGTCTTCCACCAGGTCCCTGAAATTTAAAATAAAATAAAAGACATAAGTTTCTCCATGGATGGGCAACATAGAAGACAAATACCTAACTTGTAAAAATGCTATTACTTCCTCCTAATAAAAATGATCGTTCGTGAGTTCCCATCTTAACAACAAAATGATGAAAGCAGAACAAACAGGGGAAAGTCTGCAGTCCTGTCGGCAATAGTGTGCCAAAACCACAAGATCTAGTATAAAGTGCGCATGTTTTGTTGTTCCCTTTCAAAAATACTTGCCAGAGAAATATTAATTATATATATAGCCCATCAAACCTAATTAGATTACGTGGACAAATAAAGTCTGGCAAGAGAATCACAGTCCAAAGGCAACCTCTTTTGCATGGACTATCAACGTAATAAAACAAGGGGACACAGAATATCATCATACAATCTCAATGGGCTAAAGATATTATCACAGAAAGCATTCGACAGATCTACGTCATTAAGAGTCCCTAGCCAAGCTCATATAATAAATAACCAAAATCCGCAAGGAGGACCATTGTTCGGGTGATAATAACATGTGAAATCTGAAAAAGCAATATCTCATTGTTGCCTTTAAGAAATATCTCACCCCAAATGAAGGGCGGTAGTCAGCAGGTGCTCCACCCTTGTCACCGAACTCACCACCAGGTCCTCTAGGACCTCCACGATAACCTTCACGGTCACCAAATCGTCTTTCTCCCTCAAATCTTGGTGGGCCACTGTTATCAATCAGCAAGAAATGAAGCAGAGTAAGCAAATCTCATTATGTGAAACTTATGGAGCAGAGTTCACAGTTCACTCTTTACAGAAGTCTGATTGGCCAAGGATTCTAGAGAAACCACAGATGCAGAAATCTGATAACCAAAAGCGTGACTATACATACAACTTCCCGACAACAATAACAATCACTAAGCCTTCTTCTGTTAACTGGGCAGCAAAATAGATCCTTCAACCCTACATTTATTCTAACATCATATCTTCGCAGCTGAACATCTAAAGATAGTCAAGTCATTTGTCCAAAACGACCTTATGAAACTGCCTTGTTATCAATCAAAACCGTACCAACTTTCCCTCGAAGACATTTGGTTATAGTACTATAGTTTCTAAGTGTCCACCATCAACCCCTTAGTGATAAAACTAATGAAAGGTTATATTAACAACTTTACTGTGTAGTATACATACCGGGGACGATCACCAGGTGGACCACCCATGGGCCGACCAAGTGGCTTAGCTTGTTTCTTCAGGGTGGCGGGGACAATTTCAGAAGGAAGGTTGAGGTAGGTTCTCAGAAACTCAATCCCATCATTGGTGAGATACCAATAATAGTGCATCCAAGCGAACGTCTCCCTTACATACTCCTTTGATTTGAAGCTCTGCATAAGCTTTATCACCTGCAGGTTCGGGACATCTATTTCCGGGTGCTTTGCGAGATTGTAGTCCTTCTTCGCAAAGCAAACTCCCTCTGAAATGGAAAAAAACAAAAGAAAAGGAGCCCATCAAGATGTGAAATCCACTTATGAAAGGACTAATCAGAAACCCAATTCCAACATCATACGAACAATCACGCACCCTAGACAAACCCACGAATCTAATCGCCACGTACATATATATCCACACAAAATGCATAACTATGAGATCCAGATAAACGCTAATTAGGAGGCCAGCCGTCATCCGCTAATCAGAAAGGAGTTGCAACTATGGAGTAAAGAACGGGCAAATACATATAGGATCACACGACTACAAAACAAGCAAATTTCAACGGAAAGCAAGATCCACGCATCACAAACGAATGACGACGGCGTGGGATGCTCAGCAGACATCATCGTACTCACAAAATAACCACATGCCCATGTGCAACGTACCTTGGAAGAGGTACTTCGAGATCTCACGGCGGTTCTTCTCAGAAATAATCTGAAAAGAAATTCACGAAAGGACGACACAAAACAAAGAAGTGAGATCTCCCAATTCATCCTAAGAAGCCAAGAAAACAGGTGGGGAAGAGCAATCTGATGTTCTGTAAATCCATGGAGCTCCCCAAATCAGAAACAACACTTCAATTCAACAAAACCCACAAAACCCAGGAATCCCTTCACATATTATCCACAGAAATAAGGTTAGATAGAGAGTACCATGTTGGCGATGAGCAGAGCACGGTCTACACAGGAAGCGACGGCAGCAACGAGCGAAGACCCAAGAGCTCTGCCGCAGAAACAGGTGCAGCTGTTGCAGGAAAAAAACCCTAGAGATTAATTATCAAGGGAAGGAAATCGATAGGCCTTGTGGGGGTTTTAGGGTGAGGGGTAGTATGGGTATTGTCCATCTGGGCTTCCTTTAGTTCTATGGAGTTTTTCTTTTTAATTTCTTTTTGGGTATTACTTAGATTGCATTTGGTCATCTGAAATTTTTTTTGTTGAATAAGATATGAGTCAAATATGATAATAATGGGATTTGTAATATCTCATATGATATTTGATATATGTTTGAATATGGATATAAGATGATAAGAGAAGCAACAAGAAACTGTCCGTTCTCAATCATTGTCGATTACTTATTAGTCTTAACATTGCATCCTGACGACATCACTCGGGCGCAAGTTCTCCAAAGAGTATAAAGAGACCATGGCTTTTTGCCAGCATCACTCACGAGGTAAATCTTAGCATCCTCCTAATCAAATCATCAATCTTACTCATTTTTCATAGTTCTTTCGGCCGAATCGTCTTGGACCAGCCCTATTTCTCCCCTTCTTGCTACCTTTCTTTTTTCTTCGCGGCCTCTTCCTTCTCGCTCTCCCTCTCTTGCAAAGAGTCCGTCACCTCTATGTAGATCACCTGTTCAAAGATCCAAATCAAACCGAACCCCCTAATTCAGCAACAAGATCATGTTAGAAAAATCTCAACTTGAGCCAATTCTTACACACACATGACTCAACAAGACAAGAACATGAAAAAGGAAGGATTGACGTTAGCCAAAATTAGTATCACCCCCAATTGTGAGAATGGAGATGCTAATGAAGGCGATGGAGAGCAGAATTAAGACAATGGTAGACAATGATAATAATGAGATTTGTAATATCTTATATGATACTTGGTATATCTTTGGATATGAATATAGGATGATCATAGAAACAAGAAGAAATTACTTGCTCTCGACCACCATCAATCACTTATTAGCCTTCACATAGCACGCCGACGACATCTCTCGGGAAGGTTAGTTCTTCAAAGAGTCCAAAAGACTATGACTATTTGCCAGGGCCGCTCAAGAGGCAAATCTCAGCATCCTTCTTATCAAATCATCGATCATACTCATCCTCATAATTCTTTTGGCCAAACCGTCTCGGACCAGCCCTACTTCTCCCCTTCTTCCTACCTTTCTTTTCCTTCGTGGCCTCTTCCTTCTCGCTCTCTCTCTTTTGCATAGAGGTGATGGACTCTATGTAGGTCACCTATTAAAAGACCCAAATCAAACCAAACCCTCAATTCAGCAACAAGCCCACATTAGAAAAATTTCAACTTGAGCCAATTCCTACACACACATGACTCAACAAGACAAGAACATGAAAAAGGAAGGATTGACGTTAGCCAAAATTAGTATCACCCCAAATTGTGAGAATGGAGATGCCAATGAAGGCAATAAAGAGCAGAATTAAGATAATGGTAGACACACGGGCGTCACCGTCGCCATTGGACGACACTATCTCTTGCAAACTCTCTGTGTATATTCAATAGTTTCGACAATGATAGACACGCACTAGTTTCGAGAGAGGCGAGCTCGTACCTCGAACGGTGGTCGCAATCTCCAACGTAGGAGCTCGAGGCCCAATTTGAGGCAACCCTAGATATAGGGTCCTCTAAGGCTGGCAACCTTCGATCTGATGTTGCGCGTTAGTCTTCAACATTCTCCGATGGTAGAAGCTCGCATGTAATTCTCTCTATATTGAGTCTTTCTCCTCTCTCTTAGCTCACATTTTTCTTCCGAGAAAATTGTCCAAAAAGTTATAAATCTATTACACTTTTATCAATTCAATCATAAATATTTTAATTTTTGTCAATTGAGTCTTAAATCTTTTGAAAATTTGTTAATATAGTTCATTTGGTCAAATTTTGCTTGAAATCACTAACATAAATATTGATCATTCTACATGACATAGTCAATATTAACGTGGATGATTTTTTTAAAATTTTTAATCTTTATTGTCTTTTTTCTTTTCTTTTTTTCTAACTTTTTTTTCCTCCGCCAATTGCCTTAGTTGGGATCCAATGAGGGCAACCTCGCCAATCCTAGGCAAGGCTCACCCTTGCTAGATTTGGCAAGGTTGAGCCTCGCTAGAGGCCGACGAGGGTCAACTTCCCTAACTTTGGGAGTGGCTCTACCTCGCTGATTTGGTAAGGGAGAGCGGGGCTCCAAGGCTGGCAAGGTAGCCCTTGTTGGCCTTTGGCAAAGGCAAGTCTTGCCACAAGCTAGTGAGGCTATATTGGCAAACTGTCAAATGGTTTAAGACTCAATTGGCTAAATAGAAAATGTTTATGACTAAATTAATAAAAGTGTCATTAGTTTATGATTTTTTATACAGATTTCTCTTTTCCTTTCATTTTATTTTTTAAAATCCTTATACTATTGGACTACATCCCACCCTCTATGTGGGCATTTTTTATTCGGATTATATCTAGGTATACTTGAAGTTCGTGTAACTCTAAACACCATATAAGTTGTCATATCGAGGCTACATTCCGTCCACCAAATGTAGTCTTAACAATTTCCTAAACTTTGCCGCAATTGTTAGCACACATTTACCTCTTAACTCTTAAACCGGAACATTTTTCCCAAATTTTCATTCTGTTGTAACCGTGAAGCCCGCTGTTATATTATTAACATGTGTAATGTAAATGAATTTTAAGGGGTAAAAGCATATTTTCATCTGACTATATTGAAGGGAATCTCTTTTTTTGTTCTCAATTTTTTTGTAAAAAAAAAAAAAAAAGAGAAAATAGGGAAGAATAAAATTTTTAAAATATTAACATCACAGAAAAATAATAAATATCATAATAACATTAAAAACCTTTGAAAATTGATGGATATAATATTAATAGAACTAATGGGATATTAAGTAAATTTAAGAGGATAATTATTGCCAAAAAAATTATTGGTCAATAAAATAAGTTAAAACAGAATCACCTTATGTGTCGATGAGGTCACTTGTGATGAGATAATAAATTTAAATTATTTCAAATATCATAGGGAGGGATTTGCCATGTTGTAATGTAACACAGAAGCAAGAGAGCAACCGAGTCTCTCTCGTTCAAATCCCCAATTTTTTCATATTTGGGACGTACGTCGCATCTAGGGATCACATCAAGTAATACATACGCATTACTTCAGAAACACAACTCGGAAACTATTTAAAAATCTGGGCAC
Organism: Eucalyptus guilfoylei; assembly: GCA_016097605.1. Taxonomy (NCBI): domain Eukaryota; kingdom Viridiplantae; phylum Streptophyta; class Magnoliopsida; order Myrtales; family Myrtaceae; genus Eucalyptus; species Eucalyptus guilfoylei. The sequence continues at coordinate 28,072,092 of CM027863.1, forward strand.
GATCGAAACGTGAGAAAAGGACATGTTTTCTTCTGTTTCCCAGATAATAATGCATGCTTTGCAGAGAATATTTCGTGGACAAGAAGTGTCCGGATACTTCAAAAGAGTGCTTCCCACACATTCTTATCTTATCTTTCAAGCATACAATCCGAAAATAGTTGCATAATTAGGAGTTGCTGTCTGAATAACACGGGGTCGCTATCAGCAGATTTCCATTTCGTATACTTGCCGGAGCCAGGAAACCAACCCCTCTGCTACATCATGGAACAACAGTGTACTGTGGAGAAACCATGACATGTGAAAGTTCCTAAGTTTACGAACTCTTTCGGAGTTTTTGCTCATCATGGTTCAGAACAAATGACGGTTCTGCTCCGAGTATGTAAAGAGCTCGAGATTTAGATGGCCGTGATGACTAGGGGTGCTCGGGTGGAGAGCACAGAACAATCCCTACCCTTAGATTGCATGGGTTTGCGCAAGGCGCCCGCCAAATTCAAGGCGTTGAGGAAGGTTCGGGCTTGCCCATCCACATGAGTCTGATTCAGATGAAATTTATTGCAGCATGAATATGATTAACTGTAGAGTGCATAATTGACGATTAAACATTTGATGTTTCGGTTATATACACATAACGCTGCTCAAAGGCGACACAAATTTTCTAGCTTACTGTAACACACAGTTACTTATTTGAAGTTGCTTGTGCTTTCATCCTGTGAAGACTGTAATCTTTATGCCCAATTGAGAAGGTGCCGCACGGTGATGACTGATGACCTCAGCATGTTAAATGTGGTTTAGTCCTATTGCAAACTAGAGGAAATACCAAACACGAAAAATTACAGCTTATGAGTCGATCGCTTGTGACATTATAGGATTGCATAATCTATATCAAATAGTACTACATGCATAGGAATTTCAAGAAAATTTACATAGTTTGATATCACATAGTCTGTTTATGGAATTTCAATGAGTCTTTTTGAATTAGACTTTTTAACATAAAATAACTAGTTATTGATAAATGTTGATATGTTGTGTGTATCCACGGGGTTTAATCATGCCGAAAGGTTTAATACTATCCACAAAATCAATTGAGTGCAAAACAAAGCTAGTATTCAGTACCACCCAAAACCAGTCGCAAAGAATGAGAAAAAAAATCCACCATTCACCAAAATCAAGGTCAAACCGCCGCTGTTGCGTTGCTTTTATTCTTCTCTGTTTTCATTGTCCAAAACATCGCATGCATTTGTGGCATGCCTTCCTCATCAATCACAAGTTACATAAACATTCGTCTTCAGTTCAGTTGAACAGACATGAAAGAAATGAAGAAAATGAATAACCAAAAGTCAAAAGCCAAACTCAATTCAAGCCTCAAGCATCATTTTCGGAAACTCTTCGTCAGAGAGAGAGAGAGAGAGAGAGAGAGAGAGAGAGAGAGAGAGAGAGAGAGAGATTAGAGAGATGAAGGGAAGGAAGACATAGTAGAAGCTCCTGCAGTTGATGAAGCCGGCACAATGTCTTCTCCGCCGAAAGGCCCTTCCACATTATCCCACAAGAGAAAATTTGGGCACTGGTGGGATTCGACCCATTCGTTCAACTCCTGCCTCTGAAAGCATTCTAGGGCTAGTCGATCTCCTTCCTCGTCGATGTTACTAGATTGTGCTCCGATATTCAACATGTTCTCTACATTTTCTATCAATGGTGGCAAATAATTAGAATCCGCGCTTCCACTTGTATAAGGCGGGGGAGGTGGCAGAAGTGTGGTGTGGAATTGCTGGTGATTCAAGTTCCAGGTGCCGGCAGAATTCACCGTGACTGCTTCAGTGAAAAGCTCTTGTTGTTCGTTACTCTCTGCAAGCCCTTCGAGCGAGGCAGTATCGAACATAAATAAAGGGCAAGGGGAAGAAAATAGGGTTTCCTGTACAGGCATCTTCGCTGCCATTAAATCCGGCATTGCGCAGCTGAGTTGATTTGAGCTGTTGCTCAAAAGGGAGTGCTCGGAAGACGTACTGGGAGGAACATTTGTCAGAGAAGCTGGGGAAGGCTTTCGAATTTTCTTCTTGATCCATGAATTCCAGTAATTTTTTATCTCGTTGTCTGTTCTTCCAGGCAAGTGGCTCGCAATATGAGCCCATCTGCATCGATAACATTTCACAATCAAACATGTGGAGCGAGAGAGAACCATAAACTATCATAATGAAGTGTTTTTTTTTGTTTGTTTATCTAATCAACCTAATTCAATTCTTCTTGTATTTCTTTCATTATTTTTTAATGGCGTTGTATATGTAGATTAGAATCACAAGGGAGAAGAAAATGTAACTAGTGGGGCCGGAATGTGACTGAAACTTATGTCTCAACCTATGAATATGTCCTTCTAACGCCTCCCATACAATGCAGGTGATAGGGGCTACTAGGAACAGATTTGACTCTGAGCTTGTTTCTAGGTATTTAATCAACATATAATACGGAAACTTAAATTTAAAGCTTGTATTGAAAAAGTTCAGTGGCGAGTCAATTTCCACGGAAGTTTCCAAGGACTCCACTGTATAGTGATGAGGAAAAGAATTGTCCATTTCGACTCTCGTGCAATAAAGCCATGACACACAACGCCAGAATCATGGTTCCCAACAAAAGGCCAATATGCTTGCATTTCGAGATGTAAATTTGGCAGGACGATATTAGGGTTTGTAATCTTTTTTTTTTTTTGGGTTGTTTTCCATTGATTTGACGTATGGTTTGGAAACAAATGAATAGGAATCTTAGAAATTAAGAGATGATGATATGATGGTGCTGATGAAGGAAAACGATGAACCTGTTGCCTACGACCCCATGGAGGCTGATGATCAACTTCTCCTCCTCAGGAGTGAACCTGCCTCTCCTGATGTCGGGCCTCAAATAATTTATCCACCTCAACCTACAACTCTTCCCACATCTTTGAAGCCCTGAAAAAAGGTGAACGACGAGACCCATAAATCATGTTTGATGAACCCAACATTAGAGAAGAAAAATTCATGAGAGAGAGAGAGAGAGAGAGAGCAAACACTGACCAGCTTTCTCAGGGACTTCGCTCCAACAGCCATAGCCATGAGTGGTGATGTATCTGATGAGCTTCTCGTCTTCCTCAGGAGACCAAAGCCCTCTCTTCACCTTTTGCTGGTTGCAGCATGAGTGGTGACCCATGTTAAATATACTTGCTAACTTTAATTTTGTTAAAAGCTTTCGCACTCCCTCTTTCTCTCTCCCTCTCTCTGAAGGTGTGCTGGGATTTTGTTTGCACAGAATTAAATGAGGGGGTTATATATAAATGAACTCAACTCAACTCAACTCACTCTCTCTTCTCTCTCCTGTGCGTAGGGTTTTAAAGAACGACGAGAGAGGGAGAGGGAGAGGCAGGGAGACAAGACACAAGTACAGGAAGCAAGTGAGAGCCGACATTTGCACCGGATGAAATGCTCCCGAGTGGGGTCCATGTTTCCATCTAACCCTAAAACGACCTGCCATCAAACTCTTATATTCCCCTTCTGATTTAGTGTGTCCCCGTGCGGTCACTTTTTTCTACGTAGACTTGGATCATTGTAACAAACTCCACGTACGTCATTCAGGCTCTCATGCCATTTCATGTTGTTTCACGAACCTCGGCCTCTCTCTCTCTCTCTCTCTCTCTCTCTCTCTCTCCCTCTCTAGAGTTCTCTATTGAAGTCTGTTTCTTGTTTTTTCCGTTCTTTCATACACGCCAAACGGCGCTAGGAGAATCCATGTTCATATCAGGTCATTCTAGAAATAAGATCATAGGTACATAATAATAGGGAATTTCTTGTCTCACCAAATTCGACCAAACGGAATATGGATGATCAAATGCCGCCTCCGCTGCTTATCAGATGAGACCTTACCTATCTGTGAAGGAATCGAGGGATGCCCTCATCGAAGCAGAAAAAAACCAAGGTGTTATTGAGTGAGAATATCGCCATATTTAACTATCGCCTTCTGTATTTGTAAGGCAGCTGCAGCAACAAGATATCAATAATAACCCATGATGATGCTTATGTTACGGTCTTCTAGAGTTTAGCGGGATCGGATGGTTTTTCCTGGTGCTAAGCAACATTGACTGGCGGTACCATCCGCAACTCTTTTTGCAAATTTTTCTGTCTTTTCAATACATATTAGACACGTTTTATGAATGCAGTGTTATAGTTCCAGTTTCTTTGGTATTTCTAAATAACACGAGTCAACTATCTCGGCTCGAAGGGTGTTTGGAAAATCCTTTGGTTATAACTTTTCTTACTCTATCTTTTAAAAGTAAATCTCTTGTATTACTTTGGTTATTTTTAAATACTACAAAAATAAAAACTAAGATATAACTTATCGCTCGAAAATATCAAATTCGCTCAAATTCAATTTATCAACGATCAATGTGGATCGGAATACCGTTAATTGTGAACTAATTATTAGATCCACGGCTATAGTACACCTCAACACAATGGCAGATTTTCATCACAAAAGGCATACAGCCCCAAACAAAATTATAGTAATAGATTCAGTCAAAGACAAGTCAACCACATCAAGAGTATAAGATTAAAAAGTAATTAATTCCCCTTGCCCTGAAGACGAAATGGGTTCAATTCACCCAACAAAGCACACACCAATGATTGAAAAGGTGTTTCTTGAAAAAAGAATAATTGCTACTACTTTCTTCGCATAGGAGTCCAAGCATGTCTATAAGCTATGTATGATTAATTCTCTTAATTGCACCCGCAAATATTCCACCCGATGATCTCGTAACGAGTCATCTTCAAATTGCATGACCCTCTTCCTCGTGGCCAACATTTAAAATTAGCTTCATATAACTATGAAGAAGAAAACGAAAAAAAAAAAAAAAACGAAGAAAAACCAGATGACTTAGGCAACAACGCAAGCTTCAAACATTCAAGGAAGCTGTAGATTAGAATATATAAAAAAATTAGTCTATTATTGCTTTCAATTAGTTTTGACTTATTACGTCCTTTTAATTGCTTGATTTAAAAGATATAAACGCATTTGGTGGTAGGAGACGACAACACCCCCACCAATTCCCCCTACGTACGTAGCATGGTTTGACGTCACTTAATCATTTTGGTTGGTTGATTACGTCATGTCTTGAGACGACCCCCTCCAATATGATATGTTCTTAATTTTTTTATTTTATTTTTTCACCTTGCTTGATTTTAGATGAAGATAAAGTTTTCAATTGGGTGGATGATTTAGCAACTAAATCCAGAGCATCAATACTGGGTTATGTCCACTTGCTTTTTGGCTTTTTGGGTACGAATTTTGTTACGAATTAATGAAATTTTGGTTATTTTCTTTTAACCCTATTTGTATTAAATGATGGGGAACGCTTGTCTAATGAAAATTCAAATTCAACATCGTCTCCACACACATGACACGTTCATTTTTTTTTCGAATTCAGTAATTGCAACTGCTATATTGATAGGTGGAATTCTTATACTTGTTACTGAAACAAATATTAAAGATACTCCTATTAAATTCTTTCATAAGCAAATATTAAAGATACTCCTATTAAATTCTTTCATAAACAAATATTAAAGATACTCCTATTAAATTCTTTCATAAGCAAATATTAAAGATACTCCTATTAAATTCTTTCATAAACAAATATTAAAGATACTCCTATTAAATTCTTTCATATCGTTTCATGTATATCAATTTTATCTTATCTAGTGGTATCCATAACATAATTCCATTCATTAATAAGCATGGTTATTCTCTAATATTTTAATTATACTCCAAATATTTATAACTAACATCTCCGTACATTTTTACTTGGTCCTGATAGCTGCTCCGACGGTGAGAAGTTGTGACAACCACCATAGGAAGAGGAGACCTCAAAGTTTAATTTAAGACTAACAAATGCTGACACATTACATGAGAACACCACTCAAGCATGACAGAAATTTATTGAGAAAGATTCGAGTTAGATACAACACAACATAATTTGACATGTTTTCATCGATTTTTAATGACACGGATAATCGATGCAAGCATCACATGAGAATGCCAATTGCCAGCCCTAGTATTGATTTATCTTTTGAAATGCTTCTTTTTATTATTGGATAATATGGTTACGGAGTCTCCCGCTTCATTTCTTGAGGTCTCGCATTATTGCTGATTTTTTTTTTTGAACAGGCATTATTGCTGATTAACGCGCTAATAAAAGATAAATTATTTGCTGACGGGTATTAAACAACTGTCATACATCTCTCCTGATGAATGAGTTGATTTGTGCAAAGTGGACAAATTATATCTGGATTGCAGTGCTTATAAAAATTATAAATACTTGGGTTGCAATATCAGTAGCTTTCTCTACGTAAATTTCTCCGATCTTCAAGTTCCAAAGCTTTTTAGTTCTTGTATAGAGTATCATCTATTAGCTTAGAAACAGCCTCATCATGCAGCCAACCTTCATCAAAGGCTGAAGCACTTGAGGAACCTATCGAAGTAAAATCGCACATATGTCCATTTCTAAGCGCTTAAGTTTTTCGTTTTTTCAACTCGTAGCACTCTTAAATTCATTAAAATCCGGCGTTGCAATACATACTTGACTTGAACTCACGCATTAAATTCACAAGTCTCATGAACTCGAGGTTCATCTTAATTTAGACTTCTTCCACCTCCTACAGGCTTATAAAAGAAAGCAATTGGGTCGTTAGGGGTGAAGTTAGGTGCTTGTCTTGAGATATTTGGGAAGCACCGACGCATTTCTCTTTATGAATAAGCTGGATTTGTAAAGATAGAAAAGCCACAATCCAGATTTACTCAATGGCTGGCACAATTTCGGAAAACCAATCTTCCAATTGTCTCTTTTCAAACCCTAGGCACGGACACAGATCATAATGACAAAGCATCTATATGACCATCAACACATGTGAAAACTACCAAAATTCTTTTTTTATAATATGCGCGCATGTGTGCCAAAGTCACAAAAAAGATGACCACAACCCTATTTAATTACTCAAATCATCATGACATGGAACAGGAGGTATTTCTAAGAAACCCTCATCCTCAAGCCATATCAAACGTGCCTATACGTAGATGTCTTTTCCAAAAATGGAGAGAGAGAGAGAGAGGGAGAGAGAGAGAGAGAGAGAGAGAGAGAGAGAGAGATGCGAAAGCGATGGGGTCTGTTGATTGATGCGAATCATCCACCACACAATGATAGCGAAGATCCAAGAAGTGACTTTTGCTTGGATAAATCGCAAGCCAGCTTTGAAAGTAATGCGATTATCATTTTATAAAGAGACCCTTTTAAAGAGAGGGATTCGATGATTATCATTATAACTTAACTTTAAGGAGGAGCAAATGGGAGTGGCCAGGAACGGGCCTACCACAAACACAAATATATCGAGAGAAGGGAAGAAGTTTTAATTGCCGATGAGGGAGAAAAGCTGTGGGAACTTGGCCTTATAAAGCATGGTTGGTTAACTGATTAAGTCATGGATGTAATGTCACTGCTTCGCGAGCTTGTCCAATGGGATTGCATTAAATTTAAATCGAATTAATTGTGGTCCTCACGATCTCCTGCTTATGCTCTCCGTGCTCTATCTAATTTAATAATGCTCTGCTACATCACCATGATTAAGAATGATTTTAAATCCTCCCCCTTAGTTGTACCCCACCATGAATCTTCACATGGACCCTTTCGCCTTTTTCTTTTGCTTCCCTTTATATGAGGTGATCTTTCTCGTCCCCACCATAAATCCTTGGACCCCATTTTCCTTCGTTGGAAGTTTGGCCTCAAAATTATTCATATATATCTCAAAGGAGAGATCATGAGTAACAAGTGGAATCTAGGTAATTACTTTAACCTAATTCTGCTTTTGAGAAAAGGTGGAATGATGAAATTGGATTGTGCCGTAGATTGCAATTGTATGCTTGATCTTTATATCGCCGAAAACTATGTACAGCATGACTTCAATTGGCATGCCGATAGATCAGGCCTCAGATCTTTATCCTCTCAGTTTATTGTTGGTTAATTGGTCGACCCCATAATGTCTAAACATTTTGGTGGTACATTTTGGACTTACTTATTTTGTTCGACATTGATTAGGTGAGTCGAACTAAAGGTGATCTCTCGAGGAGTAGTTTAGACAAGGTCGATTCGTGGGTCGTGGAAATTTTATTCCAAATGGTAAAGTCAGGCCCAATGGTGGCCCTAAGGTGTAGAAAGCATCGAAGATATAAATGGAAAGCAGAGGGTACGTGTGGGTCTAGTCGTCGGGCTGGGTGGAGCTCCTAAGTGAGCCATTTCTTAGGCCCATGAGATTTGATCCTTTTATTATTAATCGGGACTAGGCAAGCCTAATACTCAAGCCTGCCCATTTGGCCGGATGTCGAAGCCATCGAGCCTCCAAGTCAATGATTAATACTAAGTTTCAATTAGAGGCGATCAATGGGCAGATTCGAGCTAGCCTAACCAGCCATTTCAATTGTGTCTAATTGGTTATCCTAGGCTAGCCATAAGAATAAATATATAAAATTCTCGGGTCGGGCCAATCTTTATAATAAGCTTCGTCCAAGCCCGCGCAAAAGTGTCCTCTGGGCACATTTGACTTGAGCGGGCCGATATGGTGTCAAGTCTAAGTTGAACCAATGCTTACACAACTAAAACTTAACTAATCAGCATCAAGTTTCATTTAGAGTAGTAGGGCTAAGGATATGCAGTGAGAGGATATGTAATCCGACTACTTGCGCCATTTTGGAAAGCATCAATTGCGTTGTTAATTATAATAAGAATTTTGTTTTTATATGCTCTACAATTGAATTGAGGCTTTGTTCATTTGTGGAAATATATTCGGAACATATATTCCATGAATTCATTTTCCAAAAAAATGATAATATTTTTTGATATTTAGTTGAAATTTAAAAAGGAACCGGAAAATACTTTCCATCATTTGGAAAGAAAATTTTTTTATATTTTTTTGAAAAATGTGAATAATTCGGGCACTAGTAACATGGGCACGTGGAACTGACAAATCAAATAGAGGCATCGAGGTCCATATAAGTTGAGCTTGAGACCATGATGCCCATACTTGGGCTCTCTAGCTTTTAGGCAAGGTCCACCAAGGTCGAGCCTAGGACCCTAATAGTGCTTGTGCCTGAGTACTCGGTGCCTAGGTCCATGGAGGCAAGGCTTGAGACCCTAGTGCCCATGCATAGATCCTCGCTTGTCTAGCCTCTAGTCTATCGAGGCCGAGCAAAAGGAATGAGCATTGAGGCTCATGTGCCCAAGCACAAAGTCTTTAGTGTTATATTTTGAAAAATGATTTCTAATTTTTGAAAAAGAAAGTCATTTTCCTGTATTTAAACATAGGTTTTTTCGTTAATTAGGAAATGATTTTCGTTTGATTCATTTTCTTAATCGATTTAAATGCTGAAATTAAGACAAATGATTTTTCAGAAAAAGTTTTTCGCTAAACAAACGAAACTTAAGTTTGATTTTATTTTTCCTTTGAAAATGGAAAAAGTGAGGCTGAGAGTGCTTTTAATGTCTTACGTGTGAAGTTACCACAATATACTTATTTCAGAAATTTTGGAAACGTAGACTTAATCATACATAATTTATTCAACTATGGTCGTCAATTGTACGACTTGATTACAAGTGGTAGAACGCTATTTGCCTTTCCAAAAACAATGTTGCCAAATATCTTCAAGCGGTTCCATGTCGAAATTAAAATCAAATGCGTTAACATAAAGTCGCCGGCTCTAGCTGCTGCCCTTCGAGTGACGACACGGGAATCAGTGATGTGATGACAGAAACATAATTACATTGAATAGTAATTTGGGCGTTTGTTTTCTGAGTCAATAAACATTCTCTTTTTATATTCCACTTATTTGAATGATTATCATTGATTTTAGGAATTATTTGTAAAACAACGTCGTGACCAATTGTCACAACCTTGTCATCCCTCCTTAATATGGAAAATGTATATCTTGGTAATCTCTATTTATGGGTATTATTCTAGTGATCGTAATACATGCATGTCATTCGACCTAACAATGTCTTCTACGTATTGCATGCAGAGTAATTTTGCCTTGATGGATCTCCCTCATCGTTTAATAAAAGCCCTCGGACGTTGCTCGCTAGTCTGGTGGAATAGGAACTAGCTTTTTAAAAGGCACCAATCTCTCCCAAAAAAAAAAAAAAAAAAAGGCACCAAAGTCGTCGTGCGAAGACCTCCAATTCACGCGGCAGGGAATCTATCACTTCCTACAGTAGTGTCTTTGACACAACTATATATGCATGTAGCGCAAGTGTGATTCGCTCCACTAGGTTTTGTCAGAAAATTTCTGCCCCGCTTTTTGGACATGTAGCAACACGTTATGGTCTTCGATAAGTCCATGACAAATCACACGATATAACAACGATCGTTCGGAAAGTTGAAGGGCATCACCTCCGCCTCTAACGTTTGGGAAAAGACAGGAAGAATTAAGATTGATTCATGTGTGATGGGTTGATCGAATTGATTTGCATTTATTATTTTGATGCTAAAAATGGACAGTGCGATCGCATGCCAATCCATGTGATGTTCTTGCTCATATATGACACGGAAGTAGGCCACATTTCTCCTCTCCTTGTTCCACATCGAGCCCTGTGATTGAGTGACCGAGTCCCCCGATCTTTACTTTTCCTTAGCCCCCGACACGATAAAAGGAGAGTCGCCATTGACGAAGCTCAAGCATGCAGTAGAGCTTCACGGACATGGACGAGCTCCCTCTTTGGTTCTTTCCACGACCTCTCGAAAAGGAAGACAGCGACCCATAACCGACTGATCTACCGTGTGGCCCGTGGAATTTTTTAACTCCCAGATTCTCTATTTTTTCGAAGCAAACCCTACCATCTCTAGCACTGAGCAGGAGGACAAGAATATAATAATGAGGGTTGCCCTACCAAAAAGAGAACCCCGATGTTAAACGAGCAAGGATTTCTTTAATCTAACGTTTGGTAACGTTGATTGAAATGCATTCACGTTGTATGTATTGACTAAATGAATTTACCCTTTCTTCAAGTTAGAGGATCTGAGAAATTTTCGGGAAAAAATCGAATTATTAGGATGCTCTCGAGGTGGACGGTGTGTTGGCCCATCTTTGGCATACACCTCTAGCGCTGCTGCCAACGATCCTCCATGTTCCCCTCCGCATTTCCAAAAGATTATGAGGATCATTCTCTATTGGTTGCAACTAAGGACACTCCTCATATCTATATCCGTAATGTCCGCAATGAAAGCAAATCAAATGAATGCCTTCGTATCTGAGATTCGACATCCGAGCCTTGTGGTCCCTACTTAATAGAAAGAGAACTTGTCGTGTGCTTTGGGCAAAATTAGAGAAATCGTCATATTTTAATGTTATGCGGTCTCGGGAAGGATAAATAAGTATAAAATTCACCGTTACAAGTGTTGAGAAAAGGGATTTCATTGTCTAAGTTTCCCTTCGACAAAACCTTGCAAGAATCAATATAGGTTTCTTGTCGATCATCTATCTACCTTCAAGAACCACGCGAACACACCAATCAGCTTTTGTTCTCTCTCTTTCGGACATATTTCATGTTGTCGAATGAAATATCATTTCATCAGATAAATCATAGGACAATTCATTCCTCATTCCTATACGGGAAAAGGCAAAAAGGAAATCATCAAAGAAAAATGAAACCATCATTTAATATAGCTTATCCATGATGAGGAAGGTATCTCCGGGGTTCCAGTGGCCAAAGCAAGAAACCGCAAAAGGGGTGATGTGATGATACCGACCCCAGTCAATTGCTTTCTTTGTAACTAGGGATCTCTCTTTCTCTCTCTCACTAAAGTCGGGGAGCGATTTGACTATTTTCAATGACCTTTTGTGGCCTGTGCTGATTCTGATTTCACGCCACGATCAACGCTCCGAATCAGCGTGATGCGCAGATGAGATGATGATGATGGTGATGATGATGATGATCCGAACTCTTGCAAATCCCATCTCCACCCTCCGAACGTGCCTTGAATGCAGGCCGGCCATTCCCGAGCTCTTCTTTCTTCCTCCCTCATCCTCTCGTACAAGTCACAGGTCACCCGCGAACAGTGTCCCTTCGTCATCCTCTACGCCATTCGAGACTCTTGACTTCTCTCGGTCACGACGTGTGTTTCAGCCTCCATCTTATCCGGGTTTCATCGGGAATTTTTTAAGGATAATCACTCAAAAAGAATCTTAAACTTATCATGCGGTGTGCCAATTCAACCCTTAACCTTTTTTTTATAATTTTGGCTAAATCCAATCTTAAATCATTTGTCGATTTGTCAATATGGTTCTTTTGATTAATTTCGACAAGAAATCAACGATTTTTGCAATTTTGTCAAGATTGGCCAAAAGGACTACAATGAAAATTCATAAATAAATTTAAAATTAAATTGGCCAAATTAAAAATTTTAGGAATAGACCGTCCTCATATAATAAATTCAAGACTTTTTAGGCAATTTTCCTTTTCTTAAGGTAAATGAAAAAAAAAAATTAACCCAAGCTATACTTAATTGACACAAATACCCTAAATGTTTTTTGTGTCACTAAAAACCCTAAATTTGTCCACTGTGACGTAAAAACCCAACTTCTTTTTGTCACAAAAGAACTCTAACTTATACATGTGTGACATAAATACCCTTGATTTTATTTCTATCCAGAATATATTTGTCACACTAATATAAGTTTAGTGTTTTCTATAACTCAGGGTATTTATATCATAAAAGGCAAGTTTAAGGTTTTAATCACTTAAAAAAAGTTCGGATATTTCTATTACAACAGATATAGTTTTGGATTTTTGTGATATTAACCCGTTTTTTTATATTTCTTTATTTCTTGGTCAACTAGGGTGTTTTTGGAAAATCCTTGAACTTTAGGGAGAATTTTTTTCAGCTATAGTATAAAGACCATAAACTATGCGGGGCAGACAAACATAATTCTATTTTAATATAACGGGCAAAGTGATAAATGATAGCGCGGAGTTATTTTATTTATCTAAAAGATATTTCTTATAATATAGCCGGCTTCGCGCGGACGTACATATCTGGAGCGATTTTCACCTTTAATTTTCCTGCAATCTTTCACTCTCGATGAATTTTCCATTTTGGGTTGTTGAGCACATGATTTTTTATTCACGACATACAACGTCATGTGAGACGTCTTGTTAGATCTTTTCTTGATTTTTCGATTACTTTGAACTTTCGGCAGGAAATAAAGACATAATTTTTTCCGTCCGTTTTGAAAATGTCAAATTCACATATGCATCATCAACTTTTTTTGGGGGGCCTCGAATGAAAAAAAGAAGAGATTCTGCAGAGCCAATCTGTGTCGTTGGTTAGTGGGGCCCACGAAGTGATATATATATAAAGCTGGCAATAAAAATTTGAACTTTTTTTTTTTTAAATTAGTAATTTTTTATGAAAGTTGATACAATTCAACAGGAGCTCTAAGCCAATCAAATGTCATTGATCATAGTATGATATGTGACTATCAACCATTGTTAGCGACCTTTATTATGTGGAATTGACGAAATTATTTTATCAACAAGTACTTCCGGGACTATCGTTGAGTAATAATATAGAAAATATACACATCTTTTTGTGCACAAACAGTTTTGGTAAGAAAAGAAACAAGCATGCCTAAAAGGTATCTTGTTTGTTTTTCTGTGTTCAAGTTGCCACTGCCTTTAATTACTGAATATTCATGATCATAAAAAAATAAAAAATAAAAACTGTACTTACTAATTGGAATTTGATCAAGTTGAGTCATGTTGTGCGAGTTAGCATCAAGCTCGAGCTCAACTCACCTCACATGCTCAGATTTCGAAACTCCACTTGTGCTCGATTTGAATAGAAATTCAAAACAATCGAGCTCGACCTAATTGTACTTGAGTCAGATATAAATTCGAGCTCGAGCTTTATAAGATGGATTATTTTCATTGCTTGTGTGTATATACGTGGGAATAGCATGTATATTTAAGGACTTTTTTTTGTGTGTCTTTTTTCTTGATTATAACATATCTTTTGAAATGATAATAAAATTTAATAAAGCTCGTGTGCCTATCGAGCTTAATAGCGGCGAGCTAGAGCTTGACTTGACGAAACTCGAGCTTTAGATCCACCCAATATTAAACGAGTCAATCTCGAGCGATCATCTAATTGAGTTTTAGCTATTCGAAAGCGACTCAACTCGATTACGATATTGCTCGTTAGGGTCTTTGGCATTGGATCGGAAAATTAAAATGTTCCATCGAGAGAATGAATCATCACGAAAAGAAATGATAATTCAACGGCGCAAATTCCTTTAATCGTATCAGGCTATCCGAGATATTTTCTTTTTCTTTTCTTTTCTTTTTTTGTCTTTTTTCTTGATTATAACATATCTTTTGAAATGATAATAAAATTTAATAAAGCTCGTGCGCCTATCGAGCTTAATAGCGGCGAGCTAGAGCTTGACTTGACGAAATAACTCGAGCTTTAGATCCACCCAATATTAAACGAGTCAATCTCGAGCGATCATCTAATTGAGTTTTAGCTATTCGAAAGCGACTCAACTCGATTACGATATTGCTCGTTAGGGTCTTTGGCATTGGATTGGAAAATTAAAATGTTCCATCGAGAAAATGAATCATCATGAAAAGAAATGATAATTCAACGGCGCAGATTCTTTTAACCGTATTAGGCTATCCGAGATATTTTTCTTTTCTTTTCTTTTCTTTTTTTGCTTTTCCCGTTTGGGGGATCGGGAGGCCGGCGTTTTCTCGGGCAGACATCCTTAAAAAAAGTCAAAAGACGTGGTCAGATGTAGAGAGAGAGAGAGAGAGAGAGAGAGAGAGGGAGGTGGTGAGGCTACAAGAGATGGTCGTGCGGTCGCGTCGTAGGGAATCGGGAAGGGGAGGACGACCAAGTCAAACGATTCCTCTGGTCTCCCGCGATGTTGTTGATGTTGGGGCCCAGCACCGTCCACGTGGCTTCAGACAGCGCGTTCGACGGATCGGAATCCGTAAACTGGGGGGGAGTCGGGGCTTGCTGACTCAGCAACTGGCTCGTGACGTGGGATACCGATGATACCGGATTGACGAGTAAGGGCCCCCCGGGCAGGGAAAACCACCGTAATGCCACTCGCCGGTTATCTCCAAGAAAGTTGCCGTTTCTCGGCCACGGAAATAATGGTAAAATTTGATATTGCCAAGGAAATATATCCTTTCATCCCCTAGTCCAATCATATATACTCTCCCTCCCGATAAGATGTTACAGGCAGACTAATATACCACATGATGTAACCAATCCATTAAAAGTAGCATCAAGTATGATGAAATTTATAAAGTGTGAATAACGATAACTAGTCAGTTACACCATATCATCATTATTACATGATAATTAGGTTATCCTCCCTCATTCGTGATTGTTGCGGATTCAATTATTACTCCTATCTTATTTGAATGTAATCCGGATAGATTCACCTTATGGATATTTAGAGGTTGCAAAAGAATAAGATATTATGAGAATTCTTTGTCTAGTTAATTTATTTAATTATAAGGTTGGAGCACGTTGAAAAAAAATTGGCAACTATCCATATTTGGGATGAAGAAATAAAGAAATATATATTTTGTATTGCTTTTTTTTTTTTCCTTGAGATATTGCTATTTAACCATATATTATATGCTCATTTTATTATATCTATACAAAATTAGGGCCTCATAAACGTTTGCGGAGCACCAAGTAAGGTTTCGCAACTTTAAATAAAAGATACATGTTTTCAAAGGCAAATTTCGCTCATAGTATAAGCTTTTAGTCATTTTGAGATACTACCTCCACCTTGCAACCTGTAGAAGTCAATGCATGTTATTGAGAAGCTTATTCGGTGAATTCAATACATCAAAGTCGTCACATCATGCGAATTTTATGTGCAGCTTACTAAGATTTAAGATTAAAATGTATTCGATTCACATAAATTGGACATGTCTTATTTACTTTTCCAATGTTTCTTGGCCTCTTCCATCACAAGGGTGTCTATGATACCATTTCTATGATACCATTTAAGACCAAAGTCAATACTCACAAGTGCAAAACATCAAAGTAAGGCGTTCTCATTTTCAAATCTCGTCAAACAAGCCTAAAAGGCAAAATCTATAGACTACTAATCTTTCCATCAGGCATTTTCTAGCTCTTTGCTTTGCATCTTCTTTATTGTAGATTGACCTGTAATGCACACTGAAAGGTCAATTGATATGACCAAAAAACGAGAAGATCACCGCGCGAAACTCACCTAATAACTATTCGCGACCTACAAAGAGATGACCACATATGCTTACTCTCTCTCTCTCTTCAATGATTGAAAACACAAGTCTCTTCTCATTCTCTTTCCAAGACAACCATCTCCTTTACACCCACCACATGTCATATGCATTGGACGGAACCTAGGCCAAAAATTCCCTCCACATGACGTTCATGTGCCGCTAGGCCACGCTCCCAAAACATCCCACAAGCCACCAAAATACAAAACCCTAAACGGCAAAGGTCCTTCCAATAATTACGGTGCACGTGAAGGGGCAGATTGGGAAAGAAGCTGAGTAGAGAATATATAGTATCTCTACTCAGTACAAGGAAGGAAAGAAAAGGAAGAACACGAAAGCAAAAGAGGAGGAGAAACGGTCGCATGCCTTGACCACCACCCATCTCTCGAACGTATAACTGCCCCAACTGTCCTTCTTTAACCCTTATTATAATCCATCTCTTTTGTCTTCACTCCTCTCTCTCTCTCTCTCTCTCTCTCTCTCTTTCTCATTCATCTCTGTCATCGATCGTCCATTCTTTTGGGTACCTGCAAAACAGAAGAAGCGAGAAGAAACGAGGAGACCCAGAAACGCCATGCCTGCCACCGAGTACCAGGGCTCCTTCCTGGGCCGCATCAGCATCCGCCGCAACCAGGTCGTCTCCATGGACGGCCACCACGAGCAGGAGCTCGAGGACCTCGACCTCTTCCAGCGCAACATCGCCGAGCGCTTCTCCGAGCTCCTCCCCTCCTCCCCCAGCCCCCACCCGACGGCGGTGGCGACGGCGGCGACCCTTCCGCCCCCGCCTCCGCCGACGCCCCCTTCCTCTCCCTCGCGTGGCTCCGGAAGCTCCTCGACGTCTTCCTCTGCTGCGAGGCGGAGTTCAAGGCCTTCCTCATCATGGGCCGCGAGCGCGACCCCTCCGTCGTCGCCAAGCCCCCCCTCGACCGCCTCCTCCTCGAGCTCCTCGACCGCTCCGTCAAGGCCCTCGACGTCTGCAACGCCGTCATGCATGGCGTCGACGCCATCAGGCACTGCCAGAAGCTCTCGGAGATCGGTGTCGCCGCCCTCGAGCAGCAGCCGATCGGAGAGGGCCAGGCCCGGCGGGCGAAGAAGGCTCTCGGATCGATGATGGCCGTGCTGGCCGCCGAGGATAAGGAGAGCAGCGGCCACAAGTCAACGGAGAGGACTTGGTCTTTCGGGCGGAGAGGCAGCAGCGCCGGCACGAACAAGGATCGATCGGCAGCTGTGCAATTCCGGACACTCTCCTGGGGCGTGTCGAAGAATTGGTCCGCATCAAAGCAAATTCAAGTACGTCTTTTGACGCTGAAATCAAAATTGAATACTTTTAAGATCGTTTAACCCGAATTTGGTGCACATTGACTCGTTTTATCAAGCTATAGATTGGTTATTCCACAAATCGAATGTGATTTTCAGAGTCAATTTTCCTCATCGTTTGTCTGAAGCTCTGATCGGTCCGACTTTATTGGCTAATGATCGATTTCCGAATTCAGGCCATGTCATCGAACCTGGTGGTCCCGCGAGGTGCAGAGTCATCTGGCCTCGCCCTGCCGGTGTACATCATGGGCGCAATCACGGTCTTCGTGATGTCGGCCCTGGTGGCGGCCATCCCGTGCCAGGAGAGGACCGGGCTGGCGATTAACCTGCAGGTGCCGAAGCAGTTCGCATGGGCGCAGCCCATGACCGCGTTGCAGGAGAAGATCGGGGAGGAGTGGAAGCGGAAGGAGAAGCGGGGGACGGCAGGGCTGATGGAGGAGGTGCAGCGGATGGAGCGGCTGGGGCAGGTGCTGGCCGAGTTTGCGGACTCGTTCCAGTTCCCGTGCGAGGGGGAGCGGGCGGAGGAGGCCGCTGTGAGGGCGGCGGAGCTGGCGGAGACATGCCGGAGGATGGAGGAGGGCCTGGTGCCGCTGCAGATGCAGATCAGGGAGGTATTCCACAGGATCGTGAGGAGCAGGAGCGAGGTGCTGGATGTTTTGGACCAGGCTGGTAAACTGTCTGCTCCCACCATGTAAAACGCCGTGGCCAAGGGTTTCTAATCAACTTCTTTAGGGGATTCAACCCAAGTTTACATCGGTGGGAATTAGGTTGCAGTTTTGTTTCAAAGTGGCATCCATTTTTAGGTCAATTTCTAGGAGGTTTAGAGGACATATGGCTTGGCCCTCGAAAGCTGTATAATTGAGGTGCAAGCACGTCTGAAAAGTGTTCATTTTCCGTGCGTTTTCTTTGATGCTGAGGATCTTCTTTTGGTGGTGTGTAGCAGCTTGTCATCTTGTAATACAAATGTACATATTCTGATTACGACCACTTCCTTGAAGATGGTTTTCTCTTCTGGGTTTTCATCAGATTGTTGTGTGATTTCTGTTTCGGCGCGGAGAGAGAGCTTGATTGTGGAGTGAGATTTGGGTTGCGTTCTGCAATGGGTTTTGGAGTCTTCGGACCGGTCGCTTTATGGTGTTGCTCTGCTGT
The DNA here is from genome assembly GCA_016097605.1 of Eucalyptus guilfoylei. Taxonomy (NCBI): domain Eukaryota; kingdom Viridiplantae; phylum Streptophyta; class Magnoliopsida; order Myrtales; family Myrtaceae; genus Eucalyptus; species Eucalyptus guilfoylei. The sequence continues at coordinate 28,090,891 of CM027863.1, forward strand.
CTGGAAAAGAGGGAGCAAAACTTTGCTTCCGATAGAAAACCAATCCCTACCAAGTCTTCCTTCTCAAGATTTTAAGACCCCATTTCTCACTTGTCTAAATTACTTGTTGGGACATCTCTGAAGAGTAAAATTATGCCTTCTTTTTTTTCCAAAGTCAAATCGGCCATTGAATATAACAACCCTAACCCTTTCCCCAAACCGAGGAGATTATTTCTAGAATGAATGCGAGTTTTTTCTATTACTCTTTTTGCTGTGATCACATGAGAAGGGATAAGAGGCTTTTTTGCTCGTTCCAATCCTTTTGTATTGGAGTTTCTTGGTGTAACCATAGAAGGTGGTGGCCAATTAAGGTGTGGACTTATAAATCACTTAATAGGCTATTTGCATCCGATGGGAGATTTTGGAGTCTCGCAAATTCCCCAACTTAGAAATCAGACGCCTTTGTCGGTGTTGGCCCACAATGCATGATAATACTTTTCATTCTTTCATGTGTGTAAGTAGATATTTTCCCCCCTTTGCTATCCTGAAAGTCGATAGGAATTGCATTCCATCCGAGCCCTCTCGTCCCGAGCGATGAGGCCCTACCTTCATTAGGTCATAATGGGACTAATTGTCCAAGATTTACACATTTACCGAAATGGGTCATACTTTGATATCTTTTGTAACGATTCAACTCGTTCTGTGAGGATTGAATCCCCACATAGAATAAGGGTAATCACACGAGATACTGATATTTTTGGAGGTGGATGTTTATTTATGAGTTACGCTACAAGATGTCTGTCATTTAACGTGAGACTACAGGACCTCACACTAAAAAATTCACAAAAATAATAATAAAATTTAGGATTATTGCATGAAAAATCTTTGATGTAGTGGAATGTGAAGTAGTTAATGTGTATTTTAATTTTAAAAATTATGTCAATGCTTCGCTATGTGCCTATACGTAAGCAGAATTCCATTTCCCCACCTTAGCTAAGAATATGTATGGAGAAATAGAGGTTGCATTATAGTGGTGGGTGACTCGCCGATTAATTTTACTCACTGTAACATATTCACAAAGTATACTCTCCCCCGTCGAGTGACAAAGTTAGATGTAAGGATCGTCAACGGGTCATATTAGAATAATCTAAATGGGAGCGCAACTTGCCCGGGGAAAAGGTTATATCCTGCACCGGACTAATGATTTGAATGATACATCTTAGATCCTTATAATTTAAGTGTGGAATGTCAATAAATTTCACCAATTCGCGCTTGAGATGTTACGTTATAAGAAGTAGACAAACATATGAACCAAAAGTGGCCGCCCTTTCTTTTGATTTTTTTATTTTGTTTTCCTCCCAAGATTGCCCATACACAATTTAAAGAAGAGTCGACCTATTTTTTTTATCATTTGCTTCGAATGCAAATATACTTCTTAAAATTTCAATGGATACGGATTTCTATATCATACTTGTCAAATCGATACGCGAATCAGGAATCAAAATTTTGGGAATCCAATCAAACCCTAAGATCAAATATACTTCTTAAAATTTCATTTTCTCAACATGTAAGTACTTGAAAAGGTCCAAGATTTTTTTTTTTTTCCTTTTAGCCAGAGACAGGATCATTCACACCACATCATATGCTCCACTTCGGGAGATTCAAAGAAATCACGAAAATATCAAGAATTTCTGAGTCTTTAGTCTTAACCCCATGAAGAAGGAAAAATCCTGACGTTTCCCTGAGACGACTTGTTCAAAGTTCTCACGCCATTGCATGTCCAGTGGAGTCCAACCTGGTTGCTTATAGATTAATCCAATTTGACTATAAAAGAAATGTGACGCACGGCAAGTTCAGTGCCAGCTCAAATCTCTTCAATTTCCGAACCACACCAAGAGGTCTTGTCTTCCTTTCATTTTCCCCCCAAAAGCCACGACAAAAGATTCAATACTATGATGGTTGATGATGAGGTCAAATTGCTGGGCCTGATAAGTTTTGGGTTCATTGGAACTGGACCTGTCCTCTGCATCTGGGACGCCGCCGGCAATGTGCCGATCAGGCCCAATCAACATGAGCGGAGCTTCCGAAAGGGCTATTAATTTACGTATTCAACTTCAACGACAGAAGTGACGGTGTTAATTGTCGAACTTGGACAACCACCTCACCAGACAAGGCCCTTGCCTCTTTGGACGCATCTGCAACAAATGACGCGAGCCAAGGCATCAGGGTATAGGACCCAGAATAGTCAGGAAAATTATTAAATCGGTCCTAAATTATTGTATAGATGCTAATTTAATTTTAACATTTTCAATTTTATCATTGTAGTCTTAAAATTTGGCATAAAATTCCAATATAATCATTTTTGTCTAATTTTTGCTAGAAATTGCTAACAGAGTGGTGTGCCATGTAGGACAGCTAGATATATCAATGATTTTTTACGAAAATTAGGTGGAAAAACTACATTGAAATTTCTTGCAATGGTTTAGGAATAAATTAACTAAATTGGAAAGTATATAATTAAATTGACATTTGTAGAACTGGTTATGGCTAATTGGACAATTTCCGATAATTAAGTTAGAATTTAAAAGAGAACGGGGATGATGAGTGTTCAGATAAGGATCCTCAAGAGTCAAACCCGTCACTTGAATGAGCCTCTTTATCTTACATAGACATTCTTCGTAGCCGGTAGTCAGGTCGTAATTGACAAGCGGCAATACATGGTAACAATTGTTGATGCAAGTGGACAAATATCCACCGTCAAACTTGCCATTCTGATAATATGTGATGCTTCACAATGGTTAAAAAGTCATAAATCTATCGTGTTTGTACCAATTCAGTCTTAAACTTTTTAATTTGACCAATTTAATCCTAACATTTTTACATTGGTACCAATTCAATTCATTTGTTCAATTTAGGCAAAAAATTATTGATGTAAATGTTGATCGTCCCACGTGATACTACGACAATTGATGTAGAAATTTTTAATAATATTTTAATATTTTTAAAATTTTTAAAATATATATATTTCTTCCTCTTCTTTGCTTTTACTTTTTGCCAATGGCCATCGTTGGCCACTGGACACAGCCATGGCTAGTGAGGGCTGGCCTCACCCGGGTCACCCTCACTGGCCGCAAGTAATGATTGCCCTCAATGGGCCGCCCCTGGGCAAGGGCGAGCGTCGACCGTCTAAGCACAATAAGGCGAGGCCCCTTCGCCATATCTGGCGAGAGGTTGACCATCGCCTAGGCTAGAGCGTCCTTGCCGCGCCTTGCTTGAGCGAGGGCCGGCCTCACCAAGGCTCTCCTAAGTGAGGGTGAGGCCCAATGAGCCTTGCTTAGGTGACAATGAGGCCCGGCCAACCTCGCCCTTGCCCATGGGAGGCCCAACGAGGTCGACCATTGCCTGTGACTGGTGAGGGCGAGGCTAGCCCTTGCTAGCCATGGATGTGGCTGGTGGCCAGTGATGGCCATCGTCAAAAGGAAAAAGCTAAGAAGAGGGAGAGGGAAAAGAAAGGAAAAAAAAAAGGAAAAAAATTATTTTAAAAATGCAAAATATTCAAAAAAATAAAATAAAATATTATTAAAAATGTCCACATTAACGCTAGCAGTGTTATGTAGGACCACTGGCATTTACGTCAGTAATTTTCGGCTTAAATTGGCTAAATGGACTGAATTAGTACCAACGTAGAAAAGTTTAAAATTAAAGTGGTCAAATTAAAATGTTTAAGACTGAATTGATATTAATGCAATAGGTTTAAGACTTTTATAGTACTTTTCCTGAGGTTAAATCATTTCATGGACTAGTATATGGTTGGCTCTTTTGTTAGTCGAGGCAATGTTGTGGTTGCTGATTAGATGTGATTTAAGGGTTGCCCCACCTAAATTCTAGACTGTTGAGTATGTCCGATTTGCTGATGGCTCGCTCCAACAAGTGGAACCTATTTTCTTGATATATATGATCTTTCAACACATCAATAAAAAGTACCATCGTCACCCGGAGATTGGATTTCTTGATCAAGATGGGAATCCACAACCGGCTATTTCATTCAAGCACCGGAAATGCTGTCCGGATTTTTTTTGGTTTTTCCGGTGGAATACAATGTACAAAGATTGAAATTTGGATGTATTGTCATGGGAGATTCATATACAAACAATTCGTGTCGCTTAGGTTATATCGGTTACACAACCTTGAAATTATCATGGACCATCTTCAAGTCATCTAAAGGTAAAGACATCGTGGGTCGCTGAGTTGCAAAATTCGAGGGAATACAGAGTCACCTAAATACATTCATATACAAAGATATCTCTGCAATCCCTAAGATTCTTTATTTAACATCTCCCATAATTCTAGCCGGTTGCAAAGAAACCGATTGGAGTTTGGACAACAAACTTGAGAATGGCGTGGGACAGACGGCCTTCGTAAAACCGTCCGCAGTTTGATCGGCAAAAAGAGAAATGGACAAGATCAAGGGTAAAATTTCCTTTAAAAAGTCCTATATTTATTATGCTCATCAATTTGGCCAATATAACCTTAAATCTATTGCATATTTTGATAATTAAGTACTAAATCTTTCAATATGACTAATATTAGTCCTAAATCTTGTCCATCTAGTCAATTTTAATTGAAAATTGATAACATAAACAACGGCCATTCTATGTGGTTTATTTTAAAATTTTAATTTTCTAGCCATTAGGGTAGGGCTATGATCGGTGAGGGCTTGCTGCCCTCATCGATGGCGGCCCTCACTCATGAGCTCTCACCTGGTGGCCCACAAGGGTCACCCGGTCTTGGCGGTGGCTAGTAGCCCTAGCTCTAGAATTACATAGAGCTTTTACATAATTAAAAAAAAAAAAAAAAAACTGCAAAGGTTTTTCGCTGAACAAAGATGAAGAACAGAGTATGGAAATTTATATACAGAGCCAAGCACGCCAGAATATAGACATGGACATTCTAATTGTGAGGTTAGGTGCTCTTGCAACAAGTCAACCATGATCATTATTGCACAACTTTTCTGTCCCCCGTGGGGCTTGACTGACCCTTGGCATGGACTCATCTTCAAACGAGGGACCTTCTAGATCTAGTTGAACGAGTCCATACATGAAAGTTCGACGGCCATAAATAAAGGGCGAAAAAGAACAAATCATCAAAGATATTCGAAAATTACATCAACTCTTCTAAATAAAGATTCGAAAATCATGGGGATACGAAAGGATATGCATAAAACCTTTCATTTTCCATAAATTGAACATAGGGAGGGAAAAAAGAACTAGAAGTCAGGAGGCAAAAGACAAAAATTCTGATAATTTATCTTTCTCTTTTTTCTTCACTGGCATTATTTATGTGGATACAATTCCAAAGGAGATCACATGAACCTGTCAACGACCTCGACGTAGGCCAAAGTTTCAATCGCTTGCCAATTTAAAATGAGTCCATTTCCTTTCCTTGTTCCATACGCCTGTTTCTCTTTCCACCTTTCATCCGTTTTGTTCGACTCTTCTTGTCAGCATTATTGTCTGATTTAAATTTGCAAAAAAGAAAAAGCGACCAGTGGCTTTTATAGGTCCATACACCTTCCTCTTTTCTGTCCTCTTCGATTATTTCCTCACTTTCCTCTTCTTCCTCCTCCTATAATCCGTGCTTCTTCATTTCCCGGGTCTGATTCATTCCTCTCTGTCTCCCTATTTTTATTGTTATCTTTGACTTTCTTTAGAGTCCCTGCAAATTTCCAGGTCACTGTTCTGTACACAGCAGAAATGAAGGTGAGACTTGGGACCTTCCCTTTTGTTGATTCAGTCTGATGGTCTGATCATGATGAGTTTCGTAGAAGATACATGTGTTTTGATTGATATGATTTACCTCCACTCCTTACAAGTTTTGAAAGTGTTTCTTTTCCAGAATCGGTTCAGCTTATTGTCTTTTGACTTTTACAGGATTTTTTGCTGTTCTTGTTTGCGTACTAATGATCTTTTTGTTCTTGTGCAGAAGGTGGTCCTGAAAGTGGAGGTGCACGACGACAAAGCAAAGCAGAAGGCCATGAAAGCAGTTTCTGGCCTTTCTGGTAATAACAAGACTTCCCTCTCTTTTTGGTTCACGGGGAATATTTAGTTAGATTACTAACTTCATATAAGAAATTAGTCGTAATTGGCTCAGATAGTGATGAAGCCATTGATCACTAGAACTAGCTCAAACACTTTCTTAATTCCTTTGATGGGTCATAAGAGAATTCATTCAATGTCTTTTGGTCTCTCAGACAGGCCTGTAACGCTGTTGGTCCATTTTTTTTTCTCTGTGGCATCACCAGGAATTGATTCTATAGCCATGGACTTGAAGGAGAAAAAAATGACAGTCATTGGGACTGTTGACCCAGTCGAGGTGGTGAGCAAGCTGAAGAAGAAATGGTACACCGAGATTCTAACGGTCGGGCCGGCCAAGGAACCTGAGAAGAAGAAGGAAGAGCCGAAAAAGGAAGAGCCCAAGAAGGAGGAAGGCAAGAAGGAGGACGACAAGAAGAAGAAGGAAGAGCAGCAGATTGCAGAGCTTGTCAAGGCCTATGAAGCCTATAATCCACACCTCACCAGATATTACCACGCGGTCAGCATGGAAGAGAACCCCAATGCTTGTGTCATATGTTGAAATTAAAAATCTGAAGTTTCTTTGAGGCTTGAGAAAGCAAATAGTGGGATTGTGATGTTAATAAGTCATGGTTTGGTTGATGTTCCTGATTGACCAAGCCTCCAAGATGTACTTGAGAGCCGGGGCTTCTTTTTGTAAAGTTCATACTTCACAGGGGTCCATTTGTCATCTTGGCTTTCGCAGTTTTCACTGTTGATGAGAATATGTATAGATATATAGAGAAGTAATAAAGCATTGAAGGTCGGGAGAGGAAATAAATGTACAGATTTTTCTGGGCATCTCTTGAATTACCCATGTGCTTCTATGCCTCCAATTTTGGTTATCAACTGCCTTGAACTGCTTTCACTTGGATTTGAGGATCATGCCCTTAAGACAATGATCAGGGGCATCAGCCCATAGGAATTTGATCACTCGGCTTTCGGGTATGCTCAGACTAACAAGTATGTGCGCAGAAACTCTTCGGGTTTGAAAAAGCTGCATATTTTAAGATTACTAGAAGCGGACAGACATCCGTGAGCAGCTCATTAAAATGATCTCTTTCTCTAGCACTTGCCCTTAGCTGGGTCAGTCAATGTACTGAACATTGGCCACAGTTAGCTTCTTTGATTGTATAACAAATGCGTGATAATGTGTTTGCTCATATTTGCACCGCACTATCCTATACGGCAGTAGATCAATCACGATTAGTCAACTCGCTTGAATGAAGTCGAATTCCTTTTTCCTACTTCTTGGTGTGTATTTGTAGACTAACCCTCCGGAATATATGACCTTGGTCTGTCTGCATGCCAATCTAATATCCATTAGTCTTTCTTTTGATCACCTGATGGAATTAGAGACCTTTTGTACATTATCATCAGGTCAACGTTATCGTTCTATAACAATGTGGCAATGATGCATCAGTTGCATAGAGATACATGCCAATGCGACTAGACCCACCCCAAAATATTATTCGTTGATATGTGTCATCCAAGCACCGAAAAAAAAAAAAAAAAAAAAACTCTGATGATGCCAAGGATGGTTCTTTTCCTTCACCCCGATGTCCAAGGACGAAGCACCATTAGTTGGCATTTGAAAATTATACTTGAACCAACCGGATCAACTAGACCTCATTGTTTAATTTTAATGGCTGCTTGTATCTAAGTCTCACTCAGAGTTTGTCTGAAGGTTTTCTATGGAATAAAGTCTGTAATACCCTTCAACCTTAGTCATATAAGGCAACGTGATGTTTGAATTGAAAAAAAAAAAAAGTAGAGTCGTTAGAAGATAAAATCTCCCAAAATTCCACTATCTTCTTTTAAATGTTCTTCTAAACATTTCTCCTTTAGGCCTGGTGATATTTAAAGGTTAGAATAAAAAGTAAATATGATACGATGAGCTAATTTAGTAAGTATGCTTTCTTCTCGATATCCTATAAATCAGAATGTTTTTTTGAGATCAGAAAATCTTAAAGTGGAGATTCATGATATTCAAAAACTAAATAGCGGTTCCATTCAATGGTTTGAAGCAATGGCTCGAGTGTCGGGAAAGTATACCTGTTACGCTACATTAATTTTCCTCTTAATCACTGCTGCGCCAAGGATAATTTACACATTTCCACATCCCAAGTCCCAGCCGACGCTGTCAGCCTCCTGCCAATATCAATTTTTTCTCTTTCTACAACTAGTGGTTCTGGTTGGTCGCCATTGACAGTTAAGTAACGAAACGAAACCATGTCCCGGTTTAATTTATGCTTTGCCGGACAACAGGATGAAAAGAAGACGACAATAATCAATGTTCTTATCCTTGCCTTGGAGATTAACATTCCCTCGAAGGACGGTGACGGCAATATTACCCATGAGCCAGGGCGGAGCCGAACGATGACCGAGTCCAGCAGAAGCTTCCGTCGTTTGCTCAGTTACAGATCAAGTTCCGAAGTAGGGTGGTGAAAAAAGAACTGGAAATGAAATTGAAGATTTTACGGTTCAACATGTTTGAAAGTTTTAACAATTTTGGACTATGACTTCCAGACTCGAGCGAGTCAAAGTCATGGTTAAAATTCAAATCTTAACTAAGCACGGTCAGAGTCAAAAGCCTTAGCAGCCGCGAATCGGTACGTTACTGTGGGAAAGTTTGTCAAAATGTACTACCGTCACAAAACCACCAATTTGGCTACTTCCCTAAAAAATCCCAAACTTTATGTTTAGTCCTAATTCTATCCCAAATATTTTTTATCTCTGAAAAGACTTCAAACTTTGGAAAAAAAAACCTAAAACTTTAGGTTTAGTCACAAATCTATCGTGAACTTTTCTTTTGTAATACCCCAAACTTTAGATTCAATCGCAAATCTACCCCAATTTTTTTTTTTGGTAGAAAAGAAAATTATCAATTTTTACTCTAGTCCTAAATTTGGTCCTATTAGCCCTTTGTCCAAAAGTCGCGGATAGTCTCCCTAATTTTTGTATCCTAGAATGGTTTTATTTTGAAAATAAATTTCCATGTGACCATACTGAATTGTATTTATTATAGAGGTGGAAATTAGGGTAGATTTGACAATAAATTAAAAGTTGGTAATTTTTTTTAGAGAAAACAAAATTTGGGACATATTTAGGATTGGACCTAAAGTTTATAGTTTTTCCTAAGACAAAAGAAAAAGTTCAGGGTAGGTTTAGGATTGAACCTAAAGTTTGGAGTTTTTTTGAGACAAAAAAAAAATTGAGATAGATTTGGGACCGAACTTAAAGTTTTGGGGTTTTTCAGAGAATTGGCCCAATTCTTGGCACAATGGCTGCTTTTGATAGTCCATATTTGAATTCGAATATGATCTCCATCATTTCTTTGGATTGGATAAACTTGGATATTTTTGGATAAAGCACCAGAAAAAAAAAATTTGGAAGAGGGAGTGGGATAAAGTCGAATTGAATAAGAAAAAATTATTAAAGAAATCTTAACAGAATGAGAATTGACTATCACTAATCAATCACAAATCTTTCCAAGCCAAACCGGCCTACAAATATCTTCTATAAAAATTTGTTCGGACAAATTCGAAAGTTTGAAGTAGGATAGCCCATGTGAAGAAGAATCTTCTTCGGCAAATTTGGCGCCTTCTGTAAAATCCATGTTCGTCGTCCCAATGTTAGTTTCTCTCTTGTAAATAGAACTGACATTTGGCCAACATTACTGTAACAATATCTTGGCGACTGCAAAACCATACTTGATAGAGTAAATACAAAAGGTGACAAGTGGTTGATCACAAGGTCACCATTTGAGCAAATTAACATGCCTTGAATGTGAAGGAAATCGGGTGGACACTAATGTAGAGAGGAATCACATATCGCATAGCATCAACTTATGGCCCCGTAAGAATTTTTTTTTTTTTTTATTTATTTAAAAGAAAGTCAAGTCATAAGCATCAATTCTTTTGTTTTTCTTGTTGAAGCAAAAGGCTCCAATTTGCTCTCAGTAAGCTATATAGGCTCCATTTGGTAACATTCATATTTTTTTTTCTAATTTTTGTTCTTTTGTTTATTGAAACAAAAAAAGAATAGAAATCCGTTTAGTAATATCAACTAATTTTTCTATTTCTTGCAATAGAAAAGTAGCCATGGAATAGATCTAGAACGGAAACATGAAGTAAAAACAAAAAAAATTAATTTATTGTTCCTAATAATAATTTCTAGAAATAAATCATTTTCTTTATTTTATTTTATTTTCTTCTTCTTCCTCACTGCCCGCTTGTTTGCCGCCCCCACCACTAGTCACTAGCCGCCTGTTGTTGCTCGTCGGCCACCGCTTAGCACCACTGGTCGTCGAACACCATTGGATGCACGCCATCACCGCCACTGCCACCATCGTTGACTAGAGGAGGAGCAAGAAGAAGAAGAGAGGGAAAAAAAGAAAAATATAAAAAATGACTAAAAAATTAAAAGAAATTCTACATTATAATAAAATTTATGGATCATACCAAGCACATTCTTATTTTTTTTTATTCCGAAAATAGTTACCAAACGTGTTATTTTACTCAGAAATTGTTTCAAGAAATAGAAATTAAAAAAAAATGAGACTATTTTTGAAAAGAAATTGCTTCCTGAAACAAAAATGTTACCAAATAGATCCATAGTATCAACACTTTACTCATTTGTAGATCATTTCAGGCCGCAATCCTTAGATCTAGATTTTTCCATTTCACTCTTTTAATCTAATTAAATTGTTTAATTTTCATTTCTTTAATAAAATTGAACCTTTTCTTTATTTATTTCATAGTCTTGTTTTGAAGTGTACCAAACACTTGAAAGGATCAAATATAACTCTACAGGGATTTATTATCTCATTTTATCCAGTCCAATCCCAGTCCTTGTCTTGACAACCAAACGCAATTATAGAATTAGTCTCGAAAGGCCAAATCCCGAGGGATTAGCCTTTTTCTATTGGGATCTGACTTGTGCTGTGATCAATCAATATGCTCAGGTTGCCGTAATGGAATACAATGTGACATTATCGGCTTTACACTGAAAGGGGATTTTGTCTACCAGTTCCATAACTAATTTTGGATTGTTTAAGATGAGCAGGTAAATTCAATTCAAACATCAATATTCAACTCTTGGATGGCGGCTACATAAGAAGGAAGAAAATCAGATTGCTTATCATATTTGACTTGAAAGATGGGATGACATTGAATCCTTACCTACTGTATTAATTTAGTATCCTCACAAAAATTGGTCTCAGTTTTCTCATTTTTGGTAGTTGCAGCTTCCAGAAAGTGAACAAAGGGGTAGATTAACAAAGTTTGATGCCTCATTACCTTGAATAACAAGAGCAGCCTTGAAAGCCAGAGTACTTTTTCGTCACGTCGCTTCTGTATCTTTCTCTTTCCTGTTTTCAGCTAACATCTATCGAGAAGGGAAGACAACATCTAACAAAGCACAAACTCATTTGAGCGAAACACAAGGATAAGCTGAGAAAGGCCACAGGGAATACCAAACTGTGTGACGCACAAGAACTCAGACATCCTCCTCCAGAAAACAACAGAACAGTCCACATATTGTCGAAAATGTGAATCCTGATGGGTTCCTGCGTATACCCTATTGGGCAACTTGGGGCTATCTTAGGGATGATACAGCAAGGAAAGAATTAAAATTCCATGCCTGATGAAAAAATGAAATGAAAGAATGAACAAATTAGGGTGCAGAAAAATTAGGATGCATTCTGCACCGCACCCAGTTACAAGGTACTAGTCCTGACCTACTTTTGAGCTTTTCTAGTTTTTTTCTTTTTCCTACCAAAAGAATGTTTGATCCTGTCTACTAAGCACATAAGGAATCCAAATTCCGTGTTTTACATTCGGACAAATTTTGCATTTAATGGGAAAAATGCAATAATTTTTTCACGTTTGTAGAATCACGCAATTGTCAACTTCAAGTTCTGGCTTGAACCATTGGTGATTGAGGGATGGGTGAGTGAGGGGACATAATGCAGGGCGACCTCAACACATCGTCCATTCTTCGGAACGAGAGTCTGAGCCTTAGGTCGCTCTGCCAGCACTTCTCCTTCCTATTCAGCTTATCGCCATTCCTCAGCACAAACTTTTGGATTCGTGCTAAAGCGACCTTCATGGTCTCCTCATTCATGTTGGCAATGCAAATTCTGAACCATCCTGGCTCTGAGCAGTGAAAGGAAGAACCCGGTGAGACATTGAGCTTGACATCGTTAATTATGACCCGCCACAGGGCCGTCTCTGCCTCTACTGTGCTCTCCCTCAGGAACCCCCTCAAATCCATCCATAAGAAGAGACCCGCATTGCTGTTCAAGCACTTGATGCCTACTTGATGAAGTCCATCAGTGAAATCCTTATGCCTGGTGGCTAACCTCCCCGCACTCTCCAACAGGAATTTTCCGATGAACTGATCATCTGATAACATGGATGCAATTAGGTACTGAGTTTGGGAGGATACTAGACCGAAGCTGGACATCTTCCGGCCGCACTCCACCACGGCATCATTGTATGAATACACAATGCCAACCCTGAAGCCGGGGAAACCCATATCCTTGGAGAGGCTATAAATTATATGCACCAGGTCACGATTGTATTCTTGATCTTCCTCGATTATCTCCGCGATGCTTATGAAATTGGGCTGACAAAAGACTGTAGCAGCATATATCTCATCGCAAACTAGGTGGATGTTCTTCTCGTTGATGAAGCTCATGGCTTCTCTCAACGTGCCTCGGTCTAGGATGGTCCCTAGTGGGTTTGATGGATTGGTTATGAGCAACCCTTTTACGTTGATGTTGGCCTCAACAGCTTTTGCGTATGCTTCTTCCAAAGCCTTCCTGGTGACCTTGAAATTGTTAGAGCTGTGACAGACCACGGGGAGAAGTCGCGCTCCCGTTCTCCAACACAAATCTCGATCAAATCTGCAAAAAGATCATTTTTTTTTTCAATTAATTTGAGAAGAAACAAGTTGTCATTCATAAAAATAGAAGATCTGTTTCACCATTCATGTTCGAACTTGGCCATGAAAACTCTTCTTTGTTCTTCTTAGAGAAACATAAGTCATGTGAAACTTTTAAGTCTTTATCCCAAAAGCTTGTTAACAGAGATGCCATACTGAGTATTAAACATGCCCAACACTCTCTAGCGTGTTAAAACTGAACCTCATTTGGCGCTTTCATTCTTCAAATTCACCCAAATCACTCACCATTGCATTTTTGGACAGGGTAGATTAACTTTGAGATGAACAAAAAATCATAATCAGTCTTAAGAAGACCCTCAAAAAGCAGTTAAATTAAGCATGTTTTTTTTTTTTTTTAGCAGGAGTCGAGATAGCTAAAAGTCCTAATCTGTCCCCTGGAAGATGTATCCAAGAACTATATTGAACAAAAAGGACTTTCACTGTTCAGGGAAGAGTGGCCTCTAAAAATGGCCTCATCTGTTTTGTCGGGGCACTGCATAAATTTCTCCCAAAATGGTACCCGATTTTAATTATTGTTAAGGAGCCAGAGGTGACAATTCACAGGAAAAAGGCAACTTGCCCTATGTCTTGGTTCAGCTCCCCAACCTCTCATTGACTGAAACAAGTGCGGGCCATATCGACCAATAATGCTTGCTGGTCGGTGACCTTGCAAAACTATTATGGATACTGTGAGAGAGATGGAGCGAAGCAATACAGCTGGAAAATGATCTAACATATGATTTTAGGGTTGCCGACATCTGTCTTCAACGATGAACACGGATTAAATTTGGTGTAAAATTCCCATGGAACAGTCACATCGCAAGCATAATGAGGCAAACCAATTGTTTTCTTGTTAATAAGATCACTTTTGTGTTATGATTAATAAGAAAACCGGTAACTCTCATATGGATAGTATAGTTTTTTTTTCCCAGTGGTAGGCAAGCATTATTTTAATTATTCCCATGCCTAAGTTGGAAGGTGTCGCTGTCTAGTCGAATGTCCAATAATGTGAACAGTTGAAGCGCACCGAATCCCATCAGTTTTGCATTTATCATATTAACTAAGCCCGTGATGTATTAGCCTGGAAAGCAGAAAGATGATGAGAGATCTTACCCTGGATAATAAGGGGTTGGCACCAAGAACGCATCACCAGGATCAGCCAGGCAGAATGTGATCAGCTCGTGAGCTCCTGTGGCTCCCCCGCTCATGACAATCCGGTCGGGATCAAACCTGACCTTGTCCCCTCTCACTCTCCCCATGAACTTCGCCACAGCCTGCAAAAGATCACGGCTTTAAAATTCTTTCCGTCGTCAAGCTCTCATATTTCTTTCACACATCGATTTATGGCGTAATGCGCAGATTTGGGTACTGAAAAAGAGGGCGAGAGAAGTTGAATTTGATTCACCCAGACATACGTTTCTGAACTCTGGCAAGCCATGATAGTCTTGAAAGATGGCAATGTCCCTGAACTTGTCCACTCCTTCCTTAGTGCAGACGGAGGCTTCTGGGTTGTTCTCGAGCCATTTTTGAACCAAATTGAAACAGCGCTGGATATTGCAGATAAAAAGAAAGTTCACTTTCTGAGCTTTCGGCACAAGACCCATACGTCGGAAAAGAGGAACTACAAGCATGTTCTTTTATTTCTCGTGTTCTTTTTTTTATTCCTTTTCTTTTACCTGATGTTCTGCAAGACCCATTTGGATGACTCCACCGGGATTCTGCGTAGGATGAAACGGGTCACTGTCGTACGCCTTCCACCCATCGAAATAGGGAGAGTTCTCGGCATGGCCGTCGTTGGTTGCTTTTCGAGACAACAGTGGCTTTCTATTGCTTGAAACGTAACTCATCGTCTTCAAAGAACAAAAGGCTTGTCGGGTTTTTAACTTGGTAACTTATAATCTAGCAAGAAAGATGGACAAAGATGGAAGGAAAAGTTGGCCGGAAAAGATTAGGAGATTGTTGCAGAGACGAGCAAGAGAGAAAGTTGAGTGATCCATGACCGGAAGAGTTTCATATATATAGACATAGACCCACGCCGATTTACACGCACGAGCTTCTTTCAACACGGCCTTGGCCCTTGGACCAGGTTCAATGAAAAGCCAGTGGCATGTTTATTAAGTGGATCGTCAACTGCAAGAGTGCTGTTTTCCAACACTCGTCGTGGGCGGCTTAGTTATGAAGATTTTGTCAAGGAGTCGTCCGAGGAAAGTCAATAAAGAAAACTCTACAATTTTTATGCATCGCGTGTTATTGTATCACGTGTAATCGGTGCTTTGAGAATTAGGTTATAACATTGTGCATTAGGTTACCAAATAGCTTGAGGACGCCTGTCAACATGATATCCACAATAATTAGCTATTTCCTTCATTCTGATGATAGACCACTGCGTTTGGCAGTCGGGATAAAATTCGAAATAAGATATGATTTATTCTATCCTACGTTTGGTGCTCACTCAGGACGGGATAAAGTCGGATATAAGGGGATATAGGCAGGATAAAATTATCCATGGGGAAGGTGAGATAAATGTGGATAGGATTTCTAATGTCTATAATAGGAAAGTTATTTATCTCGAATAACAAACTTATTAAATTAACAAAATTGAAATTATATTTCAATATAAATAATATTTGAATTCTAATCTAAGAAATTAAAGATGAAAAAAATAGAAATTTATTTTAAATTAATTTTATTTTAATTTATATATTCAATTTTAATTCTATTTTATAATAAACATTCAATCTATAAATTAAATATTTATATTTATTATATATTTTAGGTATGTTAGTACAGTTTACTATTTGATAAAATTTTATTAAAGAATGATGAAAGGGGAAAAAAGAAATAATAAAGAAAATAATATAAAAAAGAGGAAAAAAAAAAATTTAAGGAATAGTGTTACGAGAAATTTTCACCATTTCCATTTATGAACATTTAGATTCATTTATAATGATATGACATTTATATCAAAAAAATATACATGATATGATGTGAATATATCCAATTTTAATATTACGATTTATCAAACATTGACATGATATAAAAAAATTCCAAGATTTCATATCATATCCTATCTAGTCCTATCCTAATTAGAAATCCGAACGACCAAACGTAACCTAGGGTTTGTTTACTTCCTGAAAATTGGATATTATCAGGAAAAAAATTATTTCAGAGATGATGGTTTTGTCCTCCTATATTTTGGATAGACCTTTCAGGTGAGTAAGAAATTAATTTCCTATTGCTGTTATCGAAAAATTTAAGAAGTACTTTCTAACAAACAAATCTACCTCTAACTCAGAATCCCAAAATTGATGACCTCAATGAACGATCTTGAGACCTCGGTCCTCACAACTAGGACCCAAGGAATGGACCCTAACATAGCGGGTCTTGGGTCTAGGCAACTAGAATTCGGGGATAGTGGTGAAGATGAAGTTGAATATGAAAAACGAATTCCAATTATCGTGAAGCTTTACGAAACTTAAGCATAAGCTTCAATGAAAATATTTTTTAATTAAATTATTTTTTAAGCAATAAAAGATAATAAAAAATGAGAAAGTTATTTTGAATAGTTGAGGCGTTGCCTTACAAGTGGACCCTTCTGGAAAAAAAATTATCGTCACCATTTTCCATTTTCCTTGGTGAGGGGATCTTCGGATGATTATAGGGAAAATTACCTAATCAGTTCTAAAGTTATTGCACAGGTGTCAATTCAATGTTGAACTTGTCAAGTTTGTTGATTTAATCATAAACATTTGCCTGGAATTTTAAATGTAGTTATTCCAACCAATTTTCGTGTGAAATGGTAACGTGATGATCTAGTTATCGCTGGTCGTCTTATATGGCATGTCGCCATGTCAGCTATTTCCGACAAAATTGACCGAAAGAATTACATTGGGAATTTTGCGCCAAAATCTATAAATGAATAAAAAAAATTCAAAAATTGAGTACTGAATTGACATATTACATTAGGTTTAGAACTAATTAGACAATTTCCCCAATGCTTATATATATAATGCGTCGGTTATATGAATAATTTCTTATCACATAATTTTGTGTTGAGTGTTTTTGCTAACACTAAAGATGCATGTTTGGAGTAGGGATCCTTTTCATATGGCGAAATCCGAAATTATCCAATGCTTATATATAATGCGTCAGTTATATGAATAATTTCTTATCACATAATTTTGTGTTGAGTGTTTTTGCTAACACTAAAGATGCATGTTTATCGTTTGGTGATCGTATCAAATTTGGCTTCCCCAATTCCTTTACTCGGAGGGAACAAATCGGCACATTGTTCTTATGTACCACGGTGCACTCGGTCGGAGATTCTCGTGTTCGAACAGAAACAGCTGATTCATATGCGCCGCGCTTTCGGCAGAAAAGGCAACGATCATGGTTGAAATCTGTGTGGAAAAAAGATTGACTGAATGTTCACCGCCCTTCCCAGAACTTAAAGCGAACTATATTTTGTCCTTATGTCTTTGGGATCATGGCAATTTGTATTCTTCTTTTTTATACAAGAACATAGAAAAATCTGAAACTTTATCGTCCTTAAAATTTCAAATAGTGTAATCAAATCCTAAAACGTGAGATTTGAGATGCGAAATTATAGAGTGAGTAGTGATCGCTACGCCTGAGGTTGTAGCTACAAGCACCTCCATATGATTGCTTCACCTACGAAGGCTTTGAGGTGGTCGACGAGCTTGGTCTTAAAAAATTCCACATCAAGTTGGCATAACCAAAAAAAGATTAAAAAAAAAAAATCTAGACGATTTGAAATCAAAAGAATCCTAGATCGGCGTCTTGTGGCATCGTCATGTCCATTTTAGCAAAATCCATACTCAAGGATCTCAGGGAGATATCTTTGAGAAGTATAATGACTATTTTAAATAAAAAAAGGTGAATGGTATATTTTAAATTTCGGATAAGGATATAGTAATCTTTTGTGATATTATCTCTTTCAAGAACGACGAAGAGCATTTGCATCCTTCTGCGTGTCTATCAATTGTAATTCATCTAGGACCTAAGTGCAAACCCGCCTCCCTTTTTTTCTTTTTGGGGGTGGAGCGCCCACCTCCTTTAATAATTAGTAGTTAGCATAGCAAGTTTTACGGATTTAAGTAGATTTGACGAATGTATATCAATGTTTTTGCACTTGCACACATGGAATGTGTGCATGAAATCAAAGTGAACATAAATAAAACGATGGCAGACCAGGAATACAAAAGTCCATCCGCTTCATCATCTCGTGTTGTAACCAGCGGAATCGTAGATTTCTAGTATAGTAGCAATGGCAGAGGACTTCTTCGACCCAACAAACCTAGCTTGTAAGAAGGAGGTAAAACTTTGGACCAGGCGAAAGGCCACAAACACGACAAAGGTCCTAAACATTGATTTTCTAGGTCAACTCTCATCTGGTGGTCGGATCATTCTTTGTCTCCCTTTGACCGGTTGAGTTCCATTCTTTAAGTTACGATTTTCCTCAAAGTCAGACGTAGAAGGAGGACTCATGCTAAAAATCGTGTGCAATCTTCTCTTTCCTTAACTCTCTTTACTTAAATCTATTGCAATTTTACAGGTTATTGTAGAAGTTTGTTCCATCATATAACAGATTTTGAACATCTACCAAAAGTCTGGTGTTTCGCAAATCTGTTTTTGTTTCTTATCCAGACTTTACTTGCAACTTATTTTATTCCGTGATTATTTGTTAAGATTTCTTTTAAACATCTATTCACCCCCTAGATGATCTTACTAGCATTATCAAGAGTCACCACCAACACCAGTAGCAATGATAATGTTCTTGGCTTTATGAAAAAAAAAAAAAAATCGATTATGCTTCCCCGTCAGTGACCTCATGGAGGTCATCACTGGCCAAGTTAAGAGAAGTGATGAGTAAATAACTTTTCGGTGGATTGTTTAACGTACGCTAAACTAATTAAAGAGATGGATCATTATAGGTTATTTTAAGAGAAAATAATGTATTTTACTAGTGAAGGGGTATATATACCGAGAAAAAATTGCATGTTTAAAGCTTACTACTAGTGGATGGACATTTGTGAACAGCTCGTTGAAGTGATCTCTTTCCCTTGCATTTGCACTTAGCTGGGTCAATCAATGTACTGAACATTGGCCATGGTTAGCTTCTTGAATTGCATTTGGTATTAGTTATAGTTTTTAGTTAGTGACGTGTGCAAGTGTATAATATAGTTTGTAGAGGATGGACAAGGGACGAGATAGAATGGTTCAAGGGATAAATATAAATTTTTATGGGATAAGGATAGTTTCACTAGTTTATGAAAATAATTTTACAATAGTTGAAGGAAGTGTTGGTGGAGGAGTTTCATGATATGGAGTATATTCTCATGCTCCTCTCACTCTCTTACATCAATGGGTTACAGCCTTTTTATAGGCATTTTCACTGACTAAGTACAGGCCTTAGAAGATTCTGGACTTCTTTCTTCTTTCTTCCTCTAGAGACTTCTACATTTGTGCTTCTACAATTTTCTTTGTCGCCTAAGCTAGATTTTCTTTTTAAGGATTTTTCTTGACTTTTCTAGCTAATGTCAATCTTAGTTTCTAGAAAGTTTTAGAGAAAATGAATCACAATTTCCAATAGGGAAAAATGCCCGTTTGTAGAATCACGCAATTGTCAACTTCAAGTTCTGGTTTGAACCAGTGGCGATTGAGGGATGGGCGAGTGAGGGGACATGATGCAGGGGGACCTCAACACATCGTCCATTCTCGGGAACGAGAGTCTGAGCCTTAGGTCGCTCTGCCAGCACTTCTCCTTCCTGTTCGGCTTATTGCCATTCCTCAGCACAAACTCTCGGATTCGTGCTAAAGCAACCTTCGTGGTCTCCTCATTCATGTTGGCAATGCAAACTCTGAACCATCCTGGCTCTGAGCAGTGAAAGGAAGAACCCGGCGAGACATTGAGCTTGACATCGTTGATTATGACCCGCCACAGAGCCATCTCTGCCTCTACGGTGCTGTCCATCAGGAGCCCCCTCAAATCCATCCATAAGAAGAGACCCGCATTGCCGTTCAAGCACTTGATGCCTACCTGACGAAGTCCGTCAGTGAAATCCTTATGCCTCGTCGCTAACCTCCCCGCACTCTCCAACAGGAATTTCCCGATGAACTGATCGTCCGATAACATGGATGCAATTAGGTACTGAGTTTGGGAGGATACTAGACCGAAGCTGGACATCTTCCGGCCGATATCCACCACGGCATCATTGTATGAATACACAATCCCAACCCTGAAGCCAGGGAAACCCATATCTTTTGAGAGGCTATAAATTATATGCACGAGGTTGCGATTGTATTCTTGATCTTCCTCGATTATCTCTGCGATGCTTATGAAATCAGGCTGACGAAAGACTGTAGCAGCATATATCTCATCGCAAATGAGGTGGATGTTCTTCTCGTTGATGAAGCTCATGGCTTCTCTCAACGTGTCTCCGTCTAAGATGGTCCCTAGTGGGTTTGATGGATTGGTTATGAGCAACCCTTTTACGGTGATATTGGCCTCAACAGCTTTTGCGTATGCTTCTTCCAAAGCCTTCCGGGTGACCTTGAAATTGTTAGAGCTGTGACAGACCACAGGGAGAAGTCGCGCTTCAGTCCTCCAACACAAATCTCGATCAAATCTGCAAAAAGATAATTTTGCTTTATTTTTCAATTAACTTGAGAAGAAACAAGTTGTCATTCATAAACATATAGGTTCTGTTTCACCATTCATGTTCAAACTCGGCCATGAAAACTCTTCTTTGTTCTTCTTGGAGAAACATAACAGTCTTATGTGAAACTTTTAAGTCTTTATCCCAAAAGCTTATTAACAGAGATGCCATATTGAGTATTTAACGTGCCCAACACCCTCTAGCGTGAAAACCGAACCTTATTCAATGCTTTCGTTCTTTAAATTCACCCGATTCACTCACCAGGTCATTTTTGGACAGGTCAGATTAACTTTGAGATGAACAAAAGTCATAATCAGTCTTTAGACAACCCTCAGAAAGCAGTTAAATTAAGCATGTTGTTTTGCAGGAGTAGAGATAGCTAAAGGCCCTAATCTGTCCCCTGGAAGATGTAGCCAAGAACTACTGTTCAGGGAAGATTTAGCCTCTAAAAATGGCCTCATCTGTTTTGTCCCAACATTGTAAAGAATTCTCCCAAAACGGTACCCGATTTCAATTATTGTCAAGAGCCAGAGGTGACAATACACAGGAAAAATGCATGTCCTTTCGGCCATAGCGTTTGGATGGTGACAATGAAATTTCGAGGCAACTTGCCCTGTGTCTTAATTCAGCTCCCCTAGTTATCATTGACTAAATCAAGTGCGAGGCCATATTGACCAATAATGCTTGCCGGTCGTTGACCTTGCCGAAGTATTAGTGATACTGTGAAAGAGATGGAGCGAAGCAAAACAGCTGGAAAATGATCTAATATATCTTATTAGGATTGCCCACATCCGTCTTTGAAGATGGACACAGATTAAATTTGGTGTAAAATTCCCAATAGATGGCAAGCATAATGAGGCAACCCAATCATTTTCTCATCAATAAGATCAGTTTTGTGTTGTGATTAATAAAGAACACCGAGAAGCCGCATCATATGGATTATATAATTTTTCTTCCCAGTGGTAGCCAAGCATTATTTTAATCTTTTCCATGCCTAAGTTGGAAGGTGCTGCCCTCTAGTCGAATCTCCAATAATGTGAACAGTTGAAGCGCACCTAATCCCATCAGTTTTGCATTCATCATATTAACTAAACCCGTGATGTATTAGCTTGGAAAGCAGAAAATGATGCGAGATCTTACCCTGCATAGTAAGGGGTTGGCACCAAGAACGCATCGCCAGGATCAGCCAGGCAGAATGTGATCATCTCGTGAGCTCCTGTGGCTCCCCCGCTCATGACAATCCGGTCGGGATCAAACTTGACCTTGTCCCCCCTCACTCTCCCCATGAACTTCGCCACAGCCTGCAAAAGATCATGGCTTTAAAATTCTACCCGTCGTCAAGCTCTCATATTACTTTCGCACATCGATTAATGATGTAATGTATAGATTTGGTTACTGAAAAAGAGGAGCGGGACAATGAATTTGATTCACCCAAACGTACGTTTCTGAACTCGGGCAAGCCATGATAGTCCTGAAAGAGGGCAATCTCCCTGAACTTGTCCACTCCTTTCTTAGTGCAGATGGAGGCTTCTGGGTTGTTGACGAGCCATTCTTGAACCAAGTCGAAACAGAGCTGAATATTGCAGAAAAAAAAGAAAGTTCACTTTCCGAGCTTTCGGCACAAGACCCACACGTCGAAAAAGAGGAACTACGAGCAAGTTCTTTTTTTATTCCTTTTCTTTTACCTGATGTTCTGCAAGACCCATTTGGATGACACCATCGGGTTTTTGCGTAGGATGAAATGGGTCCTTGTCGTAGGCCTTCCACCCATCGAAATAGGGAGACTTCTCGGCATGGCCGTCGTTGGTTGCTTTCCGAGACAACAGTGTCTTTCTGTTGCTTGAAACGTAATCCATCGTCTTCAAAGAAAAAAGGCTTGTCGGGTTTTGACTTGGTAACTTATAATATAGCAAGAAAGATGGACAAAGACGAAGGAGGAGTTTGCCGGAAAAGAGCACGAGATTGTTGTAGAGAGGAGCAAGAGAGGAAGTTGAGTGATCCCTGCCTCCGGAAATGGAGTTATATATAGATATGCACACACACACGAAAGCGTTGGGCTTGACCTGAGCAGTGAGTGTAAGGGAAGGTTTCTTGGAAATTAAGAACACTCCGAGTTTGGTAATAATCCTCTGGCCCACGAGGCCGGTTTGAAGGGTTGAGTTGGATGGTTTTTCCGACCGCGAGTTTCAACGCGCGAGCGAGTACTTTTGAAATACCGCCTTGGACGCGTTCCATTATGAAGATTGTGTTGAAGAGTCTTCCAAGAAAAATCAGTGAAGAAAACTCTACAGTTGTTGTGCATCGCGGGTTATTGTATCACGTGTAATCAATGCTTTCAGAATTAGGTTACTGTATTGTGCATAAGGTTGCCAAGTAACCTGAGGACACTGGGCGACATGATGTCGACAATTGTTAGCTTTATGTCTTTTTTCCGAATGTAGACCTTAGGATGCATTTACTTCCGGAAAATCGGATCTTACCAGGGAATGTTCCTTTTTTTGTTTTCATTAAAGTAATTTCGGAAATGATGGTTTCATTCTCCTATAATTTGGATAGACGTTTCAAATGAGCGATAATTAATTTCCAATTGTTGCTATGGAAAAACTTTTTTTTTTTTTTTATTGGCTGGGAAATTGCTATTGAAAAACTTAAAACGTACCTTCCGACAAACAAATCCAGCTCTAACATAGAACCCCAAGACCACGATGCCCCATCTAAGGGACCTTGCACTGGGACCTTGAGGGACAAACCTTGGACCTTATAGTCTAGTCTTGGACCGTATGCCGAAATTGGAGACTTCGATGAACAAGCTTGAGAACCCGGTGCGAGCACCTAGGACCCTAATGAATGGGCCCTCACATATCGGGTCTTGGTTCTAGGCAACTAGAAGTTGGGGATTGTGGTGAAGATGTAGTTGAATTTGGAAAATGAATTCCAATTATTATAAAGCTTCACGACACTTGAGCATAAGGTTTAGTGAAAATATTTTTCAATTCATTTATTTTTTAAGAGAAAAAAATAATAAAAAATGAGAAAATATTTTTGAGTAGTTTTTCTTTTGTCTAACAAGTGGATTCTTTTGAAAAATTGTATGGTCTCTAATCAATCATAAACTTATTGTGCGGATGTCAATTCAATCATAAATTTTTAATTTTGTTGATTTAATAACAAATCTTTGCAAGAAATTTCAATATAGTCATTTCAATTAATTTTTACTAGAAGTGGATGATGCAACAATTCACTCATCACCGGTCATCATACGTGGCATGTTACTATGTCGGCAGTTTTCGGCAAAAATTGGTTAAAAGAACCACATTTGCATTTTTCACAAATGTGTAGGATTAAATTGGTAATAAGTTTCCCCGATGCTTGATATAATGCTTCGTGTTATACGAATAAGTCCTTATGATATAATTTTGTGCGAGTGTTTTTCCTAGCGATGAAGATGCATGTTTGGGGATCGTATCAAATTTGGCTTCCCCCGATCCCTTTACTCGGTGGGGAACAAATCGTCACATTGTTCTTATGTACCACGGTGCACTCGGGGATTTCCGCGTCGGAAGAGAAACTTCTGATTCATATGCACCACGCTTTCAGCAGAAAAGGCCACGATCACCTGTGGAAATGTACGTGGAAAAAGAGTGAAAATGTTCACCGCCCTTCCTGTAACTTAAAGTGAACTATATTCTGTCCTTATGTCTATGGGATCATGGCAATTTCCACTCTTTTTTTTTTTTGTTTTCGTAAGAACGTAAAAGTTCCCAAAAATTTATCGCCCTTGAAATCTCAAATAACGTAACCAAATTTTGAAACATAAGATTTAAGATGTGTAGCTAAAGAGATAGTAGCAGTCACTATCGCCTCCGACTGTAGTTACAAGCCATATGGTTGCTCTGTCTATGAAGGCTTTGAGGTGGTCAACGAGCATGGTCTTGAAAAATTTCACATCAAATTGGCATAACCAAAAAACAATATTAAAAAAAATCCAGATGATGTGAAATCGAAAGATTTCTAGATCGGCATCTCATGACATTGTCATGTCCATCTCATCAAAATCCATACTCAATAATGATGGGCAGATATCTTTAAGAAGTATAATGACTATTTTAATAAAAAAAGATAAATGGATAATTTTACATTTCGGACAAAAAAAATAAGAATCTTTCATGATATTATATCTTCATCTACCACCCAAGTGCAAGCCCACCTCCTCTTCTTTTTTTCCTTTTTTTGGTGGAATGCTCACCTCCTTTAAAGATTTGACAAATGTATATCATTCTTTTGGCACTTGCACACATGAAATGTGTGCACGAAATCAAAGTAAACATAAACAAAATGATGGCAGACCAGGAATTCGAAAGTCCATCCCTCATCACCTCGTGTTATAACCGGTTAAATCGTAGATTTCTAGACTGGTCTAGTTGCAATGGCAGAAAAATTCTTCGACCCAACAAACCTAACATGTCTGCTTACGAAGGAAGTGAACTTTGGGCCACGCGAAAGGACAAAAACACGACAATAGTCATCTAAACAACATTTATTTCCTAGGTGAGCTCTCATATTGTGGTCGGATCATTCTTGGTCTTCCTTTTGACCGGTTCAGTTCTATTCTTTAGGTTACGATTTTCCGTCAAAGTCAGGTGTAGAAGGAGGACTCGTGCCGTGGAGGGATGAGAAGTTCGGATCCTACACGCACTCTCTCCGCCCAAACGAGAATCAATATCGTGATTTGCTGCAACAATTCACACTTCGATTTCTACGACAATACCATTTGATAAATTGCGGGTGATGATTTCATTTCGCTCTAAGTAGTCTTCGGCTTTTTTAGTAGAAAAGCATTTCAAAAGACTTATTTTTCATGCTTTCTCATATTTCATATCACTTGAGCTATTTTATTCATTTTATTAATGGGTTCACCATACTAGCTTGGTCACAATAAGGAAAAGATATCGGGCTCGCATACATGAGCTTGGATCGAACCAAGTGTAAGATTGTATTTTGCCTCAATTTGCAAGCGAAATATACAGGGAAAAGTACCAAAAAAGTCCTAAACATATTGCATTGGTACTAATTCAGTCTTAAACTTTTCAATTGGACCAATTCAGACCTAAACCTTTTAATATTTGTGCTAATTCAGTCTATTCGGTTAATTTTGGCTAGTCGACACTAACATGGACATCGGTCGGTGGCCGGACATTGACGTAGCAATTTTTATAATTTTTTTATTAATTTTTTTTTCTTTTTCCTTTTCTTTTCTCCCTTCTTCCTCCTTGGACTCACTGGAGGCTCACCGGCTACCGCCGGAACAGTCCAAGGAGGAAGAAGGGAGAAAAGAAAAGGAAAAAGAAAAGAAAAAAGAAAAAAAATTAATAAAAAAATCATAAAAATTACCATGTTAAAGTCCGGCCGATGTTCACATCACCGGCTAGCCAAAATTGGCCGGATGAATTGAATTGATACAAATATTAAAAGGTTTAAGATTGAATTAGTCCAATTGAAAATTTTAGGATTGAATTGGGACTAATGTAATAAGTTTATAACTTTTTTGGTACTTTTCCTAAATATACACCAAACTTGATTTGAGTCATTTTTTTATTAAATTTTTTGTTTCATCTTGAGCCCTCATCCGGAAAAGCTTATTTACATGTAAATAAAATTTCAATGCTAAAAACTGAAGATGGATCTCGAGTCCGAGATAAAGGGCTATTGCACCAGATGACTACAGATTTTTTCAAGAGCCTAAATCAAATTTTAGGGCCCGGGGACTTCCTTCCGGTATTAGATAAAATTCCCAGCTTGGCACCTGATGAAATGAAATAGTGATTAATAGATGAGGTGGCCATGGAAGACGTTGAAAATGCTGTTTTCCAAATTAGCCGCATTGTTACGACCAAAAAAAAAAAAAAATTGGGCTCATTGAGTTTTTCTGGTCCAGACGGATTTAATGGGAAGTACCTTCCACATCACCGACAGGAACTGTAGGATGAAGTATGTGCTGACGTATGTTTTTCTCCATTTGTTTGGTATGAAACAGAATTGAACATGACCCCAAATACCTCAGTCCCAAAAGCTCCAAACCCTGAGACACTGGTACCGTCCCTTGGACTTTTGTAACTTTTATCGTGACCCTCCCAACACAAGCGTTAGAGGAAATGATGGGTTTGGAAGTCATGTCGAGTTGGAAACCAATGATTCTCAATTGGCGTAAATTCTTCCGAACCCTTATTTCACGCAACATAGAGATTTACATTTTAATTCGATTAACCTATGGGAATTTTGTTATAGATGAAGCCAAGTATTTTTAGGGGTTTTTTTTGTCTTTTCTATCATATTTTCTTTTAGGTTAAAAGTGATACATTTATATTAGCGATCGCAAGACGCTACCCGTCAAGATGCTGAAAAAGCAAATCGAAAGGCAAGAAAAAGATAAAAGAAAAAAGTGAGTTTTTTCTTTATGAGGGTTCTCAATTTCTTTATGATCTGATCTTGCGAGAATATCATCGTTGTAATCCACCTTTTTTCGAAGTTTAGTGGATTCGCAGAATGCCTCTACGTGGAGACGTAGCCCAGGTTTGGGTGAATTTCATTAATAAATTTCCTGGCGTGTTCTTCTGATTTCGTTCGTTTATTATTATATTCTGCTTGGTGAATTGTTTGCGAGCATTATTTTTCTTGAATCAACGTGCAATTTCGTAACAAATTTTATATGGGAAGTCGCAAATAACTTATTGGAGTCAGCTAAAAATCAAGTGAAATATGTAATAATATTTCACTTCTCATACAACCACAGACTTAGGGTTGAGAACTTAATTACACTAATATTTAACTAGTGCCATTTTGGTATATAAACTTGAATATTTTTTTAACTAAAATGTCCACACTTTTCTTATCCAATTACGAGCCCTAATGTTTTATCCAATTATGAGTTCTAAAGTTCTTATTTGGTAAGTATCCATACAATATTTTTATACATTTTCATCATACGTGAAGTCTTTACTCTCCTCTTCATTAGTCATTGCCAAGAGTCACTGCCGACATCATTAGCAATGACAATGTTCTTACCTTTATGAAAGAACCAATTACGCTTGCCATCAGAAATCACAGTGACCTCATGGAGGTCATCACTGGCCACTACGCTCCTGATGTTTTGCTTATGGTTCTTGATGCTACTGGAAAAGGAGAAAGTCATAAAATGAAAAAAAAAAAAAAAAAAAAAAAAAAAAAGCTATGAGATGCGTCGACCTTACTTTTTTTTGGGGCGGGGGAGGGGAATGCAGATGTTTCTCAGGCAAAAGTGTGCAGATCTTTTGGCTAAGAGGGGAAGGAGAGAAAGACGCTAAGAGTAACATACACACCTAAGCTTATTCTCCTTCTTGTTGGCTCGAAGAAAAGAGAGAGAAAGAGGAAAAATTTAAGGGAGAGGGGCGAGAAGTGAGCAGCTTTCCGGTGGATTATTGGACGTACACTGGACTAATTAAAGAGATAGATCACTATATGTTATTTTTAGAGAAGAAAATGAATTTTACTAGTGAAGAGGTAAATGTACCGAGAAAAAACAACAAACACGAGGTAAAGTTTTTGTCTTTTTTGTTGCACCAACACATTTTGACTCTCTAAAGGTTAAATAAATGCGCGTCCAAGAGAAAGGGACTAGAAAAGAGCAAGCCGAGAAATGAAATCTTCATTTTTTGTTGGCTCTTTTTACTTTAAGATCCTGTGCAAAGAGAGTGGTGGCCTCCGGATGCTCGCCCTCTAGCGGCATACGCACCACCGTAGGCCACGACCTCTGCATAGTAGGTCATCAAGGCGCCAAAGCGCGCTACGACGAAGTTAAAGCAAATGAATCAAGACTAAAACGAATGAGAAGACCTGAGGAACGAACATGGCCGAAAGAACTAAGTCATGTGTTGTTTACATAGATGTAAAGATGGCCACAAAGAAGAAGTAACGTACCATTTGTTAAATTATATCTCGAGTTTGAATGTTTATAAAAATGTGATTCGTTGGATTCTAGAAGCTGTACGAACGAGGAAATATTTTTTTTTTTAAAAAGGAAAAGAATCCTACAGTTACGAATTCCCTCTGGAAAAGGAAATCTGGCCGTGGGGCCCAGAGTCAATGTTGACTCTAGGCACACGTATAATAACACAAAGGACTCCTCTGCACCTTCGGCGTGAAGCTTGCCGAAACCCCCTGCACGAAGAAGTTCCCTGCACGTGAAGAGGAAGGTGGTGGGGCCCAAGGTCAAAAGTTTGACCTTGGGCGCACACACGCCTTTAAAAGCAGAAAGAAGTATCACGCAGGGTTTCTTCTCTTTTTCGGTGGGTGGCTGCTGTACGTACGAGCCGCAAGAAGCCGCACGCCGCCGAGAAGAAAAGGAGCCGCACATCAAGCCGAAGATAGAGCTGCGCGTGTTATACTTTGAGCTTGAACGAGCGGTAATTTTGTGCCGTGAATTTATACCCAAGTGAGTTATTTATTCATAAACACTTTGAGTTTTTGGTTAAATATATATGTGAGAAACACTTGAGCGTGTGAGTGATTGTAAACTCTGATTCTCCGATTATAGTGGATTATTTGCTGCTAGCTCTCTCCGTGGATGTAGGTACCAATACTCGGACCGAATCACGTAAATTTCTAGTGTCCTTATTTTTCTCGTTTATTTTTCTGATGATTTCGCGTTGACATAAATTGTAAGATCCTATCGTTTTCGCGTAATATATCCCAACAATTGATATCGGAGCTTGGGGTTAGATTTCTTGATTGTGATTTGGAGCTTTTACTTGTCTGATTATTATTTGGAAATTCTGTTATTGCAATTATGTCTAAGAGGAAATCTAAAATTGAGAAATTTAATGGGAGCAACAACTCTGTGTTATTAAGCATCAAGATGTGAGCTTTATTAACAACACAAGGTTTAGCCAAGGCACTAGAGGGTGAAGATGAGTTACCGATTATAATGAAAGCCTCTGAGAGGGTAGAGCTAATGGAAAAAACAAAGAGTATAGTCATGTTAAATTTGTCGGATGAGGTCTTAATAGAGGTTGTTGAGGAGAAGGATGCCGCAGCGTTATGGGCAAAACTTCAAGCACTCTTGTGAAGAAAGGTTTGAACAATCGCTTATACATGTTGAAGAAGATGTTCCAATTTAGATATACTGGAGGTATGTCTATTAGAACCCACCTGGATGAATTTAATAAACTCATATTGGATCTGAAGAACATCGGTAAGATACTTGATGATGAAGAGTAGGGCATGATGTTGTTAGCCTCTCTACCAAAATCATAGGAGCACTTTACTGATTCACTGTTGTAGGGGCGTACTACGATTACCTTAGAAGAGGTAAAGTCCGCCTTGTTTTCTAAGGAGTGGTAGAGAAAGTTATGAGATGATGGTCAAGCGCAAGGAGTAGCGTAAGCATTGACGATTCGGGATAGAGAACAATATCGAGAGCCTAATAGCAGCAAAGGTAAAAGCATATCAAAATCACGCTATAGAAAGTCCAAGGGACGTGTGAAGTGCTTTGAGTATCACGAGGAGGGGTACATCATGAGAGATTGTCCAAAGCGGAGAAATAAAGTTAATAGACAAAATGCCACAAGCAGTGTGGCAAACGTTGCCCAGGGGAGCAATAATGATGCAGAAACTGTTTTATGTGTGACTGCTACTTCGTCAGGAGACGAATGGGTGCTAGATTCGAGGTGTTTTTATCATATGACGCATCATAAGAATTGATTTACTACTTACCAGACTACAGATGGTGGTATGGTTCTTTTGGGAAATAATGCAGTTTGTAAGGCTGTGGGTATAGGGACAATTCGGATTCGGATGCACGATGGGATGGTGTACACATTGACAAATGTGAGGCATGTACCGGAGTTCAAGAAGAACCTTATTTCTCTGGGGACACTCGATGACATCGGGTGTAGGTACACCGCTGAAGGTGGAGTACTGAAGGTCTCTCGAGGTGCCATGACAGTGATGAAGGGGAAGAAAATGAATACTCTCTATCATCTACTAGGAGAGACCGTGACCGGAACCGCTATAGTTTCATCAGGTGAGTCAGACTCTAACTTGACTCAATTATGACATATGCGTTTAGGGCACATGAGTGAGGCGGGTATGACGATATTGAGTGAAATGGGGTTGTTGAAGGGTCAAAAGATAGGGAAGATGGACTTATGTGAGCATTGCATCTATGGGAAGCAGCACCGAGCTAAGTTTACTACAGCTATTCATTCGACTAAATGACCAGTTGAATATATTCATTCAGACGTTTGGGGCCCATCTTCGGTTCCTTCGAAAGGAGATGCCCGATATATGCTGACATTTATCGATGATTATTCGAGGAAGGTATGAGTATACTTTCTGAAGCCCAAAGATGATGTATTCGATCGGTTCAAGAAATTTAAGAAGTAGTCAGATAAACAAATCAAGTGCCTGAGAACCAATAATGGCATTGAGTTCTATGGTAAAGATTTTACTGAGTTCTGCGAAAAAGAATGTATTGTGAGACACCACACAGTACCTGGGACACCACAGCAGAATGGCGTGGCAAAACGGAAGAACATAATTTTGCTTGAGCGAGCTCGATGCATGCTTTCGCATGCAGAACTTGGCAAGAAATTTTGGGTTGAAACAATGAACATGGCATGTTACCTGGTTAATCGATCTCTATCATCTGCTATTGAGTGGAAAACTCCTAAGAAAGTATGGTCGGGGAAACCTGTTGATTATTCCAGATTACGTATATTCGGATGTCTTACGTATGCTCATGCGAGTGATGGTAAGCTTGAGCCGAGGGCAAAGAAGTGTATATTTCTGGGTTATGCACATGGGATGAAAGGCTACCGGCTGTGGTGCACTAATCCCAGATCACCCGATTTTCTAATCAGCAGAGATGTGATCTTCGACGAGACTACAATGCTTCGAAAGATGAGTTCTGAGACACAATCAGCAGAGAAGACAAATCATGGTGTCATCAATGAGGTGGAGCTTCAGGTGGAGACTCCAAAGACCTCGAAGGTAACAGTTGAGACTGCAGATGAAGTCGCAGTTCCTGAAATTGGTGATAGTGGACAAACAGCAAAGCCGCATCACCCTATAGCCGTAGATAGACAAAGAAGACAAACTAAATCACCGATACATTATGGTTATACATAAATTGCTTATGAATTGACTGCAGGTGATGAGGTGGAGACAGATGAGCCTTCGTCTTACTCTGAGGCGATGGCTAGTTCGGAGTCGTCGCAATGATTAGGGGTTATGAGTGAAGAGATGGAATCACTCCATCGAAATCAAACATGGGAGCTCGTCAAAGTACCCACGAGTCAAAAGATTGTCGGAAGTAAATGGGTCTTCAAACGGAAAGAGAGCATTCCCAGTGTCGAGGTAGCGAGGTATAAGGCAAGACTTGTGGCGAAGGGATATACACAGACTACAATGAGGTGTTCTCTCCTGTGGTAAAACATACTTCTATTCGTGTTTTACTTGCCTTAGTTGCTTCGCAGGATCTCGAGTTAGAGCAACTAGATGTGAAAACTGCGTTTCTTCACGGTGAGTTGGAGGAGCAGATTTACATGACTCAACTAGAGGGATTTGCTATTCCGGGTAAGGAAGATCATGTTTGCTTGCTAAAGAAATCTTTGTATGGGTTGAAACAATCTCCTAGACAGTGGTATAAACGTTTTGATGCTTTCTTGGCTAGTCAAGACTACACCAAAAGTCAGATTGATAGATGTGTTTACTATAGAAGATTGGAGAATGGTTCTTTGATTTATCTACTCTTATATGTTGATGATAAAGAATATGTATGATATTGATGTGCTAAAGAGGTAATTAAATGCTGAATTTGAGATGAAAGATTTGGGTGCTACAAAAAAAATTTTAGGTATGGAGATTTTGCATGACAGGACTGTAGGAGTTTTACGTCTATCTTAGAAGAAATATATTGAGAAGATCATGGCACGTTTTAATATGTAGTCGGCAAAATCTGTAAGTACACCTCTAGCGAAACACTTTAAACTTTCAGATAAATTATCACCACAGACTAAGGAGGAGGAGGAGCATATGTCCCGTGTTCCTTATTCTAGTGTCGTAAGTAGTATTATGTATGCTATGGTGTGCACTAGGCCTAATATTTCACAAGCTGTGAGCGTGGTTAGTCGTTATATGAAGCGTCCTGGTAAAACTTATTGGAAAGTTGTGAAGTGGATTCTCAGATATTTGAAGGAGACAACAGACGTTGGTATAGTATACCGGAGGGACAGCAATGGCAATGAGACCACTGGTTTTGTGGATTTGGATCACGTCGGTGACTTGGATGATTGCAGGTCTTTAGCAGGATACATGTTTACGCTAGCAGGT
Source organism: Eucalyptus guilfoylei (assembly GCA_016097605.1). Classification (NCBI taxonomy): domain Eukaryota; kingdom Viridiplantae; phylum Streptophyta; class Magnoliopsida; order Myrtales; family Myrtaceae; genus Eucalyptus; species Eucalyptus guilfoylei. The sequence continues at coordinate 28,123,973 of CM027863.1, forward strand.
AGTGCAGTTAGTTGGAAAGCGTCATTACTGAATCATATTGCCTTGTCTTCGACCAAGGCAGAGTACATGGCACTAACCTTTGTAGCGAAGGAGGCGATATGGTTACAAAGTTTGCTTTTGGACTTTGGGTTAGAACAGAAAAGTGTGGATATAAAATCTGATAACCAAGGTGCGATATATTTGTCGTATAATCCAGTTTATCATGAATGAACGAAACATATCAACATCAGGTACCACTTCATCCGAGATGTCTTAGCTAAGGGTAATGTTATTGTCAAAAAAATTGCTACAACAGATAACCCGGCAGATATGATGACAAATCTATTTCTTTGGCAAAACTCAAGCTCTGCTTGAGCTCTATTGGCGTCTATGGAGAGTAAGCGCCTGTCGGGGCGTTGGGAGAGCAGCATGAATGATGAGCACTATAACTTAGTTTTAAACATTGAGCCAATGTGGATAATTATTAAATTATGTCTTGAGTTTGAGCGTTTACAAAAACGCGATTCGCTGAACTCTTGAAATTGTTCGAAAGAGGAATATTTAAAAAAAAAAAAAAAGGAAAAGAATCCTACAGTTACGAATTCCCCCTGGAAAAGGAAATCTGGCCGTGGGGCCCAGAGTCAACGTTGACTCTGGGCACACGTATAATAACATAAAGGACTCCTCTGCACCTTTGGCGTGAAGCTTGCCGAAACCCCCTGCACGAAGAAGTTCCCTGCACGTGAAGAGGAAGGTGGTGGGGCCCAAGGTCAAAAGTTTGACCTTGGGCGCACACACGCGTTTAAAAGCAGAAAGAAGTATTACGCAGGGTTTCTTCTCTTTTTCGGTGGGTGGCTGCTGTACGTACGAGCCGCAAGAAGCCGCATGCCGCCGAGAAGAAAAGGAGCCGCACGTCAAGCCGAAGATAGAGCCGCGCGTGTTATACTTTGATCTTGAACGCCAGATAATTTTGTATCGTGAATTTATACTCGAGTTGTTTATTTATAAACACTTTGAATTTGGGGTTAAATTTAGGTGTGAGAAACACTTAAGCGTGTGAATGATTATAAATTTTGATTCTCCGATTATAGTGAATTATTTGCTGCTGACTCTTCCCGTTGATGTAAGTACCAATACTCGGATTGAACCACGTAAATTTCTGGTGTCCTTATTTTTCTCGTTTATTTTTCTGGTGATTTCGCGTCGACATAAATTGCAAAATCCTGTCGTTTCCGCATATTATATCACAACACCATTTGTTTGGAGTTTTTTTTGTCTCAAAAAAGTCCTAAAGAACCAGCAACCTACGTCCTCTTTTGACTCGATGTCTTTGCTATCCTCTTTATCATATTCATCACCTACCTTTCAAAGGGCCACCCTCGACGAATAGGTTTAAGGTATTTACTCAAGAAACAATTATAATGGCTCATTTGAAAAGACAGTTCAAACATGTCATATTTTCTATCCCCCAAAAGAAGAATTGTCGATCAAGAGCATGAACTCTCCCGAGTCCGTATTTCACGTGACATGAGATTTCTTTTGAGTTCTTATAAACCTAAGTATTTCAAGCAATCACCACTAGCTATTTAGAGTCAACTAGAAACAAATCGAAGTTAAAAAAAAAATGAGAACTTTGTTTCAATTTCTACAAAACTAGAGATTCTAAGCATGAGAGTTTGGTTGCACTGATATTTCTATCAGCATCCTTTTGGTAATTAACTTGTTGGTTGTTCAATTAAAATAGTCACATACTCTTAATTAGGGTGATTACGATCGCAAAGATCTTTCAAAGTCCTCAAGTGTTCATGCAATTATTTTTGCAGGGTTACTCTTATCAAAGTCTAAACTAGATTGAGCCTAATCTAGAAAATAAATTAACATACAATTTATTGAGAAGTGATGTGAAAAAGTAAACTAGCCACTAAAAAATAAATGTGATAAATAAACTTGAAAGTAATTATCTAAGAGCGAGAGAAGAAACGCAATGCAATGTTGAAATCCACTAAGCTCAGTTGCCTCTCAAGGTTTCGGTACTCGTCCGTCCATTCACTATCGATCAAAGCATGCCATCAATCAGAACAAGAGATCAGCAAAGTTCATTGCAATTCAAAATTCAATTTGCCTTGGGGTCGGCTTTGGAATTAATCATGCAATTCGATTATCCCAAGCCATCTCCCGATCCACTGGGCGTTCGTTGATTAAGATTAGTGATAATAAGCCCCCACTTGTGTTCACAAAAGCAGAAGACTAACTCGCTAATCACTAATTAAAGCTAATCAAACCCACTAATATACCTGCTGATACGTGTTAGACCAAACATTCATCTAATCAAAAACATGCAGGCTACATTTAACATGCAATTAGGCCAATTGACCTTGGGAATCAAGAAAACAATTGGTTGGCCACTAAGGGCAACCTCTCCTTTTTATCTTCTTTTTTTTCCAAAATCAAGTATGTATGTAATTAAAAGAAACTAGACTAATTCTAGGACTAAACTCTAACATCCTAAATAGGATTACTTTCCTAACCAGATTTCTATTTTTTTTTTAATTTTCAATTTAAAAAATTATAATTTTTTACTTTTTCTTTAATAGAAACGAGACGGGCTCTTATGCTGGGCCTGGTTCACTCAAAGCCCAGTTCCCCTAAAAGCCCTCTTGTTTCTTTGTTTGGGGCCAGCCCAAAACCAGCCCGAAGCCCAGCCCTCCAAGCCCCCGACCCAACCTTCTACTTTCTCAAATAGCCGGCCCAACGGAGGCCAGCCCTGGTCGAGCGGTGACGTTGTCCTTGGCCGGACCAGGCTCCGGCTTCACCAACACCCGACCCCCACTGCGGGCACCACATTAATATGGAGACTAATCTCATTCTTCCATGGCTGGCACATTAGCCGTGGGCTGCCATGGCTTCTACCCCTAATGGGCCAATTAATTCCTTTCCCCCCAAGGAAAGGGTGAATGTGTGAGTTTGTGGGACAAACCCTCTCATGGGATCTCGAACTCACAAGGGCAAGGGGTGTGAACTCCCCACGTCTCCTTTCTCATGTGAAGATGGGCGATTTAGTTTCAGATATGAGTTTCTACTCTTACGCCTTATAATGAAATATGTCAAAAATTTGAGAGTGAGAGTTAGAATAGGAAAATAGAAAAACCGATAAAAAATAATAATTATTAGAGCAAATGGACAGACCTAATATATCCTGAATATCATATAGACATGTCATAGAAGCTCTCGTAAGAGCGCAAGTTCCGCTTTTTTGGGTGAGGTTACTTCTTAACCAAATAGAAAGGATCCAAAGGAAGTTCAGGATCACGGATTTGGAGTTTTCGGTGGTATTAAGGCTTCATGTTTTCACGACCGATTATTTCTTCATCCATAGATTTGTGTCGATACTTCGTAGCGTCTCGTGTCGGGGGCATATTAATGAGCTTTCGTCGTAAGGTCATCCACGACCGTCCTGTTTCCAGGCAACTCCAGCACCAGCAGCGAGGCTGATTCTAGAATTTGAGGCCAACGTCTCTCTCTCTCTCTCTCTCTCTCTCTCTCTCTCTGTGGATTCGAGGGGGGCGCACTGTGCAGAGGTTCTGCATTCACTCTTTCATGGGTTCTATCCTGGGCGACTTGCCGTCGTTCGATCCTCACAACTTCAGCCATTTCAGGCCCTCCGATCCCTCCAACCCTTCCGTGAGTTCCTCGTCTTTCTCTTGGCCTTTCGTCTTTCTCTTGGCACTGACCGTTAAGAAACTAATCCATGTCCTAGTTTGGTGCTTTGCCGGACCACAGGATGAAAAGAAGACGACAATCGTCAATGCTCTTATCCTTGCCTTGGAAAATAACGTTCCCTCGAAGGACAGCAATGGCGATATTACCCCTAAGCCGGGGCTGAGCCGATTGATGACCGAGTCCGGCAGAAGCTTCCGTCATTTGCTCAGTTACAGATCAAGTTCCGAAATGGGGTGGTGATAAAAGAACTGGAAATGAAGTTGAAGATTTTACGATTCAACATTTTTGAAAGTTTTAACAATTTTGGACACTTCCAGACTCGAGCCAGTCAAAATCACGGTTAAAATTCAAATTTCGATTAAGCATGGTCAGAGTCAAAAGCCCCAGCAGCCGCAAGTCGGTTATGTTACTAGGGGAAAGCCTGTCAAAATGTACTTCTGTCACAAAGCCACCGATTTGGCCAATGCTTGAGGTATTTGGTAGTCTGAATTTGAGCTCATATTCTATCTCGTGTTTGGAAATGTTCTCCGGACTGAATAAATTAGGATATGTTCAGATAAAATGCTGGATAAAAAATCTGGAAGAAGGGGTTGGATATTATTGGATAAGAAAAAAATATTAAAAAAAGAATTAACAAAATGAGAATCGTCATTTACTTCATTGGCAATCACTAATCAATCACGAATCTTTCCAAACCAAACCAAACTAAAAATAAACTATGTGAAGAAGAAACATCTTGGGCAAAATTGGTGGGGTCCCATAAAATCCATGCATGTCGTCCCGATATTAGCTTCTCTCTTGTAATTAGGACTTCAATTTGGCCAACATCAGTGTAACAATATCTTGGGGACTGCAGAACCATACTTGCTAATACAGCTACAAAAGGTGACATGCGGTTGATCACAAGGTCACCATCTGAGCAAATGCGGGTCTCTTGTTATGGATGGATTTGAGGGGGCTCCTGAGGGAGAACACCGTAGAGGCAGAGACGGCTCTGTAGCGAGTCATAATTAACGATGTCAAGCTTAATGTCTCGCCAGGTTCTTCCTTTCGCAGTTCAGAGCCAGGATGGTTCAGAGTTTGCGTTGCCAACATGAACGAGGAGACCATGAAAGTTGCCTTAACACGAATCCGAGAGTTTGTGCTGAGGAATGGCGATAAGCTGAACAGAAAGGAAAAGTGCTGGCAGAACCACCTAAGGTTCAGACTCTCCTTCCGAAGAATGGACGATATGGTGAGGTCGCCCTGCATCATGTCCCCTCACTCGCCCATCAACCACCACTGGTTCGAGCCAGAACTTGAAGGTGACAATCGCGTGATTCTACAAACGAGAAAAATTATTGCGTTTTTCCAGTTAAATTCAAAGCTGTCCAAATGTAAAATAGGGAATTGGGATTCCTTATGTGCTTAGTAGACAGGATCAAACATTCTTTTGGTAGGAAAAAGATAAAACATTCTTGGATTCCACGGGCTTAGTGGAGTGGTAAGTGCACGGGCTTGTGGGTGATTGACCCAATTTCGAGTCTCTCTGCCCTTCATCTTACAATATCCTCGACTTACATGGAGGCTAGTCTGTGGAGCTGGGCTAGTTCTTCTCCGGTTGGTGCTTGACCGGTTGGACCCTTGTAGTGCTGCCAGTGCGGGAGTCTGGGTTATCAAAATAAAAAATAAAAAAAGGCTCAAAAGTAGCTTAGGACTATTACCTTGTAACTGGGTGAAGAACGAGAGTCCAAGCCTTAGGTTGCTCTGCCAGCACTTCTCCTTCCTGTTCAGCTTATCGCCATTCCTCAGCACAAACTCTTGGGTTTGTGCTAAAGCGACATTCATGGTCTTCTCATTCATGTTGGCAATGCAAACTCTGAACCATCCTGCCTCTGAACAGTGAAAGGAAGAACCTGGCGAGACATTGAGCTTGACATCGTTAATTATGACCTGCCACAGAGCCGTCTCTGCCTCTACGGTGCTCTCCATCAGGAGCCCCCTCAAATCCATCCATAACAAGAGACCCGCATTGCCGTTCAAGCACTCGATGCCTACTGACGAAGTGTGTCAGTGAAATCCTTATGCCTTGTGGCTAACCTCCCCGCACTCTCCAACAGGAATTTCCCGATGAACTGATCGTCCGATAACATGGATGAAATTAGGTACTGAGTTTGGGAGAACACTAGACCGAAGCTGGACATCTTCCGGCCACACTCTACCAAAGCATCATTCTATGAATACACAATCCCAAGCCTGAAGCCTGGGAAACCCACACCTTTTGAGAGGCTATAAATTATATGCACGAGGTCACGATTGTACTCTTGATCTTCCTCGATTATCTCTGCGATGCTTACGAAATTGGGCTGACGAAAGACTTTAGCAGCATATACCTCATCACAAGCTAGGTGGATGTTCTTCTCGTTGATGAAGCTCATGGCTTCTCTCAACGTTGTCTCCATCTAAGACGGTCCCTAGTGGGTTTGATGGATTGGTTATGAACAACCCTTTTACGTTGATGTTCGCCTCAACAGCTTTGCGTATGCATCTTCCAAAGCCTTCCTGGTGACCTTGAAATGTTAGAGCTGTGACAGACCATGGAAAGAAGTCGCGCTCCAGTCCTCCAACACAAATCTCGATCAAATCTGCAAAAATATTATTTTGTTTTATTCTTCAATTAACTTGAGAAGAAACAAGTTGTCATTCATAAAAATAGAGGTTCTGTTTCACCATTCATGTTCAAACTCGGCCATGAAAACTCTTCTCTGCTCTTCTTGGAGAAACATAACAGTCATGTGAAACTTTTAAGTCTTTGTCCCAAAAGCTTGTTAGCAGAGATGCCACATTGAGTATGAAACGTGCCCAACACTCTCTAGCGCGTGAAAACTGAACCTTATTCAGCGCTCTCGTTCTTTGAATTCATCCGATTCACTCACCATGTCATTTTTGGACAGGTTAGATTAACTTTGAGATGAACAAAAAATCATAATCAGTCTTAAGACGACCCTCAAAAAGCAGTTGAATTCAGCATGTTTTTTTGCAGGAGTAGAGATAGCTAAAGGCCCTAATCTGTCCCCTGGAAGATGTATCCAAGAACTATATTGAACAAAAGGACTTTCACTGTTCAGGGAAGAGTAGCCTCTAAAAATGGCTTCATCTGCTTTGTCGGGGTACTGTATAGAATTCTCCGAAAATGGTACCCGATTTCAATTATTATCGAAGAGGCAGAGGTGACAATACACAGGGAAAAGGGAGGTCCTTTCGGCCGTAGCGTTCGGATGGTAACAGTGAAATTTCGAGGCAACTTGCCCTGTGTTTTGATTCAGCTCCCCTAGTTATCATTGACTAAATCAAGTGCGGGCCATATTGACCAACAATGCTTGCTGGTCGTTGACCTTGCAGAACTATTATGGATGCTGTGAGAGAGATGGGCTAAGCAAAACAGCTGGAAAATGATCTAATATATCCTAGGAAAAAGCTTAGATGACTGCACCGTTACTCTGCAGAGAGTAACCGTGTAGGCTTGACCCCATATTTTCCCAAGGAAACCGGTTTCCTTGGAAAATCTGGGATTTTGAGCAAAATTTTTCAGATCTCACTGCCTTGGATTTTGTTAAGTTTTTTGTCGGAGAATTAAAATTTGCTTTTCAAATTTGCTAGGTGGATTTGAAGTTGTCTTATATGAAATAGATTTTATATCAATATTAATTTATGAAATTAAACATAATTGTTCATTTCACTCTTCCATAAAATACCAGCAATCTTCTACTAATGAAGCTAAATTATTAATTAATGAAATCTTTGATAGCACGTTGCTTTTGAAGTGATACTAAAGGCTCAAAATGCACCGTTACTTTGAAGTATTTACAACATTGTTAGGCTAGCATTGTCCTTATTATTCTCTCTTTGCTTTACCGGTTTCATGTCACACTTTAAATTTTTTTTTCCTGTTGTTACAACAAAAATGATATTTAACATGATTTTCACATAGCAGAATACAAATTTGCTATCTCAATTCAATAAAAAAACAAGTCATCTACAGATAGACAATTAACGAGAAAATTTTCGATGTGATCTAATTCTAAATAACTCTAAATAAGTCATCTACAAATGGACAAGTTAAATATCTCGCAATTGAGTAGCTTTCCTCCTTCTCTTGTTTAGTAATGGACGGATCATTTATTTCTCTATTTGGCTTTTTTTCCCCTTCTTAGTCAATGGTGACCCCAACTTACTCAGCCTATTGCCTTCTCTTGGCGTGAGATAATTGTGGTCGAGAGGCCACCGTCATTCCCACTAATGACAGTGGCTGTCATGCTAGCTTTGCTCTTTTATCTTATTAGGATTGCCGATTCTTTCTTTTGAAGGTTTAAAAAAAAAAAAAATCTTCTTTCTTTTAAAACCTGTATAACTAAAAAAGAAATCTTTTGTAATTTTATAATTTTTTGTCAGAGTTCTTTAAAAATGGGTTCAAAAAATTAACATTGTTTTATGGGAGAACCAAAAGGAAGTTCAGTTTCCATTCCCCAAACTGTTAAAAAACAAAAATCGTTTTTTTGCTTTTTATTTCTTAGCGAATCTTTATGGGGGGTGGCACCTTAGATCTGTTTGAAGATGGACACGGACTAAGTTTGGTGTAAAATTCTCAATGGAATAGTCACATGGCAAGCATAATGAGGCAAACCAATCATTTTTCTTATTAATAAGATCAGTTTTGTGTTATGATTAATAAGAAAACCAATAACTCGCATTACATGGATAATATAGTTTTTTTCCCAATGGTAGGTAAGCATTATTCTAATCATGAGTTTTGCTAGCATAACAATCTATGAGGTTATGAAAATAACGGTCTATTGCAAGCCATAAATTCTTGAATAAGTGGGCTTACAATAATTTATAATTATTTATGATTTGGTTTTTTGTAATGCAGAATAAATTGTTATTCTCATGATACATTAAAAACTGTCACGCAATCATGTTTCTTTAATCTTTTCCATCCTAAGTTGGAAGGTGCTGCCGTCTAGTCGAATCTCCAATAGTGTGAACAGTTGAAGCAAAATACTATGGCAGGAAAAGTACGTTTGGGCCATGCTAACTCTTGGGACATATGTTAGTGTCCCAATTCTCGAAAAAGCAAAATACTATGGCACTTTTAATGGCAAAAGCAATATAAGTTGCTCTTAGTAGTTGTTGTTCTCAAATTCTATGGATTAGACAACAATTAAGTGACTTTAGAATAAAAGAATCCTGAACTAAAATTAGATGCGACAACACAAGCGCGATCAATTTCACCAAAAATCTCATTCTCCATTCAAGAACGAAGCCCATTGAAATCTGACATCATTTTATAAGAGACAATGTACAAAATTGTGAAATCAACGTTCAATTTATTAATTCAAAGAATCAACTGGCAGATATTTTCACCAATCCCTTGGAGAAAGGTTTGTTTAAATTCAATCGTGAAAAATTGAATATTACTTAGACATTTGGTTAATGTTTATGCAAGGTAGACTCATCAGTTCGATCTTCTAGGAAAAAAAAAATCCTTATAAAAGCATTTCCAAACTCAGTAGTTATATTTCAAATTTTGGTGCATAAGTTTCCTTCATTCTCGAATAGGTATGAATATTTTATATCAAATTTTTACTTGCCATTTATAGTTTTTGGAAATTGTTATCTTTTATTTACTTCCTGATTTTTCGGATTCAGTATTTCCAAATTCTTACGTTTTTTTTATTTATTTTATTTCCATAGTGGAAATCATATTCTTCATTATGTCCATTCATTTGCTTCGATTCAATTCCTTCAAATAAATCTACCAATTTTCTTCTTCTGACTACAAAATCTTTCACAAACCCTAATATTTGTAAACTCTCTTTTCTCTCTCATTCTCGATCATCTCTTTCTTTGCAAACCCAAGCCTCGATCACTCGCCATCATGTCTTCAAAATCCTCCAAGCTTGTCTCAATCTCTTTATAGTGGAAGTCATCCCGTATTACCAGTTGTGGGCCTCGTTTCCTGAAGGATACTCAGATGCACTTCGATCTCACTGTAGAAGAATCTCCATGGAGCACAAATTAACCGTCTGTTGAGGAAGAAGTCACTCAAGATGCAACTCCCATCTCAAATAGTAATGAAGGAGAAAGGCCAGTTTCCTTACATAGCATTGATAACTAGGCTCTTTCAACACTTTCAAATTCAATCTCCTTCTAGCCTTTGCTCCAAAACCATCCTTTCTATGCAAATTGGACTTAAAATGATATTGAAGATGAGATTAAAGGATATCTCTAGTGTTTTGAAGCTTATGAAAAAGGAATCTACTAGTTCGACTAAGATAGGATTTGCAGCAGAGAAAAAAAGGAAAGGAAAAAGTGTAGTCTCTCGTATCCCCAAAAGAAAAATATATGTCTTTCTGTTATGAGATAAGGATGAAGAAGAAGATGAAGACGAAACTATCTATGATATTGTGGTAGATATTGCCATGAGAGACCCTATTGCAGGTAGAGCGGATTCTAAAGAAGAAGCTGAAGAAAGCGAGAAAGAACTAGAAGATAAAAGCGAAGAAGAAGAAACTAGAGAAAAAGAATGAGAGGAGGACAACCCAGATGAAGCAGAGGAAGATTAGGAATAGGAACATTCTGACAAGGAATGAGATAATACAAATGAACATACTGAAGATGCTGCTGGAGATAAGAACGAGAGAAATGATCAACAAATCAGTTCTGAAGGTACTGGAAAAAGAAGTATTCTAGAAGGTGAAAATATTATTCCTTAGACTAAAGTTACTGAGACAGAGGAAGTTGGTGAGAAAACTCCTCTTCAGGACCTGATCGCAGAACCAACCATAAGAGATGGTATCAATCGCTTTCCACCAAACGCAGAGGACATTTACGTCTCTCATTTTCCTAAGGAATCTCTTAGAGTTGAGGAGTAATAGGCTGATGTTTAGAGGGAGAACATATTTTCAAAATGCAGACTAATCTTCCTTCAAATTTATAAATCCCTCCAGTAAGCTAGTACTCAGATTGAACTAAATTTAAACTATTATCAGATAGTCGAGCTCCTTTTGCAGAATAAGATATAATTGTATGGAATGGAGATTGAAATCCAAAAGTTATATGCCTCTCTTGGTACTACCGCAGAATCTTTTAATGTGAAAGTATAGTCTCTTGATAACAAAGTTCAGACCATCAACCAACAAGCAATTCAGAATTTAACTAAGGTCAAGACTATCTTTGGTCAATGCCTAACAAAGCTTGAGAAGACCATGCAGAATTTAGAGGATTTTCGTCTTATTCGTGTTTCTAAAAACCCCTGATCTTTCCCAAAAACTTCATTTCTATTTTTGTGCTAGTTTGGTTCTCTTTTTGCTATTGACAAAAAGGGGGAGACTTTGCAAATTTTAATGTTTTGGTGTGTTGGTGTGCTTCTTGTGTAGATTTTCACAAACTTTTTGAGTTGTGATTGCTTTCACTAAGTATTATACTTATCTAATGTTTGCTTATTCATAAACTCTATTTCTTATGCTGCTAAAGTGTTGTTTTGCAAGGTAACTTAAAGTATTGTTCTCTAAATTTGCATGAAAGTTTTGTCACCATCAAAACGAGAGAGATTGTTGAAAAAACTTCTACCAAGATTTTGAAGTTGATAAAACTTTTTGTTTCTAATGCTTATTTTAAGTACAAATTGCTTATGAGTTGTTTCCAAGGACTTATCAAGATTCTATCAAAAACTCTTGCTTAAGTCTATTTCATCCCCAAAACATTTCCCATTCTGATGAAGTCCAGACTGAGATTGTGTCTAGAATGAAAAAGAGTCCAGGACCAGACTCAGGAATGTGCGACACAAATGAACTTTATTTGGAAACAAAAGATTCTTTCAACGACTATCTTCTGGCTAAGGATTTCACTTTCCTTATATATATACATACATACATACATTGATTACATCAATCATAGATTTGACAAGATCAATCTTGAAGATAAGTTCCTTATGAGGAAGTTCTACTTAATGAAACCTAGATTCTGATTGTATGGACGATCAGAATCAATGGAATTTCCATCTCTATCTTCAAACAACTACAAGATCTCTTTAATAGATTCTGTTCAATAGATTGATTGGAAGAAATTCCTCCGGAGAATGTCAACTACTAGTGTGGCATGGTGGAGTATTTAAAGAAAGTCATTCGGTCAAGTTGAAGAGGGGGACGTGAAAATTAGAATTCCAAAGTCTAAAACTTCTCTCAACTACTTGTCTTCTTCAATGTGCCTTACAAATTGTGTTCAAGAGAGAAAAACACAAAAAAAGTGACTTAGTGAGTTAGAAGGTTCTATCACTGAGTATTTGCACTCATAAGTTGTAATTCTCTTTTGATATTATAGTGAAATCTAGCCAATATGTTATCAGCATAGGAGAGTAGACGTAGGCTTAATTTAAGCCAAACCACTATAAAAATAGTGTGCAATCTTCTCTTTCTTTAACTCTCTTTACTTAAATCTGTCGCAATATTACAAGTTATCGTAGAAGTTTGTTCCATCACATAACAAATTCTGAACATCTACCAGAAGTCTAGTGTTTAGCGAATCTGATTGTGTTTCTTATCCAGATTTTACTTGCAACTTATTTTATTCCGCGATAATTTGTTAAGATTTCTTTTAAACACCTATTCACCCTCTATATGATCTTACTAGCATTATCAAGTATCACTCCCAACACCATTAGCAATGATAATGTTCTTGCCTTTATGAAAAAAAAAAAAAAATCGATTACGCTTCGCCGTTAGTGACCTCATGGAGGTCATCACTGGCCAAGTTATGAGAAGTGATGAGTAAATAACTTTTCGGTGGATTGTTTAACATACGCTAAACTAATTAAAGAGATATATCATTATAGGTTATTTTAAGAAAAAATAATGTATTTTACTGGTGAAGAGGTATATATAACGAGAAAAAACTGCATGTTTAAAGATTACTACTAGTGGACAGACATTTGTGAATAGCTCGTTGAAGTGATCTCTTTCCCTTCCACTTGCACTTAGCTGGGTCAGTCAATTTACTGAACATTGGCCACAGTTAGCTTCTTAGATTCCATTACAAATGCACGATTTGCCCGTATTTGTACGTACTGTTCTAAACGACAGTAGATCAATCACGATTAGTCAACTCTCTTTTATGAAGTTGGATTCCTTTTTCCTACTTCTAGGTGTATATTTGTAGACCCTCCGGAATATATGGCCTTGGTCTGTCCACACACCAATCAAATCTCCATTAGTCTTTCTTTTGATCACCTGATGGAATCAGAGCCTTTTTGTACATTATCATCAGGTCAATGTTATAGTTCTATGCCAATGAGGCGATGATGCATAAGTTGTGTAGAGATACACGCCAACGTGATTGAACCCCCTCCACAACTTTATTCGTTGAGATGTGTCATCCAAGCACTATAAAAAAAAAAAAACTAGCGACCTTGCCTGCTCTGATGGTGCCAAGGATGGTTCTTTTTCTTCGCCCCAGACATACAAAGGACAATTCACCATTAGTCGACATTCGAAAATTCTACTTGGTCCAACCGGATCAATTAGACCTCGTTGTTTAAATTTAATGGGTGCTTCTGCTAGATCTCACACAGAATTTTCCCCAAGGTTTTCAAACCCTCTATGGAAAAAAGTATGTATTACCCTTCAACCTCAGTCATATAAGGCATTGTGATGTTTGAATATGGGAAAAAAAAAAGGTAGGGTCGGGAGAAGAGAAAATCTCCCAAAATTTCGCTACTTTCCTCTAAATGTTCTTCTAAACACTTCCCCTTTCAACCTTGATATTTGAAGGTTAGAGTTAAAAAGTTGATATGATAAGATGAACTAGTTCGGTAAGTATACTCTCCTCTTAATATCCTATGGATCATAATGTTTTTTTTCTAGATCAGAGAATCTTAAAGTGGAGATTAATGATATTCGGAGACTAAATAGTAGCCCCATTTAATGGTTCGAAGCAATGCCTCGAGTATTGGGAAAGTATACCCATCTCAAATCTATATTAATTTTCCTCTTTATCACTGCTGTGCCAAGGATAATTTGCACATGTCCCCATCCCAAGTCCTAGCCAACACTGTCAGCCTCCTGTTAATATCATTTTTTTTTCTTTCCAAAGCCAGTGGTTCTAATTAGTGGGCACCGACAATTAAGAAACGAAACAAAACCATGTCCCAGTTTAATTTATGCTTTGCCGGACCGCAGGATGAAAAGAAGACGACAATCATCAATGTTTTTATCCTTGCCTTGGAGATTAACATTCCATCGAAGGATAGTAACGGCGATTGAGCCAGGGCGGAGCCCAACGACGATTAAGTACTGCAGAAGCTTCTATCGTTCAACAGTTAAGATCAAGTTCCGAAGTGGGGTGGCAAATAAGGAAATGGAAATGAAGTTGAAGATTTTACAGTTCAACATGCTTGAAAGTTTTAACAATTTTGGACTATGACTTCTAGACTCGAGTGAGTCAAAGTCACGGTTAAAATTCAAATCTCGACTAAGCACGGTTAGAGTCAGAATTCCCAGCAGCCGCAAGTCTGTTATGTTACAGTGGAAAAGTCCGAATAATGTACTTCCGTCACAAAACCACCAATTTGGCCAATTCTTGGCACTATGGCTACATATAATAATCCAAATTTGAGACCGGATAAGGTAATATATTCTATACAGTGTTTGGGAACGTCCTTTGAATCAGATAAATTTGGATATGTCCTGATAAAGTACCGGATAAGAAATCCAAAAGGGGAATGGGATAAAGTTTGACTAAATTAGAATAGATTATTGAAAAACACTTAACAAAATGAGAATCGTCATTTATTTCATCTGTAATCACTAATCAATCATGAATCTTTCGAAACCAAACTGGCCTATAAATACCTTCTATAAAAATTTGTTCGGTCAAATTCGAAAGTTTGAAGTAGCATAGCCCATGCGAAGAAGAAACATCTTGGGCAAATTTGGCGCCGTCCTGTAATATCCATGCTCGTTGTCCCATTGTTAGCTTCTCTCATGTAAATAGAACTACAATTTGGCCAACATCAGTGTAACAATATCTTGGCGACTTCAAAACAATACTTGATAGAGTAGCTACAAAAGGTGACATGTGGTTGATGACAAGGTCACCATCTGAGCAAATTAACGTGCCTTGAATGTGGAGGAAATCGGGGGGACAATAATGTAAAGAGGACTTGCATTTCACAAAGCATCAACTTATGGCCCCATAAGAATTTTTTTATTTAAAAAAAAGTGAAGTCATAAGCATCAATTCTTTTGTTTTTCCTGTTGAAGCAAGAGGCTCCAAGCTGCTCTCAGTGGGGCAATGAAGCCATATAGTATCGACACTCTGCTCATTTGTAGATCACTTCAGGCCAAAGTTCTTAGACCTAGAGTTTTCCATTTCACTCTTTTAATCTAATTAAATTGTTTAATTTTCATTTCTTTAATAAAATTGAACTTTCTTTATTTAATTATTTTACAGTCTTTATTTGAAGTTTATCAAACACTCGAAGGGATCAAATATGTCCATATAAACTATATGGGGATTTATTATCTCATTTTATCCAATCTTATCACAGTCCTTGTATTGACAACCAAATGCAACTTATAGGATTAGTCTCAAGAGGCCAAACCCTGAGGGATTAGCCTTTTTTTGTTGGATCCCGACTTGTGCTGTGATCAATCGACATGTTTAGGTTGCCGTAATGGAATACAATGCGACATTATCAGCTTTATCCTAAAAGCGAATTTTGTCTACCAGTTCCACATCTAATTTTGGATTGTTTAAGATGAGCAGCCAATTCAATTTAAACATCAATCTTCAACTCTTTGATGACGGCTACAGAAGAAACAAGAAAATCAGATTGCTTACCATATTTGACTAGAAAGATGGCATGACACTGATTCCTTACCTACTGAATTAATGTAGTATATTGACAAAGATCGGTCTCAGTTCTCATTTTTGGTAGTTGCAGCTTCCAGAAAGAGAACGAGGGGTAGATAAACAAGTTTAATGCCTCTTAACGTTGAATAACAAGAGCAGCTTGAAAGCCTAAGTACTTTTTGGTCGCCTCCCTTCTGTATCCTTCCCTTTCCTTTTTTACAGCTAACATCTATTGAGAAGGGAAGAAAACATTAAACAAGGCACAAACTCATTTGAGAAAAAACACAAGGATAAGCCGAGAAAGGCCACAGGGAATACGAAACTCTGTGATGCACAGGAACTCAGACATCCTTCTCCAGAAAACAACAGGACAGTCTGAATATCGTTGAAAATGTCAATCCTGATGGGTTCCTGCTTATACTCTATTGAGCAACTTAGGGCCATCTTAGGGATGATACATAAGGAAAGAATTAAAATACCGTGCCTGATGAAAGAATGAACATGTTGGGATTAACTGATTCCCTAAAACGGATTCGACACTAAATCGAACCCCTAAAACGAATGTGGAAGACGAGCCCAGGAATCACATGTATCACCGATCAAAGATACACCACGGAATCGAGCATACCTTATTGTCCACAGATTAAACACCAATGAAGTTCGAGGAAGAATCTTGATCCCGTTTTACTGAGGAGCGTACTGTTGCTTCAAGGGGAAGAAAACTCTAAAAAAAGACGTATGTTCTTTTTGGGAGAGGGAGAAAGTGAAAACGTGCATACGTCGTTTCTGTTCCCTTTCTTTTCTTTTCCTTAAAGCGTCTCATCCATAAGACACATCCCCTCAACGTAACACCTCTTCATATCTCACCCCTTCATTCATGGGCCCTTAACCTGCGGGCCGGGTTCTTAGGCCCAACATGGGCGGACGGGCCTACTCAGGCCTATCATCACAATTAAATAACCCATCATCTTCCACTCGCACATGGTGGGCTGAACAGGATCCTCTTTACCTCTCTGCAACATTCATACCGGTGAATAATCCGTGCGACCAGCATACTTTGAGAGCTTGTTGCCATATATCTATTAGGAATATATAGCAACTCATAATGGGCATCACACTCTGAGTAGATTTAGTATGCAGTACCATAGATCGATCGATCACATTTATATCTCTCTTGATCTCTTTTTAAAAACAATGACTTATTGTATTCACAATTATGATTATCCCAAAGACAGTCATAATTGGTCGACCAGTGAACACAAAACTAAAATGTAATTTTCCAAATCTGATCTTCCTCTTTCCTTCAAAACTCTCAATTTCAGTTCAACTTGTTTTTCTAGAAATGTCCCATTAGATCGAATCAATTCATGATCATTGGCAACATTCTAAGATAGCAAACACTGAATAGAAATCTTGAGAATAAGTAAGAGTCATGAGGGCACTAAATTGAGGAACTCTTTTCCTCAAGAGTTTCACACGGCATAAAAGTTGAGATCAAACTTTTGCCACTCTTATTGGTCGTTTCATGCATATGTAATATGAAATACGTATTACGATATTAACTCCTTTCCCATGGAGCGTATGTCTACACCATCAATACCGTACATATGATAGTTCAGACATACCTAATGTCTAACTTGAGTTCACATATCTACTTATTCACAGAATTCATCAGAACTCACATTTGGCATCATAGACAGATAAAGTAAAATATGTGGGTTATTTTACTTTCGGACATAGTAAATATTATGTCCTCATCTTAACACTCAATTAAGGTGACATATATATTTTAAGCTTGAGCTCTCGATTATCACCTAGATAATAAGCTTAAAAATCGTCTCATCTCTATTTATCACATAGTAAATAGAGGCGATTACCCGTGTGAGTGGGCTAATCTTTCATCTGTCCGACATACTTTCTCAACTTTATATAATGCACCAAGCATTAAGATGCATAAACCTCAAACAAAGATTCATAGGCATTAATAATGAAAAAACACAAATTCATTAGATGTGAACACTTCAGGGAAATTACAATATTCAGTACATCAGCCTCTACGCAACCCTAGAGATTTTACATGACCACAAAACACATCTCTAGGTATTGGCTTTGTTATAGGATCTGCTACCATTCTATGTGTAGATATGTATTGTAAGTTTACATCTTTTCGTGCAACCATATCCTTGACAAAATTATACTTGGTATCTATATGTTTGGTCTTGCCATGATATTTTGGATATTTGGTGTACGCTATAGCTGCTCAGCTATCACAGTTAACCAATAATGAATTTGCAGCATACCCAATAACACCTAAATGATCCAAAATCTCTTAAGCCAAATACCTTCTTGCACTGCTGCTGATAATGCCACGAACTCAGCTTCCATCGTGGATAAGGTTATACACGTTTATTTCTTACTGCTCCAAGATATGGCGCCATTGTTCAGTAAGAAAGCAAAACTAAAGGTAGATTTCATTTCATCTAAATCTCCTCCCCAACCAGCATTTGAATAGTCTTCAAGTCGCAGATCCTTTCCTTGGTAATTCAGCTTGTAATCAGCAGTTCCCTTCAGATACCTCAGTATTCTTTTAACGGCCTTCCAATGTGCTTGACCTGTATTGGATTGGTATCTACTCACCATTCCAACTGCAAAACATATGTCAGGTCTTGTACACATCATAGCGTACATCAAGCTCCCAACAGCACTAGCATAAGGAACATGTTTCATTTGTTCCTTCTCTTGTGGAGTCCTTGGACACATTCTATGGCTCAATCCTTCACCTTTTGCAATAGGAGTATCTATGAGTTTACAATCTTGCATACGAAATTGTTCAAGAACCTTATTTATGTATGTTTCTTGCGAAAGAGATAATGATCTCTTCGAATGATCTCTTGAAATCTTAACTCCAAGAATGTATGCAGCCTCACCCATATCTTTCATCTCAAAGTTGGAAGATAACCAACTCTTGACAGTATTAACAAACTCTATATTGCTTCCGGCAATTAGTATATCATCAACATATAATGATATGATCACAAATTGATCTTTGGATCTTTTGATATATACACAATGATCCTCATTAATCATTGTAAAATCATATGCCATTATGGCATTATGAAAAAGTATATACCATTGTCTCGACGACTGCTTAAGGTCATATATTGATCTTAAAAGTCGACATAACTTTTCTTCTTGGCCTTCCATAATGAAACCAGCAGGTTGTTCCATATATATCTCTTCCTCTAATTCCATTGAGGAAAGTAGTCTTTACATCCATTTGATATAACTCAAGATCCATACTTGCCACTATTGCCAGAATAATGCGAATCGAGGTAAATCTCACAATAGGAGAAAATGTTTCATCATAATCAATTCATTCATGTTGATTATACCCATTCGCTACAAGGCGAGCTTTATGTCTTTTTATCGAGCCATCAGCTTTACGCTTTATTTTGAGAACCCACTTGTTCCCAATGGCTTTGCGTCCCTTCGGAAGATCAACCAGTTCCTAAACTTGGTTTGACTTCATTGACTCCATTTCCTCTTCCATTGCATGCATCCATTTTTCCTTACTAAGGCAATTTAGAGTCTCATTAACATTTCTTGGCTCATCTTCATCTTGTGGAGCAACCATAAAAGTTTCCCCTTCAATGTCAAAACATCGACGGGGAATACTTTTGGGACTTGTTCGCCGTACGGGAGATTGTGCACTTTGCACATCATTTCCCATCATGCTCCCACTCGAATTAGATAATGACGATATCATCTCATCATGTGGTTGTAATTGAGAGTGAGTTGAATTAAATTCATCACTTCTCATGTTACTCCCACTTGGACGAACTCCACTAAGTTCATTATCTTGATCCAAGGTTTCAAATAGGGAGTAATCCTCACCTATTTCGCCATTCTTAGGAAATTTATTCTCTAAGAATGTGACGTCCCGTTATTCGAATTCAGTTATACTTCCACTTTCCTGCTCACCTATGAACACATACTCTTTCGAGTGTTCAGAGTATCTTATGAAAATACTATTCTTTCTTATGGGACCCAATTTCCCAAACTTGTGAAATGGCTCATGAGTATAGGCAGCACAACCCCATGGTTTAAGAAAACTTAAATCCGGTTTTCTACCTGTCCATAACTTATATGGAGTGGAAGTAACTGATTTGGAAGGCACCCGGTTAAGTATATAGGCAGCAGTTAATAACGCATCACTCCAAAAAGTGATAGATAAGTTAGCATACACCATCATGGACCTAACCATTTCCAGTAGGGTTTTGTTCCTTTTCTCTGCAACACCATTTTGTTGAGGAGTATATGGAATAGACAACTGTCTTTCTATTCCTTTTTCATCACATAATTTTCTGAACTCATCAGATAAATATTCTCGACCTCGATCGGATCTCAATAATTTTATTTTCTTGTCTAATTGATTTTCTACCAAATTCATAAACTTTTTGAAACAACTCAATACTTCAGATTTATGAGAAATCAAATAGACATATTCAAATTGAGTATAATCATCTATAAATGTGATGAAATAAACAGCCACATGCCTTCCTTTCACATTCATTGGACCACAAACGTCAGAATGGATTAAATGCAGTGGAAATTCAGCTCTTGTGCCTTTTCCAAATGGTTTTCTTGTCGTTTTCCCTGCTAGGCAATGCTCACATATGGACAAATCGACTTTTTCAATATTGCCTAACAAGCCCTCTTTGACTAGTCTATTCATACGTTGTTGGCCAATATGACCAAGTCTAGCATGCCACACATTCACATCATTATCAAATGAATTGGAAGATATGAAAAGGGAATAACAAATATTGGCATTACTATAGTCAATATTTAGTACAATGAAACCATCTAGAAAATAACCACTACTATAGTAATTTGTATCCAAATACAAATCCATACCACTATTATGGAAGTTCATATTAAAACCAAGCTTGACCAACACTAAAACAGACACTAAATTTCGACGAATCTCCGAAGCATACAATACATCATGTAGGAACAAAGTGCGTCCACCACGCATGTTTAGTTGGCAAGTGACAATCCCTTTTACTTCTGCTCTGGAGTTGTTTCCTACATAGATCCACTTAGTTCCAGTTGGTACTGGTCAGAATTCCACGAAGGATTCTCTATCATTCGCTACATGGTCTGTCGCTCCTGAATCTATAGTCCACAAAGGATTAAATTCAGTTAAGTATACAGAACTTGACACATTAGCAAAATTCTTAAGAGTACAAGGGGTGACTACCTTCTTTGGCTCATGACATTCGCGAGCATAGTGACCCTTCTAGTCACAGTTGTAACACTTCACCCTTGAAATACTCTTCACTCGAGGACGTTTTCCTCTCTTATGTTGGTTAACTTTTGGTTTCTTGCAAGAAGGACTTGATCCCTTGCATTTCCATATATTGAACGAATCAATGCGCTTGCGCTTAGAGCTCGAAACCCCTTTTGAGCTGAAAGTAACACAGCAAATATCTGTATCCCGCTCAAATGCCTTGAGGCGGTCCTCTGCTAGCTCAAGGTAGCGCACAGCATCCTCAAGTTCTTCCATAACATGGTCAAGAGCTTTTAGTGCTTCTTGCTTTTTAAGCACATTTTGAATTTTCATATTCAATATTTCACAATTCCCGCAGTTCAATTTGTCTTCTTTGTTCAAATCAGCAATTATGTTCTTAGTTGCTGAAGCCATCAATCTGAACATATCAGACACATATGCACAAATTATTAATGCTTATCATTTATGTATCCATTTTGCATAGACCCATCATATTAATGAATAATTTCAAGTAAGGTTTCAGAATCAAAAGGTCACTATGTTTCCAATCATCATCCAAAGAATCCTAAGTCAAAACTATCATTAATATAATCTTCTATGCAAAATAAGTTCAGCAAAGTCACTAAAACTTTCTTGAACTTCCCACAACGAATTGTAAATTAACATAATAATTTACAACAATAAATAACATTGGACTTTCAATAATCAAACATGTCCATTACACTAAGTAATATATTCAGAGGAAAAATATCAACATAGAAAGAGATATTTACACTCAAAACATCTCAAACTAATCTAAAAAATAAGTAGGGAAAGGCTCTTCTAATCTATCAGTAAAATTCTCTAAAAAATCTGAAGGCACATTGGCCAAACACGGAAAAACTTTTGGAGAGCTCTCATGCCACCTCCAAGGCGCATTCACTCTACGCCATGTGACACTCAATCCAAGGGTTGAAGTTTTGGTTAA
Source organism: Eucalyptus guilfoylei (assembly GCA_016097605.1). Classification (NCBI taxonomy): domain Eukaryota; kingdom Viridiplantae; phylum Streptophyta; class Magnoliopsida; order Myrtales; family Myrtaceae; genus Eucalyptus; species Eucalyptus guilfoylei. Next base: position 28,145,821 of record CM027863.1, read on the forward strand.
CTCGATCCTATAGTATTCTCATACAAAAGCTACTGTAAGCCTCCAATAATCCGAGACCACGTTGACCTCCCATAGGCGATCTAACACTGCTTGCCATTCAGGTGGAAGAGTGTTCATTAAGGCCGGCACCTTCTCAAACTCCGGCATAAGATAACCATTCCAGATGATTTCTTGTATCATTTGATTGACCCTGACCACGTGTGATACTACATCACCGTCATTCCATCGATAATTAGCTAACTTTGTCATTAGCCATTTAAGTCTTGCATTTTCTTCGTCCATTCTCGAAAATGCAGCTATGCGTGCATAACGCATCATGGTTTCTGCAACAAATGCAGAACAAAAATGGATTACTTATAATCCACAATGAATAAAAGGGAAAATACAGAATTTTCCATGGTTCCTGCAACATATGCAGAACAAAATGGATTACTTATAATCCACAATGAACAAATTGGAAAATACAAAATTTTCCTCTTTTTTTTTTTGGTCAACGGTGGCAACGCCGGTCAACGGTGGTCAACGGTGGTCAACTCCAGTCAACGGATGACCGGGTCGAGTCAACGGGTCAATGGGTCGGGTCAATGGTCAACGGTCAAAGGGGTTGAGTCAACAGGTCAATCGGGTCAACGGTCGGTTGGACCGGGTCGGACGAATCAACCAGCACGTGCCGCGCGCATGCTCGGATGACGTCACGATGACGTCATCTTACACGTGCGCGGATGACGTCACAATGACGTCAGCTGGCGCGTGCCGCGCACGCGCCAGCGACCATACACGTGCGTCGCACACGCCTGGGCCGAAACGGCGCGTGCGACGCACGCACCTGGGGGAGACCAAATCGATCGTTCCGGCCGCGCGTGGCAGCGCGTCCGACGGCTCCCGGCGGCGATCCGCCTCTCGTTTTTCTCATATCGACGAGACCTTCGACCCTACGCTATCAGAAACAAACTTTGATTTACAGAAAATCAAAAAACAGGGTGAACAGTATGCGGGTGTCGGGATTTTTCCGTCCCTGATCGGCTATCAGCGGTGTTTCATGAAAATTCAATCAAAAGCAATTCATAAACAGGAAAAGGGGGGCGGGAAACATGAATTAGGGCTTTGATACCAATGTTGGGATTAACTGATTCTCTAAAACGAATTCGACACTAAATCGAACCCCTAAAACGAATGCGGAAGACGAGCCCAGGAATTACATGTATCACCGATCAAAGATACACCACGGAATCAAGCGTACCTTATTGTCTACAGATTAAACACCAATGAAGTTTGAGGAAGAATCCTGATCCCATTCTACCAAGGAGCGTACTATTGCTTCAAGGGGAAGAAAACTCTGAAAAAGATGTACGTTCTTTTTGGGAGAGGGAGAAAGTGAAAACGTGTGTACGTTGTTTTTGTTCCCTTTCTTTTCTTTTCCTTAAAGCGTCTCATCTAAAAGACACTATCCCTCAACGTAACACTTCTTCATATCTCACCCCTTCATTCATGGGCCCTTAACCTGCGGGCCGGGTTCTTAGGCCCAACATGGGCGGACGGGCCTACTCAGGCCCATCATCACAATTAAATAACCCATCAGAACAAAATGGGGTGCAGAAAAATTAGGATGCATTCTGCACTGCACCCAGTTACAAGCAAATAAAGAATCCAATTCCCTATTTTACATTCGGAAAGCTTTGAATTTAATGGGAAAAATGCCCGTTTGTAGAATCACGCGATTGTCAACTTCAAGTTCTGGTTCGAACCAGTGGTGATTGAGGGATGGGCGAGTGAGGGGACATAATGCAGGGCGACCTCAACACATCGTCCATTCTTCGGAACGAGAATCTGAGCCTTAGGTCGCTCTGCCAGCACTTCTCCTTCCTGTTCGGCTTATTGCCATTCCTCAGCACAAACTCTCGGATTCGTGCTAAAGCAACCTTCGTGGTCTCCTCATTCATGTTGGCAATGCGAACTCTGAACCATCCTGGCTCTGAGCAGTGAAAGGAAGAACCCGGCGAGACATTGAGCTTGACATCGTTAATTATGACCCGCCACAGAGCCATCTCTGCCTCTACGGTGCTCTCCATCAGGAGCCCCCTCAAATCCATCCATAAGAAGAGACCCGCATTGCCGTTCAAGTACTTGATGCCTACTTGATGAAGTCCGTCAGTGAAATTCTTATGCCTCGTCTCTAACCTCTCCGCACTCTCCAACAGGAATTTCCCAATGAACTGATCGTCCGATAACATGGATGCAAATAGGTACTGAGTTTGGGAGGATACTAGACTGAAGCTGGACATCCTCCGGCCGCACTCCACCACGGCATCATTGTATGAATACACAATCCCAACCCTGAAGCCAGGGAAACCCATATCTTTTGAGAGGCTATAAATTATATGCACAAGGTTGCGATTGTATTCTTGATCTTCCTCGATTATCTCTGCGATGCTTATGAAATCAGGCTGACCAAAGACTGTAGCAGCATATTTCTCATCGCAAATGAGGTGGATGTTCTTCTCGTTGATGAAGCTCATGGCTTCTCTCAACGTGTCTCGGTCTAAGAAGATGGTCCTTAGTGGGTTTGATGGATTGGTTATGAGCAACCCTTTTACTCTGATGTTGGCCTCAACAGCTTTTGCGTATGCTTCTTCCAAAGCCTTCCCGGTGACCTTGAAATTGTTAGAGCTGTGACAGACCACGGGGAGAAGTCGTGCTTCGGTCCTCCAACACAAATCTCGATCAAATCTGCAAAAAGACAATTTTGTTTTATTTTTCAGTTAACTTGAGAAGAAACAAGTTGTCATTCATAAAAATATAGGTTCTGTTTCACCATTCATGTTCAAACTCGGCCATGAAAACTCTTCTTTGTTCTTCTTGGAGAAACATAACAGCCTTATGTGAAACTTTTAAGTCTTTATCCCGAAAGCTTATTAACAGAGATGCCATATTGAGTATTATACGTGCCCAACACTCTCTAGCGTGAAAACTGAACCTTATTCAATGCTTTCGTTCTTTAAATTCGCCCGATTCACTCACCAGGTCATTTTTGGACAGGTCAGATTAACTTTGAGATGAACAAAAAGTCATAATCAGTCTTTAGACAACCCTCAAAAAGCAGTTAAATTAAGCATGTTTTTTTGCAGGAGTAGAGATAGCTAAAGGCCCTAATCTGTCCCCTGGAAGATGTATCCAAGAACTATATTGAAGAAAAGGACTTTCACTGTTCAGGGAAGATTTAGCCTCTAAAAATGGCCTCATCTGTTTTGTCCCAACATTGTAAAGGATTCTCCCAAAACGGTACCCGATTTCAATTATTGTCAAGAGCCAGAGGTGACAATACACAGGAAAAAGGCAGGTCCTTTCGGCCATAGCGTTTGGATGGTGACAATGAAATTTCGAGGCGACTTGCCCTGTGTCTTAATTCAGCTCCCCTAGCTATCATTGACTAAATCAAGTGCGGGCCATATTGACCAATAATGCTTGCCGGTCGTTGACCTTGCCGAAGTATTATGGATACTGTGAAAGAGATGGAGCGAAGCAAAACAGCTGGAAAATGATCTAATATATCTTATTAGGATTGCCGACATCCGTCTTTGAAGATGGACACGGATTAAATTTGGTGTAAAATTCCCAATAGATGGCAAGCATAATGAGGCAACCCAATCATTTTCTTATTAATAAGATCAGTTTTGTGTTGTGATTAATAAAGAACACCGATAAGCCGCATCATATGGATAATATAATTTTTTTTCCCAGTGGTAGCCAAGCATTATTTTAATCTTTTCCATGCCTAAGTTGCAAGGTGCCGCCGTCTAGTCGAATCTCCAATAATGTGAACAGTTGAAGCGCACCTAATCCCATCAGTTTTGCATTTATCATGTTAACTAAGCCCGTGATGTATTAGCTTGGAAAGCAGAAAATGATGAGAGATCTTACCCTGGATAGTAAGGGGTTGGCACCAAGAGCGCATCGCCAGAAAAAGCCAGGCAGGAAGTGATCAGCTCGTGAGCTCCTGTGGCTCCTCCGCTCATGACAATCCGGTCGGGATCAAACTTGACCTTGTCCCCCCTCACTCTCCCCATGAACTTCGCCACATCCTGCAAAAGATCATGGCTTTAAAATTCTATCCGTCGTCAAGCTCTCATATTACTTTCAAACATCGATTAATGGCGTAATGCATGAATTTGGGTACTGAAAAAGAGGAGCGAGACAATGAATTTGATTCACCCAAACGTACGTTTCTGAACTCGGGCAAGCCATGATAGTCGTGAAAGATGGCAATGTCCCTGAACTTGTCCACTCCTTCCTTAGTGCAGATGGAGGCTTCTGGGTTGTTGACGAGCCATTTTTGAACCAAGTCGAAACAGAGCTGAATATTGTAGAAAAAAAGAAAGTTCACTTTCCGAGCTTTCGGCACAAGACCCATACGTCGAAAAAGAGGAACTACGAGCAAGTTCTTTTTTTATTCCTTTTCTTTTACCTGATGTTCTGCAAGACCCATTTGGATGACACCACTGGGATTCAGCGTAGGATGATATGGGTCACTGTCGTAAGCCTTCCACCCATCGAAATAGGGACAGTTCTCGGCATGGCCGTCGTTGGTTGCTTTCCGAGACGACAGTGGCTTTCTGTTGCTTGAAACGTAACTCATCGTCTTCAAAGAAAAAAGGCTTGTCGGGTTTTTGACTTGGTAACTTATAATATAGCAAGAAATATGGACAAAGACGAAGGAGGAGTTTGCCGGAAAAGAGCACGAGATTGTTGTAGAGAGGAGCAAGAGAGGAAGTTGACTGATCCCTGCCTCCGAAGATGGAGTTATATATAGATATGCACACACACGAAAGCGTTAAGCTTGACATGAGCAGTGAGTGTAAGGGAAGATTCTTGGAAATTAAGAGAACTCCGAGTTTGGCAACAATCCTCTGGCCCACGAGGCCGGTTTGAAGGGATGAGTTGGATGGATGCTCCGACCGCGAGTTTCAACGCGCGAGCGAGTACTTTTGAAATACAGCCTTGGACGCGGAAGATTGTGTTGAAGAGTCTTCCAAGGAAAATCAGTGAAGAAAACTCTACAGTTTTTGTGCATCGCGGGTTATTGTATCACGTGTAATCAATGCTTTGAGAATTAGGTTACTGTACTGTGCATAAGGTTGCCGAGTAGCCTGAGGACACTGGGCGACACGATCTCGACAATAGTTAGCTGTTTGTCTTTCTTCCGAATGTCGACCTTAGGATGCATTTACTTCCGGAAAATCGGATATTATCAGGGAATGTTCCTTTTTTTTTTAATTAAAGTAATTTCGGAAATGATGGTTTCATTCTCCTATAATTTGGATAGACCGTTCAAATGAGCGAGAATTAATTTTCAATTGTTGCTATTGAAAAACTTTTTTTTTTTATTGGCTAGGAAATTGCTATTGAAAAACTTAAGACATACCTTCCAACAAACAAATCCAGCTCTAACACAAAACCCCAAGACCACGATGCCCCATCTAGGGACCTTGCACCGGGACCTTGAGGGACAAACCTTGGACCTTACAGTCTAGTCTCGGACTGTATGCCTAAATCGGAGACCTCGATGAACGAGCTCGAGAAATCGGTGTGAGCACCTAGGACCCTAATGAATGAGCCCTAACGTATCGGGTCTTGGTTCTAGGCAACTAGAAGTCGGGGATAGTGGTGAAGATGTAGTTGAATTTGGAAAACGAATTCCAATTATCATGAAGCTTTACGACACTTAAGCATATGGTTCAGTGAAAATATTTTTCAATTCATTTGTTTTTTAAGAGATAAAAAAATAAATGAGAAAATATTTTTGAGTAGTTTTTCTTTTGTCTAACAAGTGGATCCTTTTGAAAAATTATATGGTCTCTAATCAACCATAAACTTACTATGCAGATGTCAATTCAATCATAAATTTTCAATTTTGTTAATTTAGTAATAAATCTTTGCAAGGAATTCCAATATAGTCCTTTCGACTAATTTTTACTAGAAGTGGATGACGATTCACTCATCACCGGTCATCATACGTGGCACGTCACTATGTCGGCGGTTTTCGGCAAAAATTGATTAAAAGAACCACATTTGCATTTTACACAAATGTGTAGGATTAAATTGGTAATATTAGAAAGTCTAATTGAAATAGTATTCGTACGGTAGAGGTTTAGGACCAATTGAGCGATTTCCCCGATGCTTGTATATAATGCTTCGTGTTATACGAATAAGTTCTTATGATATAATTTTGTGCGAGTGTTTTTCCTAGCGATGAAGATGCATGTTTGGGGATCGTATCAAATTTGGCTTCCCCCGATCCCTTTACTCGGTGGGGAATGAATTGTCACATTGTTCTTATGTACCACGGTGTGTTAAATATAAAGGAACTGAGTCTTCTCAATCATCAGTTACTATAAATTCAGCAGATAGAGAAAGAACACGTGAGGAAAAACAAAAGACAGAAAAGCAACAAAGAGCTGGTGATCAACGGTGGAGAACTCGTGATGAAGACAAACTTGGATTGACATCAATGAAGAAGAAGCCTGAAATGAAGATTGACATGGATTGCCAAGTTATAACAGATCTAAACTAACACGTGTGCGGTTATTCAGCTGAAAGTGGGAAAAACAAATGTAGAAACAGTTAGTTGTATTCTGTTTCTTTTATGAGCTGTATTCAGTTTTTCTGTTCTTTAAGTAGTCTTCTTCTTCCTCTATGAAGAGATAGAAAATACAGAAGATAAAACGAAGATAGAGAGAGAGATAGCAATCATCCATGAATGCTCTGCACTGAATAGCAGAAACATGTTGAGATAGAGAGATAGAAACAGGGGAGGAAGAACAGAGGATTTGTATTCATAGTTGTTCAATAATACACAGAAAGCTTTGTAGTACAATCTTATTGAAGAAAAGTGATTCGAGTGTTTCATTTTCTGATTCTTCTATATCTAGATTCATTTTCTTCACCCTCATCTTCATCTTCACTTGGTATCAGAGCTCCTGCATCCTGAAGAAATCATCTTGCTGCTGCGCATTCAACCTTGGATTCCTCAGAAGGTTTCCATCTAGCAGGCGATCATATCTGCCAGAGGGATCCATTCAGTAGCTATTCATTAGATCGAGAAAGAAGAAGCTGAAGTTGCAGCAGATTGCAATATCATGGTAATTGTGTTAGTTCTCCATAACACCATTGCTATCTTCTTCTTCAAAGCTGAGAGAATACAACAATGGCAGTAAGAGCACCAAAGTATCCCTTTCCTATACATGTGAATATCTCTAACTTTGTCACAATTAAGCTTGCCGAAGACAATTTTCTCTTGTGGCAAGCTCAGATCCACAGGTTTCTGAAAAGTCAAGAACTTTTTGGCTTTGTTAATGGTGATATTACACCACCTCCTCGAATGCTACAGAGTATGGTTGAAGGAGGTGAAGCTGAAGCTGTAAATCCGGACCATATTGACTGGACAAAAACAGATCAGCTAGTATCTTCATGGATTAGTGGAGCTGTCTCTGAGAATATACTGAGCTTAATAATTGGTTTAGAAACATCTTATGAAGTGTGGCAGACACTTTTGAACCGCTTCACACAAAAATCAGCAGCAAGAGAGTTCGAATTAAGGGGGAAACTCCAAGCTTGTCAAAAACATGATCGAGCTCTTTCAGTCTATCTTAGAGAATACAAGTACATATGTGATCAGTTAAATGCTATAGGAAAACCTGTGGATGACATAACCAAGCTATTTGTGTGTTGGAAGGGTTAGGAGCTGAATATGAAAGTTTTCGAACAACAATATACTGTCTAAAGCCTCAACCTGAGTATGATGAGGTCATTGCACAATTAGAAAGGTTCGAGTCAAGAATGCAGAATTATTCTAGGACTCAATTTAACTCCAATATGGCTTACTTTGGGCAAAGACACTCTCAAGCACAGTTTAAAGAAACTACTGATGGAGAGTACATATCTCAAAATTCAGGTTATGTAGCTCAAAGAGGTAATTACAGAGGAGGCCGTAGCTATAGTAGGGGATGTTTTCTTAATAACAGGGGCCGAGGATTTAGATACTCTGGAGACAATTCAGGTTATAGATCCAGCAATATCAGTTATATGCAAGAAAACCAGAGATCCAAACCTTATCACAATTCCTCTGACTCTATTTTCACCTCAGGATTTCGTCCCTATGCTGGCCCATCACAGAGATATCAAGAAGTGAAATCTTATCCTTCGAATCTAACTCTTTCTAAGAATATGCAGGATGAGAAGCCAACTAGCAACATAAAATTAGAATGTCAAATCTGCAAGAAACCAGGCCATGATGCTTTACACTGCTGGTATAGATTTGATAACTCATATCAAACTGAGGAGATACCGACAGCTTTGGCAGCTATACATCTTGAAGATACCAAAGGCAGCGAGTGGTATCCAGATACGGGTGCAACTACACATATCACAGCTAATCCCGGTATACTTCATAACTCTTCTGAATATACTGGATATGACACTGTCATGATTGGTGATGGATCACACTTGTCTATTACATGTACTGGTGATACATTGCTACATACTGGAGAAAGTTTATTACCTCTAAATGATGTCCTAATTGTCCCTGATATAAAGAAGAATCTTCTGTCAGTATCCAAGTTAACAGATGACTATCCATGCTCATTTGTTTTTGACAAATTTGGTGTATATATAAAGGACAACTGGACCAACACAACTCTGCTGCTCGGAAGGAAAACTAAAGGGCTATATCAAGTGAATTCACAAACAACACAAGCCTTTCTAGCTCAGAGACACAGAGCAGTAGAAGAGGACACATGGCATCAAAGATTAGCACACACCAATTTGAAAATCTTGAAGCATTTGCAGAATCAAAAACTCATTCGGGTAACAAGAGAATGCTGAATGTATGTAGCGTTGTCAAGTTGCTAAGACTCGCAGCTCTACCATTTCCATCATCTGAATCTGTAACAACTATGCCCCTACAGAAAATCCACTGTGATATATGGGGTCCATCACCTGTGACTTCATTTCAGAATTTCAAGTACTATGTTCTGTTTGTGGATAATTTTTCTCGATTTAGTTGGATATATCCATTGAAATTGAAGTCAGACTTTTATAAGATCTTTGTTCTGTTCCAAAAGCAAGTAGAGAATCAATTTGAATTGAAAATCAAGATCTTTCAGTGTGATGGTGGAGGAGAATTTCTTAGCCACAGATTTCAAGCTCACTTGCCAGACTGTGGTATCAAACATAATCTTTCTTGCCCTTATACACCTGCACAGAATGGCATCTCTGAGAGGAAGCATCGACATATTGTTGAATTAGGTCTTGCCATGTTATATCATGGCAGAGTTCCACTAAAATATTGGGTTGATGCTTTTATTACAGCTAACTATGTCATCAACCTACTTCCAACACCAAAATTGCAAATGCAATCACCTCACATAAAGCTGTATCACCAAGAACCAACTTATGATCATCTCAGGGTATTTGATTGTGCTTGCTATCCATGTTTACGACCCTATGCTCAGCACAAGTTTGATCCAAGATCTCTCACCTGTGTGTTCATTGGCTATAGTGAACACCATAAAGGCTACAGATGTCTTATGCCTTCAACAGGTCGAGTCTATATCAGTAGACATGTGAAGTTTGATGAGAAGTTTTTCCCTTTCACTAAGTTGTGCCCAACAAAGTATGCATCACTTACAACGTTATATCAGTTATGGGCAGAAGAAGTACAATTAACAGAGTCAGCAAGCAAAGAAACAGCTTCTACAATACCTTATACTTGTTCTCAGACATGCGCAGCCCATCTGCAGCTCGATGAAGACAATACTGCAATACATTCACAGTCGATCAATCATTACGCCAAGCAATAACACAAGAACATGTCATTTCTACAACAACAACACACGATGAAGTACCTTCACCGTACAACATCAAGACATGTCTGCTTCCGATACAGCAATACCAAATAATATAAGTATGGGATCTGACCAAGTTATCCCTTCTCATATATCACAAGGGATCATTTCCAGTCACTCAATGCGAAACAACTTCCGGTCATCAAATGCGAGACTCGATCAAAGTCTGGAATTATCAAACCTAATCCCGGTATGCATGTCTTGCTGTCTATAAGGTACCTTCTGAACCAAAGTCAATTAAATCAGCATTGGCACATGAAGGTTGGCATAAAGCAATGACAGAAGAAATGGATGCATTATATCAAAATAAAACCTGGGAATTAACTCCTCGAACTGATCAAATGAATGTAATTGGCTGCAAGTGGGTCTTTAAAACGAAACTTACATCTGATGGTAGCCTTGACAGGCTGAAAGCTCGGTTAGTTGCTAAAGGCTTTCATCAGGAAGAAGGCCTTGACTTCACGAGACTTTCGATCCGGTGATCAAGCATGCCACAATTCGAATAGTTCTATCTGTAGCAAAGATGAGACATTGGCCCATTCATCAACTTGATGTTAACAATGCATTTTTACATGGCACACTAAATGAAACAGTCTTCATGGAGCAGCCTCCTGGATTTCAAGACCCCCAGAAACCTCATCATGTGTGTTTGCTCAGAAAGTCACTCTATGGCCTTCGACAAGCCCCTCGAGCATGGTTTGATAAGTTCAGTGATTTTTTACTTGAGTATGGATTCTTTTGCAGCTCTACAGATCCATCTTTATTCATATATCATCATAGACAAGATACCATTCTTTTACTATTGTATGTTGATGACATTGTCCTAACTGGAAGTTCCTTTCAACTACTCTCTACTCTCATTCATTCTCTAAGTCTCAAGTTTCACATGAAAGACCTTGGCCCACTACACTATTTTCTTGGCATTGAAGTCAAACAAAATTCTGATCATTTGTTTCTATGCCAGACCAAATATGCTAGTGACCTTCTCACTCGAGCCCACATGTCTGAATGTAAACCAATTTCCACTCCTCTGTCACTAAGACCACTCATTCTGCAAAATGATTTTGCTTCTTTATCCAATCCTACTGAGTACCGCAGCCTGGTTGGTGCTCTTCGCATCTCACTTTAACACGCCCGACATTGCCTATGCTACCAATTTACTCGTCAAAAATTACGACACCAACTATTGCAGATCTCTCTAGACTTAAAAGGGTTCTGCGATATATCAAAGGCACTATCGGTCTTGGCATATTCATTCATTCTCAAAGCTCTCCACATCGTATGGTTTTTCGGATGCGGGGAGGCTGGATGTACGAAACTCGAAGATCAACTACGGGTTTACGTACTTATATTGGCTCCAACCTTATTTCTTGGGCAGCCAAGAAGCGAGACCACGATAAGTAGATCTTCTACGAAGCTGAGTATCATGCTCTTGCTTCAACCTCTGCTGAACTTACCTGGATCGGTTTTGTCTTGCGAGACATAGGATGTGCTCTCACTCATCCCACACATCTGTTACGTGATAATAAATCAGCCATTGCTCTCACTGCCAATCCTGTATTACATGCTCGAACAAAACATATCGAAGTGGACTTCCACTTCGTTCGAGAAAAAGTCTCCTCAGGATCCCTTCATGTCCAATATATCCCAAACAATTCTCAACTTGCTGATATTTTCACCAAGTCTCTCTCACGTTTTTCACATTGTCAACTACGCACCAAATTGGGCCTTGGTTTTCCACCCATTCCCAATTTGAGGGGGGATGTTAAATATAAAGGAACTGAGTCTTCTCAATCATCAGTTACTATAAATTCAGCATATAGAGAAAGAACACGTGAGGAAAAACAAAAGACAGAAAAGCAACAAAGAGCTGGTGATCAACGGTGGAGAACTCGTGATGAAGACAAACTTGGATTGACATCAATGAAGAAGAAGCCTGAAATGAAGATTGACATGGATCGCCAAGTTATAACAGATCTAAACTAACACGTGTGCGGTTATTCAGCTGAAAGTGGGAAAAACAAATGTAGAAACAGTTAGTTGTATTCTGTTTCTTTTATGAACTGTATTCAGTTTTTCTGTTCTTTAAGTAGTCTTCTTCTTCCTCTATGAAGAGATAGAAAATACAGAAGATAAAACGAAGATAGAGAGAGAGAGAGCAATCATCCATGAATGCTCTGCACTGAATAGCAGAAACATGTTGAGATAGAGAGATAGAAACAGGGGAGGAAGAACAGAGGATTTGTATTCATAGTTGTTCAATAATACACAGAAAGCTTTGTAGTACAATCTTATTGAAGAAAAGTGATTCGAGTGTTTCATTTTCTGATTCTTCTGTATCTAGATTCATTTTCTTCACCCTCATCTTCATCTTCACTGGTGCACTCGGAGATTTTCGCGATGGAAGAGAAACTTCTGATTCATATGCACCACGCTTTCGGCGGAAAAGGCCACGATCACCTGTGGAAATCTACGTGGAAAAAGATTGAATGTTCACCGCCCTTCCTGTAACTTAAAGTGAACTATATTCTGTCCTTATGTCTGTGGGATCATGGCAATTTCTTTTCTTCCTTTTTTTTTTTCCATAAAAACGTAAAAGTTCCCAAAAATTTGTCGCCCTTGAATTTTTTTTTGAAACATAAGATTTAAGATGTGTGGCTAAAGAGAGAGTAGCGGTCGCTATCACCTCCGGTTGTAGTCACATGCCATATGGTTGCTCTGCCTACGAAGGCTTCGAGGTGGTCAATGAGCATGGTCTTGAAAAATTCCACATCAAATTGGCATAATCGAAAAACGATATTAAAAAAAAAAATCCAGATGATGTGAAATCCAAAGATTTCTAGATCGGCATGTCATGACATTGTCATGTTCATCTCATCAAAATACATACTCGATAACGATGGGCATTTATCTTTAAGAAGGATAATAACTATTTTAATAAAAAAAAAAAGATAAATAGATAATTTTAAATTTCGGACAAAAAATAAGAATTTTTCATGATATTATCTCTTCATCTAGCACCCAAGTGCAAGCCCACCTCTTCTTCTTCTTCTTCTTTTTGGGTGGAATGCCCACCTCCTTCGAAGATTTGACAAATGTGCACGAAATCAAAGTAAACATAAACAAAATGATGGCAGACCAGGAATTCGAAAGTCCATCCCTCTTCACCTCGTGTTATAACCGGTTCAATCGTACATTTTACGTGGGACCACGCGAAAGGAAAAAAACACGACAATAGTCATCTAAACAACATTTATTTCCTAGGTGAGCTCTCATCTGGTGGTCGGATCATTCTTGGTCTCCCTTTTGACCGGTTCAGTTCTATTCTTTAAGTTACAATTTTCCGTCAAAGTCAGGTGTAGAAGGAGGACTCGTGCCCGTGGAGGAATGAGAAGTTCGGATCCTACACGCACTCTCTCCGCCCAAACGAGAATCAAAATCGTGATTTGCTGCAACAATTCACACTTCGATTTCTACGACAATACCATTTGATAAATTGCGGGTGATGATTTCATTTCGCTCTAAGTAGTCTTCGGCTTTTGTAGTAGAAAAGCATTTCAAAAAACTTATTTTTCATGCTTTCTCATATTTCATATCACTTGAGCTATCTTACTCATTTTATTAATGGGTTCACTATACTACCTTGGTCACAATAAGGAAAAGATATCGGGCTCGCATACATGAGCTCAGGTCGAACCAAGTGTAAGATTGGATTTTGCCTCAATTTGCAAGCGAAATATACACCAAACCCGATTTGAGTCATCTTTTTATTAAATTTTTTGTTTCATCTTGAGCCCTCATCCGGAAAAGCTTATTTACATGTAAATAAAATTTCAATGCTAAAAACTGAAGATGGATCTCGGGTCCGAGATGGAGGGCTATTGCACCAGATGACTACAGATTTTTTCAAGAGCCTAAATCAAATTTTAGGGCCCGAGGACTTCCTTCCGGTATTAGATAAAATTCCCAGCTTGGCACCTGATGAAATGAAATAGTGATTAATAGATGAGGTGGCCATGGAAGACGTTGAAAATGCTGTTATCCAAATTAGCCCCATTGTTACGACCAAAAAAAAAAAAAAAATTAGGCGCATTGAGTTTTTCTGGTCCAGACGAATTTAATGGGAAGTACCTTCCACATCACCGACAGGAACTATAGGATGAAGTATGTGCTGACGTATGTTTTTCTCCATTTGTTTGGTATGAAATAGAATTGAACATGACCCCAAATCCCTTAGTCCCAAAAGCTCCAAACCCTGAGACACCGGTACCGTCCCTTGGACTTTTGTAACTTTTATCGTGACCCTCCCAACACAAGCGTTAGAGGAAATGATGGGTTTGGAAGTAATGTCGAGTTGGAAACCAATGATTCTCAATTGGCGTAAATTCTCCTAAACCCTTATTTCACGCAACATAGAGATTTACATTTCAATTCGATTAACCTATGGGAATTTTTTATGGGAAGTCGTAAATAACTTATTGGAGTCGGCTAAAAATCAAGTGAAATATAATTATATATTTCACTTCTCATACAACCATAGACTTAGGGTCGAGAACTTAATTACACTAATATTTAACTAGTGTCCTTTTGGTATATAAACTTGAATATTTTTTTAACTAAAATATCCACACTTTTCTTATCCAATTATGAGTCCTAATGTTTTATCCAATTATGAGTTCTAAAGTTCTTATTTGGTAAGTGTCCATACAATATTGTCGCGACCTACCCTCGGGGGGAGGGAATAGGTTTAGGGGTATCGACCTAAGGCCCATGATTAGGCGCGGGCTCTCCCAAGCCCATACCCCGCATGACATTTGGATATTTTCTAGGAATTTTGCACAAAAGGAGTCGCCATTAGCCTATTGGGGTCGGCTAGAAACCAAGTGAAGCATGGGAGCGTGCATCACTTCCTACGCAACCAGAGAATCTAGGGTCAGGGACTTGATTACACTAATTAACCAATTAGTGCCCGTTCGGTACCTAATCTTGTTCATTTTAACAAAATGAATTTTGTCAGGCAGTTTGGATTGATTTTATGTTTATCCACTAATATGTGAGGTGATCATGCGGGTGCGCAATCATTGAAGTAACAACCATAGCTACCAAGATCTTAATTGCAGTAAAATTGAACATGTGCAATTAAACATGATTAAATATGCAAATTAAACACAAGACATAATCAATATGCAAGCAAATAAAGGCCTAATTATACTAAAAAGGCAAAGCATAGCAATTTCTACCCAAATCCTACATTTTTTTAATTTTCGAATTTTTTTTAATTTTTTTAATATTATAATATTATTTAAAAAATGAAAAAGACCCGGGTCGAATCCCGAGTTGGGTGCGACCTGATTCGGTGAAAAGGGCCCGGCGAAAACCTAGCCAGGCTGGGCCTGATGTGCAGGCCCAGTCCGGTCTAATAAATTTTTTTTTTTAAAGGAAGCCCATAAGCCCACAAGCCCACATGCAAAAACAAACCAAATCAGGCTCGAATTGCTCAAAAACCCTACCCAATTCGCGACCCGCGCCCAACCCAATTTTGGGCCGAAACCCTACCCGGGCGCAACCCGATGGACGTCCCTCTCCTTGCTCGCGGCTGCGGCATCACTGGGCGAACGAACTGTGGCGGCGGAGACGACGGCGACGACGCGATGGTTGGGACGTAGCGAGAGACGGCACGGTGGCGGAATAGCAGTGGCGAGCGACGGCGAACGAGGGTTCTACAGGTGGAGGCACGGCGGAGCAGAGGCGGAGGCACGGCGGCTCGGACAGCGTCGGGTTGTCGCGGGCGGAGGCGGGTGGCAATATCTGGCGGCGTGGACTCCTCCGTCGCCCTCCTCCTCCAGATCTACGAAATCGCTCGTCTCCTTCTCTCCTTCGCTCGATCCGTTGCTCGAGCAACACGACACCGAGGCGCAGGGAGGCGTCGAGGTCGTCGCGGCTACAGCAGGCGCAGGAGCGGCAGCTTGGCGTCAAGGCGGAGCGCGGCTGTGGCTCGGACGGCTACGGGCAGGAGGCCGACGGCTCGGCTTGGCGTCGGGTTGAGGCGGCAAGGAGGACAGCGGCTCGGACGGTGTCGGGCAACGCTGCCGCTGCCCTCCTCCCCTCCGTTCCTTCTCTCTCTCTCTCTCTACTGCATTGCTTCTTGACGTCGGCGCCTCTGCTCCAGATCTGGGTTCCGAGGAGGCAGCGGTGGTCGCGGTTGGTCGGGCGGCAGCGGCGGCAGGAACGGCGGCGGCGAGTCTTCTCCGACCCTCTCTCTCTCTCTCTCTCTCTCTCTCTCTCTCTCCTGCTCTCTCTATGTTTCTCCCCGCCCGTTGCCCCTGTTCTTCTCTAGGGTTTTTCTTTGCAAAGGATGGCTGGCCTAGGAAGACTAGGGCGCGGGCTGGGCTGAATAGGAAAGAAGAGTGGGCCGACCCAGAGCGGGGGAAAGATAGGCGGTCGGCGGGCTGGGTTAATGCCAAATCCGGCCCGACCCGACCTTTAGGCGTTTTTTCTTTTTCTTTTTTCTTTTTTCTTTTTTTTTCCTTCTTTTCTTTCTTTTTTTTTTTGTTGTTTTGTTGTTTATTTCTTTTTTTTCTTTTTCTCTTTTTCTCCCTTTTTTTTAGCTACTAATTTCTAATTTAGCACACGATTAAATCCTAAATAAAAATGTAAAATTTAGGTGTTAATAGTTGTCCATCTTTGAATGGGAGCTCGAAGAGGTTCCATTCAAAGACAAAAGATACTTAAATTATTTTGGCGATAGAGAGACCCTAGGTGCATAGGCACCTATCAAGTCGACGGAAATGACTCATAACTATGGAAGCACGTCTTGTCAATAAGAGGAAGAAAGACTCCGGGCTACAGAAGCACGACGTGTCGTAGGAAGATGGACTCCGGGCTACAAAAGCTCTCCGGGCTACAAAGCTCTCCATGTCATAGGAAGAAGGATTCCGGGCTACAAAGCACTACGGGCTACAAAAGCTCTTCGGGCTACAAAGCTTTCCGTGTCATAAGAAGAAGAAGGACTCCGGGCTACAAAAGCTCTTCAGGCTACAAAGCTCTCCGTGTCATAAGAAGAAGAAGGACTCCGAGCTACAAAGCATTCCGGGCTACAAAAGCTCTCCGGGCTACAAAGCTCTCCATGTCATAGGAAGAAGGACTCCGGGTTACAAAGCACTCCGGGCTACAAAAGCTCTCCGGGCTACAAAGCTCTCCATGTCATAGGAAGAAGGACTCCGAGCTACAAAGCACTCCGTGTCACAAAGAAGAGAGAATACTCCGAGCTACAAAAGCCCACCAGGTCATAAGAGAGGGAAGACTCCAGGATACAAAGCTCTCCGGGTCATAAGAAGAGAGAAGACTTCAGGATACAAGGCTCTCCGAGTCATAAGAAGAGAGAAGACTCCGGGCTACAGAAGCCCACCGGGTCATAAGAAGAGAGAAGACTCCGAGCTACAGAAACCCACCGGGTCATAAGAAGAGAGAAGACTCCAGGATACAAAGCTCTCCGGGTCATAAGAAGAGAGAAGACTCCAGAATACAAAGCTCTCCAGGTCATAAGAAGAGAGAAGACTCCGGGCTACGGAAGCCCACCGGGTCATAAGAAGAGAGAAATGCGGTCTCACCGTGTAACAACAAGTTTCGACCGGGTATGATAGTCTCACCGTGTACAAATGGGCTTCGACTGGGAGCGGACAAACATGGTTTATGGATGAAACCACAAGCCGTGTGGTTTAGGAAAAGCCACCAACCCTATGGTTTAAGGATAAACCCATCAACCTTGGAAATGGCATGGTTTAAGGCTAACCATGAACTTTTTGAAATGGCATGGTTTAAGGCTGACCATGAACTTTTGGTTTTTAGGGAAGCACCCGCTAACCCCTTGAAAACTACACGGCTTCACTGAGGAATCCTGTCAAACTCAGCTTGAGTAAATGTCATTAGAGACGTCATCAAAAGACGTATTGGCAATAATACAACATTAATTGAACAAGCTAATCAAGCTAAGTTCGACTGCTTTTTTTTTTTTTAAATATTCGATGTCAATTAGCATCATGTAGCCCAAAATTATCATCTTGCTTGGGGATGTATCATTAATCATCAAATTCTCTATGAGTCAAGTTCTTATCAGAACGACCACGACTCGTGAAAAAGGCTCATTAATCATGCCAAACTAGAGCTTCTTAGTCAGAAAGGGTTTCTCACGCACTTTCGATGAAATGGCTGTTTGATCCCATCCATTCGCGTGGGAAGTAACTGATGGCTGAGGGTATCTCACATAACCCATGTCAAAGGCCTTCAGAAATATTCGCGATGAGTACAATCTGATCGATCAAAAAGGTCTTTTGAAAGGACCGCATAGGCTCGGTTAGGGCTTACACAAAGGAATTGTTGCTTTGAGGCCAATAAAGAAACATTTGTCGCTATCATCATTGGGTTTACAAGTCAAGAACTTGGAAGATAAGACAAGATATAATTACTTTGAACTCCTTCAAGCAGTAGCTTCCTTGTGGCATTCTCATTTTCGCTCAAATTATCCCAATCAGAAGAGACTTCGGAAGAAAGCTGTAATGTTGGCTTGGGAGAGGCTCGAAAGGCTTAAAATTTTCAAGAGGATTTTTAAGAGTCGATGATCATCATGGCATCGTGACCAAGTCACTCGATTTTTCGAAAGCATTTGGCTTTTGAAACACAGCACATCTCGAAAGTCCCTTGACTAATCATTTCTGCATGGGAGCTTTGCCCCTTTTTTTTCTAATTTTCTTTGCACTTGCAATAATTTTTTTTTTTCGCAAACACTTGGACTGTGATAATTTTTCACATGAGATGCAGCCTTTTGGCTTGTTTTTTTTACGGCCATTGGCCTTGCTTTTACTAGGCACACTGTTTTTTCATGCCCCCTAATTTGTCAAACTTTTTGCTCTTTGAACTTTTGGAGCTCTTATGACTTTCGAGATACTTTTCATATTTTCTCATGACTGTCAATTATATTTAGTTAATTCTTATGCCTTGCCCCAATGAAGGAAGATGACCACCACTCGGGGTTCAGAAATGAATAATCAGGCCCAAGTTGGTTAAGACAATGGATATCAGTGTTTGGGTAGAGAATGAAATGCTCTTCTTCACATTGGGATGAGTCAAGATCTAATGAGAATTCCTTTGAAGCTATCACCAGAAGATTGATGCAAGTAAAAGTAATAGAATCTTTCTCAATCTTTCGCTATCTCGACCATAACCTTATATGATGCCCCAATGTAGGGTTCTTCTTGACAGGGGTACTTTGAATGATCATCTTTATTCGGCCCAAAAGGTTAACAAGAGATTAGTGCAACGCCTGGGATTGATGAATGAAACGCTTTTGTCATTTCGATCTTTGTGCTCAACGCAAATGAATCTTTCGTCTTAAGAGAATGTCGTTTTTCACTCAACTCTCAAAAGTGTTTGAAGGACATGTTTGGAAATGACTTGCCTTTCTTCATCCTAAGCACCTCTTGTTTGGCATGGTTAACGTCTCTATTTCACTCTGCCAAGATCATCTGAGTAGAACAATCTCCATAGGGAAATTTGATTCAAAATGAATAACCCACAAAACGAGAAAACAATTTTGAGATAAAAATGGTGCTAAAAAAGTTTGCAGAATTTTTTTTTCTCAATTATCCATTTTTGTGCTTGTCTCTAGAAAAGCGCCAAAGGTTTTTTTTTTTTTTGTAATGGAAATTCTCCATTTTTTTTCTTTTTCTTTTTAAAAAAAATTGAGAAGAAGGGTACTTACCTGCGGCATGGTGACTCGGTAACCCTGTAAAGAATGTGAAAGAATATGTTAGTGCAAAAATCTTTAGGGATTGAAATGTTGGAAATGATACATTATTACCCTTCATTCGCTTTCATCCTTTGGGCACTAACATCTCTTGGATTCACCTTCGTGGATATTTGGTAACTCGACAATACCCTTCCCTTGCATTCGCCTTTAAGTATTTGATGTTTTCCTGATTCCTTGGTAGAAGGCACCACTTCTACGGTCAAGGTGCGACTTTTTTTTATATTTATCACCCTGTAAGAAGGGGAGATGAAACGAGTTATCTCCATTCTTAGTTAGGTTCAACTAAGGAACGATACATCATTCTTGATGAATTTGACAATGTTTTTCCAGCACACTTCATTGTTGGGTGAAGGAGAGATTTTTCTCTAAATTAAACGTTGCTCTCCCACTCTTTATTTGATGAACATGACTCAATAATGCTCCATTGCGTTTGTTGGAACGTTACAAAACTTGGTACTCTTGATGTCTCCTTAACAATAAAAAGAAAATCATGTCAGAAACGGTATCAGAAATGGATAATTGGAATTGATACAGTTTATTCTTCCTTCAAATTCGCCTTTTGGACGCTCGGCAACCTCCTTCATTTGTCTCATCATGCAAAGTGAGGGCTATTTTGGCACTTAAGGCATTTGCGTCACAAATCTCTAATGTTGATTGCAGAAAGTTCTTGCAGTCAAATGTTCAAATGCTTTAATTGCCAAAATGTGCAAGAGCCCTAGTGCTAGCTTTTTAGTAACATATGATGCGGCTCTTGATAAAACTCATAAAAAAACAATCTAGTGATGGCGATGCCCAATCTCCAAATAAAGGAACTTCCTAGGACGGAATTCAACTTCGTTCCGCCTCTAATGGAAGATCGGCGCCGACGATGTCTTGACGCATGCTTACTCCTCAAATTCCACGAGCCTACACTTTTATCTTTTAGAAGGGGCAGATGCCGGTCTCAAATAAACTCCTTTCACCCGCGAAAGCGACCATGCGAAGGGAAGGCCCTTAGCAAAGCTTTCTTGAAATTTATTTTCAAAACATTTTGAAGGTAGACGTAAAGGTTCATTTAAAACATTTCCGAGTTTTTTTTTTTTTGTGTTTTTAGGATGATTTTCACGAAATTGAATTCCATCACTAAAAAAAATGTGAGTCACATGATTTACAAAAGCATCAATTAATTTCGCAATCAAAACTTAAAATGGAAAACATGATTCTTAACAAGAATAAGAACAATGATAGAATACAAGAAACTCTTGTATAGGTAATGGTAAAAATCAACTCCTGTCCAAACTCTAAAATTCACTTCTCTATGTGGTCCAACACAAGAATGTCAAGGAGCATCACACATAACCTGCAAATAGACGACAATGTCAATACGTGAATGAGAGAAAATGATATCTCAATGAGGTCGCTTCTTACAATAAAATCGAGGCAATGGTACATGCCCCCACAGTCCTTATTACAGGGTTTTAGTATTTCGCCAAGATTTTATCATAAGAGAAGACATCATTAAAATAATCAATCCACAGCCATCAATCGAATGTCCACTTTTATTCCAAAAATTTCGTATGCAAAAGTGTCATTGATTTTCTAATTTTACTCTTGCAAAAATTGAGGTGACTTCTATTTTGAGAAATTTGTACACAAAATGATTTGCATTTTGGTCCCAAATGTGAGAATGAGAGAATTTGATAAAAAAAAAAATGCAATTTCAATTTTTGTGCCTCAATATAAAATCATACCTCGAAACTTTTTTTTTTAAATGATTTCGAGCCCATAACTAGAAATTTAAACAAAACCATGTGTTCAAAGGGGCCGAATCAAAGTGTTTAGAACTTGCAATCAATGTTCACTTATCAAAAGTGATTGCCTTTGTTTTTCAATTATAAGCCTACAGCACCGATGGCAATCGATTGATGTTCGCGAATTTCAAGATGAAAGTTCAATACAAAATGAGCAAATAAAAATGAAAATGATACTTACAATGAGTGCCGACCTTTGTCTCTGTTTTTTTTTTTTAGATACATAGACATGCACATGGGATGTGGTTCGATTTCTACTCTATCCGGCTCAAAATGAAGCCATGGGATCACAGGACTGAACCAACATGCTTGTGGCTAGGTCGTGTTACCCATGACTCCGGCCTCGTCAAAGAACCGACCCGTGTCGCGCGCTTGCAAACCGGGGTGGGTACCTTCGACATGAAGAAAGAAATTTCGGGGTAAAGATGGGCGACTCGTACCACATGGTTGTAGTCGAAAGCTAGAGAAACTAAACTAAACAATCATTTACGTTGGATCCCTTCCAGCCTAGCAAGCAGCCTGCGTTTATTCCGAAAATGGAATTCACGATCCTTCCAATACCATGAGGATTCTCCTGAATCGCCAAGACAAGATTCCAGAGATCCAGAATGCCAAGCCGTGCGAAACACTTCAGAAACATTTGGATGAAGGAGCCACTTCCAAACGAACAGGGTGGGCATAGACACAGAGCTTCATCTCAACACCATCATAAGTGATCCTAAGCGGCCCAGGTCCGGCGATAGGTACTGTGTGCTATAGTGTAGTGCAATACAGGGGACGTAGGCATGACAATTTATAAGCAAACAACACTCCATACATAAAAAATAAATCATACATTCCTACACCTCCTTGCAAGACAAAGGTGAGCAAACACTTCCCCTTATACCTCACATTCTGCAAAAACATTTAACATCTTTAACGTTAGGGGCGTACCTGAAATCCTCGCTGCCAAACAAAAATATTTTTGAGCAAGATTAATTTTGGCCTAAGTCCTCTAAGGTATAAAACCAAGTCCCCAGCGGAGTCGCCAAGCTGTCACGACCTACCCTCGGGGGGAGGGAATATGTTTAGGGGTATTGCCCTAAGGCCCATGATTAGGCGCGGGCTCTCCCAAGCCCATACCCCGTGTGACATTTGGATATTTTCTAGGAATTTTGCACAAAAGGAGTCGCCACTAGCTTATTGGGGTCGGCTAGAAACCAAGTGAGGTATGGGAGCGTGCCTCACTAGAATCAGGGACTTGATTACACTAATTAACCAATTAGTGCCCTTTCGGTACCTAATCTTGTTCATTTTAACAAAATGATTTTTGTTAGGCAGTTTGGATTGATTTTATGTTTATCCACTAACATGTGAGGTGATCATGCGGGTGCGCAATCATTGAAGTAACAACCACAGCTACCAAGATCTTAATTGCAGTAAAATTGAACATGTGTAATTAAACATAATTAAATATGCAAATTAAACACAAGACATAATCAATATGCAAGCAAATAAATGCCTAATTATACTAAAAAGGCAAAGCATAGTAATTTCTACCCAAATCCTACATTTTTTTAATTTTTGAAATTTTATATAATAATAATAATAATAATAATAATAATAATAATAATAATAATAACAATAATAACAATAATAACAATAATAATAATAATAATAATAATAATAATAATAATAATAATAATAATAATAATAATAATAATAATAATAATAATAATAATAATAATAATAATAATAATAATAATGAAAGACCCGGTTTGAATCCCGGGTTGGGTCCGACCCGTTTCGGTGAAAAGGGCCCGGCGAAAACCTAGCCGGGCTGGGCCTGATATGCAGGCCCAGTCCGGTCTAATAATTTTTTTTTTTTTTAAAGGAAACCCATAAGCCCACAAACCACAAGCCTACATGCAAAAACAAACCAAATCAGGCCCAAATTGCTCAAAAACCCTACCCAATTCGCGACCTGCGCCCAACCCGGTTTTGGGCCGAAACCCTACCTGGCCGCGACCCGATGGATGTCCCTCTCCTTGCTCGCGACTACGGCGTCGTTGGGCGGACGAACAGCTGCGGCGGCAGCGGCGGAGACGACGGCAACGACGCGATGGTTGGGACGTAGCAGGAGACGGCACGATGGCGGAATAGCAGCGGCAGGCGATGGCGAACGCGGGTTCTGCAGGTGGAGCCACGGCGAAGCAGAGGCGGAGGCACGGCGGCTCGGACGGCGTCAAGTCGTCGCGGGTAGAGGCGGGCGGCGATATCTGGCGGCGTGGACTCCTCCGTCGCCCTCCTCCTCCAGATCTACGAAATCGCTCGTCTCCTTCTCTCCTTCGCTCGATCCGTTGCTCGAACAGCACGACACCGAGGCGCAGGGAGGCGTCGAGGTCGTCGCGGCTACAACAAGCGCAGGAGCGGTAGCTTGGCGTCGAGGCGGAGCGCGGCTGTGGCTCGGACGGCTACGGGCAGGAGGGCGACAGCTCGACTCGGCGTCAGGTTGAGGCGGCAAGGAGGACAGCAGCTCAGACGGCGTTGGGCAGCACCGCCGCTGCCCTCCTCCCCTCCGTTCCTTCTCTCTCTTTCTCTCTACTGCATTGCTTCTTGACACCGACGCCTCTACTCCAGATCTGGGTTCCGGGGAGGTAGCGGTGGTCGCGGTTGGTCAGGCGGCAGCGGCGAGTCTTCTCCGGCCCTCTCTCTCTCTCTCTCTCTCTCTCTCTCTCTCTCTCTCTCTCTCTCTCTCTCTCTCTCTCTCTCTCTCTCTCTGTGTTTCTCCCCCCCCCCTGTTGCCCTTGTTCTTCTCTAGGGTTTTTCCTTGTGAAGGATGGCTGGCCCGGGAAGACTAGGGCGTGGGCTAGGCTAAATAGGAAAGAAGAGTGGGCCGACCCAGCGCGAGGGAAAGATAGGCGGTCAGCCGGCCGGGTTAACGCCAAATCTGGCCCAACCCGACCTTTAGGCATTTTTTATTTTTCTTTTTTCTATTTTTTCTTCTTTTCTTTCTCTTTTTTTTTTGTTGTTTTGTTGTTTTTTTCTTTTTTTTCTTTTTCTCTTTTTCTCCTTTTTTTGTAGCGACTAATTCCTAATTTAGCATACAATTAAATCCTAAATAAAAATGTAAAATTTAGGTGTCAACAGCAATATTTTTATGCATTTTCATCATACGTGAAGTCTTTGCTCTCCTCTTCATTAGAGTCACTGCCAAGAGTCACTGCCGACATCATTAGCAATGACAATGTTCTTACCTTTATGAAAGAACCAATTACGCTCGCCATCAGAAATCACAGTGACCTCATGGAGGTCATCACCGGCCACTACACTCCGGATGTTTTGCTTATGGTTCTTGATGCTACTGGAAAAGGAAAAAAAAAAAAAAGCTATGAGATGCGTTGACCTTTCTTTCTTTTTTTTGGGGCGGGGGAGGGGAATGTAGATGTTTCTCAGGCAAAAGTGTGCAGATCTTTTGGCTAAGAGGGGAAGAAGAGAAAGACGCTAAGAGTAACATGCACACCTAAGCTTCTTTTCCTTCTTGTTGGCTCGAAGAAAAGAGAGAGAAAGAGGGAAAATTTAAGGGAGAGGAGCGAGAAGTGAGCAGCTTTCCGGTGGATTATTTGACGTACGCTGGACTAATTAAAGAGACGGATCACTATATGTTATTTTTAGAGAAGAAAATAAATTTTACTAGTGAAGAGGTAAAAATACCAAGAAAAAACGACAAACACGAGGTAGAGTTTTTGTCTTTTTTGTTGCACCAACACAATTTGACTCTCTAAAGGTTAAATAAATGCACGTCCAAGAGAAAGGGACTAGAAAAGAGCAGCCGAGAAATGAAATCTTCATTTTTTGTGGGCTCTTTTTACTTCAAGATCCTGTGCAAAGAGAGTGGTGGCCTCCGGATGCTCGCCCTCTAGCGGCAGACGCACCACCGTAGGCCACGACCTCTGCATAGCAGGTCATCAAGGCGCCAACGCGCTACGACGAAGTTAAAGCAAATGAACCGAGACTAGAACGAACGAGAAGACCTGAGGAACGAACATGGCCGAAAGAACTAAGTCATGCGTTGTTTACATATATGTAAAGATGGCCACAAAGAAGAAGTAACGTACCATTTGTTTGGAGCTTTTTTCGTCCCAAAAAAGTCATAAAGAACCAGCAACCTACGTCCTCTTTTGACTGGATGTCTTTGCTATCCTCTTTATCATATTCATCGCCTACCTTTCAAAGGGCCACCCTTGACGAATATGTTTAAGGTATTTACTCAAGAAACAACCATAATGACTCATTTGAAAAGACGGTTCACACATGTCATATTTTCCATCGGCCAAAAGAAGAATTGTCGATCAAGAGCATGAACTCTCCCGAGTCCATATCTCATGTGACATGAGATTTCTTTTGAGTTCTTATAAACCTAAGTATTTCAAGCAATCACCACTAGCTATTTAGAGTCGACTAGAAACAAATCGAAATAAATAAATAAAAAATGAGAACGTTGTTTCAATTTTTACGAAACTAGAGATTCTAAGCATGAGAGTTTGATTGCACTAATATTTCTATTAGCATCCTTTTGGTAATTAACTTGTTGGTTGTTCAATTAAAATAGTCACATACTCTTGATTAGGGCGATTACAATCACAAAGATCTTTCAAAGTCCTCAAGTGTTAAATTTTCCGTTTCATCTCGAGCCCTTATCTAGAAAAGCTTATTTACATGTAAATAAAATTTCAATGCTAAAAGCTTAAGATGAATCTGGGGACCGAGAAGAAGGGCTATTGCATCAGATGACTACAGTTTTTTTCAGGCAAAAGAACAGTCCAAGTGCCATAACTTGGCACGGAGGGACACTCAAGTGCCATAACTTCGGAAAGGTACACTTAAGTGCCAGTTTCGGAGTAAAGTGGAACACTTAAGTGCCACTCTGGCCAAAATCCGGCCAAATGGCTGACGTGCCAATTTTCCGGCGAGTTTGGTGCAAAATGGCGTCGTTTTGCACGCTGACGTGGCAAGAAAATGCAAAAACGACGTCGTTTTGTGTCGATGTGTAACTAATTAATATAAAAATTAATTAAATTAAATTTAAACTTAATTTTATTTAAAATATTCTAAAAAATAAAAAACTTAAAATTTAAAACTTAAAATTTAAAAAACTTAAAATTTAAAAAACTTAAAATTTAAAAAACTTAAAATTTAAAAAAAATTAAAATTTAAAAAAATTAAAATTTAAAAAACTTAAATTTAAAAAACTTAAATTTAAAAAACTTAAAATTTTAAAAACCTAAAATTTAAAAAACTTAAAATTTTAAAAACCTAAAATTTAAAAAACTTAAAATTAAAAAGCTTAAAATTAAAAAAAAAATAAAATTTAAAAAACTTAAAATTTAAAAAACTTAAAATTAAAAAACTTAAAAAATAAAAAAATTTAAATTAAGAAAACTTAAAATTTAAAAAAAAAAAACTTAAAATTTAAAAAACTTAAAATTTAAAAAACTTAAAATTTAAAAAAAACTTAAAATTTAAAAAACTTAAAATTTAAATATGGAAGTTTTTTAAATTTTTAAATTAAATTTTTAAAATTTTAAGTTTTTTAAATTTTAAGTTTTTTAAATTTTAAATTTTGAAAATTTTAAGTTTTTTAAATTTTAAGTTTTTTAAATTTTAATTTTTTTTAAATTTTAAGTTTTCTTAATTTAAATTTTTTTTATTTTTTTAAGTTTTTTAAATTTTAAGTTTTTTAAATTTTAAGTTTTTTAAATTTTAAGTTTTTTAATTTTAAGTTTTTAAATTTTAAGTTTTTTAATTTTTTTTTAATTTTAAGCTTTTTTAATTTTAAGTTTTTTTATTTTTTAGAATATTTTAAATAAAATTAAGTTTAAATTTAATTTAATTAATTTTTATATTAATTATTTACACATCGACACAAAACGACGTCGTTTTTGCATTTTCTCGCCACGTCAACGTGCAAAACGATGCCATTTTGCACCCAACTCGCCGGAAAATTGCCACGTCAGCCATTTGTCCGGATTTTGGCCGAAGTGGCACTTAAGTGTTCCACTTTACTCCGAAACTGGCACTTAAGTGTACCTTTCCAAAGTTATGGCACTTAAGTGTCCCTTCGTGCCAAGTTGTGGCACTCCAAGTGTCCCAAACTCGTTTTTTTCAAGAGCCTATATCAAATTTTAGGGCCCGAGGACTTTCTTCCGGTATTAGACAAAATTCCCAGCTTGGCACCTGATGAAATGAAATAGTACTTAATCAGTGAGGAGGCTATGGAAGAAGTTCAAAATGCTGTTGCACCTGGTCCAGACGGCTTTAATGGGAAGTGCTTTTCACATCACCGACACGACTATAGGATGAAGTATAAGCTGACGTGAAGGGTTTTTTTTTTCAACCTTTTGTGCTATCTGAAAACAGAATCAAGCGTGACCCTCATAACCATTGTCCCCAAAGTCCAAACCCTGAGACACTAGACAAATACCGTTCCTTGGACCTATGTAACTTTTGTCGTGACCCTCCCGACACGAGCATTAGGGGAAATGACAGGTTTAGAGGTAACGTCGAGTTGGAGACCAATGATCCTCAATTGGCATAAATTTTTCTCAAACCCACGCTTCGCACAACGTTGGAATTTACATTTTAATTCAATTAATCCTATAATAATTCCATATGGGGAGTTGCCACTAGCTTATTTGGATCGGTTAGAAACCTCCCACACAACTAGAAATCTAGGGTTAGGGGCTTAATTACACTAGTTATCTAATTAGTGTCTTTTCGGTATATAAACTTGATTATTTTGTCAACTAAGATGTCCACGTAGTCTTCTTATCCAATTATGAGTCCTAAAGTTTTATCTAATTATGAGTTCAAAGTTCTTGTTTGCTAAGTGTTTATGTACACTTTCATCGAACGTGAAGTCTTTGCTCTCCTCTTCATTAGAGTTGTTGAGAAAACTCCTACCAAGATTTTGAAGTTGACAAAACTTTCTGTTTTAATGCTTATTTTAAGTACAAATTGCTTGTGAGTTGTTTCTAAGGACTTATCAAGGTTCTATCGAAGACTCTTGCTTAAGTCTATTTCATCCCAGAAGCATTTCATATTCTGACAAAGTCCAGATTGAGATCGTATTAGAACCAAACTTCTCGTCGTGCAACACAAATGAACTTTATTTGGAAACAAAAGATTCTTTCAACGGCTATCTTCTGGCCAAGGATTTCACTTTCCTTATGTGTGTGTGTGTGTGTGTGTGTGTGTATACACACACACATTGATTAATTCAATCACAAATTTGACAAGATCATTCTTGAAGATAAGTTACTTATGAGGAAATTTTACCTATAAAAACCTAGATTCCAATTGTATGAGCGACTAAAATCAATAGAATTTCTATCTCTATCTTCAAATGGCTATAAGATCTCTTTAATAGATTATACCCAATGGGTTGATTGGAAGAAATTCCTCCGGGAAATGCCAACGGCTAGTGTGGTGTGAAGGAGTATTTAAAGGAGGTCATTCGGTCAAGTTGAAAAAGAGACGTGAAAATTGGAATTCCAAAGTCTGAAACTTCTCTCAACTACT
Organism: Eucalyptus guilfoylei; assembly: GCA_016097605.1. NCBI lineage: Eukaryota > Viridiplantae > Streptophyta > Magnoliopsida > Myrtales > Myrtaceae > Eucalyptus > Eucalyptus guilfoylei. Next base: position 28,174,875 of record CM027863.1, read on the forward strand.
TGTTTTCTTCAATGTGCCTTACAAATTGTGTTCAAGAGAAAAAAACACAAAAAGAGTAACTTAGTAAGTTAGAAGGTTCTATCACTTAGTATTTGTACTCACAAGTTGTAATTCTCTGTTGATACTATAGTGAAATCCAGCTAATATGCTATCAGCGTGGGAGAGTAGGCTTAATCCAAGCCGAACCACTATAAAAATCATGTGCAATCTTCTCTTTTCTTAACTCTCTTTACTTAAATCCATTACAATATTACAAGTTATCGTAGAAGTCTGTTCCATCGCATAACAGATTCTGAACATCTACCAGAAATCTGGTGTTTCGCAAATCTGATTTTGTTTCTTATCCATACTTTACTTGCAACTTATTCTATTCCGTGATTATTTATTAAGGTTTCTTTTAAACACCTATTCACCCCCTCTAGATGATCTTAGTAGTATTATCAAGAGTCACCGCCAACACCATTAGCAATGATAATGTTCTTACCTTTATGGAAAAAAAAAATAATTACACTTCGCAGTCAAAAAACACAATGACCTCATGGAGGTCATCACCGGCCAAGTTATGAGAAGTGATAAGTAAATATCTTCTCAGTGGATTATTTACCGTGTGCTGAACTAGTTAAAGAGACAGATCATTATAGGTTATTTCAAGAGAAAATAATGTATTTTACTACTGAAGGGGTATATGTACGAGAAAAAACTGCATGTTTAAAGACTACTACTAGTGGACAGACATTTGTGAACAGCTCGTTGAAGTGATCTCTTTCCCTTGCACTTGCACTTAGCTAGGTCAGTCAATGTACTGAGCATTGGCCACGGTTAGCTTCTTGGATTGTATGACAAATGCACGATTTGCTCGTATTTGTACGTACTGTTCTAAATGGCAGTAGATCAATCACGATTAGTCAACTCTCTTGAATGAAGTCGGATTCCTTGTTCCTACTTCTGGGTTTATATTTGTAGACCCTCCGGAATATATGGCCTTGGTCTGTCCGCACACCAATCTAATCTCCATTAGTCTTGCTTTTGATCACCTGATGGAAACAGAGCCTTTTTGTACATTATCATTAGGTCAATGTTATAGTTCTATACCAATGAGGCGATGATGCATCAGTTGCGTAGGGATACACGCCAAAGCGACTGCACCCCCTCCAAAACTTTATTCATTGAGATGTGTCATCCAAGCACTATAAAAAAAAAAAACTAGTGACCCTGGCTGCTCTGATGGTGCCAAGGACAATTCACCATTAGCGGACATTCGAAAATTCTACTTGATCCAACCAGATCGATTATACCTCGTTGTTTAAGTTTAATGGGTGTGCTAGATCTCACACAGAATTTTCCCAAAGGTTTTCAAACCCTTAATGGAAAAAGGTCTGTATTACCCTTCAACCTCAGTCATATAAGGCATTGTGATGTTTGAATTATAAAAATAAAAATAAAAAAAGTAGAGTCGGGAGAAGAGAAAATCTCCCAAAATTCCACTACCTTCTTTTAAATGTTCTTCTAAACACTTCTCCTTTCGACCTTGATATTTGAAGGTTAGAGTAAAAAATTCGATATGACAAGATGAACTAGTTCGGCAAGTATGCTCTCCTCTTGATATCCTATAGATCATAAGGTTTTTTCGAGATCGGAGAATCTTAAAGTGGAAATTAATGATATTCGGAGACTAAATAGTAGCCCCATTTAATGGTTCGAAGCAATGCCTCGAGTATTGGGAAAGTATACCCATCTCAAATCTACATTAATTTTCCTCTTTATCACTGCTGAGCCAAGGATAATTTGCACATGTCCCCATCCCAAGTCCTAGCCAACACTGTCAGCCTCCTGTTAATATCATTTTTTTTCTTTCCGCAGCCAGTTGTTCTAATTAGTGGGCACTGACGGTTAAGAAACGAAACGAAACCATGTCCCAGTTTAATTTATGCTTTGCCGGACGACAGGATGAAAAGAAGACAACAATCATCAATGTTCTTATCCTTGCCTTGGAGATTAACATTCCATCGAAGGATAGTGACGGCGATCGAGCCAGGGCGGAGCCGAACGACGATTAAGTACTGCAGAAGCTTCTATCGTTCAACAGCTAGGATCAAGTTCCAAAGTGGGTGGCGAATAAGGAAATGGAAATGAAGTTGAAGATTTTACAGTTCAACGTGCTTGAAAGTTTTAACAATTTTGGACTATGACTTCTAGACTCGAGTGAGTCAAAGTCACGGTTAAAATTCAAATCTCGACCAAGCACGGTCAGAGTCAGAATTCCCAGCAGCCGCGGGTCTGTTATGTTACCGTGGAAAAGTCCGAAAAATGTACTTCCGTCACAAAACAACCAATTTGGTCAACTCTTGGCACTATGACTACACATGATAATCCAAATTTGAGACCGGATAACGTAATATATTCTATACAGTGTTTGGGAACGTCCTTTGGATCAGATAAATCTAGATATGTCCGGATAAAGTACCAGATAAGAAATCCAAGAGAGGGGATGGGATAAAGTCTGACTAAATTAGAATAAATTATTGAAAAACACTTAACAAAGTGTGAAGCATCATTTATTTCATCTGTAATCACTAATCAATCACGAATCTTTCGAAACCAAACTGGCCTATAAATACCTTCTATAAAAATTTGTTCGGTCAAATTCGAAAGTTTGAAGTAGCATAGCCCATGCGAAGAAGAAACATCTTGGGCAAATTTGGCGCCGTCCTGTAATATCCATGCTCGTTGTCTCATTGTTAGCTTCTCTCATGTAAATAGAACTGCAATTTGGCCAACATCAGTGTAACAATATCTTGGCGACTTCAAAACAATACTTGATAGAGTAGCTACAAAAGGTGACATATGGTTGATGACAAGATCACCATCTGAGCAAATTAACATGCCTTCAATGTGGAGGAAATCGGGAGAGGACTTGCATTTCGCAAAGCATCAACTTATGGTCACCATTCTTTTGTTTTTCTTGTTGAAGCAAGAGGCTCCAAGCTGCTCTCAGTGGGGCAATGAAGCCATATAGTATCGACACTCTAATCATTTGTAGATCACTTCAGGTCAAAGTTCTTAGACCTAGAGTTCCATTTCACTCTTTTAATCTAATTAAATTGTTTAATTTTAATTTCTTTAATAAAATTGAACTTTATTTATTTATTTATTTTACAGTCTTAATTTGAAGTTTACCAAACACTCGAAAGGATCAAATATGTCCATATAAACTATACGGGGGATTTATTATCTCATTTTATGCGATCCTATCCTAGTCCTTGTCCTGACAACCAAATGCAACTTAAAGGATTAGTCTCAAGAGGCCAAACCCCGAGGGATTAGCCTTTTTTTTTTGGATCCCGACTTGTGCTGTGATCAATCGATATGCTCAGGTTGCCGTAATGGAATACAATGCGACATTATCGGCTTTATCCTAAAAGCGAATTTTGTCTACCAGTTCCATATCTAATTTTTGATTGTTTAAGATGAGCAGCCAATTCAATTTAAACATCAACCTTCAACTCTTTGACGACGGCTACAAAAGAAACAAGAAAATCAGATTGCTTACCATATTTGACTAGAAAGATGGCATGACACTGATTCCTTACCTACTGAATTAATGTAGTATATTGACAAAGATCGGTCTCAGTTCTCATTTTTGGTAGTTGCAGCTTCCAGAAAGAGAACAAGGGGTAGATAAACAAGTTTAATGCCTCTTAACGTTGAATAACAAGAGCAGCTTGAAAGCCTAAGTACTTTTTGGTCGCCTCCCTTCTGTATCCTTCCCTTTCATTTTTTCCAGCTAACATCTATCGAGAAGGGAAGAGAACATTAAACAAGGCACAAACTCATTTGAGAAAAAACACAAGGATAAGCCGAGAAAGGCCACAGGGAATACGAAACTCTGTGATGCACAGGAACTCAGACATCCTTCTCCAGAAAACAACAGGACAGTCTGAATATTGTTGAAAATGTCAATCCTGATGGGTTCCTGCTTATACTCTATTGAGCAACTTAGGGCCATCTTAGGGATGATACAGAAGGAAAGAATTAAAATACCGTGCCTGATGAAAGAATGAACAAAATGGGGTGCAGAAAAATTAGGATGCAGTCTGCACTGCACCCAGTTACAAGCAAATAAAGAATCCAATTCCCTATTTTACATTTGGAAAGTTTTAAATTTAATGGGAAAAATCCCCGTTTGTAGAATCACGCGATTGTCAACTTCAAGTTCTGGTTCGAACCAGTGGTGATTGAGGGATGGGCGAGTGAGGGGACATAATGCAGGGCGACCTCAACACATCGTCCATTCTTCGGAACGAGAGTCTGAGCCTTAGGTCGCTCTGCCAGCACTTCTCCTTCCTGTTCGGCTTATTGCCATTCTTCAGCACAAACTCTCGGATTCGTGCTAAAGCAACCTTCGTGGTCTCCTCATTCATGTTGGCAATGCAAACTCTGAACCATCCTGGCTCTGAGCAGTGAAAGGAAGAACCCGGCGAGACATTGAGCTTGACATCGTTGATTATGACCCGCCACAGAGCCATCTCTGCCTCTACGGTGCTGTCCATCAGGAGCCCCCTCAAATCCATCCATAAGAAGAGACCCGCATTGCCGTTCAAGCACTTGATGCCTACCTGACGAAGTCCGTCAGTGAAATCATTATGCCTCGTCGCTAATCTCCCCGCACTCTCCAACAGGAATTTCCCGACGAACTGATCGTCCGATAACATGGATGCAATTAGGTACTGAGTTTGGGAGGATACTAGACCGAAGCTGGACATCTTTCGGCCGATATCCACCACGGCATCATTGTATGAATACACAATCCCAACCCTGAAGCCAGGGAAACCCATATCTTTTGAGAGGCTATAAATTATATGCACGAGGTTGCGATTGTATTCTTGATCTTCCTCGATTATCTCTGCGATGCTTATGAAATCAGGCTGACGAAAGACTGTAGCAGCATATATCTCATCACAAATGAGGTGGATGTTCTTCTCGTTGATGAAGCTCATGGCTTCTCTCAACGTGTCTCCGTCTAAGATGGTCCCTAGTGGGTTTGATGGATTGGTTATGAGCAACCCTTTTACGGTGATATTGGCCTCAACAGCTTTTGCGTATGCTTCTTCCAAAGCCTTCCTGGTGACCTTGAAATTGTTAGAGCTGTGACAGACCACCGGGAGAAGCCGCGCTTCAGTCCTCCAACACAAATCTCGATCAAATCTGCAAAAAGATAATTTTGTTTTATTTTTCAATTAACTTAAGAAGAAACGAGTTGTCATTCACAAAAATATAGGTTCTGTTTCACCATTCATGTTTAAACTCGGCCATGAAAACTCTTCTTTGTTCTTCTTGGAGAAACATAACAGTCTTATGTGAAACTTTTTAAGTCTTTATCCCAAAAGCTTACTAACAGAGATGCCATATTGAGTATTGAACGTTTTCAACACTCTCTAGCGTGAAAACCGAACCTTATTCAATGCTTTCGTTCTTTAAATTCACCCGATTCACTCACCAGGTCATTTTTGGACAGGTCAGATTAACTTTGAGATGAACAAAAGTCATAATCAGTCTTTAGACAACCCTTAAAAAGCAGTTAACTTAAGCATGTTTTTTTGCAGGAGTAGAGATAGCTAAAGGCCCTAATCTGTCCCCTGGAAGATGTATCCAAGAACCATATTGAAGAAAAGGACTTTCACTGTTCAGGGAAGATTTAGCCTCTAAAAATGGCCTCATCTGTTTTGTCCCTACATTGTAAAGAATTCTCCCAAAACGGTACCCGATTTCAATTATTGTCAAGAGCCAGAGGTGACAATACACAGGAAAAAGGCAGGTCCTTTCGGCCATAGCGTTTGGATGGTGACAATGAAATTTCGAGGCAACTTGCCCTGTGTCTTAATTCAGCTCCCCTAGTTATCATTAACTAAATCAGGTGCGGGCCATATTGACCAATAACGCTTGCCGGTCGTTGACCTTGCCGAAGTATTATGGATACTGTGAAAGAGATGGAGCGAAGCAAAACAGCTGGAAAATGATCTAATATATCTTATTAGGATTGCCGACATCCGTCTTTGAAGACGCACACGGACTAAATTTGGTGTAAAATTCCCAAAAGAACAGTCACATGGCAAGCATAATGAGGCAACCCAATCATTTTCTCATTAATAAGATCAGTTTTGTGTTGTGATTAATAAAGAACACCGAGAAGCCGCATCATATGGATTATATAATTTTTCTTCCCAGTGGTAGCCAAGCATTATTTTAATCTTTTCCATGCCTAAGCTGGAAGGTGCTGCCCTCTAGTCGAATCTCCAATAATGTGAACAGTTGAAGCGCACCTAATCCCATCAGTTTTGCATTCATCATATTAACTAAACCCGTGATGTATTAGCTTGGAAAGCAGAAAATGATGCGAGATCTTACCCTGCATAGTAAGGGGTTGGCACCAAGAACGCATCGCCAGGATCAGCCAGGCAGAATGTGATCATCTCGTGAGCTCCTGTGGCTCCCCCGCTCATGACAATCCGGTCGGGATCAAACTTGACCTTGTCCCCCCTCACTCTCCCCATGAACTTCGCCACAGCCTGCAAAAGATCATGGCTTTAAAATTCTATCCGTCGTCAAGCTCTCATATTACTTTCGCACATCGATTAATGATGTAATGTATAGATTTGGTTACTGAAAAAGAGGAGCGGGACAATGAATTTGATTCGCCCAAACGTACGTTTCTGAACTCGGGCAAGCCATGATAGTCCTGAAAGAGGGCAATCTCCCTGAACTTGTCCACTCCTTTCCTAGTGCAGATGGAGGCTTCTGGGTTGTTGACGAGCCATTCTTGAACCAAGTCGAAACAGAGCTGAATATTGCAGAAAAAAAAGAAAGTTCACTTTCCGAGCTTTCGGCACAAGACCCACACGTCGAAAAAGAGGAACTACGAGCAAGTTCTTTTTTTATTCCTTTTCTTTTACCTGATGTTCTGCAAGACCCATTTGGATGACACCATGGGGTTTTTGCGTAGGATGAAATGGGTCCTTGTCGTAGGCCTTCCACCCATCGAAATAGGGAGACTTCTCGGCATGGCCATCGTTGGTTGCTTTCCGAGACAACAGTGGCTTTCTGTTGCTTGAAACGTAACCCATCGTCTTCAAAGAAAAAAGGCTTGTCGGGTTTTTGACTCCGGTTTCTGACTTGGTAACTTATAATATAGCAAGAAAGATGGACAAAGACGAAGGAGGAGTTTGCCGGAAAAGAGCACGAGATTGTTGTAGAGAGGAGCAAGAGAGGAAGTTGAGTGATCCCTGCCTCCGGAAATGGAGTTATATATATAGATATCCACACACACGAAAGCGCTGGGCTAGACATGAGCAGTGAGTGTAAGGGAAGGTTCTTGGAAATTAAGAGAACCCCGAGTTTGGTCATAATCCTCTGGTCCACGAGGCCGGTTTGAAGGGTTGAGTTGGATGGTTGCTCCGACCGCGAGTTTCAACGCTTGAGCGAGTACTTTTGAAATACCGCCCTGGACGCGGTCCATTATGAAGATTGTGTTGAAGTGTCTTCCAAGGAAAATCAGGGAAGAAAACTCTACAGTCGTTGTGCCTCGCGGGTTATTGTATCACGTGTAATCAATGCTTTGAGAATTAGGTTACTGTATTGTGCATAAGGTTGCCAAGTAGCCTGAGGACACTGGGCGACATGATGTCGACAATTGTTAGCTATATGTTTTTATTTTCCGAATGTAGACCTTAGGATGCATTTACTTCCGGAAAATCGGATATTACCAGGGAATATTCCCTTTTTTTTTAATTAAAGTAATTTCGGAAATGATGGTTCATTCTCCTATAATTTGGATAGACCTTTCAAATGAGCAAGAATTAATTTCCAATTGTTGCTATTGAATTTTTTTTTTTTCATTGGCTAGGAAATTGCTATTGAAAAACTTAAGACGTACCTTCCAACAAACAAATCCAGCTCTAACACAAAACCCCAAGACCACGACACCCCGCCTAGGGACCTTGCACTAGGACCTTGAGGGACAAACCTTGGACCTTACAGTCTAGTCTCGGACCGTATGCCTAAATCGGAGACCTCGATAAAAGAGCTCGAGAACCCGGTGTGAGCACCTAGGACCCTAATGAATGGGCCCTAACATATCGAGTCTTGGTTCTAGGCAACTAGAAGTTGGGGATAGTGGTGAAGATGTAGTTGAATTTGGAAAACGAATTCCAATTATCATGATGCTTTACGACACTTAAGCATATGGTTCGTGAAAATATTTTTTAATTCATTTATTTTTTAAGAGATAAAAAATAATAAATAAGAAAATATTTTTGAGTAGTTTTTCTTTTGTCTAACAAGTGGATCCTTTTTAAAAATTGTACAGTCTCTAATCAACCATAAACTTACTATGCGGCTGGCAATTTAATTATAAATTATAAATTTTGTTAATTTAGTAATAAATCTTTGCAAGAAATTTCAATATAGTCCTTTCGACTAATTTTTACTAGAAGTGGATGACGATTCACTCATCACAGGTCACCATACGTGGCACGTCACTATGTCGGCGGTTTTCGGCAAAAATTGATTAAAAGAACCACATTTGCATTTTACACAAATGTGTAGGATTAAATTGGTAATATTAGAAAGTCTGATTGAAATAGTATTCGTACGGTAGAGGTTTAGGACCAATTGAGCGATTTCCCTGATGCTTGTATATAATGCTTCGTGTTATACAAATAAGTCCTTATGATATAATTTTGTGCGAGTGTTTTTCCTAGCGATGAAGATGCATGTTTGGGGATCGTATCAAATTTGGCTTCCCCCGATCCTTTACTCGGTGGGGAACGAATTGTCACATTGTTCTTATGTACCACGGTGCACTCGGAGATTTTCGCGTTGGAAGAGAAACTTCTGATTCATATGCACCACGCTTTCGGCGGAAAAGGCCACGATCACCTGTGGAAATCTACGTGGAACAAGATTGAATGTTCACCGTCCTTCCTGCAGCTCAAAGTGAACTATATTCTGTCCTTATGTCTATGGGATCATAACAATTTCCATTCTTTTTTTCTTTTTCATAAGAACGTAAAAGTTCCCAAAAATTTACCCCCCTTGAAATTTCAAATAATATAACCAAATCTTGAAACATAAGATTTAAGATGTGTGGCTAAAGAGAGAGTGACGGTCACTATCACCTCCGGCTGTAGTCACAAGCCATATGGTTGCTCTGACCAAGGCTTTGAGGTGGTCACCAAATATGATCTTAAAAGATTCCACATCAAGTTGGCATAACCAAAAAACCATATTAAAATATAAATTCAAATTATGTGAAATCAAAAGATTTCTAGATCGGCATCTCGTGACATTGTCATGTTGTCAAAATCCATACTTGAGAACGATGGGTAGATATCTTTAAAAAGTATAATGACTATTTTAATAAAAAAAGATAAATGGATAATTTTAAATTTCTGACAAAAAACATAAGAATCTTTCATGATATTATCTCTTCATCTAGCACCCAAGCGCAAGCCCACCTCCTCTTTGTTTTTTGTTTTTTTTTTGGTGGAATGCCCACCTCCTTTAAAGACTTGACAAATGAATATCATTCTTTTGGCACTTGCACACATGAAATGTGCGCACGAAATCAAAGTAAACATAAACAAAATGATGGCAGACCAGGAATTCGAAAGTCCATCCCTCACCGCCTCGTGTTATAACCGGTTGAATTGTACATTTCTAGACTGGTCTAGTTGCGATGGCAGAGGAAATTCTTCGACCCAACAACCCTAACATGTCTGCTTACGAAGGAAGCGAACTTTGGACCACGCGAAAGGAAAAAAACACGACAATAGTCATCTAAACAACATTTATTTCCTAGGTGAGCTCTCATCTGGTGGTCGGATCATTCTTGGTCTTCCTTTTGACCGGTTCAGTTCTATTCTTTAGGTTACGATTTTCCGTCAAAGTCAGGTGTAGAAGGAGGACTCGTGCCCGTGGAGGGATGAGAAGTTCGGATCCTACACGCACTCTCTCCGCCCAAACGAGAATCAAAATCGTGATTTGCTGCAACAATCCACACTTCAATTTCTACGACAATACCATTTGATAAATTGCGGGTGATAATTTCATTTCTCTCTAAGTAGTCTTCGGCTTTGTTGGTAGAAAAGCATTTCAAAAAACTTGTTTCTCATGCTTTCTCATATTTCATATTGCTTGATGAGTTATATTACTCAATTTATTAATAGGTTCACTATACTACCTTGGTAATAATAAGGAAAATGTATTGGACTCACATGCATGAGATTGGGCCAAACCAAGTGTAAGATTGGATTTTGCCTTAACTTGCACACAAAATATAACCCGATTTGAGTCATCTTTTTATTAAATATTTTGTTTCATCTCGAGCCCTCATCCGGAAAAGCTTATTTACATGTAAATAAATTTCGATGCTAAAACCTGAAGATGAATCTCGGGTCCGAGATGAAGGGCTATTGCACCAGATGACTGCAGATTTTTTCAAGAACCTATATCAAATTTTAGGGCCCAGGGACTTCCTTCCGGTATTAGATAAAATTCCCAGCTTGGCACCTGATGAAATGAAATAGTACTTAATAGATGAGGTGGCCATGGAAGACGTTGAAAATGCTGTTTTCCAAATTGGCCGCATTGTCACGACCAAAAAAAAAAATTAGGCGACTGAGTGTACCTGCTCCAGACGGATTTAATGGGAAGTACTTTCCGCATCACCGACAGGAACCATAGGATGATGTAAGTGCTGACGTATTATTTTTCTCCATTTGTTTTGTATGAAACAGAATTGAACATGACCCTAAGTACCTTGGTCCCGCTCCAAACCCTGAGATATTGGATAAATACCGTCCCTTGGACGTTTGTAACTTTTATCGTGACCCTCCCAACACAAGAAATGACAGGTTTGGAAGTAATGTCGAGTTGGAAACAATAATTTTTAATTAGCATAAATTCTTTCAAATCCTTATTTCGCGTGACATAAAGATTTACATTTCAATTCAATTAACTTATGGGAATTCTATATGAAAAGTCACAAATAATTTATTGGAGTCGGCTAAAAACATCACATACAACCACAAATCTAGAGTGGAGACTTGATTAATATTTAATTAGTGCCATTTCAGTATATAAACTTGAATATTTTATCAACTAAAATGTCCACACTTTTCTTGTCCAATTATGAATCCTAATGTTTTATTTATGAGTTCTAAAGTTCTTATTTGGTAAGTGTCCATACAATATTTTTATATATTTTCATAAGACGTAAGTCTTTGCTTTCCTCGTCATTAGAGTCACTGCCGACATCATTAGCAATGACAACGTTCTTACCTTTATGAAAGAACCAATAATGCTCGCCATCAGAAATCACAGTGACCTCATGGAGGTCATCACTGGCCACTACGCTCTGGATGTTTTGCTTATGGTTCTTGATTGCTACTGGAAAAGGAGAAAAGTCACAAAAAGAAAAGAGAAGCTATGAGTGGCGTTAACCTTTCTTTTTTTGGGGGGTGGGTGGGAGAAAATATTGGGTGGGTCTTACCCTCCACGTAGGCGTAGGGTAAGACCACTCAGCGATCGACACATGGCTCCACATAGGCGACGGCGTCAGAGGTTTAAAATTTGCGCGGCACGCTCCTGGGGCCCACCACTCTGACGCTCTCTCTCCTCTGCTCTCCTCTGCGACCTGTCGAATCGTCATCTCTCTCCTCTCTTTCCCCGTTCTCCCCGTTCTCCGTTCCGTTTTGCGGGAGAACAAAAGTCGCAGGTCTTCTCTCCGAATGTTCTTCCCCCTCCTCTGCTCTCTCCCCTCCGCTGGTTGCCCGCGACGCCTCCTCCGCTGGTTGCCTGCGACGCCGACGCCGAGCCCTTTCCACCTCCGCCGACGCCTCTGCTCTCCTCCGCTGGTTGCCCGCGACGCCGACGCCTCTGCTCTCTCTCCTCCGCTGGTTGCCTGCGACGCCAACGCCGACGCCCTTTCCACCTCCGCTGACGCCTCTGCTCTCCTCCGCTGGTTGCCCGCGACGCCGACGCCGACGCTGACGCCCACCTTCGCCTCCGCTGACGCCTCTGCTCTCTCTCCTCCACTGGTTGCCCGCGACGCCGACGCCCTTTCCACCTCCGCCGACGCCTCTGCTCTCTCTCCTCCGCTGGTTGCCCGCGACGCCGACGCTGACGCCCTTTCCACCTCCGCCTCTGCTCTCTCTCTTCCGCTGGTTGCCCGCGGCGCCGACGTGATGTATGACCGACCGTTTCTGCTTTTATTCCGTTTAGTTGCTGGTAGGGAGAGATTCAATGGCAGAGGCCATTGTCTTGAGATTCCTTGCTTTACTGCATTGTTTTGAGAGTAGGGCTTTTTAAGTAGCTTGCGAAGCCCGAACTCGATGATGTTTCTTACTTTGAGTCGTTAATGCTTTGTTTCTGGATGTTTGTTCATTATCGTCGGTTTTCTCTGTGAGGAGCTCGTGCCTCGAATTGATCTGATCATGCGGGAGTTTCCTCCGGTTTCAGGGAGGATGCCAACAACACGCTACGGATAGTCGTGGCTACGGACTGTCATCTGGGCTACATGGAGAAGGATGAAGTGCGGCGGCACGATTCCTTCCAGGCATTTGAAGAGATCTGTTCTATAGCTGAGAAAAAGAAGGTTTCAAATCATAATCCTGTTTGTCTTATTTGCCACAGTTTTATCACCTTGCCATTTTACACTTTTTAAACTAGTCCATGGAAGGTTGTACTTTCTTCTTCTGCATGGTACATCTATCGTGGCCTGTAAATATTTCCAATTGCTACTGCTTATGGCTAAATATGCTGGATCAAGTAGCAGTTATCCATCGAGCCAATAGTCTGCACTTAATTAATGGCACAGATGCTATATCTTGCCTACCTGGAAAAAGGATTGAGGATATGCATTCACACTCGCATTATAGAGTTTGTTGTTTACTTTTGAGACCAATAGTTGATTCCTAAATCCTGAGTCTTTCTCAAAATAATTCTTGAATGAAAGTCTCTTTGGCTACTCGCATATGTTATCCATTTGTCTGAATTATTGGCATTTGCTGTGCTTCTATCAGGTGGATTTCTTACTTCTAGGTGGTGATCTTTTCCATGAGAACAAACCCTCAAGATCAACATTAGTAAAGGCCAATGAGATTCTTCGTCGCTATTGTCTCAACGACCGGCCGGTGCAATTTGAAGTTGTTAGCGACCAGACCGTAAATTTTCAAAATATGTAATTACTGTTTCACACATGATGGCTCTGTTTGTTTACTTGTTGGAGGAATGGACGATAATGAAGGACATGCTGCATGATTTAATTGTAGCAACCTTGTATTATATGAGAGATGAGAAAAAGTTGAAACCAACTCCCTCAAAAAAGAAAACAAAAATGTACGATATCACCCTTTTGTGCTGAAATCAAAATTCTTGCATCCATCTGCACCAATTTTCTGTGAATGAATTGTACATATATTTTAGGTGTTGGTCTTATGTCTATAATAGATCACTCTTGTCTTCCCAGGTTTGGCCATGTAAGTTATGAAGACCCTCACTTCAATGTTGGCTTGCCAGTCTTCAGCATTCATGGAAATCATGATGATCCTGCTGGAGTGGTATGTGATGAGTGGTCAAATGCTTGGTTTGATAACTTTCTGCATGTCTGTCATGATTGTGGAAAGGTGCAAAAAGCCTAAGTTCTCATCTAAACTGAATGGCGAAGTAAGAGCAAATTTTCCCCTAAAAAGTCAGATCAGGCGTAGTAAAGCTTTGATTCTCAAGGGTATATTGCATTTAAACATTCTTTATCATCTTACCAGCCATTGAAATTGTCCGTCTTCCTGATCTGTAGCACAATTTGAAGATTCTGAGCAACTTCGCCCTGAGGAGCTAAATCAACAAAACATAGAGGTGCTTGTTGCCGAGAATAATCTGGTAATCCTGATTCTTTTATGCTTTCTAAATGAATTTTTCATATTGTATAAATCTCTTATGGCCACCAATGAAATCCATAATAATAACACGTGCTTTGCGTTGTGATTTGTTGTTGCACACACATATTTTAACTTCAACTGTAGTTTAATTGAGTGTATTGTTATGGGTAGAATGTTAGAAAGATATGCTGATAATTGTTATCAGTCTCTTAGTTTTCTTAAGGTCTGTATATAGTTTAATATGCTGTTATGCCTTGCAGAAAATGGAGATACTTCCAGTCAATTATCTGGATAAAGCATTACACGAATTTGTCAATAAGGATGATAAAACGGCATTTTATTCTTGCGTGCAACTAAATCTTGAAGAAACTCGTGTAAGTATCATACCCTGTTTTTGTTGTTGCGGAGGCATCACTCTTAAGTTGTCAGTTCCTCATGCTATAGTGTCAATGTTATGTTTCTGTTATGCTTCTGTGTTGATACTTTTTTGTTTATGAACATGTGCAGAACAAAATTGCTAGGGATTCCGACACCTTGAAATGCGAGGAGGAGGATCGTGGGAATCGGCAAGCGAGTCGTTGACGATCAGCGACGTCCACAGATTTGAGCAGAGTTTTGTTGCCTCGATAATTTAATGAACTACCATTAGTTTCATGAAATTTTCTTACGGTTTTGGAGTGAAGGTTCAAAATTCACCTAAAATGTACTAACTCTGCTAATATCTGCTAGACTTCTCAATTGCTAAATGCATTCTTTGTGAAGATTCCTGATCTTATTTTATTTGTTTCTTTTCTTTGAGAATCGATGCTCTAAGTCTTCATCTTGCTCTAATATTCCAAACACTCTTTCAATATCATTTCTGAAGATGTGCTGCAAATTTATGTAGGATGACGAAAAGGACAATTTTGCCATAGTATTTGCAGCCATGGGAGTGAACATGGAAACCGCACAATTTTCTGAACGTGACTTTGAGGAAAATGGGTCAATGGAGAGAGTGACCCTTTTCCTTAATCTGGTGGGGTAATATACCTTTTTAGGGGCAGAAACTATAACTACAAAACTCATCCCGCTTTCCACTGATGCTATGGAAACCTGTTACTCCTGTGTATCCAAGGTTGATTAAAAAATGGCGGAAGCGGAGATGTTCGCATTCCAGGCGGAGATAAACCAGCTCCTGAGCCTGATCATCAACACCTTCTACAGCAACAAGGAGATCTTCCTCCGCGAGCTCATCAGCAACTCCTCCGATGTACGTCTCCTCCACCTCGCTTTGAAGTACTAGGTTGCCTTGTTCAATGTCTTTTGTCTGTTAGGTGTTAGTAATGGCTTGCAGGCTTGAAGATCAGAGAGATTTATGTTTGCTTGAAGTAGTTGTTCGATGCCTGGTGAAGACTTAAGAGTGTCATTTGTAGTTGATTGGATGGCTCTGCCTTAGGCATTGTTGAGAAATAATCGTGATCGAAATGCGATATTGTGATGCTGAAGGTGATATATTGATTATGATCTGTGATTAGTTTGTGTGTACTTTAGGCGTTGGATAAGATTAGATACGAGAGCCTCACAGACAAGAGCAAGCTCAATGCGCAGCCTGAGCTGTTCATTAGGCTGGTGCCGGACAAGGCCAACAAGACCCTTTCGATCATTGATAGCGGCGTTGGCATGACTAAAGCAGGTAATGTAATTGGCTGATAGAGATTGATCAATTTTCTTGCTCGCGTCTTTTGGCTATGGCTATGTTCCTACGCGATAACGGTAACTGTTACGCTGAGTTCATTTAAGTTGTGAGACTGTTGGTAGATATTAACGTCTGAGATGAATCTACAGATCTTGTGAACAACCTGGGTACGATTGCGAGGTCGGGGACAAAAGAATTCATGGAGGCATTGCATGCGGGAGCTAATGTGAGCATGATCGGTCAATTTGGTGTCGGTTTCTACTCTTGCTTATTTGGTGGCTGAGAAAGTCATTGTGACTACTAAGCACAATGATGATGAGCAGTACATCTGGGAGTCCCAGGCCGGTGGTTCCTTCACCGTTACGAGAGATGTGAGTGGGGAGCAACTCGGCAGAGGGACCAAGATCACCCTCTTCCTTAAGGAGGACCAGGTGAGTTCATTTATGGTTGCTTTTATGAATTGGTGGAGAAGATTTACTATGGTTTTGGATGATACATGATGCTAACAGTGTCACGTCTCTGTTTTCCTCAGCTGGAGTACCTGGAAGAAAGAAGGATTAAGGACCTTGTGAAGAAGCACTCCGAGTTCATTAGCTACCCAATCTATCTATGGACTGAGAAGACAACCGAGAAAGAGATCAGTGATGATGAGGATGATGAGCCCAAGAAGGAAGAGGAAGGAGATGTTGAGGACGTCAATGAGGAGAAGGAAGAAAAGAAGTCCAAGAAGAAGAAGAAGATTATGGAGGTTTCTCATGAGTGGCAGCTCATCAACAAACAGCTCATCAACAAACTGAAACCCATCTGGCTGTGAAAGCCAGAGGAGATCACCAAGGAGGAGTATGCTTCCTTCTACAAGAGCTTGACCAATGATTGAGAAGACCATCTTGCCGTGAAGCACTTCTCTGTTGAGGGGAAGCTTGAATTCAAGGCTATTTTGTTCGTCCCAAAACGTGCTCCGTTCGACCTCTTCGATACTCGCAAGAAGATGAACAACATCAAGCTCTATGTTAGGAGGGTTTTCATTATGGACAACGCAAGGAGCTCATTCCAGAGTATCTTGGATTCGTGAAAGGAGTTGTCGATTCTGATGACTTGCCCCTCAACATTTCTCGTGAGATGCTGCAACTGAACAAGATTCTGAAGGAAAAATCTTGTCAAGAAGTGCATTGAGATGTTCAATGAGATTGCAAAGAACAAGGACTTAAAAATCTATTTGATGCTTGAAAGTGTTTACTTATTTAGTCATTTGATGATAATATTTCGTATTTTAAGTGATTAATTTTATAATAGTATTGTGAATATTTATTTGTCAATGATTATGGAGTTTCATATAACAATGTCCACCAATACTTATTTTTCGTTAGAAAGTTTTCATACCAATATCTACTTAAACAATGCTGATGAGTAGCACCAAGATGTGAATTAGTAGTGAAGCTGCAGGGCATGAAAAGATGAGCGGCGGACATTTTTTCCACATTCATATCATATTTGGATCTAATTCTTATGTTTAGTAGTGAACTCAAGTGCGAAAGGAGTAGGACATCACAGATTTATCAATCATTCTCCGCAATTTAGTCATTGATTACTTGATATTATGATGTCGTAATGATGGACAAATGTCGCATTAAATCATAATCGGGCTTAGAATTTAAGCTTTGATGTACACTCCTAAGTCAAAATGAAGAAATTAGATTTGAATGTTCAAAAAAATATATTAATACACAATTATCACGCACACATAAATGCTTGATGGCAAATAAATGCTAATTTTACATATAGGGCGGTCGACCAACAACTCGGAAAGTTTTGAGCGGAAGGACGATCTTTAGAATATTTTACCATTTCAACGCCGAATCCTCCATTAAAACTTGCAAAATGAGTATTCAACATCTCAGCATATGCCCATATGAGTATTAGCAATTCGCATTAACCATACTAAACACAACTAGATTTCTCAATGCACACATCATGATGGAAAGAGCCAAGTCCAAGCAACGAGCACGATAGATACCATTGCAAGATGAACCTTCCGCATAAGCTCTCAAAATTTACATAGCCTATCATTGCCAATAGCACATTACTCAAGAAACTCAGAAATGGGGATTCCGCCCTATAGCCATAAGAGATAATCCCGTGCAAACAGGAGCGACTCTGGCATCCTCTTAACCATAGCAAGAGCACGGTCCTCAATCAAGAAGCAATATAGGTCAAAGTTTAATAAATGCACTGCCTCTGGCCATGGTACGGACGCAACATGCGAAAAGCACTGGTGACAAGGCATGGAACCATAGTATCTCATCTTCTCAATGCACCGTAGTTTCTCGTTACCTAGGAACCAAAAACAGAGCTGTCAGTTCCAACTGTAAAGCATTGACATTGCAAACAGGCTCTCCACTTATCCACCTTAATGAGGTCCATTCAGATAAAGAGACAAACATAGAATTTCAACTGTAGTTTTAGATGCATCATATAGGGAGACAATGGAGCTTAATGAGTGAAACATTTTCAGCCGTACTTATATCTCTCTATGGAAAAAAAAAAAAACTGTAGATACAGAAGCATCACATGAATCAGGTTCTTCATTCATTTATGTATCTCCATATAGTGAGGGATTGTAAAGGACATGCCATTAAAATATGAAATCACTTGGCATGCTAATGACAGCCTCATGGGCATCTAGGACATACAATGTACAAGTTTCATCATTTTTTGAATAAGACAGAGCTATAGAGAATGAAGTACTTCAGCTATTTAACTAATATGAGTCTCTTTTCTAAGTCAACAATGAAGATGAAATTGATTTCGGCAGAGAATTACTCAGCATTTCGCACAATTTCGTCAATCAGCAATTATGAGTCTGATTATTAAGCCTTATAAGCAAACAATAAGCAAAAGACTTCAACGCTTAGGACATTCATCTTCAAAAGCAGAGGGTAGACTTCATAGCACATATAGATTATGGGAAGAGAATAAATCACTCTCAAGACCATGAGAACTACTTACCCTGGTTTGCGACTTATTTGGTCTCTTTCCCACATCATCTTCATCATCATCGTTGTCATTATTGCTCAAGAGCAGTTTGTGAATTGAAGAATTGTCAGTTTTTCTGCCACGCTTGGAAGATGTTCCTGTACCTCTACCCCTTCCCGGTGGAGCAGCTCTTTTGCGTCCTTTTCTGTGCAGATTCTCATCACTTCCCTTTGGAGACAATAATTATGAGGAAATTCACAGTTAACATGAGGGAATGATAATTGGCCAAAAAAAGACCCCGCAACTTTGCTACAAGGCACAGTCAGACCAACAAAAGGAAATTCCAATCTAAAGACTGAATAAGCCCGCCACAGTCACATGGTTTTAAGATCAGTTGATATGAAATGGCCCTAGTTGGAACAAGACAATATTTACATTCAAACAGGCATTAATTTGGAATTGGTAACTCGTTAAGATCAAATATACATAAACTCAACAAGGTAAAGCAAACATAAAGATTTTCATGGTTGCCCGATTGTGGGAAACCATATGCTGACCCAATGGAAGAATCTATTTATAGGGAGAAAAGGCATTCTTTCTTACTGAGCTTTCCTCAGAATCCTTGCTCACATATCTTCCTGTTTCTTCACTAGAGGCAGAATTTAAATCGTCCTCATCATCAAGAATACTTCTGGCAGCATTTTTTGCAGCCCCTGCTGCAGAGGTGCTGTAGCAGGAAAAAAAAAGACAGAATTATCCCAAGTACTGATATAGAGGACTGCAGATTCAATAAGTAGAACACTGAGAGCTAGTATAATTCATCTACTATCTGCACACAAGACATAGATCTTCCATATACATGGCTTTATAAACCACTGGCAGCAAGAAAGGCATCCCATCATTTAAAGTGAAAAACCAATATAAAAAAGAAGTTTTGGGGGTACTGCAGACTCAATACAGATGCTTACGGACATCAGTCGATTTCACATCCTTGTTCTTTCAAAGGCTTAATTTAAGCCATAGGAAGCCAGTCATCATACACATACACACACAGTGAGCGAGCTATAACTTATATGCTATAATGCTGGCACTTTTCCAGGTATTAGTTTGTCCACAGATTACTACATTGCACTCTATCCAAGTTCTCTGAGTACAAAAGCTCTGCACATTCAATTTAATGATCTCAACAAATGGCTATCCAGATTGCCATTTGAAAATACCATCACTTAATTTAATCCATGCAGACAAATCATCACTATCAGAGAGCCTACCGTATCCACATATTACGCCAGACACTAATGCTGATTATTTCCCTGAAGCACTTCAATTGCAAAGCCAGATCACTTGAGGATGCAAATAATCTTTAGCTAGGTGATTCGGGATATGGGACATTGGAGTTTGACAACTTTAATCCGTAAGCTTGAGTTCATGACTACATCCGCTACTAACCTTTCACGACGGCGAGATACCAAAGCTGAATCAAGAGTAGTTTGCTTCAAATTAGCAGATCCTCTTCCCCTGCCCCTTCCTCTTGTAGAAGTTTTCCCTCTTACTAGATCTGAAGTAGCACGGGAGGATCTAGAAACTCCCAATGATGCTTTTCGGCCTCTGGTGGCAGATTTTGAGCCGAGTATCTCTGCTGTGTCCTCATCATCGCTAAAAGAAACTGTGCTTCCTATTCCTGCAGCACTCCTATTTCTAGCAGCCTGGGCAGAATTTAACACGAAAAATTTAGCACTTAATGGCTTAACAGAGAAACTCATAGGACAGAGACTAATATGCTTACATGTTAAAAAACTGACTCAGATGCAAATGAAAGAAGTAGGCCCCCCTCATATTTATATTCAAAAAAATAAAAAAGAGAGTCCAGTCTTGGCATGGGGACCTGCTTAAATTGCATGATCTCATGATTGAAGAATAAAAGTACAGAAAGAAAAGCATGGAAACCTCCATACTTAAAACGTCAATCGAATATCCCAAGGGAGAGTTTGGTTCTAGTGAGCGAAAATACTCCTATGACAATTATAATATATGGCATACGCAGGGCACAGCACACCACAAAACAAAAGGACAGTTCAGGAGAGAGGACATCCTCAAGTTAAAGGAAACAAGAAATAATAGGCAAAGAACCAAAAGCATTACCGTCATATCCAGTTGTGCTGACTGTTTCTGAAATTCTTTGATCACTTTGGCTTGTTTCGCAGGAACCATTTGCTGGAAGGTACAAGCAGGAGATTTAGATACCGGCTCAAACAAGTGGGTGTGTGCTTTTGTGTTTTGAGGAAACAAAGACTAAATGATAATGGAAAACAAAAAACACAAAAAACAAAAAACAAAAAAATCTGTACTAACTCTGAAAATCTCATCATGCATCTAGAGAAGGACAAGAAATCAAAAGCTCTTAACTGATACATAGTTTCCTTTTAGGGAGAAATTTCAAAAGTCAAGACTTCTCTGACGACAACCACGGCATATCACAAGGTCAAAATTCCACATGTTTTTCATTGAAGAAAGGCTAGTATATATGGCCCACACATCTTCTAGTTGGACATTCTAGTAGCATTATAATAACACTTACTGGACAGCTAATATTAATACCTTGTTCATTGCGACCATTGCTTTTGTTGCACCTTTCATTCCATTAGATATAGATGTGCTGGCATGTAATGCCTAAATGACGAGAAAGTAAGAGAGAGTTAAAATGTTAAAATGAAAATTCTCATCACCAGTTGTAATTTATGTAGGAGATAGACAAGAGTTATTACCTGAGTATGAGTCGCCACCCCTCTGATTTGAGCACGACTTCCTTGCAGGTTAGTTATCTGTTGTCGTAGACGCACAAGTTGATGAGCTAAAATTCTAGTTGCTGCCTGGTTCCATGGAGATGATTGTTCACCAAAAAAGAAATAAAATTATAAATAAGATGACCATGCTGTTAGATAATAACTTTAGGCAACAAAAGATTAGCTCATGGGCAGCTCTGTGGACTCAAGGAAGCTAGCTTGCAAATCAACAAGGAGAACTTGGCAGCAGTCCTCACTAATCTGTACAATTCAGGAAGTTTCCAACAATACAGAGAGCAATGCTGCTTATATATTAAACACACTAAACAGATTATAGATTTAAATAAACAAATGTGCCCAATGGGGAGGGAGATAACAGCCAGTTATCTAGGTTAATTAGCTTTTACACCTTTAATACATGAAGCAGTTTCTGTCAGAAGTAAAATATCTAGACTCTGGGCATCTTGCAATTATATGACCTTAATTTGACAGAGGTTCTCACACCATCTCTGTATTACTGAAGCCACAATACATTGTTATCATAAAAGAAAGTCATACATACAGCTCAATTTGAGCAGACACACAGATAAGCAGACAAAGCATGCAAGTTTTTAGAGAGAGAGAGATTATCACAAGTTATTAGAACTTTCTCATCTGCAGAAAGGAAAAAGTAGTGCACACGTTCAATGATATACCTTGCAGACCAACCATTTAGAGAAGTGGGCATACACATTTGCAATTAAATGTATACCATAGAATCAGATAAACAAAATTGATGCATGTTGGAATTAAATATTCTGAATTTACCACATATTACTGTTGCTCAATAATTTCTCTATCCAAACCCATAGCTAAGATTTATATTTTAATTGATGGCTGAAATAAAAGAGGAAAGTTGTATTTCACATAAGCTATGGCCAACACAGCTTGAAAGAGAGAGGGAGAGAGCGAGCAGAGCGACCTTCGTTCGCGGAGAGGGAGGCCAAAACGCGAGCAGGGGTTCGTCGGCGTCGGGGTTGCCAGCAAAGGCGCTCTGCAGAGGAAAGAGGGAGAGAGCGGAGGAGAGAGAGCAGAGGCGTCGGCGGAGGCGGAGGTGGGCGTCGGCGTCGGTGTCGCGGGCAACCAGCGGAGGAGAGAGCGCAGACGCGTTGGCGGAGGTGGAAAGGGCGTCGGCATCGGCATCGCGGGCAATCAGCGGAGGAGAGAGAGCGTCGGCGAAGGTGGAAAGGGCGTCGACGTCGGCGTCGCGGGCAACCAGCGGAGGAGAGGGCGCAGAGGCGTCGGCGGAGGTGGAAAGGGCGTCGGCGTCGGCGTCGCGGGCAACCAGCGGAGGAGAGAGAGCAGAGGCGTCGGCAGAGGTGGAAAGGGCGTCGGCGTCGCGGGCAACCAGTGGAGGAGAGAGAGCAGAGGCGTCGGCGGAGGCGGAGGTGGGCGTCGGCGTCGGCGTCGCGGGCAACCAGCGGAGGAGAGAGAGCAGAGGCGTCGGCGGAGATGGAAATCGCGGGCAACCAACGGAGGAGAGAGAGCAGAGGAGGGGGAAGAGAAGCACCTGCGCTTTTTGTTCTCCCGCAACGGAACGGAGAACGGGGAGAGAGAGAGAGAGGAGAGAGAGGACGTCGACAGGTCGCAGAGCAGAGGAGAGCAGAGGAGAGAGAGCGTCACTGGTGGGCCCCAGCGCAAATTTTGAACCCTCTGACCCGTCGCTTACGTGGAGCCACGTGTCGATCGCTGAGTGGTCTTACCCTACGCCTACGTGGAGTGTAAGACCCAGCCAATATTTTCTCGGGTGGGTGGAGGGGAATGCAGATGCTTCTCAGGCAAAAGTGTGCAGATCTTTTGGCTAAGAGGGGAAGAAAAGAAAGACGCTAAGAGTAACATACACACCTAAGCTTCTTTTCCTTCTCGTTGGCTCGAAGAAAAGAGAGAGAGAAGGAAAATTTAAGGGAGAGGGGCGAGAAGTGAGCAGCTTTCCGGTGGATTGTTTGATGTACGCTGAACTAATTAAAGAGACGGATCACTATACGTTATTTTTAGAGAAGAGAATATATTTTACTAGTGAAGAGGTAAATGTGCCAAGAAAAAACGAGGTAAAGTTGGTCTTTTTTGTTGCACCAACACATTTAGACTCTCTAAAGGTTAAATAAATGCACGTCAAAGAGAAAGGGACTAGAGAAGAGCAAGCCCAGTCTAACTAGAGAGATAGAATCTTCATTTTTGGTGGGCTCTTTTTACTCTAAGATCCTGTGCAAAGATAGTGGTGGCCTCCGGATGCTCGCCCTCTTGCGGCGGACGCACCACCGTAGGCCATGACCTCTACATCGCAGGTCATCAAGGCGCCAAAGCGCGCTACCACGAAGTTAAATCAAATGAACCAAGACTAGAACGACATGAAGATCTGAGGAACGAACATGGACGAAAGAACTAAGTCATTCATTGTTCACATAGATGTAAAGATGGCCACAAAGAAGAAGCAACGTATCATTTGTTTGGAGCTTTTTTCATCCCAAAACAGTCCTAAAGAACTGGCAACCTACATCTTCATTTGACTCGATGTCTTTGCTATCCTCTTTATCATATTAATCACCTACCCTTCAAAAGGCCACCCTCGATGAATATGTTTAGAGGTATTTACTCAAGAAACAACCCTAATGGCTCATTTGAAAAGACGGTTCGAACACGTCATCTTTTCCATTGCCCGAAAGAAGGATTGTCGATCAAGACCATGGACTCTCCTAAATCTATATCTCACGTGACATGAGATTTCTTTTGAGTTCTTACGACCTAAGTATTTCAAGCAGTCGCCACTTACTATTTAGAGTCAACTAGAAACCAATTGAAAAAAGAAAAAAAAAACATGAGAGCTTCATTTCAATTTCTATGAAACTAGAGATTCTAAGCATGAGAGTTTGATTACACTGATATTTCTATTGACATCCTTTTGGTAACTAACTAGTTGGTTGTTCAACTAAAATAGTCACACCCTCTTGATTATGGCGATTACGGTCACAAAGATCTTTCAAAGTCCCCAAGTGTCCATGCAATTATTTTTGCAGGGTTATTCTTATCAAAGTCTAAACTAGACCAAGCCTAATATAGAAAAGAAATTAACACACAATTTATTGAGAAACGATGTGAAAAAGTAAACAAGCCACTAAAAAAAATGTGATAAATAAACTTGAAAGTAATTATCTAAGAGCGAGAAAAAAAACGCAATGCAATGTTGAAATCCACTAAGCTCAGTTGCCTCTCAAGGTGTCGGCTCTCGTCCTTCCATTCACCGTCAATCAAACTCAAAGCATGCCATAAATCAGAGCAAGAGATCAGCAAAGTTCATTGCAATTCAAAATTCAATTTGCCTTGGGGTCGGCTTTGGAATCAATCATGCAATTCGATTATCCCAAGCCATCTCCTGATCCACTGGGCATTCGTTGATTAAGATTAGTGATAATAAGCCCCCACTTGTGTTTCCAAAGCGGAAGACTAACTCACTAATCACTAATTAAAGCTAATCAAGCCCACTAATATACCTGCTGATACGTGTTAGACCAAGCATTGATCTAATGAAACACATGCAGGCCCAGTTAAACATGCAATTAGGCCAATTGACCTTGGGAATCAAGAAAACAAGTGGTTGGCCACTAAGGGCAACCTCCCCTTTTTTTTCCAAAATCAAGTATGTATTTAATTAAAAGAAAGTAGACTAATTCTAGGACTAAAATCTAACATCCTAAATAAGGCTTACTTTCCTAACCAGATTTCTATTTTTTTTTTAATTTTCAATTTAAAAAATTATAACTTTTTACTTTTTTTAATAGAAATGGGACGGGCTCTTATGTTGAGCCTGGTTCACTCAAAGCCCAATTCCCCTGAAGCCCTCTCGTTTCTTTGTTTGGGACCAGCCCAAAACCAGCCCGAAGCCCAGCCCTACAAGCCCCCGACCCAACCTTCTACATTGTCAAATAGCCTGCACAACGGGGGCTGGCCATTTGCCTGGTCAAGCGGTGACGTTGTCCTCGGCCGGACCAGGCTCCGGCCGACACCACGTTAATATAGACACTAATCTCATTCCTCCATGGCCGGCACATCAGTCATCGGCTTCCATGGTTCTACCCTTAACAGGCCAATTAATTCCTTTCCCTCCTAGGAAAGGGTGAATGTGTGAATTTGAGGGACAAACCCTCTCATGGGTCTCGAACTCACAAGGCAAGGGATGTTGAATTCTCCGTCTCATTTTTCTCATGTGAGAAAGGGGACTATTTAGTTTTTAATGTGAATTTTGACTCTCACTTCCTGTAACAAAATAGGGTAAAAATTTGAGAATGAAAGTTAGAATAAAAAAAGAATAAAACCGGTAAGAAAATAAATCGTTTGAGCAAATGGATAGACCGAGCATACCTTCAATATCAAACGGACATGTCGTAGAAGCCCTCTCCTAAGAGTGCAAGTTCCACTTTTTTCGGTGAGGTTACTACTTAACCAAATACAAAGGATCCAAAGGAAGTTCAGGAACACAGATTAGGAGTTTTCGGTGGCATTAAGGCGTCATGTTTTCACGACCGATTATTTCTTCGTCCATAGATTTGTGTCGATACTTCGTAGCGTCTCGTGTCGGGGGCATATTAATGAGCTTTCGTCGTAAGGTCATCCACGACCGTCCTGTTTCCAGGCAACTGCGGCACCAGCAGCGAGGCTGATTCTAGAATTTGAGGCCATCGGCTCTCTCTCTCTCTCTCTGTGGATTCGAGGGGGGCGCACTGTGCAGAGGTTCTGCATTCACTCTTTCATGGGTTCTATCCTGGGCGACTTGCCGTCGTTCGATCCTCACAACTTCAGTCATTTCAGGCCCTCCGATCCCTCCAACCCTTCCGTGAGTTCCCCGTCTCTCTCTTGGCTCTTCGCCTTGTTCCCTTTTTATTTTTTGGGTGGCGTGTGCTACGTTTAGTTTCCCTTTTTAGTTTCCTCAATTTCTGCTGCTGCTATCGATGCGCGTGATTCTTTTTCTTGTCGCCGTCCTTAGTCTAATTCTTCGTGGTGGAAGATGATGAAGAATTTGCATAGGAGAAGTGAGGTTTCCTCAGCTTCCATGTCCGAACTGAGGGGTTTTTAGCAGTAGAGATCGTTTGATGGAGCTGGGTTCTGCCGTTTTGCGGCTTAAATGGGGCAAAATCACAACTTTGTTCCAGCTGAATGAGTTCTTGGCTTATATCTTAATTCTTCTAGTTGATTTTAGCCGGGTCTAGGATTCGGACTGATTGGAACGGTAATGCTTGTTCTTAGAGATGTGTTTTTATACATTTTGGACGCATTGAGTTCCTCAATTTCTGCTACCGATGAGAATGATTCTTTTCTTGTCTCTGTTGTTAGTCATTTTTTTGGTGGTGAAAGATGATGAGGAATTGCATAGGAAAAGTGAAGTGTCCTCGGCTTCCATGTCTTAATAGAGGGGTATTTATCAGTAGAGATCGTTTGATAGAGTTGGGTTCTGCACGTTTTGTGGCTTAAATGGGGCAAAATCACAACTTTATTCCAGCTGAATGAGTTCTTAGCTGATGTCTTAATTCTTCTAGTTGATTTCAGCCAGGGCTAGGATTCGGACTGGTTGGGACAGCAATGCTTGTTCTTAGAGAAGTGTCTTTATACATTTTCGACACATTGAGTTCCTCAATTTCTGCTATTGATGCGTGCGATTCTTTCCTTGTCTCTGTTCTTAGTCTATTTTTCAGTGGCCAAAGATGATGAAGAATTGCATAGGAGAAGTGAAGTGTCCTCGGCTTCCATGTCCAAACTGAGGGGTTTTTATCAGTAGAGGTCATTTGATAGAGTTGGCTTCTGCGCGTTTTGTGGCTTGAATGGGGCAAAATCACAAGTTTATTCCATCTGAATGAGTTCTTAGCTTATGTCTTGATTCTTCTAGTCAATTCTCGCTGGGGACCAGTTGGGACAGTGATGCTTGTTCTTAAGAAAGTGTTTTTTTATACTTTTTTGACGCATTGAGAATATGTTGCCTTGCCATGGCTTACCACATCTTATCTATCTTGTGATGAGATTTTTCTGGTCTTCTTGGCTCTGCCCTGCTCAAGTGCTAGTTCTAAAACCTGAGAAACACTGGGAATTAGGGCGGTCATGAGAAGTCTTTAGCACAAATTTTGCTGCTTATGTCATGTCCTTTGTAACAGAGCCATAAGCTTTAAGCCAACAAGCCATTGTAGTTTGGCCAGATGGGCACACAGCGCTGCATCTTTGTGACTGGTTTGGAGCATGGTGTTTTATAGTTTGTAGGGATGATTTGATCTTGAGGAAATGTAGAGTAACTTCTCCTTTGAAATTCTGGCAAATTAGTTGTACTTGTGCAGAATTCCTGAAGTACTTTAAGAAACTATAATCGCATAACAAGTTTCTGGTCTTTTGAATAAGTTTCCTTCTTGGTTTAGAGAATTCTTATGGTAGTTCTTTTCAAGATTAGGAGGTTATTTCAGGACATCAACTGATCTAAGCTACACCTATCAAAATTAAAGGGCCATACATTGTGTTCGAATTTAATTTAAGTTATTAATGACCGGACGGAACCAAGAAATAACACCTCATGTGCAGTTTGCTGTTGGCAATTCAGCTGTCCAACAAATGACACAGCTTATGTCTGGTGATTGGTGAATAAAGTGAGCTCTCTTCAATTCCTTCTAGGTCGAGGAAGCTAGATTTGGTTAAATCGCCTTGTGGATGACAAGGAACTCTTTGCTTTATAACCGATGTCTATTGCAGGAACGCTGTCTTGTTACTTTTTGATTGGAACAAGAAATAGCATGGACCCGAGATAAGATGATTTGAACATAGCTTTACTTACAATTTTCAAATGTTATGTGTAGAAAATGACGCCAACAACCTATCATCCCACCCACAGCAGGACTATTCCACCACCTGATCAAGGTAATAACAAATTAGATAGGCAACTCCAGCACTTTTTGCTCATTGAGTTAATGTTGATGTTGAGCTCTTTAGCTGATTGAGAAGAGAATGTCACTTTTATGTGGAAGATAAGCATTTTTTCCATTTCAGTTTTTGGAGATGTGGTTCTCATCCTCTTATTGCGATGACCCTGACTTGGTTGCAACTCCTTCCAGTGATAACTACTGAATCCAAAAATATTCTGATAAGAAATTTCTATCGGCGTGCTGAAGAAAAGGTTAGTCATTCATATGAAACCAGAATTTTGATAACCTACATAGCACGTGCCTCTCTCATGCATCCTTTGCATTTTGCATCCATAGACTACGCATGCTATGTGGATGAATGTTCACATGCATTTGCACTCTTCATTGGTGGATGTCTGCCTTACACACACACAAACACACAGATGCTTTCCATTGCTGATTAGTTTTTGTCAATATCAGATGAGACCAAAACGAGCTGCCTCTGAATTTCTTGCACAAGAACCAGGATGCAAGCAACCAAGGGCTTCCATGACCACCTCAGATACCCCATAATGAGCTTCTGCATCAGGGTTTGCGACATGAGAAGTTCAGCAGTCTGCACTCATTGAGTGTATATATACTGCTGTAATATCAGACTGGTGTGTAGGCTTGGCATCTGCCTATTTTAATGGTATGTGGTTGCTGACCTTGTGTCTGTTATTTGCTGATGCTGGTTGGTTTCTGTGAAGAAAGCGCCTTTTGGGGGATGCACAGCCTCTCCCACCGTGTACATTGGAAATAATCAATCCTTGATTTTCACTATCTCAATAAATATGTTCCAAGTACCCTTCGAGTGGCACAAAATCCAAGGGTAAAGTCATTAGTACAAAAGTAGTCATATTCGTACATTCATACTGTCTTTCCAGTAGAAAAAAGAAATCCATTTCTTTTTCCAAGAAAAAGGAATAGCTTTCATGTTACCGTGTCTAATCTGCCATTAGATTATGGATTAGTGTTTGCATGAAAGGTGTGCTTGACTGATGGCTTTATGTCATCTCCTTCCAGTTCATAAATGCTGCTCTTTTTCAAGTCTCAACTTTGCTCATCCGCTAAACAAGCATTTCAGATTAGCTTGTCCATGAACGGTTTATCTCAAGTTGCCTATTTCACCAACTTGTGCGAAATCTATGTTAGGAAATGGAAATTATTTAGTTCGAGTTTCTTTCTAGCAATGCAACGGATAGGGGAAGTAAACAAATTCTTATATCATTTATGTCTTTTGTTTGACCTTTTTCTTTTGGTTTAGTGATCAGCTCGATAACTTCTTATTAACACTCTCTACGAAACGTTAGTTTCTGAGATTTTGGAAAGGCGCAAGCCTAGGACTGTAGCCTAACCATAACCTGGAGAAATTTTCAGTTCTTTGAGGATCATGTCTGTAGTATGATTACATGTCATCTCTGTGATCATTAAGTAGATGACGTTGTTTTCTTGGAGCATTTAGGATTCTCCAGGACACATACACAATGAAAGGTTTGAGATAGAACTGAAGGAGCTCTGGAACGGGCGAATGCAATGTCATAACGCTGCCGACATGTAGGTTTCACATCGTTTTATGTAATGTTTGGGTTTAAAATGGCAGGGAGGTTAAGACCCTTCATACTGCTCGTAACTTGCTGGTCAAGGTGAGTGCACCCGTCACCGTAGCTCGTCAAGAAATTATGGGCTCGAAAATTCGCTCGAAATTTCATATATCAAAGCGAGATGCATGCATCGAGAAGACAAGCAGGTTCAAATTCATGACATTGCTTTAGAAAATAGCAGCTCGTAGACTAGTACCGCTATGTCGGAACCATCAATGGTCATCTCATAGGGATGGATACCTCTACAGACCCGGAACCAAAATCCATTTTCAAGTGGTAAATTTCTCGAATTTGCTGTAATTTATCTAACCCTGCTGTGAGTTTAATTCTCTCTTTCTGGCCAACTCAAGATCAGAGAACTTTTGGACCTAAGTAGGTCCTAAAAAGGGAGGAGAAACAGGCAGGAGATTTGCTCTGACGTGGGAGATCTCGTAATGTCATATCCCGTATTTCCACTCACTCGAGAAGAAAAGCTTGAGTGGGAATCGAGGGGCCTACTGATGGTGAAGGTAGACACCGCGTCGGTATCTCGATGCTGGCTACCGTTGAGTAGGGAAGTATAGTAACTCTCCGTGCCTAGGTTGGGGTAGAGTGATGTTGAGGTCACTACAAAGTGAGCAAAGCTTCACTCAAGCCTATGAACCGGCTGCTCACTCCGTACCCCTGGTTCATAGGCTTCAATAATAACAAAAGCCATACAAGTTCATGGAGGGTTTTTCCCCAGACAACAGAAATGAGCAATAAGCAAAATAAGAAAACGGATTAGAACTTAAATTGCGGGTCTTGGAAATGCTACTGTTCATTTATAATGGCTTGTAGTAGGGTCCTCTGATGTCCCCAGTTCTGCTGTCCAGACGAGACAGTAATGTCCTCCACGAAGTGCGGCTTCATCCATTTCAACGACAACCTTGTCCCATGCTGCCAAAACCTCAAACCTCTTCGGCAGGCCCTGCTCGACCACCAAATCCCCTACATCCCATCAAGTCTCCTTTGCCAAAAAAATAAATATAATTTACAGGTGAATGCAAAATAATTCATTACGTTTAGCGGTTGAAACGGATATTTCTATGCCACATAAATTACAAGTAACTATGTTGAGTTTGGTTAAGAAGATATATAAAAAAAAATAGATGTGAAAGACCTTTAACAATATGGATGTAATTCACTTGTAGTTGTCGTAACTTGTAATTGATAATTTATCTTTATGTGTAATTACTTATCCGTTCGTAACATGCAATGTTCATTTACTAATTAACCGGTAGCATACGAAAATACCTCAAATCATAGTAAGTGACAGTAGCTATACTTAATAATTGTTCTCGATAATTGTAGTTATTCCATAAGTCATTGGAATGGTAAGTTAGTAACAATACTCCACGTCAATATCATAAAGTAATGTGCCTTAAAGTCTTGTAAGGTTGAATATCCCGAGCATCAGTAACTTTCCATGAAAAAAATTACTTGTATTAATCATTCCTCTTCATGATTATACGAGTAATTGTCTTTGTGCGTCGTAATCTTCCTTAATCCATGGTAACGTGACAATTTTATAGTCAATGGTTTTTCTTAAATGTTTGAGTTGCTACTTTTCTGAAATCACCCATCGGTTATAAGTAAAATGGAAGAAGGGAAAAGAAAACTCAACATATTTCACCTTTTTCTTTCTATAAGTAAAAATCTTAATATTATTAAAAATTTCGAATTAGTATCTCATGAAACATTTCCCTAAATGTTTGTTTGTGAGTTGCTACTTTTATGAAATCACCTAATGGTTATTAGTAAAATGGAAGAAGGGAAAAGAAAACTCAACATATATAACCTTTTTCTTTATATAAATAAAAATATTAATACTATTAAAAATCTCAAGTTAGTATCTCATGACACGTTTGCCTAAAAACAATATTCATCTTACAAAAAATTTAAAATTAATAAAACATGAAACATTTACCACAACCTAATTCTCATTTTATAGAAAATCTCAAACCAGTACATTATGACACGTCCACTCTAACTTAATTTTACGTCTCACAAAAAAATCCCAACTAATACCCCTAACCCAAATCTCTCCTTCCTTATAATGCACGCATGTCAACAAACACGGATTTTTCATGTCATATCATTCTTGTAGTGGTCTATCACGGGTGTTGCCATGGATAGGTTTTAATGGGATATTAGGTCAAATGCTAAAGAACGATAGATTTCAAACAAACATACCGATTTGAGAATTTTTGTGAGACGAAGGATCTGCTTGCTTGTAATTTGTTTCGAGAAATTGTTTTTCAACTTTTCGATGTTTAAATGATGAAAAACTAATTGATTTACTAGAAAACAATTTCCATAAACTAAATATATCAAAGCTTGCACTCGAAAATTAAAACTGAGATAAATGCGTCATGGATAAATTATTTGAATTTTTTTATAAAATGAAAATTAATTTGGTGTGAATGTAATAAGAGCATAATGAAAAAAGGGTAATTTATTGCGTGACAATATGTGATTTACTATAAGAATAAAAATCAATTATGAACTAAAAAAATCAAATTACAAAAGAAAAACATCAAAAAGAAAAAGTGGGAACTAGGAATTTCCAATGAACGCGCAACAACGTCAACTAAATCTGCCGGAAACACGTGTACACTCGGACCGAGTTTCGGTGCCAATATAAATATCCCGGATCGAATCTCGACCGGTCGTGACCGCACGCCCACCGATCAGCGATTCGCTCCACCGCATGCGAAAATCACCCTCCTTCTCCTAGGTTAGGTGGAGGGAACCCTGTCTCCAAACATCCTGCGGACTCGAAAGCATCCATCCCCGCCGGCAGAGAGACGGCTCTGGATCATCCGCCGAAGCAGGGAGGCGGAGGAGAAACCATGGCGGCGCCGGAAGCTCCTCTCTGCTACGTCGGCGTCGCTCGCCAGTCCCCCGCCTTTCGTCTCATGAAGCAAATGGTATGCCGTGTGCTTGTGTGTGTGCGCGAAAGCGCGGTTTTTTGTGATCTTTTCTTTGCTTATGAATGGATTTGAGGCTTGGGGAGTCGTAAAGGAGGGATTTTTTGGTTGTTTTGGGATGTTTTCCGTGGTGGGTTTTTGATCTTCTTCGGCGCGGTGTTGATAGGGGTGGGAAGAGGGAGAAGGTCTCGGCAAGGACAAGCAAGGGATCAAAGGCTACGTCAAGGTCAAGAACAAGCAGGACACTATAGGTTTGGGCCTGATTTTCCGTGTTCCATTTCGCTTTTGGTTGATGGCGATCGGGGTTTTCTCTTGTTGTTGTTCTTATTTTGTGTGTGTGTGTGTGTGGGTGGTGTGCTCGTTGGTTGACCTCGATAGGGGTTGGTCTTGAGAAGCCGAATGAATGGGCGTTCGACACGGCTCAGTTCGATAGCATTCTCCAGAGATTGAAAGTGGTAATGCAATTTTCCTGCCTTTTCATGTTTGCCATTTGTGTCCTGCTTCTTGCGGTGTTTAGTATTTGTTTTTGATGTTTCTAATTGGATTTCGTGCTCTTGCATGATGGTTTGCAGCAAGCAGCGAAACCCAGTGATGAAGGTAAGATAAGACGACCTTAATGTATGAAATTATGCTCAATAACTATGCTTTATAAATATATGGCATAAATTTGTGTTGCGTTTGTTTCGCTGGATTGTTTTTTGGGACTCGATTTGAGAAGCAATGCAAGTTAGTCAAAGTTCTGTGTTAACTTATTCCTGGCAGCTACTGAGAAGACAACTGAAGTGGAAAATGATAAAAATGACTCTAATGATGCTCAGGCCCCAGTGCCTAAGGCTACTCGAGCAAGGGGAAGGTGTGTAGCATTTACAATACTGCAGAATTGCTCTGCAGTGTCTGTATCTTTTTGTGCATATGAAGTGAACTCTCTTTTTAGTAATTTCGGCTATTCTGCTGTATCTTGATAAATAGGTATAAGAAGAGAGAAAGGGGGAAGCTTGTCCATGCTTATTCATCACAAGATCTTGAGGGAATTCTTGTACGTTGAAAGCCAAAGCTGTCCCTTTTATCTAATGTTTCTTGATTTGCTATCATGAATTGTTCATGAGGTTCAATTAATTGCCATGCATTTGAGTCCCTGTGTGCAACCAAGGACAAGCACCTTTTAGGAGGAGGCTCCTTCTAATCAAGAACAAACTTTTTATCATTTTATTTTGGACAAAGACTCTGAGTACAGAATTGCGATCAATCAAATATTGCAAAGTCCCGGTATCTATTACCGGTCAGAATTGGACCATAACGGAATTTCGGTCTATAGCGGGACCATAATATCAGATTGGGGAGGAAGATTAGAATTAGAGATTGATCAAAAAGCAAGGATATGGGCTTATATGAGTAGGAAACACAAAATATCTATTCTAGTTCTATCATCAGCTATGGGTTCAAATCCGAGAGAAATTCTAGAGAATGTTTGCTATTTCATAATGATACCATGAGTGCTTTAGGGCAACCCCAAGATATGTTTTCCGATACCGCTATACAATTACAACCCGTCTTTGCTCAATGGATACAAAACACCCATGCTTTGGCGCCTGCTGCAACCGTCCCGAAGCGGAAGTGAAGTAGAGTAGAGTAGAGGAAGATGAGCAATTTGAGAAAGGAGAGACAAGATGCGCTGCTTCGTGAAGGAAAGGCACTAACAAGCAACACCGGAAGGGTGACATAGCAGAGCAGCTTTGAGTGAGAGAGGAGAAGAAGGCGGGGAAGGCTTTCTAGGGAGTAGGGGGTGCTAGAAAGAAAGGATTAGGATAGGAATGAAAGGTATTCTCGAGAAGAGAGGAGCCGTGGGGGTCCCCCCCGGACCGCCCGGATCCCACAAGTGAATAGAAAGTATCATTTCAATAGTAATTAATATTTTTTTGAGAAGCTTATCAGTCGATGAAATCATAGGACTATATGATTCGTCAGAAAAAGGCATTATAGCTACCCAAAACCTCACTAATTGATCTTTACGGTGCTTTCTCTATCAATTAGATCCTTTATCCATAGAATAAAGTATCTAGGCATATCTATTTCTTCATATTTTGCCGTCTTTCCAATCCTGTCAGTGAATGTTAGTTTTTTTAGTCAACTTACAAATAATTACAAGTATGGCTATAATAAATGGAAAATACTTACTGGGTGGGGAATTACTTTAAGTCTTTTAGTCAATAAAAATATTGACACAGTCAATGTGTTCTATATGAGATTTGGTTGTCTGTTTATTACCCCTATTTTGATGTTCATAATGGTACTTTTGTTAGAGGAAGGGATCTACATGTGCTGCCTCAGATTCAAGAACAAGAAATCCTTCCTTCAGTATTTTTTGGTTCCCGGTTGGATGTAGCTGTACTTATTATATGAGTTATCTATTTCCTCATCTACTCGGTAATATTTACACAGGTGAAAAAGGTAGAGGAGTTGCCACAAGAAGATCTGGATCCCATCGAGGAAGATTATCTCATTGATGCATCCGAAAGCCCTGTCCTTACCACTGAAGGTAATTTTCTGATGTAGGAGATCAAATGAAATCTTGAAAAGGCTAGGCTTGAGAGGCATCATCTTATCACTGTTCAAAGCATGTTAGGACTGCCCAACTTGATTAAAAGGCTTAAGTTACAGTTACGGTTGTGGCATTTGTCTTCAGCGCATGCAAGGACTAAACCACCAAATGCAAAATGACCACCTGCATCTCACTCTTTTCTGTTGCAGTTCTTCGTTACTATAATGTTCGGCCTAGAGAATAGAAGAAACTGTATCAACTAAAAATAATCGATAGTGTTATTAGAATTACCTTTTGACCCTGATTTTTTGGTGATATTTTTGGGACATAGCATCCTGCATTAGTTATGCTAACTAACTGGCACTTGTCTAGCATATCTGTTCCTTAGCCAACTAGTTATTGGTACTTCTGTCTTGTCTTTATCGGACTCATTTCTGATGAGAATATCTACTTTGTCATCGATCTTAACTGTTGGATGATCAGTCCCTAACTTATGGCCCCCAAATGTTAATGCTCTCTAGCCTTTGAATAGTTGTAACAGCTTTCCTGCCTTTCTTTTTTTTTTTTATATGCACATGGTGGTTTTGCTTTAGAGAAAGGAAAGTGATTACATATTGTGGCCTGAACCTGCTTCTTCCATGGTTATGACATTAGCTTCTTTTTACAGGAAAGCCAGATGTGAATTTGCCAGAGTGGTGGGGCTCCAAATACGGTTTTGTCTCTGGAGGTTTTCTTGGAGCAAGATCTACTCGAAAGAGAATAGTTGGCAGCAAGGACGCTGGGAAAAGTTATGAAAGAACTGCTTTTTTTGAAGAGGATCAAGAGAATCTCTACAAGCTAGTCCAGGTACATGATTTTGTATCTTGCCAAGCTCCTGGCTGTATAGTTTTTTGGCCATTTTTTTGTTTTTCTAGATGAATTCAGTCCATTAAATTTACATGGGCCAATACTTTATATATACATAAAAATTGATTCCTACTTGTTTCGTCATGAAATTTGGGATTGGTGTTATTTGTAGAGGATGTAACACATTTGATACCTTTTCTGGGTCCTGGATTGTTAGTGTACCCCTGATACTTCAAGTGATACTTTGTTTTATCATCTGTACCATATGAGTTAAGATTGTTATATTTGAGTAGTGCAGAGTAGAAATATGGATCTTAAGTTAATGTCAACAAATTTGGGCATAAGTTTTGTTGGGTGGAGCTAATCATTGATTTATCATCATTAATATATGATTGTCTCAGGACAAGGCAACTTCTGGAAAGCAAGGACTTGGGATTAAGGACAGGCCCAAGAAAGTGGCTGGCTGCTATTTTCAAGGGAAAAAGACGTCATTTGATGACAGTAGTGATGATGATACCTCAAATACAGGTTCATTAAAGCGAAAAT
Source organism: Eucalyptus guilfoylei (assembly GCA_016097605.1). Classification (NCBI taxonomy): domain Eukaryota; kingdom Viridiplantae; phylum Streptophyta; class Magnoliopsida; order Myrtales; family Myrtaceae; genus Eucalyptus; species Eucalyptus guilfoylei. The sequence continues at coordinate 28,211,673 of CM027863.1, forward strand.
GTGATGATATGCTAGAGAGGGGTAAGGCCAGCAAGCAAAAATTGAATCTGAAAAAGTTGTGTAAGCAACTTCTTCGTCAGGCAAGTCTTCCCAAATTAGGATAGGTTTTTAACTTTTAAGGTCACGATATATGGTTTATTAATTATCATGTTGATGTGGTCCAGGTCCCTGGGAATTCACTCAAGTTAAAGAAGCTGAAAGTCCTTGTGGAGGAACAGTCATCTTCTGCTTTTTCCAACTTTTCTTCCAAGAAAGATGCCATTGCTCACTTGAAAGAAAAGGTATTTATTACCTCTTGGAGATTTTGTAACATGGGCTTTCTAGCAACCCTTCTAACCTATTCTTGCAGGAATTCCTAAAAGTAGTCCAACATTGATTACTTGATTATGCCATGAGATTAAACTCGTCACCCTCATGATAAATTTAAAATTTGTCTTGGTGCTGCTTCTGTCTGATTTCTTATGGGACTACTGCTTTGCCACAACTTGTGAGTTGGTCTTTGAGCAAGTTTGAACAAGTTTCGGTTTGTCGCTGCAGCTGGGAAGCAGTGGGAAATTCTCTGTGGAGGGGAAGAAGGTGAGCCTTGTGTCCAGGAAACGCTAAAAAGTTTCGGTAGAGATTTAGTTGTGTGCACCGATTTGTACATTGCAGCTGAGTTTTAGAGGAGAGAAAGGGTTTCCAGGCGGCTGTACAATCACTAGCTTTTTTGCCTGGTCAGCTGGTACAAGATATATTGTTCTCTCTTTCCTTATCATGCTAAAATATAAAGAAAATATATATTTTCTAGTGTTTCTCTTTTAGAGCTGTGGCGTTGAGATGCTCGGATTGACGATGCACCAGAGGCGATCATTGAGTAGTAAGAGTTTGGAAAGAGTTGGGTGTTGTAGTTTTTTGAGAGTAGGATTTGTTTGTTTTGGCACATTTTGGAAGACTCCTATCATTGTAATTTGACACTAGCATTATTGATACGGTGACTGATTCTTGGGAATGCCAAACGAGGATGTCATACTCTGCTTTCTGCTTTCGCTAGTCCTCAGTGGAAGCTGAAACAGTGCAAAACTGGAACTAGCAAATTTTCTTTTCGGGTGAAAATGACTACTGGAATGGGAATGAGTCTTCAGTTTTTTCATGGGGGACTGATCTCTCCACTCTTTTCCTACTCTCTTATTAACCCATTTGCATCGTACCCGAGCTCCTCTCTTTTGTGATGCTGTCGACATCCTTTGTCCAAATGACCTTTCGTCGACGGAGGGCGATGGAGCCCCCCTTGTTTGCGTGTGGAAGAGAGAGAGAGAGAGAGTAAATTCTACTCACATATAGAACTCATTCCCAACTCATTAGGTTCATCTGGGGTTTGAGAGGATGATATATGTGGGAGCTCCTAATATTGGAATCCGTTTGATTCAAACGGTGAATGAAGTGTCCACACAACACAAGCGCCAATTAATGAGGAATATACTCAAGTGAACTTAGAGATGCCCTGAGATTGATTGTTAATATATTTCCCTTTAGAATATGTTCATCTGACCTCATAAGCCATCACGCTGTGAGATTGATTGTCAATATATTTCCCTTTAGAGCATATTCATCCGACCTCATAAGCCATCACATCAATCGTACGTCTTTTGACATAGACTGTCCATACTTAATCGCCATTTGATCAGTGATATCCCTGACAATATTTACCCGCTTTTAGTAGTGTTGAGATCCTTGCAACCCAAGTCGCAGAGGGTGAATAGATGTGGTAAGTACATCATCGGGTCATTGGGTTGTATAATTAGATCTTTTCATCAGGCGGTTTTCATATCAATTCTCTCTTGGAGAGAGGACCTAACACAGTTCACGAACAATATTTGCTTTTCACACATAACTAAACAAACTAGAGAAGCTTCCCCCAATCCTCCAAGTTGTTGACTAACCTACAAAACTAGAGTTTTGGGTCCATGCCATGCAGCCCCCCCACTCCACCACCAATCCAATTTCACAATCAATATCTTTCCAGCATTCACTGTTTTTCATGAGTAGATCTTTCTAAAATCTCACTCTAGCTAGGAATAGCAGTCTCCACTCTAATATTATTCCCTAACACATGGCCCAAAGATCTAAAATCACTATCTACATCATGATGGCTAATAGGAAAAGAGAGGAGTGTCTATAGATATTGCGCAAAGATCATAAAAGAGATGGAATAGTGCCCCATACTGGACCCAGCTATATCCCTTCTCAATTTACTTTCCCTTGGGTTTAGGGTCATGTGCACCCATTACTTCCCCTTGTTTTTTCCTTCGTGGCCCTCAACCATATTGAGGATTCGTGAATCTATTTGTAACGGCTGAAAAGACGTTCTTGGATGATGTTCGCGCATGCTGTTGTATGCCGAATGGAGATAGTGCGATGGATGGTTCATTGGATCGTTGACTTTGTTAACCGGCTCACATCGACAAAACCGCAGAGTTTCGATGGACCTGTTAGTTGGCGGGTCAACAAGCCCCTTCTTCTATGCCTTGTCCGACTAATCACCGCGCAAAAACTATGGACGTTATGATATTGATCTTCTTTGCTATTACTCAAATACCAAAGGATCTTATTTGTCGGAATAAATTCCAGCAATTCCTTCTCATTCTCTCCATCATTGAAGAGGATGTTCAGGCCGGCACTAGGGTTGGTGAAACATGCTGATCACCTTGTCGCTTGCGCACCTGAATAGGTGAAATATAGTAAAGATTGGCACTCTATACCTCATGCGTGCCAGGGCCAATCTCTCTCGTACCTAAACTGTGGACATGGGCAATATCTTTGTTTTTTAGTACTTTCTTCTTGCCTTACGCTAAGGTGCTCATTTAGGGTTGAAGCTGGGGAATAATTCCGAGCCGCTTTTCTTGAATCCGGGCGAGATTCCAGCGTCCCCGCGGAGGCGGTTCAACTATCCCCTCCATACACGCTTGCGGTGGACTTTTTCTCCGGTTCCCCTTTGTTTAATCTTTATCCTACGTAAGATGAAGACAACTTGGCTTTTGAACCTATCGTGACTTTGGAGGAGTCGGACGAGCCTCGAAGCTAAAAGCTACGGCCAAGTTGCGCGTGGGAAAGGGAGAAGACGGGGACCGCCCATTGAATGAGCGCCGCTCTGAAAAGAAAAATTGTGATTTTCTTAGCCTTTTAAAGAACTTGTTGGGTTATTGCTCATGCATAGGTGGGCATGGGTAAGATCCTCTCTGTTTCCTTCAACCATACGCGGTTCAATCTGAGCTGAAGTTCCCTCGTTCGATCATTAACACCGGTCGCATTCCATCGTGACGGCGAATTAGCTCATCAGAATCTTTTGAGGGCCTGGTTAAATCTTCTAACGTCCGTTTGTATGGTCTTGTTTCTCACGATTGGATCAAGAAAATGGTGAAGGTTGACGCAAGATATCTCCGGGCATGGCGTGGAAATCTAGGCCTATAGGGCAACACGGCGCCGGTGCAAGAACATAGGAAGTGTCTCACTTTATGGGGACGACATAACTTGTGATTTAATCAATTTCAAGATCATAAACTTTAGTGTGAACTCAAACCTGAAAAGACACTGCCTCTATCTACTAGACTTTTTAAGCCGGATTGTGTGGTCAATCTTTTCAGCCCATAGTTGGTTCGCAACCAGAAATGGCTTCGCCGATCGTAGACGGAGACAATCTTCAGCCCTCTTCAATCATTTGTTTTTCCTTTTAAGGTTTTGACTTGTTAAGGATGTTCAAAGAAATCGACCCACTTTCTTCTTTTTCGGGGTCAACTGAAATAAGCACAAAGACAATATAATCTCTGGCTTTTTCATTTGAAATGGTCGCGCCTGTCCTGCAAGGATTTTAATTCTGGTACTAAATCACGCTGTCAGAAAACTCAGGTAATTAATCTGCTCAAGTAACATAGAGACTAATCCACGAGGAAGTCGTTTTTAGGTCGTGGCTGGGGAATGCAGTGATGGAGTTAGAAATTCAATTGAAGGCAAGAAATTTTGGTACAATTGACATTTAATTGTCCTTTTGTTATCAATGATTGGATCAACTAGGACTGGCTTAATTAATTAACTAATAATTAAAAAAAATGAGGTTATATATTCACAAAATTAGAATCAATCAAAATGTGATAGGAAACGTTATATAAGACCAATGTGGGGGCGGAAATCGAAAATAAAAAGTACCTTCGCGTCTACCTTTGGTTTGTATTTATGAAGGAGTATTTTAATTACTAATTAGTAAGCCAAAAAGAAAGAAAAGAGAATTACAAAAATGTAAAATTTTATTGGTACCATTTCTTTATCTATTTTTGAAACTGGAATGGTCAAACCCCATAATTGACATGAAGCTTACTATTCCGACGTGGAGGAGGGGGTGGGATTCCCCCTTCCCTCCATCACTTGGTGTATGGTAAATAATTTGCAAAGTAATGCATTTTCAAAGGATCGAATGGATACCTCCCAACCCCCTCTCTCCTTCCCTCAGAACCTTTCTTCGTCTCTCCCACTTTGGTTGAGAGGGACTTGACCTAGATCTCTTCCTCCCCTCCTAATTGTTTTCCCTTTTATTTCTTTAAGTTTTTTTCCTTATTCTCCCAATTTAGTTTTACATTGGGGAGTTTTGTCCTCTCAATTATATATTCGGAAGCTTTTCTCTTCGATCTAATTCTAGATTTTGAAGTTTTAATGAATAAATACTCCGTCACCAATTTCAATGGTGTTCATATTAATTTCAGAGTCAAATCTATGCTCATTCAATGCAACAATGCCGCAAATAGTCGAGCCTCCGACCATATCCCCACAAGCCCGACCTCCCTCTCTATCTATTGACTTTGGCCATCCTCATCCGGAGTCATTTGAGGTCTTTTCAGAGTTGGGATACCCCTTAGGGGTTTTTTTTGGGCCTCAAAATCCTCCGTTTTCGTAGGTTTAGAATCACTTTTTTTCTATTTTAACTCCAAGTTGCTGCATTTTGTTCCACCTCTTGCTATTTATTATCGTTTTCAGATTTCTGTCCTTCCACTTAGAATTGATTCCCTAAATTCTTAGGTTTGTGTTGGTATTTGCTTGTTATGTTCAAAATATGCAGACAACTTTCGACCCATTATCCACAACATTGAGTAAAAAAGATTTCTCTTGAGGGTTGGCCTTTCAGACGATCCTTTGCGCTTGTGTGCAAGCTTTTGCAAATTGTGAAATTATTGGCAATCAGTTCCGCCGCGTCGCAAACGTTAGAGAATTATAAGGAAGAAACCTCAGCATTTACGTGTGCGTGATGTCAAAGGTGTCGGACTGTCTCAAGCTAAGCCTTTTTGGATCCACATCGCAAACCGTGTTTGCAACCACGCCGCTGGATAAACAAATTATTTTTTTATGGATACGGTCGCGTCGCATGCAAGAATTCCAATTAAAATTCGCAGCAATCCCACTAGTAACTCTGCATGTGTGTTTATTTTATTTTATTTGTTTATTTTTCCCTTTGACTATCTCCATATGACAACCATTAGGTTTGACATATTTACTGAAACCACTCTTATATGCCATTAAATATTTAAGAATATGGTGTCGTGATTACTTAATTTATGAAAAATTGTATGACTCTAAGCTGGAAATTTCCAAGATTTTTCATTTCTTCTTTTTTTCTTCCTCTATTGTGGACTGACCCGAAAAGAAAGGCAGAGAAGTTTTCAAACAAGATCTTCCCGATTTCCCGAGTCCACAACCGACTTGTAAAATATGTCCACGAAAGGCAAAAAACTGGAGCATTTCTTAAATGCAAAAAGTTCAAAGTCGTCCGCGAAAGTGAAATGCAATGAAAAGATAGAGAATAAAACTTTAGCTGCAATGGATCCAAAAGAAGGTCCTGTTGTCTTGTGCAACTTGTATATAAGAACGACTGCTGCATCATCTGCTGATTCACACGTTCCTTCGTTCAATGCCTCTTCTATCATGTGTGCACAGTCCCATTGTTTAAAGGTCATCTGACTTTTTGAACAAAGTCAAACCAAGAATATGGATCCAAGAAAAGGATTTGAGGCGAAACTGAAGACTTCAAGCTCGCAACTTTTGAACTCGTGACCCGAATCTCTCCCAATATATAAACTACCTCCTGCCTCACCTTTTCTATCACCCTTTGATACTTTCTTTCTTTTCGGGAGAAAATCAATCTCCTACAGAGAGATGAATTCCGTGCGCGTCGATGATTGGGATCTGCAGGCCGTTGTCCGGGGATGCGGCGTCGGCGAGAGTTATTACGATATCATGGACTGGACATCGTGGCAGTCTGATGCCGACCTGCGACAAGAAGAGGTTCTCTTCAGCGGGTTTTCCGACTTTGCCGAGACGTCAGCGCTCTTGGATGATTTGGAGCTGCTCTACAAGCCATTCTATCCAGAACCAGAGGCCGTTCGCGATGCGGCGTTGATATCTGAAGAAGTGATTGAAGAGGCTGAGAATAAGCTGAAGGAAGAAGAGCCCTTGACGGATGCTTCGACAACAAGCCAGGCGGTTCACTATGAAGAAACTAAACAAAGGAGGAGGTAAGAGAAGTAGTTCTTGATTATGAGGATTGGTTTGTGAATTGATGTTTATCAATGGGATTGATTTGGTTTAATTGAACGATTAGGAAGAATCAGCAGAAGAGGGAGGTGCACCATGTGACGGCGGCCGATGGGGTGTCGTCGGACATGTGGGCTTGGCGCAAGTACGGCCAGAAACCGATCAAGGGTTCGCCCCATCCTAGGTCGGTCCTCTCTCTCTCTCTCTCTCTCTCCCTCTCCCTCTCTCTCTCTCCCTCCCCGCCTTGATCGATGAAGTTATTCCTGAGTTTTTTTTTGTTCTTTTGTAGACACTTGGAAAAGATTTCACTTGAGCTTCGATTTGCACTGTTATACAAAAATAAAAATCTCCTTATCTTTTGCTGAAGAATTACGAATGAACTCATTCATCAGATGGAAGCTGGTTCTTGGTATCAAATTTCATGATTTAGCACCCAGTATCAGCAGCATGCTCGTGTGCATATGTTTTGCGAAGAAAAAGGCGATTCGAGTGCTTGTGTACACCATACGGATAGTTTAATTCTTGTAGGCATGGCATGTCGTAGTTACATGATTAAAACTTGACAGATTATGTCATACTTTCGTTCTCTCTTTATGCTGAAACCGAATTTGCAGCGACTCGAGTGTACGGTCATAAGCGGATCTTGTTAGATCCGCAGACTGAATGGCTGTGTTTGAATTAATCTCAGTTTCACCAATTTTTTAGGCTACATATTCATTTGTTTCTCTCGGGCACACATGATTTCAGTTGACCTAACCGAATGTGTTGCTTGGGTTGGAAAAATTGTGCATCCAGGAGCTACTACAGGTGCAGCAGCTCAAAGGGTTGTTTGGCAAGGAAACTAGTCGAGCGGAGCAGCTCCGATCCCAGGGTCTTTGTCGTGACCTACACCGGCGAGCACAGCCACACCCACCCGACTCGCCGGAACGCGCTCGCTGGCAGCACCAGGAGCAAGTTCGCTTCCCCTAAAGCAAAGCAATCTGCCATAGCTAAAGGCAACCGGCATGCGCCTCTAGCCGACGACACACGCGACTCTCCGAGCTCGACGACCGCTGCTCGGTCTCCAATGACTCCTCCGCTCGTCGTGAGTCATTCAGAAGAAGACAAGCAGCAACTGTCCAGCAACGGGAGTGGGTTATCGAGCGGGAGTGACGAGAATAACACCGTCCCAACGATGTTCTTCAGCGATGAAATGTTCATGGGGTTTGAGGAATTGAACGACATGGTTATGGATCCTGGCGTCGCTGGCTACAGCTAAAATCACCATCGAAAGAAGCACTAAACGAAGAACTCGCTTGACAGAACGAGATTAATCGATGACATCTTGTAGTAATTTTGTCTAAATGAAGATAGTTTTTTCGAATTTGCTTATAGTTTTTTCGAGTTTGCTTCTCAATTGTAAAGATGACGTGCATGGAAGATAACGTTCGATAGCATTAACAATTTTGGCTTACTGGAAAAGACTGCTTTAATTAGGGAGTTTAAGCAAAGGATCGGTTAGGTCTTGATCAGCTAAGCATCAGCTAATTACCCAAATTACAAAGTGACGAGCATAGATAATGTCGAATGCTACTTAAACCTGGTCTTTTTTCGCAAATTCTCAATGGGAACTTAATCTTAACATGAAAATGTCCGAATTCCCTGAGATATAATCAAGATTGAAAGATGTATTTCGCAGTTTAATGTCTACAAGGATCACGCAACGTCATGCCCATACATGTGTTACAATAATTGAGAGAGACCTAGACATAAATTTTATTTTTTTTATGCATTATGCGATCAACTTGTGCACGTTTCGAAGCGTTTTTGTCAAACGGGTGACCAAAGCACCGCCCCCATCCTCTTCCCTACTGAATAAATAGGAAAAGGATGGCAAAGAAAAAAAAGAGTATAAAAGGAGGATAAGCAACGATAAAGTCAAAATGGACCAAACGTTCATTAGGGTTCTTTTCGAGATTTCTTTTCCTTTTCCCCCATTCCTAAAAAGTCGTTTGTCCTCTTTTTTTTTTATGCCGTTAACGAATGGAGTTTTCATGCGGCAATTTTTTTTTTGGATAGATGCGGCAATTTTGTTGAACGCAACATATAAGGGATTATTTCACACATTCAATGACTCTCCAGAAAGAACCTAGCGTGGGAATGACTTGAAGTGAGGAGTTGTCAACATTTGCTCATCTTTAATGTAAAACCGTTGATATTCCTAGGGAAGAAAAATATTCACTTCCAACAAAGGAGGGTGAGGCTTGTGGGTACCAACAAGTAAAAATAAAAAACACAATCCTGTTGGGCATCCCGCTAGGGGATTACTATGGACAACCCCCATTGGGTGGAAACACCCTCTTGGCTAAATCAACCGGCCGGGTGAGGCTTGTGGGTACCAACAAGTAAAAATAAAAAACATAATCCTGTTGGGCGCCCTGCTAGGGGATTACTATGGACAACCCCCATTGGGTGGAAACACCCTCTTGGCTAAATCAACCGGCCGGTATTCCAAGGTCCCCCCGGTAGTCTATGCGTATAAACAAAATCAATCTTTTAAAGAGACATTATAGCTTATTCAACACGCTTTTTTGGCTAGGATTCAATTTATGTTAACCTATATTTTGAGAAAATCTTTCATGCAACGACCGTGTACGAACCATCCGCAAGTGGGCGGATGATTTCTGTGAATCAATTACGAACGTGAAGATTACTCTATAGTCTACACAAATTCTAAGATAATGTGAAAATGTCATTCTTTCAGTGAATTATTTCACATGATTTCTGTGCTTTCATTCAATGGTACCAAAGTCTTAGCAGTAATAATATCCATGATTTTAAGGTAAATTTCATTCGGGGTGATCCCGCTGTTCTTTGGAGTCGTTCTCACTTAGAGCACTCGATTTTTGAGTGAATGCACGTTTCTATCTTTATTACAATGAACTCTTCTTAGGTTCTAGGAACCAAAGCAGCCGCCGCCCCCACAAAGGCCGCGTTCATGTACGTCGCGGGCTCCGAGTGTGAGTAGTCCGATCTTAAATCACCAAACCGGTCGTTCGAGTCGGGCCCGCCCACGATCGCCCCCACATGGGTGTTCGGGTTCGGATTGGTCGATGAATAGTACGTGGCGAGACCGTCGTTGCAGCCCACCTTGGCAGGGTGGACGTGAATGGACGGGATTGACGCCCCGCGGTGGTGCAGCCGCCTCGGGTATCTGGAGCCCCAGCCCACCATGTATGACATGTTCATAGGATTCTTCCCCAAGATGTAGTCCACCTGAGAAAACATTAACATACCGTGATCACAAAAGTGTTTCCTATGTTCTTAATTTGCGGTGACTGAGTGTATTCTCATTTGTCTTCAACTATAGGATTAAACTAGATTTGTATTTCGAAGTTCACAAAATGCATTGATCCATCGCCTGCTTGGTTTCCCGATTCGATGGTATCTTCTGTTCAAATAATCTCGTGAGGTGTAAATCGACTTAGGATCTCTGTCTTTGTCCAAGGAGGTATCATTGCGTTTAACCTGTGATTTCGCGAATTCTCTGATTTGGGAGGCAGAGAAATGTGCAGACCCGCATTGGACTCCATCGACGTGAGCCTCACTCAACGTCTTTGAGTGTATCAGGAGCACCATCGATGCGCTCGTCGCATACTGCAGATTCGAACTGTCCCGAGTATACAGCAAACCACCTACAAACAAGATATATCCGCACTATTCACTCTCTTTCCCTGAGAGGCTAACCGTCACCAGAATGAAAATTTGAAAATCCCGACGGACTAGGAAATCCAAAAGAGTGTACCGGGTGTCGTCTTGATCTGGACAGAGCTACTTCCAGGCATCAAGGCACACACAAATGATACGGCGTCATTGTTGAACTTGGCCAAATTACTCTTGCCACGGTGGAACTCCTGATCAGAGTAGCTCGATAAGTGGATAATTTCCACTCCGGGAGAAGGTAATAATGTTTTCAATTGACTGATGAAGGATGTTACCTTGGCCAAGAGCATTTGTGCACCAGCGAATTTGTTGTCCCAGCTGAATTCAGAAACCGCCTGGCTCCATCCCTGGTTGCTCAATACATAGTTCAAGTAGTTGCTGTCTCCACTTGCCTTGTATAACCAAACACTAGCCCAGAGAAGCTCATCCTGCAAGAATTCAATCTTACTCAATAATTTCAGGAAAAGAAAGATTTTGTCGGATTTACCTGGTAGCCTGAGTAAGAGCAGTAGAAAGGGCATGAGCCCTGGTAAGATCCTCTGTACTTGTCTGCCAATTCAAACAGCTGAAACAGTGACAGTGTTCCCGCCTTAGAGTGACATTATGACTTATGAGGTAAGAGGTATCTATATTTCTCAATGGATGAACATGGATTTTCGGCCCTCACAGATTTCGATTTACTCAGAAGCAGTCTGGAGTAGTTGGAGTTGACCGATTCAAAAACAATTGAAGCTGCAGAAAGAGCAGCAGCAGCTTCAGCTGCCGCTTCGGTTCCTGGCGAACTAGAGGTGATCTTATAGAGCGTCCTCGCCGTGTCCATGTCTTCGGGGCGTTCCCAGCATTGGTGATCCGAGTTTCCATCTCCCACCTGTGAGAGTGACGTGCAACATTAGACCACGTTACAATGACTCTCACAATGATCGAGATCGGTGAGAATAGATGGACAAGTCCTAATTCAGACGGTGAACCAATTTAGTATGCTATATATATTTGATGTTGTAGAACGGAAAAGCACCCCGGACCTGCGTATATAGTGTGGTAGGCGAAGTGTGAGCTCGTAATAGGAAGTCGGTCCCCCATTTGATCGCACTTCGCAAATACCGAAGCTGGTTGGTCGCCGAGATCTCCCTTCGGTACTCTGTAGCAGTCCAACTCAACAGGGTGACAGCAAATGCCATCGGCCAACCAAACTTGACGTTGTCGCCCGCGTCGTAGTAACCTCCAACCAAGTTAACCTGCCAAAAAAGCACCATCATGTCTCTGATTTGAAGGACAAGTTTTTTGAGTTAATGATAAGGAAATTTTATATCTATTATGATTGTCAGCAACGCAGGACGATGCTCTATCTCAACAATAATGAACTATAAGACAGGAACTGAGGATCTTTCGTGCAAATGAAGAGTAATTGACGTGTCGGATATAAACAATGATTCAGGAAGCATCACATTCTCGGGCCTGCCGTCCAATAGTGCAGAGTCTCCCCTCCATTTGACTCGCTGGCCTGTCGGCAACTTCCCCGAGCGCTGGCCTTCGAAGAACAGAATGGCCTTGCCGAGCACGTTGCCATAGTCAAAATCCCCGAGGCACAACCCTTGGTCTGCCTCGGCTCGAGGCATTTCTTCACGAGTCACCATCACACACCAAAAGAACAATGTCAAGAACAACATCACCCCGCAATGCCGCTGACCCATGATTTTCTCTCCCGCTACAGAAGTTCAATCAATTGGAAGGAATGTGCACAGTTCTGGCTCCATATATAGAAGAAGCACATTACCAAAAATGGATGAAATTTGTAACATGTCAGAAACAAAATTTTCCTAACTTCTCATGATGTGTTTCTCAGGAAACTGAGATTAACATGTGATAGGTCCGGACCGGAATTCGCAGGCGTGTTAATTGTGGGAATGATGTAGCAGAGTGGACGTTGCGTGAAGTGTCTCGGGAAGGGATTGTGTAGAAGATAAAATCTGATCTCCCATCCCTCAACGTGGGCAAGAGCATCGAGCTTCCCATAATTTCTCTGCTTTTTGGCCAAGTAACATGCACATTTTTTACCATTTTCTAGCAAACTTCTACGAATTCACTCCTTGGTTTCGTGTTTCAGTTGTCAACTCGAAAGCTTTTAATCAGACTTATCAACTTATCCGAAAGATTCTCAGCCATATTTTTGAACTCATCGCATTCAATGCTGCTGTGCTTTTACATAGAAGGAGGATAGAACGGAAAAAGAACAAGGAAAAAGCCAGTTTCCTACGCAAAACTTATGCTTCTCCAAATGGTAATCTAATTTCCCCAATCATTCGTTTGAATGATTACCCACACTTTACCGATCAATTTACCATCTTGTTTGAGGTTACCAATTCTCATATGAATTACTTATCAATGATTTTTCCAGTTATCAACTTTTGTTGTTTACCATTTTTTTTTCGTCTTTCCTACATACACTTGAAGTTTGTCAACTTTCATGCGAAATTTGTGTAACTTACTAGCTTTTCTCTTATTAGTCTACTTTACCAAGTCTCATTCAAGTTGTTTACCACTGTTTTTTAGATTTTTTTTTTCATTTACCAACTTTTCTACTAGTTACCACTTTTATTGGCCTTACTTAAATTTTTTCTTTTAATTTACCAGCTTCTTTTTAAAATTATCAATAACACTTCGAGTGATTAAAAAAATTTCTCAGATTAATTTATCAAATAGTTTTGCATTACAAATTCTTATTTTCTTAATGTCTATTTCAATTGTTTTTGACATTCCGACTTCTCTTACTTCATACAAGCAAAAAATTTGTCCTATTGTTTGTCACCTTTTATTTACACTCCTTATCAAGGATTAAAATTCACCACATAATATAAAAAAAAAATATATCAATTTTTATTTGTGTGAGTTACTAATTTTTTTCCAATTAAATTACTAATTAACTTTGAGGTACCAACTCTCATTTGACTTACATACTAATGCTAATTTGTTTTCTATTAATTTACCAAAGTTTTCTATTGAATTGTCACTTTTATTTGACTTACATTCCAACTATTCAAATACACCCAACTATTGTTAAAATAACCCATCCTCAATTAGAGTGATTACCAGCTTTATACTATATTTGCGTTATCAACTCTTATTTTAGTTAGCTACTGGTGGATATTTGATTTTTATATAGTCACAAACTTCTCTTATCTCCTACAAAAAGAACCCCCTTTTTTTTTTTTATCATTTACCACCTTTTTTTTTATCTTTTCGAAATCAACGCCTTATTCTACCAATTAATGGGAAAATTATCCAAAAAGCCTTAAACCTATTGCACTTTTGCCAATTTAGCCATAAACCTTTTTTACTTCTTGTCAATTGAGTCCATTCGGCCAATTTTGGCCCAAAAATGCTAATGTGGATAACAACGGTGTCATGTAGGATCGCCGACGCTAACGTGGATAATTTTTTTATTTTTTTTTGAATTATTATTATTATTTTTTTCCTTTTTTTTTCTTTCTTTTCTTTTTGGCTTTCTTCTTTGCATTTTTCGATGGCCAGGCTGGCCACCGACCACAGCTAGCCGACTGGCCTCGCTTGCCACAGGGGAGGCTTGGCCGGCGAGGGCCAGCCCTAGCAAGGGGAGCCCTCGCCCTAGCGCGGCCCAAGAATGGTCGCTTGGGCAAGCCCAACTAGCACCTAGGCTAGGCAGCCTCATCGAGCGAGGCCGCCCTAGCTTGGGCAAGGACCAGCTTCTCCAGAATTGGTGAGGCTCCCCCTCGCTCGACGTCACCATTGCCCAATCGACACTCAACAAGGCTGCCCTAGCTTGGGCAAGGGCCAACCTCTCTAAATCTGGTCTGGGCGAGGTCAACACTTGCCTGGGCAAGCCCCACGCACCCCAGTGAAGGCTCCCCTCACCAAATCTGGCGAGGTCGACTCTCGCCCAGGCCAAGGTAGCCTTGCCTGGCATCCCCATCGCCCGACCGATGCTCAATAAGGCCACCCTGGCCTGGATGTAGGTCGGCCTCGCCTAGGTGATCCTTCTCGAGCCGCACCTAGGCGAGGGCTCCCCTCACTGAGGCTAGCCCTTGCCCAGCCAGGCCTCGCCTGTGGCTGGTGGCCAGCCGTTGCCTATGGCCGACCAACCATCGGAAAAGGCAAAGAAGAAAGCCAAAAAGAAAAGTAAGAAAAAAAAAAGAGGGAAAACCAACAAAAATTCAAAAGAATATCAAAATATTATTAAAAAAAAATTATTCACGTCAATGCCGGCAATCCTACGTGGCATCGCGAGCATTCATGTTAGCATTTTCCGGCCAAAATTGGTCGGATGGACTCAATTGGCAAGAAGTGAAAATGTTTAAGATTAAATTAACAAAGTTAAAAAATTTATGACTGAATAGGCAAAAGTATAATAGGTTTAGAATTTTTCAGACAATTTTCCCACCAATTAATATATTAAATTGTCAGCCTCTGTAATGTGACCTAAAAAACTCTCCAAATCCTAGTGATGGACGTAGAGTTCTAGCCAGAGGGAAAGATATAAGTTTTAAGAGGGCGAAGGGATTTTCTACACGAAAATTTAAAATATATAACAGACACTAATTTCATACCAAACACATGGCTTGTTCCTGTGGAACAATTGGAGAATAATTTGACTTGCAATAGTGTCTACTACAGTGTTCTTCCTGCTCCATTCCCGTGTAACATGAAGAACGTGCTGTTATATGAACAAAGCGTTAGAGCAGGCAAAGGTAAGTTGCAGGAGAACCTCTGTGAAAGGAGAGATCATAGCAATGGGAAATATCAGATTGCGACGTAGAAGAAGAAGAAGAAGAAGAAGAAGAATGAGGGGAGAGAGAATTCTTGTTCTTGGTGAGGGTGTTAAAAAATTTTATACTGCAAAATCCTTGAAAGCCCCCTCCGTTTCCTCTCAATATCTTGGTTTCTTTGCTGTGATCTCTCCTTTTACTAGGAAATCAAACGTCCAGTGAAACAACTGCTCTTCTCATGAGACTAGGCACATTGCCCAATCACGTAAATACGCGTCACTGTTGTTCTCCTTATTGCATATTTAGACTCCATTTATTTCATGAAAAATTAATAATTTGGAAAATATTTACCTAAAAATAATTGTTCGTATTGTTTGAAATAAGTAGCCAATTGAAAATATTTGATTTTGAACAACGATTCATGTCTTTCATGTCTAAGCATCTTCATGACCAATGAAGATATTTTTGGTTCATTCATTTTAAATCATACGCAATTTCTCCCATATCAATGGTCTCTCACTATCCTCTTCAACCAACCACATTTGCAAATCCAATCACTAGAAGAGACATGATCAATCGAAGCAAACCTAGTAACTAGGTCTTTAGTTGGTCTCCCCTCTTGTGTTGTCAATTCAACAAGGTACAACGTGCGGGTCACTTCTTGCCATTGAGGGATGAGTTTATGTTTCTGAAGCTTTCTATGCTTGTAGAGTCGCATCAGACGAAGAGAATAGGCGCGGAGAGGACGAGGACGAGTTTATGCCGGTGTTACATTGGATAATGTTCTTGCGTGACATCAATATAGACAACTTGCGGATGTTTAAATCAAATTATTTGGAACCTTCTCTTGCTTTCATCAGTGTCATTCAAGTTTCGGCTATAATTAGTTTCGCATATATGAAATGCTTCCCAAAAAATGGGATGTGTAAACAAAAACTTGACTTTGTCAATCCCGGGTTGGTTTAACTATAGGAAATTTAGTTCAAGGAGTAGACGTCACATATTCAAATTCCACAAATTATGAACAAATTGCTCTCAATCAAAACTACGTGCATAGGTTGAAAGTCCGAATTTAATCAATTCATAAGACTTATAGAATGTTTTATGGATAATATCCAAATGTCTGTGTTTGTGCTCTAAACTATGAACTTTGTATCTTCATGGCTTAAAGGAATCGTATATGACCACGCAATCCTTTGTAATTTCTTTACCACTTTAAGAACATAGAGAGAGAGAGAGAGAGAGAGAGAGAGAGAGACGTGATCATCAAGTAACCCTAGCTTAGTTTTCTGGTACACGCTAGCTTGTAACTGAGCAGGTAGCTTCTTCGGATAATTAGCCTAGAATAATTAATTTTTTTGTCACATAACGCACCATTAATTAAATTTCGGTGCAAGTTGAGGACTACGTTTCCCCTCCACACAAACACGCTTCCATTCACGTGGTTTTACAATGGACAACTTGCGTCCCTTTCTCTCGTTTCATTTGTATTATAAACATCACTCAAGGTGAGGCAAAACAACAATGATAACCACCAAATCGAGTTTCCTGAAGGCGAAAAGACTACCCAAAAATATAGTTCAACAGACAAGATAAAAACGTATTGCTATTCCTAACTCGGGGGGGTAGGAAGCTGTAAATTCATACGAAATAAGGTTTGCAAATGATATAGCAAACTATCATCGAGCGTGACAAAAAACTTTCTAAAATTATCTAATTTGCAGGTCTGGTGCGTGAAGATAAAACATACCGTCAATTGACCCCATGCATGCTATCGTTTCATCTCCAGACCATCAAACGTCCGCCCCCACATCCTTGTTCTCCGACCACAGATATGACAATGTCCACGTGCGGAAGACGTCCGGGCACGACCGCGGTCAGTCTTTCTCTCGATACATGGAGATCGACACCGCCCTTATTCTAACCCACCGCAACCGCATTACATTGGTGTCTCTCGCAGTTTAATTCCTATCGGTTCAGTTGTTTAACAAAACGTAAGCCTGCGTACTTCAAGACATCCAACGCCCAATGAAATCTCGTTCCCCTCTTTCATCCGGAGAGCTTAGAATATTCTCAAGGAGGGAGGAAGAGTGTGCCTTGTGCCAAGTGTCTTGCCATGGGGGACGGTTGAAGTAGTTGAATGCAACTTGTCTCTTTCGTGGATTTAAGGGTAATTGGAACCGCCCTTAAAGCTCGAGTGGGGTTGCATGAAGGGGGGAGTTTTATTCCAACCTGTTTTTACTGGCATCCCAACACCTCTAGAATCCATCATCTGCTCATCGAGATCTTCCCTTTGCCTTTCCGTTTCTTAGGAGAGCCGGATGGACGGAAGAGTCCCGGCTGGGCCGCTACCGCCGCCCCCACAGCTGCCGCTGGCTCCGGCTGAAAATATGTTCCCATGCATCAATCCGCACTTGTTTCCATCGACCCCGTTGTTACACTCTCCTGCGCTAATGCCGCCGCAGGCATTAGACCCTCAACAATTTGCCATGGAAGTGGACTGGTTTAGCCTCCTGTCTGGCTCCAGTAAATTTGCGGAGCACCGCCCTTCACCAACAAATGCGTTCTCAAGCGCTAGAGGGGATAATAATCGGGGTGAAGATGTGAAGAATGGAGGTAGGAGCTGTAATAAGAAAGTCGGTAAGACCAGGAAAGCGATTCCGCCGAGGGTCGCATTCCACACAAAGAGCGCCGACGACATTCTCGACGATGGTTACAGGTGGCGCAAGTACGGCCAGAAAGCGGTGAAGAACAGCGGCCATCCAAGGTAAGGCCAACCTTGCCCTATTCGAAAACTTCTGCTTGATTCATAGAGTTTCTAAAGCGCCTCAACATAATACTTCTAGCACTAACCATGTCAACTAGAACGATGTGAATGCTGTTTATCTTTTCGACCTGGAAAATGTCCCTGAGATGTCATTTAGCTCTCATTTGAGAATTTAGCGCATCCGGTAGACCAATACCAGGGGCATATAAGCAGGTTGCATTCCAGCAGGTTGCATTCCATCTTTTGTACGTGATTCGTAGCACTTTTGGGATCTTTAACTGCATAGTCCATCAATATCATCCCAAACTATTTTGGAAATATGGGCTTGTTGAAGTCTGAAGTTAGCCACGCTTTCACCTCAAGCTTCTGACAGTTTATTTTCACTCGATATGAACTAGGAGCTACTACCGCTGTACACACCACACATGCACTGTGAAGAAGCAAATCCAGCGACTCTCGACAGACTCGAGCATCGTCGTCACAACGTACGAAGGCATTCACAACCATCCTTGCGAAAAATTGATGGAGACCTTGACTCCTCTTCTGCGGCAACTGCAACTGCTCTCTGGTTTCTAGTTCCAGTTCGTTGGTATCCAGAGGGCAACAGAATTAGCAGAATCTGGGGAGAAATTGTGGATCGGATGTCCTAAGATGAAGACTGACAAGATGCAGGAAAAAACCTTTTGTAATTATCGGTAAAGAATAGAATAAGCTGGCAAGCCAATCTGCGTTTCCAAGGCAATGTAATACCACTCAACTGGTGGGCATGTAAAAAGAATGTTATTATCTCAGCTTATAGCACAACATTTGTAGATCTTACAGAATGTCAAAGCAGGTACACCGTCAAAGTTGAAGATTGAAATTGGAAAGAAACTGAAATTTACAATTGCAAAAGACTATATTAGTCTCACAAAATACCTGTAAACTTTATCAAGTCGGCAATGTGCCATTAACGACAACAATTGTACTAAAGTAACAAAGACAACAATGAATAAGAAAAGAAACAAAATTTGTGTAGAAACTTGCTTATGTTCAGGTATCTTCTGATCAATGGCATCTATCAGCCTGCCAAGTCCCCAGCTCCAAAGTAGTAGTCGATATCATTCCTCCTCAACCCTATTTTCATATGCCCAAAAAAAATAAATTGGATGTATATCACCTTTGACCGCCTGTACAGAGATCTTGTTCAGCCCAACTTCAAAAAAACCTTGAGCATTTAACTGATGATGCCATACTGATGGAGGGGAAGTTCTGTACACCCGATTGAAGAAACCCATTGCGACACTGCCTGATGACGACGCTAGAACCTTTCAGATTGCATTTTCATCTGAAGCAGCACGAGCAGGCTTCTTAACCGCACAAGCTTGGGAACAATTATGATGTAATAGCAATTTCATAATGGAAAAGTTCCCAGCTCATGGCCATGCCTTGAGAGAATAACTTTTCTCTCACCGGCCCACTCTAAGCGATAGGAGAGGTCGAGATTATGAATTAAAATGTTCAAACTGTCCTCGCCTGCACCCTTCAACTTTTCCTACATTAGAAGTTTCAGGTCAGAATGGATCAACAATCCATAAATTGTAACATATGTTGTTGTTACTGCTATTCTTTGCAAATCCAAGTAACAACTTTATGTTGCACGGAATCCTAACAATGAACTGATGTGATTGTATAGGTGCATTTGACACATGACATAAGCTCAACCTCTACAAAATGTGGTATGCCATATGGTTCCAAGTTCCATATGTTGGGACAAAAGCCACGCCACATACATAACATATCAACCGCCACTTGTACTAGCTCGATTGCTATGTGCTAGGACTTAAAAGCTGAGTCTAAGCTATGAGAGCAGGATAGACCGTACTTCATTTAAAGTTTGGGCAGAATACAGAGTGGAGACGAATTATCTTTTAAATATGGTAATAGTAACATTATCCTTAAGCGACCGTAATAATAACATACATTAACGGTAAAACTAAAATGACCCAAAATTTGAGAGACCTTTCTTTTTAAATTACATTTACCCCATTTGTAACCTGTGTAAACTGGAAAATCGTTTCAGGCCGTTAAACTTGACATTTCCTTTTACATCTTGCGTGGAACTAAACCAGTAGACGATACCTTGGGACAAGAACGGTAGGAGTACCAAAACTTTCGTACAATACTCACTTGAGTGCCACGAATTTGGAAAATCGATTACTTGAGTGCCAATTCCAATTTGTCTCGCCAGAAAATCAAACGTGCACGCCAATTGTGCAATGTGGCTTTGCCGCCATTGATGTAAAAAAAAATTTCATATTTTTCTTTAGAGCCAGTGAGAATCACCGACAAACCTTGCCAGCCGCAAAATCCTTGCCCAATCTGGACGAGGGCTGCCTCAATCTCGTATAGGTCAGCTTACTCTCACATCTATAAGCATTCTATGAAAATTATGCTAACCATGGCCATTTAATAAAGTTGTACAAAGTCTGTCAATTTCAGGGTGGCCCCTCAAACTTCCCCGTTAAGAAAAAATAGCATGAATTGACTACTAATGCGTCCTTAGAGAGAGACACACAGAGAGAATTCTCAACGTTACAAACTAGAGTCTTGTTATTAGTGGAGTCAATTAATGAGGGAATCCTTAAAACAAAAAGAAAATTAATATGAGCCCAAGAGTGAAGAGTGTAATTTTGACTTTTGCTAAAACACGTCATATAGAGTTTTCTTTTATTCAAGAACTTACCAACTAGATTATCGTAATCGAAACCTAGAACTTCAAATAGGAGTTAGCCGCTCCTTTAGATTTCTATATCATTTTAAGTTTGTTCATTTTCAAGACAAAGAAAGCTTTTCACTCAGAAATTCAACTTTTTATAGAAAAATAGTTATACATATGCATCCATACCCATGCAATTCATGCCCAGGCCACCAGTACCGACATGCTACCATAATCAGGGCACACTACAAGCAGCAGCAAAAGTGAAGGCATGTAAGCAAGGCCAAAAGAAAGCACGAGATCATATCACCAACATTACCTGTGGACTGGATGGCCCACCAGGTCCCATTATGCTCGCCATCACACTTCTCTGAGCAGTTTTAGGTGAAAAACCTTCCCAAGGAGGAACGAAAATCAATTTGGTGCATTGGACGGGAACATAGTTGCGGCTAAGTTTCTCCCACCAAACTGATCCTAATGACCACCATCTTATCATCAACCCATGCTCAGAGAAAGCAACTAAACCCTGCAATTGAAAGCCCGAGAGAAATGGTTGAATAAGAGTGAAAACTCATTCAGGCCACCTAGGAGGAGGACATGATTGAAGAATACTTTAGTGTGACAGTATCAAAAGGTTCAAATGTAAAATTATATTACCTCTCCATCTGGAGAAAAACTCAACGCTGAAATCACAGTCGTTACTGCCATCCCAGAAGACCCTGTAAGAAAACTCGGTAGTCCAAGAGGTGCACTTGCATCCAGAACTTTGATTTTCGTCACACTGTTTAGACAAGGAGTGGGCAAAGAAAAATGATGAATATTCTAATCAGCGAATAACCATTAACATTAAGAGCATTTCAGAGGCATCTTTACATAATGTTTTGCACTTCCATGCATGTTTTGTGAACTTCCATAATAGAGACTAGCAGCTAACTGACGTATGTTACTCTATCAAAAAGCATCAATGTTAATTGGTTCATTAAAATAAGATTGCTACAGAAAGAATAACACCTGATTGGGAACAACCATTGTCAGCCATAATTATCTAATGATCTAGTTGGCACACTACACAAATATATTATTCAGAGGAAAAGTGCATTCAATCATAAACATGGAGAGTGAAGATCACATATGAATGGTAATGAAGTCCAAGAGAAAAATGCCATCCTATCCCTTCATTTGCAACAGAGATGTCATCGTTGACAGACAAATTCTCTTATATACCGTTACTCATTGTTTTCATCACTTTTTTCTGGATATCCAGTAATCACTATTAAAGGGGGGGAAAAACCTTCATCTGAAGTCCCTTGATTATGTTGCATCATACCTTGGCATGTCATACACACGAATGCTAGCATTGCTAGTCTCTCCAATGGCATCACCAACGGCTAATCTGGTCAAATTGTCATTCAGTGCTACCATGGGAAATACGCGAACAACTTCCTTCAAAGTTGTCATTGAAGTCTGGAGGCAACTTTTCCGCATGATTGAGTTGCCAGGGTCCATGGTTTGTAAGATAAAGTTAATTGCCTGCAATTCAGCACAAAGCTTAAAGGGCATTCCCAAAACAGGATTTCATATTTCATCAAGTCCAGGACAGCACATTTGCAAGAGCATGGCACATTTCATAAACTAGCATACAGAACCTAATAAGAGAATCACATGATTTGAACCCATAAATGAGGAATACCACTGAAAAGACCAGAAGGCAAAGGCATAAAAAAGAAGCAATTGGGCACTTGGAGAAAAAAGGAAAAAGAATCACGACAGCGCACACTCACCATATGTGGCTTACATGCACCACTATTTTTGGACATAGATAAGCAGAAGCAGAAAAATTTTCAAAGTGAACTGTAAAAATGGGAATTACTTATAAAACCAGTAGGCAAAATCAGCCAAGCACCCATAATGTCATAGTTCAAACACCCCAGAGGACAGAGGAAAAAAACATTGAAAATAAGAAAAAAGCGTGAAATGAGATACTAGTCTGCCAACATATATATACATGATCCAACTCCATTTTAAACTCTTAAAGAATTGCTTTTGTGACACAAAACTTAAAGGTACATTTTACTAACCTTATCAAGGAACTGAGCCAGATTCTTGGGAGCTCCTCGCACAACTCTAATAAGTGTAGTAAGGGATACTAAGTGAACTGGTGAATCAGATGCAGTAGACCAGATTTGGCTTTCTATGGAATTAAGAAACCCATGAATGTCAGCCATTGCAAGACTTGGAAGAAGAATCTCAATCAAAGTCTCCCGAATTTTAGTGGGTATGGCTGGACTTGCAGATGTACCACTTACACACTCAATTTGGAAAAAGATATCTCCAATCAAACGGGGGATTTCAGATCCAATGCATGCCTTCCATATGTCTGCCATACCTTCAGCCAACAGCTCTGCCGCAGTGGAACTATATTTTTCATTCATAGCCATGACCAGTTTCACAAGATGATGAACAACCAGCGGGGCCAGACTTGGTTTTACAAGACTGGGGTACCAAATGGCTAATGCAGCTGCAACAATAATATGAGATGTCATTGCATCTTGCCCTGTTCCTCCAACACATGAAATCCAATCCTGCACTTCATAAGATTCTAGCCATATCAGAATATTGGATTCCTCAACCTGCAAGATCTCTTCTGTTTGCTGTTCTTCCATAACTGCTATATCAGATACCATCTGTTCCTTTGGATTTTCATGTTCATCTTCATTTTTCCCAGCCATAGAACTCACAAACTTTATGTGATTAGTCACCTCTTGACTAGACAAAGGGAGAGGTATTGCCCGGGAAGCAGCACAATGGAACAAAGATCGTGCAGCCATCCTTACATGTTCACTATCATCTTGCCAGAAGCTTACCAACAACTGCATAAACAGAGACAATGTCAATATGATGGACAAACACTTATGCTATGTAAAATTTAGGGGAGAGTTCCAGAAGCCTAGGAAAAGACTAATGTTTGCAAGACCATATACTGGGCAGGAAACATTAAATATTGATAAGTCACTCTCGCTTAAAGCCTCTAAGTCTCCTCTGTATAATCGGTTGAGTTTATATTTTCAACCTTCATGAGCTTACTCATTGAAAGTTTGATTCTAAATATTGACAGTCAAAACACTAACCGAGCAGCTTCAATCCTTCTTGGGGATAATGCATTACCAAGCAGAAAAACATTGCAATACTAAACTGCAAGAAATAGCCAAGAATTCGAAGAACAAAATAAATCATTTAGTAAGTATCAGCTTCTTTCCGGATTTATCAATGTAATTTCCCAAATTGACATAGTTTATATGTTTTTTTTGTTTTTGTTTTTAATCAGTTAGATTGGATAATGAAAGATATACTGAGATGGTTTACTAGATTGATGCACTAAGTCATGTGGTAGAATTTTATTGCATTTCAAATATGAACCACTTCTTCTAAAAAATTTGCAGTCTACCACATTACTTAATATACCAAATTAATAAAGCTGCTTTAGTATACCTAGCATTACTCTTAGATTGTACTCCAAGATGATAAAACCAAACAAACGACATTGTTTATATGAGTGCTTGTGTGGGCTTCCACCATAAGGCAACTCACCTTGTCTTCTTGTATTCACTTATACAAAAAAAAAAAAAAAAAATGGAATTTACACGTAATTAGATTCTTATCCTCACACCAAACCCACCCCACCCCCTTTTCTTTTTCCCGCGGACAGAACCCCAAAGAAAATAAAAAAGATCCCAAACTAGTCGAAGGCCAGTAGGGCAATAACAGAAGATGAAGTGAGTTTATGCGATCTTGACTCTGTTAAATGTTCTTATACAAGTCCAGAGTTCAATTATGCTGGACTGCTGGAAAAGATACAAAAAACGGGCATCAAGGAATCCCAGAAAATTGCTATAGATAGACGCAAAACATAATAGCAACGGTGGAACAGAGTCTGACCTGGAGGGAAGGTGGCTTAATCTCTGGGACTTTCTCTGCAAAGTTCCGAGTATAGAATGCCGCCAGGGTACTGCAAATTAAAGAAGAGGTAGACCGTTCATTTTTAAGATGGAAAGTGGACAGAATCGACAATTCAAGAAAAAAGATGATTTGATGCCAGATGCTTCAAGAGAAATACTGAATGCATTATGAAAAATCCTCGAAAAGTAGATTAACAAAATTTACAAAAAAAATTTGCTACTAGTAGCATCATTGCACCCAACTTTAAAGAGTCGTTTGAGAAACTGTATTCCCATGCTGCAAATATAATGGTGCATCCACCAGTAAATCCTTATTGATTTGTATAACTGAGAAAAATAAACTATTGCAGTAGATCAATCTTTGTAGACAAACTATGACAATGGACACTGGTCTAGATCGATCTTTATAGATAACCTATGGATCTCTCACAATGCTACCACTTTTTATTATTTATATATGGACTTGCAATACAAAATTTATCAGTATAACTGGAAGCTAGCTTTTGCTTTTAAAACCAGGTAGTTAACTACTGTTAAATTGATCTAATTAGATGAAAACATCCTATATGAACTTCGGTATCAGACTACAGTAAAGCTCCATAGAGCACTCCAATGACAAAAAGTTCTAAAGAAATCCATTGGTCAATTGACCGGACTCGTAAAAAAAAATCAGACTTCAATTGAACGCCAAAGCTTGAATTTTTGGATGCTTAAACCCAAAAAAAAATAATAATAAATAACGAATGTCAGTCATTCAAATAGAATGTTGCTATTGAAATGCAACCAAACTCAGGATGTACTATTAGGTGGGAATGTTTAATAATCAATACCTGCTGGCAACTGAGCAGGAATGGCACAGGCTAACCATGCGTTGGGCAAGTGATACCATGGTCAATGACCTCATTGCACAAAACTCGGAGGACAGTTTCCATAACTGAAATGTGTTCATTCAGTGTCTCAGAAAATATATAAAAGGTGCAAAGAGAAAACATGCCCCAGGGGTAAATACAGTTCATCGAGTACCTCAAGGACAGCACTTGTACAAGGAAAAGTCACTGTAAAGGACCCCTTATCCCCTGGCAAACCTGGTCCAACAATAAAGTTCTCAGGTCTTATCAACTTCATGTCAGTAATTAGCAATTGATCAAGCCCGTTGTCTACCCCCCATGAATGCAAAACCGACAAGCTAAACCGTACAATGCTCTCTTCAAGCGACCTAATGCAGTTGGACTCCATGTGACTGTTTGACGTGTTTAGACCAGCTCCATTATCTGCAAACTCAGCAACACCGTCTCTCTTCACAGGAGAGCCAGTTTTCTTAATTTGAATTCCACATAACTCGTCCCCCTGAGGAAGAAGCATCAGTGAAGTGAGATCAAAACAAAGAGTTGCTACCCCAGGGAATGGACAAGAGCACTTAATGGAGTGCTTGATGCTTTCGACAATATATGAGCCACCCTGAAAGGATTCCGTAGAGCTCTCCTTACTCAGGAGAGCTTTATGAGTGGAGGACTCAACTCTTTGAGTTGACGTTGCCATTGCACCAGCAGAAGAAAATCCCTTTTCTGAGTTTTCTATATGAGGTTTAGAAAAACCAATATCCTCAACGATGGGAAGAAGCAGGGAGGAAACAGAAGTACTTCCATCCCTCACAGATCCAGAGACTGATTTCATGCTAATGCCCTTACAGAAATGATCAAACATCGAATGAGAAGCTACTCCCCGGAGGATCCGCTCTCTGGCTCCACTCTTGATGTCCCATAAGAATAACACATCACTAGTATCAGATGTTCCTAAATAGCTTCGGCAAAGACATGCAACATAACCTCTTACACCATCCCAAACAACCCTATCAGGATAAGAGGGATGTCCAGGAAAAATTCTCTCCACCCTTAGAGTTTCAAGTGAAGCAAGAGCCACACATGAATCCTCTCCAACAGAGAGAAAGCAATTACACCAAGGACGCTCGGTCTTATTAGGAGGGAGAATAATTTGGCGGACAGGAGCCGCATGATGGTGCATTACAGTGATGAGATTGCCATTGTCAAGATCCCATATTCGAACAGTGCAGTCTTTGCTTCCAGACAGCAAGACCTTACAGAAATCCCATCCTTTTGCATTGCCTGCCATGTGGTGAGCCGCCAAACAAAGTACAGCACTCGTGTGCCCTGTGAAATATCTCCT
This sequence comes from Eucalyptus guilfoylei, assembly GCA_016097605.1. NCBI lineage: Eukaryota > Viridiplantae > Streptophyta > Magnoliopsida > Myrtales > Myrtaceae > Eucalyptus > Eucalyptus guilfoylei. Next base: position 28,238,271 of record CM027863.1, read on the forward strand.
ACATACATCTGAATTTACTTCAAGAGAAGAACTTTCACCATGACAACCCGGCGCATGAATCAAATCAAATTGTACAATTTCAATGTCGCCATTGCAGTAGCCATAAACAACAGCATAAGGTGCACATGAATCACCAGAAATAACCATGGAAGAAGATACAATACGACCATTAAGTGAAGGGCTATTGTTTCCTGCATGTAGACTGTTTGCGTATTTGGAATTAAGTATATCACCCTGCTCCAGACCATCCCAATCCTTGGATTCATGGAATAGAGAAGACTCTGAAATCAAGTCGAAACAAGAAACACCTTCCCCAACAAATTCACACTGTTGAAAGAGCTTTGATTGGTCATGATTCCTTAATAGTGACCAAATTGAGATGTGCGGTTTCCACTGCAAAAGTTCTTTTAAACCAAAGCAAACTGACTCAATGCGGAGAAGATAATTTTTCAATTGAATGAAATGAACTGATAATCTTAAACGCTCTGGATGAGAAGCAGCAGATATTGAAGAGAGAGGCCTACAATCAAATAAGCTATCTGAATACGAAACAAGATACAGAGTTGCGGAACCATCAACGTTCCAAATAATAAAATTTACTGTGCACATTCTGTTGGATTGCCCAGGCAGAATCTCATGGTGACCACTTTCCAGAAACATGCATCCCGCAGCACCATGAAAGTGACCAGTAACACCCTGAGGACAAAGATCATTTGTCAGAGAAACCTCTCCAATAGTGACAGCAGTGTCCACTACCCTGAAGATGCAGCGATTAGATAACAGAAGAGCAATAATGTTTCCTGTGGTGGCACATGACAATACTACCCCATCCTCCATAAAACCATTTGTACAATCAATTATCCTAGGCTCAGAACCATTTCTGGGCAAGCCACCCCTATTCTCCCCATCTGGATGAGAGTCTTTTGATATTGGAACCTGTTGCATCCCGCCATGTGAATTAACAAGGACTGCAGAATACTTCTCCCCATCCTCGGCAGATGAAAATAAAGTCATATACCTCGGTAACCCAGTTGATAAGTTTCCATGTAAAATCGTCTGTACAATGGTGAGGGTATAAGTATCTACTATAACTACAGTGCACTTGGGAGGCCTCCTATGATGATACTCCGAGTCCAACAAAAGCTCAACTTCCTGCGTGGATCCAACAGCCTGATGCTCAACCAATTGGCTAGCATCGACGAATGAACAACCGACGCATACATATCTCGGATTAGATGGTAACGTGCACAGATTCGACGGACTCCCAGCCCAAGGCGGCAGTTGTCTCCGGCGCCTGCAGTGTCCACTGGCCCTGCTCCAGACACACATAACACCGTCTTTACACGCGCTTAATAGAGCTCCGCAGCTCGAGCTCTCCGTCTTTCCATCTCCGAGCACCGCAGAAGGATGACAGATAGCTAGGTCAGCTATCGATGCAGCATGGCCACACAACATAGCGACCGGCTTAATCTCCTACGCATCAAAGCACAAGGAGACATCATTTGCTTCGATTCTACGCAGTTCTTGCCTCGGCATAGGTTCGACAGAAGCCACACGGAGAACACAACGCAACGTAATGAAATCAACGGAAGATACGTGATCATATAAACACCACACGCAAGGAAACTTCGAACAGAGATCGCCAGACGGTAGAACACCTGGAAGACAGCATTTTCGAAGAGAATACAGATCGCAGGGATCAAGCGAGGGCCGAACGAAGAGAAGTTGAGTCGACTTACCGGATTGGCTTCGGAGCCGGAGAGGCTCCACCAGAAAACGGAGCCATCGGCGCCGCCGGTGTAGAGCGTCGGGGGCTGGTCGAGGACGGCGGCGGCTGTGACGCGGTGGAGGGAAGGAGGCGCCGCCGACCATATGCACGCCACGGATCGGCACTTCATGGCCTTAGAGAGAGAGAGAGAGTTAGAGAGAGAAAGGGAGAGCTACATGGAAGTGGTTATTCAGAGAGATCGAGCGCCGATCTGCATCTCTCCCTACGTTTTCGACGAACGACGAGAGCTTCGACCGCCGGTGGATCATCGGGCCGATCCGGCCGCATTGGTTCCATCAGAAAGCCGACCGGTTCGGGCTCGAAGAAAGAAGCGTCGTTTACCTTTGGCCAGAGAAAAAGCAACGGCGGTTTTCTCCCGAACCGATCCGTCGTGCCCGGTTCGCCGCGGTTCGCTATAAATCTTGAGACTGAGGATCTAATTTTTCGAGGTCGTGGGGACAACCGGATCAAATAAGAATAGATCTCTTGTATTGATCACGAAATTTTTCAAGGTCTTATGGAGTACGACAGTCTACGTGAGAGTGTCGCTAGAAATCATTCGATTACGATGAGCTGTGTAGAAGAATCGATGTTTCAATGATTGATAAAATGTCATTAGCTCGTTTAGGGTATGCAAAAGGATTGAGAACCATTCATAATCAGATTAGACCTACCCAAAATTGATGAATCCCAATTTCAATAAATTGGAACATATGGATATCAGTTTGATTCTCAATTTTAAGAAATCACTTACTCGAATTGATAATATAAGTTTTTTAAAAAATTAAAATGTTAAATCCATAATCTCACTCGTAAGTCTCATTTCATCTCGGTCTCCCTAATCTCAACCCTCTCAAGCAACTCCCTCGATCTCTCTCCGTCTCTCGACTCTCAACCCCATCAACTCACGGCCATGCCTTCAATTGTTCCTTGCAAACACAACTCAAAGGTTGGCATTCCTCTCTCGCTCTAAATCACCTCCATTTGCTATAAGTTGGCCCCTTTTAGTTTCTTCAATCTACTCACTATTCGAAGTACCGAGAGAAAAGTGAAGCATTCTTTACACTATTAGAGAGGAAACTCTTTGGGATGCATGGACACTTGGGGTGCGCATGACAAAATTTCTAGAATAAAAATTGATTTCTTAATTTTTGAATAAAAATTTAACTTCTGATTTCTTCTTTAAATCTATTTTTGGAATAGAAATCTGTTCTAAAAATAGAGAAATCAAATTACGTTACCAAACGGAATTCTCTTCCAAACCTATTTCGGGGAACAGAGAAACAAAAAAAATAGAGAAGTATAAATTTTATCATGCGCGCTCTAGAATCTTATCACGACCTGTGTTTGCATTGACTGCTCATGGGTTTATAGCTTGTTGAAAAACAAGCCATTCATCGTATGAAGCTTGGTGGGATCGATGATCTAGATCCTAGCTTGGTCCATGAAACAAACGAGTTATTCCGATTTCAATTTTCGAAACCAATTCTTAGTGAGCGAATCATGATTCCAAGTGGGAATCCCTTACCTTGAAATCGATCACCCCTACGATTCACTATTCGTTTAAAAAATTGATAAACCAAATGAAAGATATAGTCAAGTCGACTTTGTTTGCGCACATTTTTTTTTTTGGCAAAAGTTTCATAGTCACTTATCAATCCCTAATGTATTTAACTCCAATGGGTTAGAATTAAATTCCAATGCTAGGGAAGCCTCAAAAGCACAATCATAAATTCCGAGAGAAAATTACAAAAAAAAATCCCAAACATAAACAAATTTTATATGTGCTAATTGAGTCTTAAATCTTTCAATTGTATCAATTAAGTTATGAACATTTTTACGTTTTGTCAATTGAGTCAATCCAATCATTATTAGCTAAAAATCACTAATGTAGGTGCTAATAATACTACATAAGACTTTTTTTTTAAAGAAAATTGATTATTAACAATTTATATTCCTTTTTTTTACCAAGTGTGAAGAGGGTCACTATAGATAACCCTCACCAACCATAAATGAGGGACGAGGACCCTCATTGGCCACTAGGTAAGGGCAATTGAGCTCTCATCGGTAGTAGGCAAGGGTCCAGCCACCAAGCGAGGGCTGTGACTCTTGTCGGGCTTGCAAGGAAAAGAAAATAAAATAAAATAAAAAATTCAGATTTTTTTTAAATTATAAAAATTATTCATGTCAACACCAGTCATACCACATATAGGATAACCATTATCCACATCAACAATTTCTAGTTCAAATTAGTCAAATGAACCCAATTAATAAAACGTGAAAATATTTAGATCTTAATTGGCACAATTGAATGGTACATGACGAAATTAGCTCAAGTTGAATAGGTTTAGAACTTTTTTTGTAATTTTGCCTCGATTAAGGTATTGACATGGACACTTTTACAGGCTGCCACGCCCAACGAGCTATCATGAATTTGCTAGTAACATTTAAACGTGATTAATAACATTTTTCAATAGAATAGTAAAGTGCATTATATGATGGGAGTTTAAGTTTTTCACATTAATTTGCCATTTTTTCTATTATGGAAGTGAGTTTTTTCCTACCACACAAAATAATCAGGAAAATTATTAAAAAAAATCATAAATCTATTATATTTTTATCAATTCAGTCATAACTTTTTAATTTTGTTAATTGAATTCTAAAATTTTTACTTTTGTCAATTGAGTCCACGTGGTCAATTTTGGCTGGAAATTACTAACATAGACACTGGCTATCCATGTGACATGGTTGGCTCTAACATGGAAATTTTTTAATGATATTTTAATTTTTTCTTCTTTTTTCTATTCTTTTTCACTTTGTCCCTCCACTTGACCATGGTTGGACCTCGTTGATAGCCAGCAAAGGTCACTAGCCTTGGTGAGGGACTCTTGTTATGACTCAACACTATCAAGTGATTTTTTTGCTTCCCTATGTTGGGAGGGACAGAGGGAGAGACACGGGAAAATCACTCCGATGGAGCCTAGACTTCCAACATTGAAACAAAAGTTTAGCGAAATGCACCAAAAAGCCTCTCTTGTTCCATTCTCATTAGATTACATGCTTCGATAATATGTAGGGATAAGTGCATTAAATTTTTTTAAAATTTATCATGAAAGTGTAATTGAATTTTAAAACTTTCAAAAGTACAATTAAATCTTAAAACTTGTGAAATTATTATAACCATTAACTCTGTCTAACTTGACTAATGAAAAACGTTGACATGAGTTTTTTTTTCTCTATTTTATGTCACATTGACATGGCTAAAATAATGTTGTTTTGATTTAAATTCAATTTTTTCAAAACAAATTTTGTTTGACTTATATTTAAAAATAAGCAAAATTTAAAAAAAATACAATAAAGGAAAACTCATGCAAGGGCTGCATTGCCACCCCAACTGATGATGAATAGGGGATGGTTGGCGGGGGTCACCGAGCACTGGTAGGGATAGTGGGCTGGCGGTGGCGAGGGTTGCAAGCCCTCATATGAGTTTTCCTCTTTTCCCTTTTTTTTTTTTTTGGTAAGGATTCCTCTTTTCCTTTTTTTTTTGGGTCCCCTTTTTTGTATTTTTTAAAGTTTTCTTAAAGTTAAATAAAATTTGCATTAAAAAGCATATTTGGATCAAAATAATGTCATTTTAGCTTTATGTTTCATGTTTTTGTCATGTCATTATGACATAAGAGAGCAAGAATGATAATAAAATAAAAAGTCACATCAGCATTTTTCGTTAATTAAGTAGACAAAGTTAACTGGATGACTTGATTGCGTAAATTTACAAGTTTTATAACTTAATTACATTTTTTGAAAGTTTTAGAATTCAATTGCATTTTCATGATAAGTTTTAAAATTTCCAATGCATTTATCCCTAATCTTTATTGAATAGAAAATAAGAAAAGATTTAGTAAAGTTTAAAGAGGAAAACTATTTGTTTGAGGCATAATAATTAAGTTATATATTATTGACTTACTTTGTTTCACTGAAAATTTCATGACAAAGGAAAACATTTTTAAGAAAATTAATTTCAAGGAAAATGATGAGTTTTCATTACTTTGGTGTTTTAGAAAAAATAACTTCCTTCTTGCCAAAAGAAAAATTCATTTTCCCACAATTTAAGTTTGGTATTTTCAATTCATGGAAAATATTTTTCTGTAAATTGAATAGTTTTTTGTCGTCCAAACACCAAAAAATTTGAAAAAATTTCCAAAAACGATTCTTCTTCAAACAAATGGATCCTTGTGTAGTAAGACTTTGTTTTCCATTGCCACAATTATTGTACTAGTGCTGCGATGAATATACCATAAGCAAAGCATAGAGCATAGACTTGTCAGTTGAGGAATGCTTTAATCTGCTTTGAAGTAAAGTATATACTTTTTAGTTTTGGGCTTATACTTTGCTTATCCAAACAAGGTAAGGACATAGTTCTTTACACGTAGTGGGATATAAAAAAGGGGAAAGAATAGAAATAAAGTATAGACATTATACATTCACTCTCCTTGTTAGAATAAAATGAAACCCAATACAAGTAATGAAGTTTCTCAAATATCATGAATTATTAAATCCGTGCTTCAACACATTTCCGTGATTATTTCATTATTACAAAAGTGCCATCCTAATTTGAACAAATTGATTTATTCATTGGGAGCAAACATGAATAATTAATTGACATTGTTTGAGTATATACAAAATCAACCACATTTCAAGATGGGTGAGTCAGATCTTATTGAAAAAATAGAGTCCGGTATTCTCTAAACTGTGATTCAGCTTCACCCTACCATACTTAGCTCCTTAAATTTCACACCTTTTGTAGAAATTCGATGGACAATGATTTGGACTCTAATCTCGCCTAAATTAATAATCAATTCCATCCTCGTTTTAGCTGTTATAGAGGAGAAAAGGAATAGATCCGTGATCGATCCTGCAATGTCAGGGTCGAAAATTTGGATAAAATTTATATTCTAGTTATAGAGGATAACCAACAATGGCTAGATCCTTGGAAAAATTACCTAATATGTGCAAGTAAATTTTAGGACAATGTCCTCTTTTACGTGCAACAATGGCTAGATCCTTGGAAAAATTACCTAATATGTGCAAGTAAATTTTTGGACAATGTCTTCTTTTACGTGGAAGCTTTCCAATCTCGTCCTCCTCCTCCTCGTTCGGTGGAGATTGGGCCTGGTTTAGGCCTGTGGTTGACTTGACTTCGGCCTCTTTATTTTGCCTTTGTGCTTGTACATTACGAGACAAAACTACATTGGGTAAGAATGGGCTATCGTCCTATGCTGCGCGGCCGGGAGAGCAGATGCTCGTTTAGAATGTAGTTTGGACCGCCAGATTGTAACGGAGCAACGTAAGCCGTCCGATCACATCAGAACGGGAAGGACCCACTGATTGGTTAAAGCCGGCGGTCACGGAAAAGGCGACATCGAAACGTACGCACTGACGAGAAAATTACAGATACGCCAAGTATTTGTATAAATTGTATAAGGTTCGAACTTTTTCTTGTTAGATTCAAATTTCACAAAATTAAAATGTTAATACAGAAATTCACAAATCCGTCCTCAATGGATCATTTGAAAAATAGCTAATTGAGAATATTTCCGATATTTAAAAAAGGTAGGATTATGATCTTTCACGAGGAAGAAGGGTCCTCTTTGTTAATTTTATATAGATAATTTAATTAGACAACTTTTCAAATGGAGAAAAAGTTAATATTAAGAAAAATCACAAATTGATATAATGAAAACAAAACTAAATTTTTTTCTATAAAAAAATCTTAAACCGATATATTAAGTGATAAATTTACCAAAAATTAATTTTTTAACTATAAAATTTACTCTTTATTAATTTCCATTAAATTATATTAATATCACGAAAAATCACAATCCGATAAAATTCTAAATTGATATATTTGTCAACCGTCACGTATCATACTACTTAGTAATTTATAATAAAATTTCATGGAACCGATGGAAAGTTTTTCGAGATAAATTGAGGTTAGTTTGGGATTTTTTGACCCTTTATAAAATAGTTAATTGAGAATACTTTCCACGTAAAAAGGGATTATCGCGACCCAATCAAAGGGAAGTGGTCTTCTTTACAAGTCATAATTATATTCAGATAATTCGGGCAGACACTTCTCCAACCGGAAAAAGCAAAAGGGCGCATCCGGCGCATCAGCAAACCGATTACCTTTACCCGTATAACACTCGCTCTGCTTCCGGCGACGTACGTACACGGAGACGGAGACGACGACGGGGGGGCGGAGTCAATGGTCAACTACGGCCCAGATCTAACCACAGGTGGAGGAGGAGGGAAGATTCCTTCCGTTTTCTGCCCTCTTTCCGACCCTTTTACCCCCTCTCTCCAGAGAAGAAGTGTCTAGAATTCCTACTGCTTTTTTCCCGTCCTTCCTTCCCTCCCGTCAGTCAAAAAGACTCTCAATTATTAATCGTGCTTTTGCTTTAAATCGAGCCATCCACGCTCTCGCACTCTCGCCCTTCCTTGTTCGCACTTATTTACTGGCTCTTCTTCGTCCTCTTCTCGGTTGACTTCGCGACGACCCGGCGACCGGAGGCTCCTGCGACCGGCGGAAAATGGCGGCGAATCTCGCGGAGAAGGCGAAGACCGCGTTCCTCGACGACGACTTCGAAGGGGCCGTCGAGTTCCTCTCCCAGGCCATCTACTCCAACCCCGGGAACGCCGATCTGTACGCCGACCGCGCCCAGGCCCACGTCAAGCTCGGCAGCTTCACCGGTGAGTACCCGGGGGTTTCGATCCCTTCTTTTACTCGATCGTCTCGGCTTCCGTCGGTTCTTCGAGGCCTGCTGCGCCGTACGCAGTAGGCGATGCGCAGGAGGGGCCCGCTCCCTCGCCGCCGCCTCGCGATCTTGGGGAGTGTTTCGTCGAGTAGTTCCGTTTGTGGTGCTTGCTTTTCGTGACGATGGCGTCGAATTGAACTCTGCGTGTTTTTTGCCGGGAAAAAAGCGGTTTTTGAGTTTGGCCTGCTTTTCTTGCCCGCTTGTCTTTTGCACGTTCGTCGTCGACCCGCTCGTTAACCCCAGAAAGGGGAAAAGAACCGAAAAAAGTATTGGGTCTGCTTTGGGGAGGCGAGCTTTACTAGCATTTGCTGTCCAGTTTGAATGATCTCAATGCTGCTTCTTTGTGACTTTAGACCCGAGAAAATGTTTTTCCTTTGGTGGGAACGCTACGGATGGGTTTCGGATCGGAAGTGTTTTCTGCTTTCTTGATGGAGATGTTCTTTTGCAATGCCCTGGGTGACGCTCTTCTGATTAACGTTTATGCTGTGTTTTGTTTTGATCAGAGGCCGTTTCCGATGCGAATAAGGCGATCGAATTGGATCCCTCGATGGTCAAGGCATACCTGCGGAAAGGGTGAGTAAGCTTCTTCGCTCAACCGAGCTGGAATGTTGTCTCTTTTACTCGGTCTATTTAGTCAGAAAGTTTTACACTTTCCTTTTCTCGTATCTGAAGTTTGTGCAGTCGATCATTTGATGATGCTATTTAAGGTGTTTCTGCTTCTTTTTATGCAGCTTTAACAATGGCTCGTATGTTTGTTTGATAATCCTTAATCCAATTGCACTGTTGATATTGATCCGCTATAAATTGGACGGAATATGATTGCTAGCTTGCATTCGCTGATCTAGGATTATTTACTTCCATTGCTAGATATTGCTTTGGAGGCATTCGATGAATAGTCCTGAGTGCATATATACAGATTCTTTTGATCTAGTACTTCTATGGAGTATTAATCCTAGTCCCCACATGTTTCATTTGTACTTTTTGTTTCCAGTTCTGCCTGTATGAAGCTTGAAGAATATCACACTGCCAAGGCAGCTCTTGAAAAGGGTGCTTCACTGTCAGAAGATGCTTCGAGATTCACCAAGCTAATTGAGGAATGCAAGAAGCACATTGCAGGTTTGCACTTGTGACAGCCTCTAGTAATCAAGATAAGGTTTCTCTGATGGAGTGACTGTTCGGAACTTGTCTATACGTTGTGGTCATCCTGTTGGCATGCTGGTCTTTGCCTACTCCAATGCAGCTTGTTGGTTATTTCTAACATGGCTTTCACTCCCCCCCCCCAAAGACCGCGATCGTCTCTGTCTTCAGTGTTTTGTTATGAGTTTTTAGTGTTTATTTTATCATAAGCACATTGACCTCATGAGGGCTTAAATCTTTGCTGAATTATTGGAGACTTGAATTATGGAAATGTACTGGAAATAGTTTTCACTGAATTCTGAAAATAGGAGCTTCTACGGGTTTGAGGATTCTTTATTTCTTTTTTTTTAAAATTTTTATTTTGCTTTTGGAGAATGGTAGTGGTGAGTAATGCATGGTCTGGCTCTCTATCATCTCCTTTAGGACCAAATCAGCTTTACCTTCCTATCTCTTTGAGCTAAGTCTAGACTCCAGCATAGCGAGATGGATATCATAGCACCTCCTTACATGGCTCTAATCTTCTTATAAGAATGCTCAGAAAGTCGTGTGTCCCTGTTATATGGAAAAGATTTTGGTGAGACTTCCTTTTTAGGAACTTCAGAGAGTTCCTAAAGATGCAGAGAGTTCCTAAAGATGTGTACTGTCGTACTCATAAACAGACTGTGTCATGGTGACACCTATGTCAATTTTTTTGGGGTCTCACGGTTGTCTTGACTGAGAAAGTTGAAGAAGAACAGCATAAAATGTTAATTCAAACAACATAGTGCTGGTTGTTAACCAGGTCAACAGAAGAATTGGTAAAGATATGAGACGACTTTTTTTCATTATAATGTGCATGACTTGTTAACATTTGCACATATTTAATTAGTTAATTTTGCTGCCTTTATAGTCTTAGAATCAGAATCAGGCTGTTGCCCCTGTTTTAGCATCATTCTTGGATTTTGTGAATATTTTTCTCTGTGCTGCATGTTGCGTTGGCTTGCATGCTGCCCTTATTGTCTATCTTGTCCTTGTCTATGCATTTTAATATTTATTGTCCAAGATTTGTCGTAGGTGCAAGCTAACTTACTGGGTGAAGTTTGCTTATATTCTTGAATTTTGATTTTGGGTGCTTCCACAGAGGATGTAACTGATCAGAAGGCACATGATGCCCCACCTTCCTCTGACACTGCCCTGCCATCTGATCAAAATGCTGAAGCAGATGAAGAAATTCAGGAAGAGCATGGAACGGTACAGCAGACTAATGCAGTCGAACCAGTCAAGCCCAAATTCAGGTTCTTGCAATATTACCTATGCTGTCTACGTAAAACCTGGCTTTGCACCATGATTATTGAGTGCACATGGCCAATTGTGAAGTTTCTCATTGTTAGTTGAAAGTCAAGATATTCTCCTGGTTTTGGTCATTGATGTGCGGATTCGAAGCTTGCATGCGAACATAAAGAAGAATCAAGTTAGTTGCTGTGACCCTACTACACAAATCTTGAAAATAATAAATTCAAGATGATGATCAGCTATCTTTCAAACTTGGATAACTAATAAACTGAGTAGATTTGAAGCTTTTCTCCTTGCAAATGTGGTCTTCTTGTTGTTGTCTGTAAGTACCTGTTCCTCATCATCGTGTGGCAGTTTACATGATATAAGTTTGTCAATATTTAGTGTAGCTTTTCATAGTTCATTTTCCAAAAAGTGCTTTTCCAGTCACATGACGGGACAATTCATTGTTCAACAGACATGAATTTTATCAGAAACCCGAGGAAGTTGTTGTGACAATATTTGCAAAGGGTGTTGCGCCAGAGGATGTACACGTTGAGTTTGGTGAACAAATTGTATGTTTCATCTCACACAGAATTTCTTTTACTGGATGTAGAATGTATTTTTTATTCTACCATTTTTATTATATTGATGACATGAGGGAATATAAATATTTTGCAGTTAAGTGTGAGGATCAATGTGCCCAGTGAAGACGCTTATTGCTTTCAAACTAGATTGTTTCACAAGGTACTGCGAAGAGCTCCTTTCGGTTTCTAATTAAAATGCAGCTCATTTTCTTATTTTGCATATGATTTAACCATGTGACAATTATTCATTTTAGGCTTCTGTTGTGATAGTGCTTGTTGGAGCACTTGCTTTTGGTTTGATTGGCTAATTGCCCTTACGCGAAGCTTTTGCAAGTGCATATTCTGATCTTTTGTTTGGGGATATCCTCAGGAATTTTTGCATCAGATTTTCTCTTCTGAACCAGCTCCACTTTGTTCAGTCTTCATATGGAAATGAATTCTATTTTTCTTTTTTCTACTTGTCTTTCTGTTGTGAAAAAAGTAAGCTTTGGCTTGCCGACATTTTGCTTCTACTTCATTGTAACTACTGTCGGATGGTTTATATGATCTAAATCAGGTAGTACCTGAAAAGTGTAGACACCAAATATTATCAACTAAAATTGAGATCCGTCTTGCAAAAGCTGAAGCAATCCAATGGAAGTCTCTTGAATATAGCAAAGAAGCTACAGTTCCACAGAAAGTTATTGTGCCATCAGGTAGGTGCCTTTCTTAATTTGTTAGCTAACCCAAATTTAACTGTTGTCCCATGTTTTTGTTGAATGAGAAAAACCATCGACTTTTCTGGTTAGTTTTCCCCCCCTGGCTAGTGAATCAGCTATTTTTTCCTTTCTTATTTTTTTGCAGTTGGACCAGCCAGACCTGCATATCCATCTTCGAAAAATAAAGTTGCAGACTGGGACAAGCTGGAAGCCGAAGTCAAGAAGGAGGTACTGGACACTGCTAATGATTTCTTAATGTCCATGGCAGTTTTATTCTTTGCTTTATCCAATGTCTTAACTGCATTATTGCATAATTTTAGGAGAAGGATGAGAAGCTTGATGGTGATGCAGCTTTGAACAAGCTTTTCCGAGATATATTCCAGAATGCAGATGAAGATGCGAGAAGGGCTATGACAAAATCATTTGTAAGAGCATTACTTCTCTGCTGCATCTCAGAAGTCATGCGAATTAGTACATTTTATAATTACTTTACAATTGATTTGTCACCCTCCATGGTCTCTGGAGACATCCAATAATATTTCTCAACCTCCATTTCTTCAGGAGCTTCTCTCTCTCTCTCTCTCTCTAGCCTGATCTGAAACTTTATCCTTTACCGGGTCCTGCCATTTTCTCATTTTCTCTCGTGCTTGCAATATTTCCAGAGACTCAAGATCTTAAATTTACTGTCTGCATGTTAGCTCCTCAAATATGCTCCTTACTGGGTGCATTTACCTTAATCTGCATTTTGAAACGGTGCTGGTTAAGCAGATGATAAGCATCTTGTCAGACTTCAGACTTCTTATTGTCAGGCTCCACAGCATTCAATCCTGTGTTATTAGGCGTTCAATGAAAACGACTATACTTTTGCTTAATATCTCGACCATTTATGTAGGTTGAGTCTAATGGGACCGTCCTCTCTACAAACTGGAAGGAAGTGGGTGCAAAGAAGGTCGAAGGTAGCCCTCCCGACGGAATGGAGCTGAAGAAATGGGAATACTAGCTCAGGCGTGGTGGATCACCTGTATCTTTTGCTGAAACTTCTTGCCTGTTGAATTTGCTTAACAAGAACATTTCCCTCATTCAATAGTCACTTTATGTCTATAAGTTACCTTTCGGGCTGTGGGTTACTTCTTTGGTAGTGGATCTATGAACACTAGTAACGCGCTGTTGGCATTTTGTTTGTTGTTTTTGGCAGTGAGGAGTCTGTATGTTTACGTGAACATCGTAAGAATATTTGGCAGTTCCTATCACTTTGTCCTTGTTGAATTGTATAAAATTAGTTTGCTTCTCGTGTCAGCGTGATGAAGCCGAGGCAGACTCTTTGGTAATATTCAGTTGTGAAATGCAATGGGATGATCTTTCTGTTTCTATAAGTAAGTCATCAGGGAGGAAGTAGCGTAATAGTCCACTGTGCGCACCCCAGCCAGCGCAAGCACGGGCCCGGTGGCCTCAACGGCTTCTTCCCACAAATATGCAGCTGAAAATTAAGATATGTATCGTTGACGGTTACTGTTGGAGAAATAATTCCTAGCCAGGAGACGACTCGATGATGCGTTTTTGCTTAAAATATTAATTGTCATGGGAAACAAATATAGTTGATGTTTGCGTTTTTGCTTAAAATATTAACTGTCATGGGAAACAAATATAGTTGATGTTTTCATGGAGAAACGCAATCTTAGGCCGCGTTTGGTGATCGGGATAAAATTCGGGATAGGATATGATTTATCCTATCCTATGTTTGGCGCTCGCTCAAGACAGAATAAAGTTGGATATAAGAGGGATATAAGATATGATAAAATTATCTCACGTGGGGGAGGTGGGATAAATGTGGATAGAATTTTTAATGTCCATAATAGGAAATTTTTTTATTTTGAATAACAAACTTATTAAATTAAAAAAATTGAAATTATATTTCAATATAAATAATATTTGAATTCTAATTTAAGAAATTAAAAATAAAAAATAAAAAAATTATTTTTAATTAATCTAATTTTAATTTATATATTCAACTTTAATTCTATCTTATAATAAAATTCAATCTATAAATTAAATATTTATATTTATTATATATTTTAGGTATTTTTGTATTTTAGATATGTTAGTACACTTTATTATTTGATAACATTTTATTAAAGAATGATGAAAGAGGAACAAAGAAATAATAATGAAAATAATATAAAAAAGATGAAAAATAAATTGAAAATAAATTAAAAAATAATGTTACGAGAGATCATCACCATCTCCGTTTATGAATATTTAGGTTCATTTATAATGATATGTCATTTATATAAAAAAAATATACATGACATGATGTGAATATATTCGACTTTAATATTGCGATTTACCAAATAATGGACGGAATATAAAAAAATTCCAAGATTTCATATCCTATCATATCCAGTCCTATCTCGATTAAAAATCCAAATGACCAAACATAGCCTTAGAGTATTAGCTGAGACAAATCCCTCGGTGGTTGTCCCAAAAAACATACTAGATTCTTGAGGGGTGAATACTAAGTGATTGGGAAGGTCCATGGAAGAGAGGATCGCCAGTGTCTTGCAGCTTGTCATCGACCCATATAGCATAATGAGGTTGTGTCTGAATAACTTATTCATTTAAGGGTTAACATCCTGAAAAATCTCAAACTAGTACACTTGTGACAAATTTACCCAAAATAATTTTTTTTACCATAAAAAACCCTAAATTGGTATATTTGTGACAATTTTACTCCGACTGATCATAAAAAATCTTAAATTGGTACATTTATAATAAATTTACCCCAAACTAATTTATTCGACCACAAAAAACCCCAACCGATAAATTTCGTGATAAATATACCCTCAGCTAAATTGGATTAATACCACAAAAAAATCACAAAAATTGTAAAGCGTGACAAATGGAACATAAAATCCCAAATATGTCATGTGTCATTTTAATAATTTGATAGTAAAATTTAACGAAAACTAACAAAGGGTAAATTTGTCACAAGTATACTAGTTTATGGTAAATTTGTCAAAAGTATACCGGTTTGAGATATTTAGTGGTCAAAAAAATAGTTTTTTGTAAATTTGTCACATGTGTACCAGTTTGAAGGTTTTCATGATATTAACCATTCATTTAAAGACGACTTACAACTTTGTTAGGTTACTTACTACGTCATTTTGTATTTGATCGGTCGATTTAAGACTCTTGAATTATGTCATAATACTAAAAAGTAAGATCAGTTTACTCAAGTCACGTTTGCTGATCTCAAAATGAACGTGTCCAACGAGGTCACTCTTTTTCTCGAAACGAAATTCTTGAATCTTAAGTTGGCGGACCTCTCTAGTCTATCAAATATATAATGTTGTGCAGTTAATTAAGGAAGTTTGATTGTCGTATCCAATCGGCTGCGTGAGGAAAGTTGTCTCTCCAAGACGTGTTTTTATCGAGTCTTGTTCCATTGACCCAGTCAATGCCCAGCAGAAGCTTCCTCATGAAATTTGTCAAAGAAAGGCGGGGTCGTCTTGTCCGCACTTCAATTAATTTTCCCCTATGTATACGCGTGTTCTTGTTCTTGTTCACTTCACGCTCCCAAAGCATAAACACATCGAAACTCGACGTATTCTTCTTCAACCCTTCCCCTGTTTCTCATCGAAGAAACTTCTGAAACAATCGCACGCGACCCATTTTCGTAGCACCGATGGCGGGTGGCCGAAACAACACGAAATGCCTCGCCAACATGGCGGCCTTTTTTATCTTGCAAGCCGCCGTCATCTTGATCTTGGCCTTCACCGTGATGCGCGTGCGTGGCCCCAAACTCCGCCTCGGCATGGTGACGGTGGACAGCTTCAGCACCAGCAACGACACTTCTTCTCCTTCCTTCAACATGAGGCTCACCGCGGAAGTCACCATCAAGAACACCAACTTCGGCAGCTTCAAGTACGGGAACGGCACGATGAGCCTCGCGTACAACGGCACGGTGGTTGGAGACGCTGCTATTGCGAAGGGTCGTGCCAAGGCCAGGGACACTGCGAAGTTCAACGTGACGGTTGACGTGACGTCGAGCCGGCTCACGAGCACAGCGAGCCTTGGAACGGACATGAACTCGGGGGTCTTGACGCTGGGGGGCGATGCGAAGGTGAGAGGCAAAGTCGAGTTGCTGAAGGTGATGAAGAGGAAGAAGAGCGGCGTGATGGATTGTGCGTTGAGTGTGAATTTAGCCACTCGTGCCGTGACTACTAAGTGCAAGTGATGATATGGTGTTTCCAGACAATATTGGATTGTATATTTTACCTCGTGTATGGTTCTCGATTCCTCTATTGGTTGTATTGTTGATTCTTTGTAGTGACATAAAGGAGTTTTGCTTTGTTTAGGACGTTTGGCTGATGATGTTTCTTACGTGCTTTTGAGGTTAAATTTCTCGTCTCTATCTTTGGCGCACTTGCACTAGATTCGTTACTGCCACGAAAATACCAAAGACCCTCTTCACGTTTTATACCTCTACCACTTTGCATCCTGCATTTCTTTGTATCCTGGATCAAGGAAAGTACAGGGTTGCCTTCGTCTGGAAAAGACCAACCTTCAAAATGTCTCACGAGACGGAGATGGCCCGGAGAAGAGAAGGGGCGAACAAGAGACACACGGAGGAGGCGGGGCAGAGACCAGCAGTGGCGGTGGCTACTGTAGCTGCTTCGGGGAGACGGTGGAGGGTTTTTGAGAGTTAAAAGATGTATACAGGAAAGTGGCAGGGAGATTTTGGAAGAGAAATGGCGATTTGATGAGTGAAAGTCTGTCGTGAGTTGGGTTGTAAAGTGAGGATAAAACCTGGCATCGAAGGAAAGGATGTCTTCTTTTTTTTTGGGTATTGGACAATAGTGGATGCCTAGTCTCAATAATCACACGATACAAGCAGAAAAGATTAGAAATCCGTGTGTGGATGGAAACAAAAGGCATTAGAATCCAAAGAATCTCAATCGATGGAAAAAGGAGATAATCTGCACTATCCTCAAAGTCATAGCCGATTCGCGTTCATGGCATCCATCGCTTTTTCTGCAGTAAAAGTTGGCACCTTGGCCGTGTCATCAAAAGCTTCATCGAAGAACAACCTTGATTTCGTTGGTCCTTCTTTTCTCCTTAAAAAAGCACTGTTCTTTTGGACACTTGCGAACTTTTGACCGACCAGAACATGCTCAGATCCACGTTATGTTCTTTGCCGAGTTAAGGATATTGTTAAAAAAGCATCTATGTAACCACGATTATATGGCCAATCATATATCACATTTCTTATTCCGTCCCCTAAAATTCTATTAGGACCTCTTTTAGAAAATGAATTTGGTAAATTCAAATTTTGTAAAAATGAATAAATAGGCTTATATAAAATAGATGCTATAAATATTCTGAAAAGCCTTAAAATGAACTCTAGGAACTCTGAATAGTTGTTTGAATAACGAGTTATATTTATGTACTATCAGTGCTAATATTTGCATATTTGGGGCAATGAAAAAAATAACTGATTAGTTCTTCTATTGTAGGTATTATTTTATTTTTTTAGTACAAAAAAGAATTCAGAAATACTCATGGTAACCATTAGAGTCGACGAAATTAGTAATATTATCCGCAAATGACAAATAATTGTATCGACGAGGAAAATAAGAATCTCCACCGGATAAAACATATTTAAAAAAAGAGTCTGCACAGTACCCACGCGCATTTTTGAAAGATCTCTCCTAGAAATCTCACATTTCGAACGGAGAATTTAAAATAATAATAATAATAATAATAATAATAATAATAATAATAATAATAATAATAATAATAATAATAATCGAGGCTTCCGATGACAAGTTGATCGGTCGCCACGACGAAGTCATTATGTTTCGAGAAGCTCTCCCCGAAAGTCAGCATGACTTATCTAGAAAGTCAAAATATCCCACCTCGCTCAACGCGTTTATGAAAGAGACGAAAGAGAACAACAGCAGAACACATTAAATATCATTCCCCATCTCTCCTTATTGGATACGCATGACTTTTAAACACGCCTGAGTTTTCAAACCCTACGTACATAAATACCCCCGCCAAAAGACCATCCACTCATTCAATTCACAAGAAGCTCTCGTTCAGAGAAAAGAGAAGCATAAAACATCGCCAAAGAGAGATCTTCCAGAGATTATTCCTTGTTTTGCTCAGCTCGAAACCCTGATATGGAGAAGAACCAGCAGGTGGATCCACTTGCGCCAACCAGTGGCCAATACCCTAGAAGTGACCAAGAGTCCTTGAGCAATAACATGGAACAAGAGAAGCGCCAGAAGAGGCTCAAGTGGGCTGCGTACATCGCCGCCTTCGCCGTGTTTCAGGTTATCGTCATTCTCGTCTTCGTCCTCGTCATCATGAAGGTCCATACCCCGAAATTCCGCATCGGGACGCCCCGCATCGAGCCCGGGACCCAACAAGGCCTTATCAATTCGACTGGCTCAATTTTCAAGGCGACCCTCGTCGCACCCTTCAGGCTCAAGAACGCCAACTTCGGCCCTTACAAGTACGACTCCACCACCGTCTTCTTTAAGTATGATGATACCATCGTGGGGCAGGTTAATATCACCAAGGGCAAGGCCAACTTCAAGTCCACAAAAAAGTTCGATCTCACGGTCACGGTGGACTCCAACTCTTTGTCCGACACTTCGAAGACGAGCCTCGGGAACGACTTGCAGGCCGGGAACCTGACGCTGATGAGCTCGGCAACTCTGAACGGTAAGGTCGAGTTGATGCTCATCTTCAAGAAGAAGAAGTCCACGAGCATGGATTGCACCATGACTATAGCAGGACAAACTGTTCAATCGGTGACTTGTTAATGATCATCTGTACAAGCTAAACTTTCTTTCTTTTTAGCCATTTCTTTACGGGCCTTGATTTTTAAGTTTGATTGATGATATGTTTGTATTATCTCTATGTAATAAATGCCACGTATTGGTATACTGGTTTTTATATGGATTGGCTTCTGTGCAACTTCAGTCGATGCTCCTTCGCCCGTTTTTGTCCCAACCTCTTTCTTTTTCCCCATGAGATTCATCATAATGAATAGCGATAGCGCGTCGCCGTGACATTAGAGAATTATAAATGAAGGAATGAAGAAAGTTTCTGAAACGTTGAAAAGTCGTTCTATTGCACACTAAACGACTGTATCCAATGATTCTCCCAAGCCCATGTTCATGACATATTGCATAAATACACAAGGATGTAGGCCTTTAGTCAGTGGATCTGCTAACATATCGTCTGTGGAAATATGCCTTATTGCAATGTTACTATTATATACAATTTCCTTTATGGTAAAAAACTTAACCTCCATATACTTAGATTCCTTGAGACTTCTATTGTTATTGACAAATAACACATTTGAATTATTATCACAATATAATTGTATGAGTCTATTCATAAAATCAAATACAGTCAATTCTCTAATGAGGTTCTAGAGTCAAATAACTAGAGTAACAGCTAAAAAGCATGCTATAAACTCCGCTTGCATGGTAGAGGATGACGTAGATTTTTGTTTCTCGCCTTTTCACAATATTGCACTTTCTGCTAACATGAAGATATATCCTGTTATCAACTTTCTATCATCCTCACAACTAGTAAAGTCTGCATCCAAATATGCTAACAGTCGCAAATCATGGACATATCTATAAATCAGCACATGATCTCTTGTTTCTTTTAAAGTATCTCAAGACCCTTTTGGTAGTAACCTAGTAATAGCGTCTTGGATTTGACTGATGTCTGTCCAGAAGTTCTGTCCCAAAGGCGATATCTGGTCTGGTACAAACTTGAGCATACATGATATTTTCAAGTACACTATAATAAGGTATATCCTTCATTTGATTTTTCTCAAAATCTGATTGAAGACATTGTGAGAGACTCAATTGTTGCTACAATTCTTGACTGGCAATGATGTATATTGAATTTTTCCATAATACGATTAACATATGCCCTTTGAGATAAACCTAACATATGGCTAGAACGATCGCTGTGGATCTTAATGCCAAGAAAGAAGGATGCCTCACCAAGGTCTTTCATGTTAAAAATTTTCGACAACATTTGCTTTGTCTCATGCAATAGTCCTATGTCGCTACTCGCAAGCAAAATGTCGCCGACATAAAGTATGAGAAAAATAATTTTCCTCCCACTAACCTTGCTATATATGAACTGATCTACTTTATTCTTAACAAAACTGAAATGAGTGATGACATAATAAAACTTCAAGTACCATTGTCCAGAAGCTTCTTTGAGACCATATATAGCATTCTTCGATTTACATACGAACTTACCAGAATCATTTGTCGTAAAACCTTCGAGTTGCATCATATAGACTTCCTTATCAAGGTCTCCATTTAGAAAAGCAATTTTAACATCCATCTAGTGTAATTCCATGTCAAAATGAGCTATTAACGTCATGACCACTCTAAAAGAGTCTTTAGAAGAAACTGGAGAAAATGTTGCTTCATAATCTATTCTTTCTTTTTGAGTGAAGCCTTTGGCCACTAACCTAGCTTTGAATTTCTCAATCTTTTCTTTAAAATCCCTTTTAGTCTTATAAACCCATTTGTAACCTATGGGTTTACTACCTTTTGGTAATTCAACAAAACACCATTATGTTTCATAGATTGTATTTTGTCTTTCATCGCATCCAACCACAAATCTAATTGAGGACAAGAAACAACATTTGTATAAGTCACTAGATCTACAACGCAGCTGATATCGTGGTCATGCTCTCCCAAATAAACTATATAGTTGGTGGTATAGCTAAACGTCTTTCCCTAGTAGATCTCCTAAGTGGGGCTACTGCAACCTCATTCTGAGTTTAAGGAACCTGAAGAACTTCGTTTAGGGCCGTCTCATTGATAGGATTCTCAGTTTTAACTGATTCAGTTTGCGGCACAATAGATTCCATAATCATTCGCATAGGTAGGGAAAAAGACATAGTAGGTCTTATCATATTGTCATCTTCACTAATATGTGAGCAGCCATGCTCTTCGGCCACATCGAATTCCAAAAATTTCGCTGTTTATGATTCCACAATCCTTGTGTCTCCACTGGGATTATAAAACCAATATCTCTTCGAATAATTTGAGTAAGATACAAAGTAGCACCGAGTGGTTTTAGGCTCTAACTTACCTAATGTTGGATTGTACAACCTCACTTCTGTAGGACATCCCTAGACCTTGAAATGATTCAAACTCGGTTTGCTCTAGTCCATAGCTCAAAATGAGTTGATGTAATAGCTTTGGTAGGAACATAATTCAGTATATAAAGGATTGTTTTTAAAGCCTCACCCCATAAAAAGTCAGGCGGATTGGCGAGCTCCACAGCATTCAATCCCATGTTATTAGGCGTTCCAAGAAAACAACTATACTTTTGCTTAATATCTCGACCATTTATGTAGGTCGAGTCTAATGGGACGGTCCTTTCTACAAACTGGAAGGAAGTGGGTGCAAAGAAGGTCGAAGGTAGCCCTCCCGACGGAATGGAGCTGAAGAAATGGGAATACTAGCTCCGCTGTGGTGGATCACCTGTATCTTTTGCTGGAACTTCATGCCTGTTGAATTTGCTTGACAAGAACATCTTCCTCATTCAATATTGACACGTCATGTCTATAACTTCTCTTTCGGGCGGTGGGTTACTTCTTTGGTAATGGATCTATGAACGCTAGTAATGTGCTGTTGGCATTTTGTTTGTTGTTTTTCGCAATGAGGAGTCTGTATCTTTACGTGAACCTCGTAAGAATATTTGGCAGTTTCTATCACTTTGTCCTTGGTGAATTGTATAAAGTTAGTTTGCTTTTCGTGTCGGCATGATGAAGCCGAGGCAGACTCTTTGGTAATATTCAGTTGTGAAATGCAATGGGATGATCTTTCTTTCTATAAATAAGTCATCAAGGGAGGAAGTAGCGCAATAGTCCACTGTGTGCACCCCAGCCAGCGCAAGCACGGGCCCGGTGGTCTCAGCGGCTTCTTCCCACAAATATGCAGCTGAAAATTAAGATATGGTATCAGTGACGGTTACTATTGGAGAAATAATTCCTAGCCGGGAGACGACTCGATGATGCGTTTTTGCTTAAAATGGTAACTATCATGGGAAACAAATACAGTTGATGTTTTTATGTAGAAATGAAATTTTAGGGTAGTAGCTGAGACAAATGCCTCGGTGGTTGTCCCAAAAAACAGACTGAATTTGCTCCTGTGGGGTGAATACTGAGTGATTGGGAAGGTCCATGGAAGATAGGATCGCCGCTGTCTTGCAGCTTGTCATCGACCCATATAGCATAATGAGGTCGTGTCTGAATAGCTTATTCATTTAAAGACTACTTACAACTTTGTCAGGTTACTTATTACGTCATTTTGTATTGGTGGATTTTAGATTCTTGAATTATGTTATAACACTAAAAAGTAAGACCAGTTTACTCGAGTTACGTTTGCCTATCTGAAAATAGATGTATCAAACAAGGTCACTCTTTTTCTCGGAAGGAAATTCTCGAATCTTAAGTTGGCTGACCGCTCTAGTCTATCAAATATATAATGTTGTAAAGTTAATTAAGGAAGTTTGATTGTCGGATCTAATGGGCTGCGTGAGGAAAGTTGTCTCTCCAAGACGTGTTTTTATCGAGTCTTGTTCCATTGACCCAGTCAATGCCCAGCAGAAGCTTCCTCATGAAATTTGTCAAAGAAGGGCGGGGTCTTCTTGTCCGCACTTCAATTAATTTTCCCCTATGTATATGCGTGTTCTTGTTCTTGTTGACTTCACGCTCCCAAAGCATAAACACATCGAAACTCGACGTTTCTCATCGAAGAAACTTGTGAAACAATCGCACGCGACCCATTTTCGTAGCACCGATGGCGGGTGGCCAAAACAACACGAAATGCCTCGCCAACATGGCGGCCTTTTTGATCTTGCAAGCCGCCATCATCTTGATCTTGGCCTTCACCGTGATGCGCGTGCGTGGCCCCAAACTCCGCCTCGGCATGGTGACGGTGGATAGCTTCAGCACCAGCAACGATACTTCTTCTCCTTCCTTCAACATGAGGCTCACCGCGGAAGTCACCATCAAGAACACCAACTTTGGAAGCTTCAAGTACGGGAACGGCACGATGAGCCTTGCGTACAACGGCACGGTGGTTGGAGACGCTGCTATTGCGAAGGGTCGTGCCAAGGCCAGAGACACTGCGAAGTTCAACGTGACGGTTGACGTGACGTCGAGCCGGCTCACGAGCACAGCGAGCCTTGGAACGGACATGAACTCGGGGGTCTTGACGCTGAGGGGTGATGCGAAGGTGAGAGGCAAAGTCGAGTTGCTGAAGGTGATGAAGAGGAAGAAGAGCGGCGTGATGGATTGTGCGTTGAGTGTGAATTTAGCCACTCGTGCCGTGACTACTAAGTGCAAGTGATGATATGGTGTTTCCAGACAATATTGGATTGTATATTTTACCTCGTGTATGGTTTTCCATCCCTTTATTGGTTGTATTGTTGATTCTTTGTAGTGACATAAAGGAGTTTTGCTTTGTTTAGGACGTTTGGCTGATGATGTTTCTTACGTGCTTTTGAGGTTAAATTTCCCGTCTCTATCTTTGGCGCACTTGCACTAGATTCGCTAGTGCCACGAAAATACCAAAGACTCTCTTCACGTTTTATACCTCTACCACTTTGCATCCTGCATTTCTTTGTATCCTGGATCAAGGAAAGTACAGGGTTGCCTTCGTCTGGAAAAGACCAACCTTCAAAATGCCTCACGAGACGGAGATGGCCCGGAGAAGAGAAGGGGCGAACAAGAGACGCACGGAGGAGGCGGGGCAGAGGCCGGTAGTGGCGGTGGCTACTGCAGCTGCTTCGGGGAGACGGTGGAGGGTTTCTGAGGGTTAAAAGATGTATATAGGAAAGTGGCAGGGAGATTTTGGAAGAGAAATGGCGATTTGATGAGTGAGTCTGTCGTGAGTTGGGTTGTAAAGTGCGGATAAAACCTGGTATCGAAGGAAAGGATGTCTTCTTCTTTTTTGGGTATTGGACAATAGTGGATGCCTAGGGGTGCATGAGAACCAAAATTTTTGTTTCAGAAATAGTTTTTCTGTTCTAGACCTGTTTCCGGAAGAGAAATTCGTTTGATAAATCTATTCAGTTTTTCTATTTCTGGAATAGATTTCTATTTCAGAAATAGGTTTGGAAGAGAAATCAGAAGCTAAGGCCCTGTTTGGTAACCATCCAAACAGGGCCAAATTCTGATTCTTTGTTCCCAGAATCAGTTTGGGCCCAGAATCGCGTTTGGTAAAATTTTTGTTCCCGGGAACAAATTAGTTCCCGAGAATCGGTTTTGGGCAAGAATTGAGAATAAAAAAAAACATGATTCTTCGTCCGAGAATCAAAAACGAGAATCAAAAGTGCGAGCCTTATCTCCTCTCTACTCTCTCTCTCGTCCTCTCATCTCCTCGCTCATCGGTCTCATTCTCTCCCTCCTCAAGAACGGCGGCTGCTGCTCCTCCCTCCTCAAGAACGGCGACGGCGACGGTTGCTCCTCCCTCCTCAAGAACGGCGACGGCGGCGGCTGCTCCTCCCTCCGCAAGAACGGCGACGGCGGCCGTTGCTTCTTCATCGTTGAAGGGCGTCGTTCAAGGTGAGTTCCCTTCTATGGGTGGTTCGGCGTCGCGGCGGGTGGCGCTCGCTCGGCGGCGACCCCACAGGCCCGACCGGCGGGCGCCCTCGCCGATCGGCCGAGGGTCGCTCTGGGCCCGACTCGGCGGGCGCCCTCGCCGGCGGCCGAGGGCGAGCGGCGCCGAGCGGCGGAGGGGGGCCACTCGCGAATTGTGAATTTTGCGATTCCTGTTCCCTCGTTTCCGCTTCTTCTTCTTTTTGTTTCCTTTAATTTTTAATTTTTTTCTCTCACTTTTTGATGATCCTGTCTTTTCCTCTTGCATTTGCTATTGGATTTATGGCGGACACCGTCTTCGCGACCTACTCCCGGCTTCCCCTTCTTCTTTTCCTAAATCTTGGGAGGTGGCTCGTCCCATTCGACTCACCAACTTCAACCTCTCTTTTTTTTTCGGTTTCTTGCGGGTCTCGTCCGCGGCGTCAACCTTTCACGCCTTCCCTCCGGCTTCAACGGCACTCCTGTCCCCACCGGATCCATTTCCTTCCGGTTGAGTCTAATCTTTCCCTTGCTCCTGTTAAATTTGCCGCTCCGGTTTTTGTGGCCTCTAGTAACTGTTGTTGACACTATCTTTTGCCCCGAAAAAAAAATTGATAGGAAATCCTCTGTCGGGAGCATTCACTGTTAGAGCTACCGCTGTTGATGTGCGGCCTATTGTTCCAAGTAAGAATCCTTGTAGCATATCTCAATTGGTTTTTAAAAATGGTTTGATTGGACCGGAGTCGAGGGTGATGTTGTCGTGCACGATCGGATGGCAGCAACAAGACAAAGATTGGAATTAATGGTATGTTCGGGGCTCATAGGAGTTATGCTAAGTGGTTACTTGTGCTTTGCACCGTAATCTCATTCCATGCGAAGTTGTGTGCTGGTATATTTAGAGGGCATTCTGGAATTGTGTTTTAACATATACCATAGGGATTGCAAGATAGGGGCTGTTTGCGGTAGCTTTCGCATATATCGGCTCAAATAGAAGAATGTCTAGAAGAATATGTAGTTGTTGCGCGAGGTGTACGGTTTAAATGAAATGGGTCTGGTGGAAGTGTTTTTGAGCATGGTGGCATTACATTCATGCGGATTTGGTCGAATTGGAAGATTGGTGCTTCGGATAGCAACCGCTAGGGATGATATCGATGTAGTAGCTGTCAATGATCCTTTTATCGATGCTAAATACATGGTATGTGCAGTTACCTTTTTTTTTTTAATGCAAATTACTTAGTCCTTCAAGGAAATGTCACGTGGCTTCCCTCCTTTACGTGATTGAGTGGTTCTGTTGGTTGTAGCATTACTGTTGTGTCACTTATGTGGTATATGGATGTTTTAATCTCTTTTATGTGTGTTATTTGGTAGTGGACTTGGAATATCCATTGCAGTATTCTAAAAATTTCTGATTTGCTGCTAGTCTTGTTTCTGCTTTAGCTTAGAATTGGAAAATGATTGACTTGACCATTTGTTTAAGCAAGCCAGATTATTGTTTTTCTTCAATAAATGTTTCATAACTTAAATTAAGCTACTGCTGACTCATCCACCACGCTTTGGTGAATGTTTAAATCAGCCTTCAACTTAAGACGCATGAGATTTATCTTTTCCCGTGTCGGCTTTGCTACCATATTAATGTCTACTGCTCAGGGTTACCTCATTTTGCTTTGCCTTTTGAAAAATCATCCTAAGATAAAACTTATAGCTGACTCTTGTGGTATTTGTGTATAATTAGCGAGCCGAGAGAATTTATAAGATGTGACAGCTTTGGAATTTTTGATCGTTGGAGGGATATCGCAATACTTTATAGCAGGTCTGCTCCTTGAGGAGATACAGGAGATACTGTCATTTCTTTCATCGATCTGTCCAGGCTTACATGTTAAAGTATGACTCTACTCATGGAGTTTTCACTGGAACGATCAATGTTATAGACGATTCCACCTTGGAGATTAATGGAAAGCAAATTAAAGTTGAAAGCAAAAGGTGTTTTCTTACTCATCCGAAAGAATATGCTTGTAGAAAGTTCTCTTTTGCAAATAGCAACCTCTAAACTTACGGCAGGAAGGGGTAAAGTTTGATATTTCTTTCTTCTCAGAAATCCAGAAGAGATTCCTTGGGGTTATCATGGGGCTGAGTATGTTGTTGAATCCTCTGGAGTTTTCACTACATTGGACAAGGCTTCCGCACACCTGAAGGTCACTATAATCATTTAATTTGTTCTGTGCACGCATGCCTGTGTATGCGTACGTCTATGTGATAGGGTGATGGATATAAACACGACAAGTTGAGCCCGCTGATTATTACTGCAGGCTGGCGCCAAGAAAGTGGTCATATCAGCTCCTTCAGCCGACGCACCTATGTTTGTGGTTGGAGTAAATGAAAAGTCATACAAGTCAAACATGGATATAGTAGATGATACATCAAATGAGGAAGCAATGGAGATAAACATGATTCGGAGAAGTATTGCAAATCAAATGGCAGCTGGAGATTCAATAACTTTATGTTTACGACCTTTGTAATATTGTTTTTAATTATTGACTTATCAAAGCCAATATTCAAAGTTGAACAATGGACTACGTTACTTCATCATTCATTTATGGATAAGTTGTAGTGATGAGTTTCTCGTTAAAGCATTTTCTTTGTTTCAAAAGTCATGTTGGTTTGAAGACTTTTATCTTCTTAAACGTTGGGTGTTCGGTTTTGGTTTTGAGAGAGCGTAAATATTAATTGAAAATGAGAAATCACCATGATAAAAAAATCTCTATAATATTGAAATTCTAATAAGAAAACCAAATTTAATAGAACAACAATTTTTGCTTTTTTTTTCTATATTTTATTTTAATTTCTTCCTATTCTGAAATATATATTTGCTGTATACAGAATACATATTTAATTTTATATTATAATTTAGTATTTATATTTATTACATATTTTGGGGATATTAGTATAGTTTATACTAATGTTTATTATTTACTATTTAATAAAAATTGATTAGTTAATATTTTTATTACTTAGTATAAAAATATAATTAATCGGTGAATGGTTTATGAAAATTCAATATCAAATTTATATTCATCTAAAAAGGTAATTAAAAAAAGAATTGGAATAGAAATTTTATACGATTCTGAAACGTGTTTCTATTCTTTTTCTATTCGGGAATCGAAATTTTATTCGTTACCAAACGCATTCTTTTACTCGGGAATCGGTTTAGGGAACGAATCAAAAATAATCATTTCTTGTCGAATGCTTCTCAGAACGGAATCGTTACCAAACGCGCCCTAAAATTTTCTATTTCTCTAATTACGGAATAGAAATCGAAATAAAAATTCTTCTCATCATTCGTCAATCGGTCCTTCATTCGTTGCCGCGACCACCGTTCGTCGGTTGCTCGCCATCCCGCCGCCGCCGTGGTCGCCCGCCTGTCGCCTCCGGTCGGCTGGCCGCCGCCGCCGCCACCCGATCGCCGGCCGCCGCGCCCGCCGCCAGAATGCCGTTGGCCGCCGATCGCCGCCACCGCCGGTCGCCGCCCGCCGCCGCCCTCCGGTCGCCGATCACCGGCCGCCGCCGGTTGCCGGTCACCCACTGCCGCCGCCGGCCGTCCATCCCTGCCGATCACCGGTCCACCACCGTCCGAAAGAAAGAAATTTTGTGTCGTTATCAAACGAATTTCTATTTTTAGAGTAGAAATTTTGTGTCGTTATCAAACGGTTATTTTTGCTTAGAAACTCTTCCAGAAATAGAAATAGAAAAATCATTTACGTTCCGGAAACTATTTTACGGAACGAGAATGGTTGTTATGCACCCCCTAGTCTCAATAATCACACGAAACATGCAGAAAATATTAGAAATCCGTGTGTGGATGGAAACGAAAGGCATTAGAATCCAAAGAATCTCAATCGATGGAAAAAGGAGATAATCTGCACTATCCTCAAAGTCATAGCCGATTCGCGTTCATGGCATCCATCGCTTTTTCTGCAGTAAAATTTGGCACCTTGGCCGTGTCATCAAAAGCTTCATCGAAGAACAACCTTGATTTCGTTGGTCCTTCTTTTCTCCTTAAAAAAGCACTGTTCTTTTGGACACTTGCGAACTTTTGACCGACCAGAACATGCTCAGATCCACGTTATGTTCTTTCCTGAGTTAAGGATATTGTTAAAAAAGCATCTATGTAACCACGATTATACAACCAATCATATATCACATTTCTTATTCCGTCCCCTAAAATTCTATTAGGACCTCTTTTAGAAAATGAATTTGGTAAGTTCAAATTTTGTAAAAATGAATAAATAGGCTTATATAAAAAAGATGCTATATATATTCCGAAAAGCCTTAAAATGAACTCTAGGAACTCTGAATAGTTGTTTGAATAACGAGTTATATTTATGTACTATCGGTGCTAATATGTGCATATTTGGGGCAATGAAAAAAATAACTGATTAGTTCTTCTATTGTAGGTATTATTTTATTTTTTTAGTAAACAAGAATTCAGAAATACTCATGATAATCATTAGAGTTTGACGAAATTAGTAATATTATCCGTGAATGACAGATAATTGTATCGACGAGGAAAATAAGAATTTTCACCGGATAAAACATATTAAAAAAAAAAAGTCTGCACAGTACCCACGCGCATTTTTGAAAGATCTTTCCTAGAAATCTCACGTTGCGAACGGAAATTAAAACATAAATAAATAAATAATCGAAGCTTCAGATGACAAGTTGATCGCTCGCCACGACGAAGTCGTCATTCGAGAAGCTCTCCCCGAAAGTCAGCATGACTTATCTAGAAAGTCAAAATATCCCACCTCGCTCAACGCGTTCATGAAAGAGACGGAAGAGAACAACAACAAAACACATTAAATATCATTCCCCATCTCTCCTTATTGGATACGCATGACTTTTAAACACGCCTGAGTTTTCAAACCCTACGTACATAAATACCCCCGCCAAAAGACCATCCACTCATTCAATTCACAAGAAGCTCTCGTTCAGAGAAAAGAGAAGCATAAAACATCGCCAAAGAGAGATCTTCCATAGATTATTCCTTGTTTTTCTCAGCTCGAAACCCTGATATGGAGAAGAACCAGCAGGTGGATCCACTTGCGCCAACCAGTGGCCAATACCCTAGAAGTGACCAAGAGTCCTTGAGCAATAACATGGAACAAGAGAAGCGCCAGAAGAGGCTCAAGTGGGCTGCGTACATCGCCGCCTTCGCCGTGTTTCAGGTTATCGTCATTCTCGTCTTCGTCCTCGTCATCATGAAGGTCCATACCCCGAAATTCCGCATCGGGACGCCCCGCATCGAGCCCGGGACCCAACAAGGCCTTGTCAATTCGACTGGCTCAATTTTCAAGGCGACCCTCGTCGCACCCATCAGGCTCAAGAACGCCAACTTCGGCCCTTACAAGTACGACTCCACCACCGTCTTCTTTAAGTATGATGATACCATCGTGGGGCAGGTTAATATCACCAAGGGCAAGGCCAACTTCAAGTCCACAAAAAGTTCGATCTCACGGTCACGGTGGACTCCAACTCTTTGTCCGACACTTCGAAGACGAGCCTCGGGAACGACTTGCAGGCCGGGAACCTGACGCTGACGAGCTCGGCAACTCTGAACGGTAAGGTCGAGTTGATGCTCATCTTCAAGAAGAAGAAGTCCACGAGCATGGATTGCACCATGACTATAGCAGGACAAACTGTTCAATCGGTGACTTGTTAATGATCATCCGTACAAGCTAAACTTTCTTTCTTTCTTTTAGCCATTTCTTTACGGGCCTTGATTTTTAAGTTTGATTGATAATATGTTTGTACTATCTCCATGCAATAAATGCCATGTATTGGTATACTGGTTTTGATAAGGATTGGCTTCTGTGCAACTTCAGTGGATGCTCCTTCGCCCGTTTTTGTCCCGACCTCTTTCTTTTTCCCCATGAAATTCATCATAATGAATAGCGATAGCGCGTCGCCGTGACATTAGAGAATTATAAATGAAGGAATGGAGAAAGTTTCTGAACCGTTGAAAAGTCGTTTCGTCGCGACATTCTCGCACCTCTCCACTCACAAGTTATTCGGCGAGTGCTTGCGAGGAGGCGATCATCAAAACATGAAACGTGAATGGGTGCATAGAAATGGTCAAAGAATCAACACTTTCAAATCAATAAATTTATATCCTCTGGGAAAAACGCGATTCTTTGCATCGAATTCAACGCGATGGGTCCATAGTGACGGCGTTTGACGGAGAATGGCGTTTGAGATTCTAGATGCGCTTAAACCATTTCTTGGTTGGTCCCAAATGCTATTCCACGTCACGCACTATCCCCACTTATTGAAGCATTGGATGCACGACACTGTCAAACGATAATACAAAAATAGTTGATATAAAATAAAAAGAAAAAAAAAACCCTAGCTTCCAAATCAAGATTTATCAAGCCTTCATGAGGGTATGAGTTTGTGAGCAGTGAAAAACAGGAGAAAGGAATTGTGGGGTCAATGAAGACTATCGCGGAACCTAGCTGGGAATCAGAATACATAATATGTATTGTAACACATGCAGGACACGTATGTCGCAACATAACATTATTTGAATATAGCTGCATGTTTAGAACGCGCTCATAGTCATTGCATGACGGGGTCATAGCATGATCAGGCAGATCATTGAGGAAGAAAACATTTCATGTTATTCTTTCTATTAATAATAAATAAATTGAGAAAAAGTAATTTTTAAATATTTCCGAAAAGATTGCCCAATCAGTCTTAAACATACTCTACGGATGTCAATTTTATTTTAAATTTCTCAATTTTATCAATTTAGTTAAAACATTTACACGAGATTATAATGGAAAGAGACTACGACATCAAGCTCAACCATGCGTGGTAGGTCACGGGTTGGAGGATAGAGAGTGAGGGAGGGAGGAGAGAGGATGAGGGTGAGAGATTTGTTCATATGTGCTTAGGTCTTGGTGAAATGGACTCACATCACGATCTCTTGATGAAAGCAGACAGTGAGATTATGGATGGTTGCAGAGGATTCGCATCCGCCATAGATTATTAGCATGATTATCCTCCTGAGT
This sequence comes from Eucalyptus guilfoylei, assembly GCA_016097605.1. Classification (NCBI taxonomy): domain Eukaryota; kingdom Viridiplantae; phylum Streptophyta; class Magnoliopsida; order Myrtales; family Myrtaceae; genus Eucalyptus; species Eucalyptus guilfoylei. The sequence goes on from CM027863.1 coordinate 28,270,234, forward strand.
GGACATTTTTTTATATATATAGACTACTTGATCAATCTTAATGATTTCGACTTTCGAGCATCTTATTCCTGTAGAGGATCCAAAAATTTTCCAAGTATAAACTGCATAACTGAAGTTTTCTATGTAATGTCAAGGAAAAATTTTGATTTATAAATTAGTCTATGAAATAATATAACACGTCGTAAGGTATATAAACAAAAGACTCACGAACAATAGAACAATTATGATTTGTTACATTACTTTATATATTAATAACCAAATCCCAAAACATTATTTACATTTCTTTTGACCAAAAAGGAAGATGATTAACTTCATTTTCTCCTATTCATAGTTTTTTTTTTCTCTTCTTTTATATTGTTCAGATGCATGTGTAACCTGTGTTAGAAAATTCTCAAATTGAAAAATTGGTGTACTATAGAGTAGTTAATATATCATAGTTGACCAAAAAACTCATTAACTTTAACCTTTGAAGGAATGTGGGTCAAACTAGATGTATTGACGGGCTCATATTTAAGCTCTCTCCTGGTGATCTTCCTAAGGAATGTATTGAATTTTTACTGCATGCTTCTAATAAATAGCATTAAAGCCAATGGTTACTTGGTGACCGATTTTCAATATGTATCGGTGTTTGGTGAATATTTCAAAAAAAGAATCTTATGACCTACGCAGTTTTTTAGCACCCTTTGTGGTTCGATCTAGCAAAAGAACCCCGAGGTAAAAGTGGGTGTTATGGTCTACCTTAATGGTTCGGTTTGGAGAAAAAGATCAAGAATGAAGGTGGACGTTGTTGTTATTGCAGTTTTCTATTGGCAACAAATTGGAGATTCAAATTAAGACATGTTGATGCAAAAGGGAATCTGAATTAAGGGAGAGCAAACCAATTCTCTCTCACCCTCACCCTCACCCTCATTTCATGATCATACGTGAAGAGGAGAAGGTTGAGATGAAGTTTGTTTTGTTAAAATCCCATATTGAAGGATTAATGTAGTGTGAAATAATTAATATATCTTGATGGACCTATGACGCAGAGGAAGTAATGCTTGGAAATGATTCGAAAAGATAGTGTTTATTTTGAATAAAGAAGTGCAGATTACAATATCTTAGGCGCCTATTTATAGGGAGGTCGCCATCTAGAGAATAACCAAATAACTGAAATTGAATAACAAAATTAAGGAAAATATATTGATAAAAGGGAAACTAATCAAAACACAACTAGAAAATCTGCAAACCGCGTCCAAAATTTGTGAGATTTCGGAAATCAATGGAAACGCGTAAATCAAATATTGTAACCCATTTGTAATCTCGAAGATCACACAATCCTCTTTGATTTGTGGGACCGCCTGCTCTTATGACGTTCCGGTATTTGCATGTTGTTCTACATCAACCTCTTCCTCATTGGTTTAATTAGTTTAAGTTTTTGAGTGAAATTGGATTTAATCGGATATGATGTTGGACTCGGGCTCTCTCTTGACACCTGGATGAAGATATTAGGTGTCTATGGCACGCTCTTGGCACATACAGCTGAGAAATCAAATTCTGATGTGTTCAAGATGTTTTCTTATTCTTTCCTGTGTGGTAGCATCATATTATTCGAGATAATAATCATTCCAGATCAAGATTCATTAAGCCTTTCAAGAGGTTTAAGTTTGTGAGAAGTGCCCCCCCCCCCAAAAAAAAAAAGCAAGCAAGAAACGTCGGGGTCATTGGAACTTTCGCTGAAGCTAAGGTGGGAATCAGAACATATGATATGTCAGCACGTGTTGCACTTTATTTACATTGGTCAATTTGATTACCGAGCCCCACTGGCATTTTCTACAATTTACTTTTATTACAGCACATGCAGGATATATACATATAAGTATATAGCAATACCAGCCGAATGTTTTGAACACGCTCGTTCTCATCGAAGGCTACGCCCTTCGTTAAATTATATGTATCCATGCTCTACCAAAAGGAAGCCATTTCCAATTTGACTCGTTTTACGTGATTTTCCAATTTTTGATAACTTAATTTAATCGATCGATTTCGAGAAATATCTTCTGAGAATCCTTCAACCGGAGACTAGCTAGAAGCAAAGATGGGGCGGCAGCCTTGATCAGATAGAATCATTGAGGAAGAGACCATTTCATGGATTCTTCCACAAATACTAAATTCGTCGAAAAGCACAATTCCTAACATGTCTTTGCATTTTGACTTTTGAAATATCTTTTTTTTTTTTTTTATAAATGAATTACGTTGCATTTTCATTGTTTCTTCTTCTTTTTGTTGAAGTATGCCCATTTCTCTTTTTAATGAATCAAGACTACTATTTTTCAGGATCCATATAATTACAATGGCTACTAGGAATGATCATGGATTAAAAAGCACGGATAGTTAGTTAATTAACCAGCCACATAACCATTCAACTTGATTCATCGTAATTTTATAGTGACACGATACATTAGATTCTTGTGCAATACGAAATAAATCTAAGTAAAATAGCAAAAACGAGAAAATAAGGAACTACGGAATAGAGATCGATGAGACTCTGCACATAAAGCAAGTTATTGAATAACCATGAACTTAACTTACGGTGAAATGAATCATTGGGTTTTACCCTAGTGGCCATCTTTTCAACATGAAAGGGGGAGGTGGGGGTTCGAATCCCCACATTCTCAGGGGTTTGCGGTGGGGATGAATTAGTTTCGGTAGTGAGTTTCGCAAAAAAAAAAAAAAACTTATGATGGAATGTGCCATTCACATGAGTCTTAGATGGGGCCCACCTCATCTGACGGTGTACACGAGACGCTTAGCACCGGTCACCGCTGCTGGGGCTGTTTTCCAGCTCGTGGTGGCCACTTCGCCGGGCCAGCTTTCCACGCTGGACGGCACGCCACCTTCCACTACCACGTGAGCTGGTAAAAATACACTTAACATTCTCCACCTCCGCGTTTCGATTTTCAACGTGACCCGAAAAGGATTAAAGAAAAAGAAAGTGACGTATCCCTTAATCCGATCGAGTCACCCGTCATCTTTTTTTTTAATCTTATTTCTGTCACCGGAGGCGGTTCAAAGAGCGACAACGACGGAGCAGCACAGCAGAGATCCACTCAGACCCAGCTTTCACACGGTCCTTTAAAGTTGCAGAGAAAGTTGAAACACCATCGTGTCACCTTTCTCCCTCTCTCTTTGCTTATATATATACACATAAAGGCATTCCTTACGTGCCAAAATCCGATTTCGCCATCGATCACCCGCACGTCCGACCTCCAAAAACCTCAGACGACGACGCAGCAACACATCAAACCCCCGTCAGCGAGTGACCCGAGCTCTCTCGCATACACTCTCTGCGAACTTTTTGCTTCTTTCGAACTTTCGCGATGCCTGAAGGAGGCCCGACACGCCCGATCGCGCCCTCCGGTCCCCGCCTCCGGAGCGACGACGTGGAGCTCGCCCACTTCCCCAAGCCGCCCCCTGACCGCAACCAGAGGCGGAGCCCCGGCAAGTGCTTCGTCTACACACTCGCCCTGATCGTCATCCTCTGCGCCGCCTTCCTCGGGTTCGCCGTCACCGTCCTCCGCGTCAAGACCCCCGAGCTCAGCCTCCGCCGCGTCGACGTCAAGACCCTAAGCTACTCCGCCGCCGCCGCCGGGGCCTCCTCCTCGGCTTCTTTGACCGCGGCTCTGGTCGGGGAGGCCGTCCTCCGGAACACGAACTTCGGGGGGTTCGAGTTCTCGAAGGGCACGGCGGTGAGCGTGATCTACCGAGGGGCGGCGCTGGGCGGGGGGAAGATCGAAGGAGGGAGAGCGGGGGCGAGGGAGAGGGCGAGGGTGACGGTGAAGATGGAGGTGCGGTCGAGCGAGCTGGCGGCGGACGTCGACGGGAGCAGGAACCTGGCCAGCGACGTCGGCTCCGGGACGGTGAAGCTGACGAGCTACGCGAAGATGAGAGGGAGAGTGACGGTGCTGGGGTGGATCAAGCGGTGGCGGACGGCGGAGATGAACTGCACCATGAGCCTCGAATTGCCCGGCCGGATCGTCCGGGATTTGCAGTGTAACTGACGGTGGCGTTTTTTTTTTTCCTTTTTCTTTCTTTTTCTTTCGTTGGCCTTTTTTCTGTATTCGCCTTTAGCTTTTCCATTCGAGAAAATAGGCTGTACTCTGTACGTACTATTTAATTCATCGTAGGAGGTTCTTTTTTATTTCCCAAAAATCAAAAAAATGACATAGAGCTTGATATTGTAGCAAAGTTGACAACAAATAGAAAAGGAAAATCCATGTGATTTTAGACGAGTATTTGTACTGCGGTGGATTTTTTATTGACACTAAGGTTCCGTTTGTTTCGCGAAAAATAATTTCCGAGAAAACATTTTCTGAATTTTTCGACGTTCGTTTCACGAAAAATAAATTCCTGGGGAAAAAATTTTCCATGAAAGGAAAAAAGTCTTCTAAATTAGGAAAGCATTTTCCTCACTTGATTTCTCTTCTCACATCTCTACAAATCCTTACTTCCTCCTCTCCTTTCTTCTTCTTCTTTTCTTTTTTTATTCGAATTCTTTTTAATTTCCTTTCCTTTTCTTTTTTTTTCTTTTCTTTGTTTCCCATCTTCTTCTTTCTTGGCTAGTCGTCGGCCGTCATCAGGTGAACCTTAAGCTCATCGATCTCAAGCTCACGCTCGTCGATCTGGCGAGCCTCAAACTTGACGCTCGCGCTCGCCAATTTGGGGAGCGGAAAATATTTTCCGAAATAATTTTAGGTTTTAGCCGAACACTAGAAAATATTGTCATTTTCCTAAAAAATGACTTCTGAGAAAATATTTTCCGAAAATTGCCAATTTTCCGCAAAACGAACGGACCCTAAAAATCATTCGCTTTCAATATTTTGATAGGCTACCACGCTCCTGAGTATCACATTCTTATAACTTGCAACAATCATATTGGACCGTCGATATTAGGGGCAAGATGCTCCAATGGCTACAAAATATAAGGGCATGATGTTCTAGGATATAGCAGTCTAATCCCCTTATTTAAACTCCTAGTTTCGTCACGCTAGTTTGTAAACTTAATTTGTCGACCATTTTTAGTTTTATAGCTTCGCTTCAATTTTATTCTATTGTTGCATGAATCGTGGTATAGTATGGACGTAAGCTACACTATCTTTTGCTCAACCTTTTGAGCTATAACTGCTGATTGGACTTAAGCAAGGAAAGGAATGTTTGATGGTGGTTTCGGGTACAAGGTGAAGAATTCTACTCTCCTAGTCCATGGAAAGATTTTTCCTGTAGAAAAAATGAGGGGTCGATTCATTCATTAGAGCTTGTTAATTTCCCTTCAATTCCTTCAACTACAGCTACTCAACAAATCTTTATCCTCCTGCAAGACCCAAATTTCAAATATAAATCCCTGCAACCCTTATGAAGAAAATCATTTTTTCCCTTCAGAGAAAAGCAACAAATTGGCCCGTGTTCTATCCTATTTTAATCAGCAGTCATTTCAACTAATATATAAACGCAATGATTTATCAATGAGTTGAAGTTCGGGATAATTATTGAAAAAATCCTAAACTTATTGTATGACGGCTTTATCAGGCCTTAACTTTTCAATCTTGCTGATTTAGTACTAATTATTTTGATAATGTTTCAATGTAGTCCTTTCAACCAATTAATAGGAAACCACATTAGCCGTCTTACGTGGCACGATGGACTCTGATATGGATAATTTTTTAAATTTCTCAATTTTTTCTAGATTTTTTTTCCTTTAGTCCTCTTTTTTATTTTTTTTCCTATTTCCCTTTTGTTGGTTGCATGCCATGAAATGAAAAGAAAAGAAAGGAAAAAATGCACAAAATTTAAATAAAAAAATGAAAAATTGTTCACGTTAACGTCCGACATGTCACGTAATGTAGTTGACATTCACATTAGCAATTACCGGCTAAAATTAGCTGGAATAACTATATTAGTAAAATGTCAAAAATTTTATGAATAAATTGGTCAAATTAAAATGTTTAAAATTGAATTGATCAGTATAATAGATTTAATATTTTCAAATAAGTTTCTCCTTTTAGGTTCTCACAATGTATCAACATCTACTTTATTGCCTATTGATGTCATGTTACCTGAATTTTTCCACGATATTAATTAGCAAAACTCATGGAGTGAATGCAACATTTACAACACTCGTGTACGCAAAGGTTATCAAAATTGATTAACAAGCTCAAAGCCAATTTGCTTTTTGGAGACGTAATTGACCATGTAGGACTGTTGAGTGAAAATTATTTGATTGAAGATGGTTCGGTGCTTTTGAGAATTAAATTAATGGCTGGATGAGCTAGAAGTTCGTTATCGGATAGACATTAAAAGACGACTTTTGCTTCTCCTCTATTCCTATAAAAAAAGGAAGATATGTCATGCGGCAGTAACATTAGAGACTACTTTACTTTACGATGAAGTTGTTGCATCGATGACATTTTCGAGGAGGATGCGTTGGAATCCATGCACAATTCGATTCTTTAATTTTTGAAATCAAAGAAATAGTTCTTGTACTCAAAATCACCGTTCCAGTTTTGGAATATCTTCAAAATTATTTCGCGGCTTGACTGTGAGATCTCGTCTAATTAATATTTAGGGCTATGGGTTTGGAGACCTTACTAGTTAAACACCTGTAAGATACTAGGTTAAGTGCAGACCTACGACCGAAGCAAGTTATCATAGTCTGGTTAAGGTTACGCGCAATTGGTGGCACTGGAACGTTGAACTTCAACACTCGAGCTGAAAATTCCCAAAGACACCCTAATTAATCGTGCCAATCACGAGGGAATTACAGCCAAATCGTTAGTTAGGCCGGCCCATTGTCAAATCATGGCTTGACCTCCGAAAGATACTTTCGTTGATAAGACCTTCAACTGTTAAAGTAAGTCTTAAATTATGTGTGGGATGGGAGCGACGGAGGTGTGCTATCGTCGCAGTTGATTGTGAGTGGTTGAGTGGATTTTTCACCCCCCCCAAAAAAAAGGCACTGACTTAGTCCAGGTGCATGCTTTGACCGCAATTTTCATGTGACACACAAAAAGGAACTAACTTTCACGCTGAAAATAAATTTGGCCAAAACTTTCGAGTTTTGCATAAAATAAATGATGCTGACTTTTTGCTAAAACATCCCATAAAAAATAGAAAATGCACATACCGTGTCTTACGTTGCAAAGTTGACATAGCACTCATATGGCTCCTATAAATAATAAAAATAACGTCATCTTCGATATTTAATGAAACTATGATTCCCAATAAAATCAAGATAATTTTGAGCCGTATTAAATGACTTCCCAAGAGTGGGAAATCAAAGTTGTTGAATGTGCTCTAATTTTGTGAAGAATCACAAGCCCCATATTTTGACTCCAAAACAATACCATTGTCATCATATATGTAGGACGACATTATAATTGTTTATTGAAGACACACCTACAACATGACACTCATCATTTGCCATTTCAGCGTCTGCTTGCCACTCAAATGTCACACATAAACTTATTTTTGCCAAATTCTCACGTTATGTGACATTTGAAAGTTGGGGTTGAAAGTGTTTGCAAGGTAAACATTAGCGCCTTATTATGTAATGCTTTGAAATCAGGTGCTAGTATTATCCCACAAGTGAAAGTTGGTGTCTATTCTATGAAATATCCTGTGATTGGATTTTTTTTTCTTTTTTTTTTTTTTGGTGGGGAGGGGGGAGGGAGGGAGTACGTTTTTTTTTTTTTTTTTTTAACAAAATGATCGTGTATGACTGGATGCACGAAAATGATGAAAAATATTAATACACCGATGACATCTAACTAGCAGCAGCTAAAGCTTCCTTCTTTTGTTTGATTTTTTTTTTTTTGGGTCAAATTCTTTTGTTTAAAAGTTGATAACTCGTTCCAATTGTGCTCCGTGTCCCTCACATTCCATTTGGGCCATCCTTAGAACCAATCCTTCTCTCTCAAGAAACGTCTAAAATATGGAAGAAAATTAAAATAATGGGCCGTTCGATGTGCATAATTGTCTAATCACGATCACTGAAAATTTTCCATATACTCTAATGCCGCTCTATTCCATCATACAAAAGAAAAATAAATAAAAAATGGGAAAAAAAATAGAGCAAATTATTGACAAAGAGAAGCTTCCATGCGAGTCACTGGGGTCGGCCAAACGACAATCACACGGCTGAATTTTCTCGTATATAGAAATGAAAACGAAAGAGCAACCTAGTCAACAGTCGTGCCGTGCTAAGCCTGTGCAGACAGACGCGTCTATAATGTCCACGTCATCGTCTTCCCCAAAGAAATACCGCCCGATATCCACTGCCTAACCAGAGACGCTTCGCCCGCGCATTTCCACAAACACTCGGCCGGCAAAGTCCGCACGGAGTCCCCCCAGCCACCCCGCCGGCCATGCCCGAGAAAGAGCAAGCCCGGCCCCTCGCGCCGGCCAGGTACATCGTCCGCAGCGACGAAGATGAAGCCATGTCGGCCCACTTCAGGCTCCGCCGGCCGAGGTACCTCAAGTGCTGCGGCGTCACCGCCGCGCTCTTCCTCATCCTCGCCGTCGTCGCCCTCGTCCTCGTCTTCACCGTCTTCCACGTCAAGGACCCGATCGTCCGGATGACCCGGGTCCAGATCCCCCAGCTCGCCCAGCTGGTCGCGAACGGGACGGCGCTCTCCGACGTCGCCAACATCACCGCCGTCGTCGACGTCTCGGTCAAGAACCCGAACGTCGCGTCCTTCCGGTACGGGAACTCCACGACGCGGATAAACTATGGCGGGGAGGTCGTGGGAGAGGGCAGGATCCCGGCGGGGAAGGCGCCGGCGCGGCGGACGCAGCGCTTGAACGTGACGGTGGAGGTGTCCCCGGCTAAAATAATGGTGGCGCCGAGGCTGGGCGAGGACGTGGCCGCCGGGATCCTGAAGATGGAGAGCTACACGAAGATCGACGGGAGGGTGAAGATACTGAGGATCATAAGGAAGCACATGGCGATGACGCTGAACTGCAGCATCACGTACGTGATCAACACCTCGGCGATCCAAGAAGACTGCAGACCGCACGTTTCGTTCTGAAGTTTCTCTCTTCTTTGAGCTCAGGCCTGAGGATCTTTTCCACTTTTTTTTTTCGTTCTTCCCTTTTTTTTTCCTGATATATCTGCGCACCAATTATATATAAAACGGTAGTTTTTCTCTTTTTTAATTTTTATACTTTTTAGGCACAATTGAAAAGTAATTAGTATACTTAAAGAAAGAATATAGAGGGATTGTACAAATCTTAAACTAAATGACAATAATGTCATTTTACAGTTCCTTTCATTGTTTCTGGATGTGAATGTGTTTCAGCTTATCCAATACTGAAAACTAGAGCTTTTAATCAATTGATTTAAATGAGGGTTAGGAATATAATCGCGATACGACCCGCCTACATGTAAGTAAAGATAGTGGAAGTATGTTTTCTCCTTTCCATTATGAGTTATACTTGTTAAGTAGATCCCTTCGAAGTCTCAACATGAAAGTTGATGGATTTAGTTATGCCGGGAGTGAAAATAGGCTCACCCAATACAAATTATGTGATTATATTGTGTTATAGTAATTTTATGTATATCCTACATTGAGTGGAAAATTTAAGTCATTGGTAAATGGCAGATAGTGAGATATCGACGTCTTCGGTCAAGGCATGGAGGGTCCGAGGACGGCAAGTGGGGGCTCTGGCCCTCCTTAGGTCTAAGAGAAAAAGACGTTTATGGGATAAAATGATTTACAACAATTATGTGTGTGTGTATATGTACATTGATAAAAATATTTGTTATGTCCCTCCGCCTAACCTCGAATTCTTGATCTGTCGTTGCCCTCAGAGAAGCTTAAGCTTACGGTCAACCCATCCTTGTCAATGGTTTAATGATCAGCATAATTAACGCGCATAGGAGAACTTCGAGTCTAAATAAGAATGGAGAAAAAAGACTTTTGAAGTCTCGTTACATCTGAATGGCCTGTGTTTTGAAACCTAATCACCCATTTCTTTAATAATCCAAGGACGTGAGTATAAAGATCTGACTACTTCGAAAACTATAAAATACTCTGGAAATTTTATGAATTGGTTAAGTTTAGGCTTTTGGTTTGTGCAGGTGACCTTGATTTAGAACAACATTTCATATAGTTTTTAGACTTAAAAAATGTATCTTCCAGTTCTCAAGTTGAAATTCCTCCGGCACCCCATCAACCATTTCAATCTCAGGGACCCCGAATATCTTGGCTATGCTCACTAGGTGACACGTAGCACATCATCCTTAGATTAGGGATAATAAGCAAAGACTAAGAGCGTAGAAAATACGGATTAAGAGAGCCAAAGAGTAAACAAAGGAACATGTCCGTACCAATTCCTCTCGTGTAAACGGATGTGAATCTGGACGCTTTTACTTTAGTTTAGGCTGTGCTCTCGTGCTGATGAATTTCCTGATTGTGCGCTCTTGACTCAAGCCGGGAAAACTTGAACATATTGGTTGAATTTGCCGTACATAGCTTCTACTTTGTGCTGTGCTGAAAAGGTCAAAAGCTCAAATTAGAAGCCGTCGCTTTCCTCAATCACCACCTCAAAATCGGAGCGCGGACAGGTTTTTCACGCGTTTCTCTTTCCTCTTTTTACAATGCAACGTCAAAGCTCCACCGTAGTCAGCAAAATTCTTGACCCAATTGATGAAGTAGGAAAATAAATAAAATTCAAGTCGGAATTCGAATGGGTGTTCTAAGAAAAAATTATCCAAAAAATCTTAAACTTCTTACAATTTTGCTAATTCAATAATACATTTTTTAATTTTGTTAATTGAATCTTAAACATTTTTCACATTTTGTCAATTAAGTCCGTCTAGCCAATTTTTGTTGGAAATTGCTGAGATGCATGCACGCCATCTTATATGAAATGGTCGACACTGACCTAAACAATTTAAAATAGCATGTTAATATTTTTTTTTTCTTTTTTTCTTCTCTTCTTTTTTTTCCCCCTTTTCTCTTCTATCATTTTTCTTCTTTCGTTTTTCCCTTTTCCCCTTCGTCAGTCACTATCGGGCCGATAGAGGGAGAATGAAGAAAAAAGAAAAGAAGGAAAAGAGAAGAAAAGAATAAATCCGAAATAATTATTGAAATATCACAAAAAATTGTACACGTTAATGTTGGTCGTGTCGCATATGACGAGCGGCATTCATGTCAGCTGTTTTTTTTTTTTGTCAAAATTAGTCGAATGAACATAAAAATATTTATAACTCAATTCACAAAATTGAAAAATTTAAAACTGAATTGGCAAAAATATAATAGATTTAGGACCTTTTGAATAATTTCCTGGATGTTCCAAATAGAAGGTCCTCAAATGATCGCAAGCTACTTGAACCCTTCATTCTCTATGTTCCATTACATTGTTATTTTACCAATTAGACAGCTCTTGTTAATTTTAAAGTACAATCACACGATGTTTTGTAAGACCTGATAATAACAAATTAGTTATATTTTTTTTCCTTAATCATCCTCCAACAAGACCTCCAATTGGAATGGGTTTCAAGGACCTAATTACTATTAACAAAGGCCTCCTAAGTAAACAAGCTTGGAGATTGATTAAAAATCCATAAGCATTGTGGAGTAAGCTGCTCTATTTCAATCGAAAAGATTTCTGGCATGCTGAAAGAAGGGTCCAAGCCTTCATGGAGATGGCGAAGTCTAATTATGGGAAGGGACATGATATTGAACTTAGTGATGTGGTCAATTGGAAATGAAGAATAAGTTAACATTAGAATAGACAAGTAACCGAAAAGAGGCCTAATTGGAGGTCTAGCAAATAGAAATGACCCACAATTTGTCTCGAAATTGATGAACTTTGAGGAGGAACAATGGAATGAACAACTCCTAAATAACCTCTTTGACGAATAGACCACGCAGGAGATCCTTGCTATCCCAATTAAAACGTTAGCTCCAAGAAATCCTAAAGTTATTAAACTTTTGCTAATTCAACTATAAACTTTTCAATTTTGTCAATTGAATCTTAAACAATTTATTTTTCTTTCTTCTCTTTTCCTTCTTTTTCCCCCTTTTCTCTTCTATTCTTTTTTTTCCCTTTTTCCCAATGCTGACCACTACCAAGCCTTGTCAATGTCTCAGGCGAGGGCTGACCTCATCAGCCCCTAGGAGTCAACAAAGCTGGGCAGTGTATGATAGAGTGATAATAAAGAAAAAAGAAAGGAAGGAAAAGAGAAGAAAAGAAAAAAATGAAATAAATAAATTCAAAAAAAATATTAAAATATCATTAAAAATTGTACACAGTAATGTCAGTCGTGCTACATATAACAGTTTGCGTCCATGTTAACTATTTTCGGCTAAAATTAGCCAGATTAACTTAATAGGTAAAACAAGAAAACATTTAGGACTCAATTTACAAAATCGAAAAATTTAGGATTAAGTTGACAAAAGTGTAATAAATTTACGATTTTTTAAATAATTTACCCAATATTCCAATTGGAAGGTCCTCAAGTGATTGCGAGCCACTCAAACCCTTCATTCTCTTATGTTCCGTCACATTGTTATTTTTCCAATTAGGCGGCTCTTGTTAATTTGAAAGTGCGGTCACGTGATACTTTGGAAGACCTAATAATAACAAATTAGATATATTCTTTTTCCTTATTCACCCTCCAACAAGACCTCCGATTGTCGCTTTTACAACTATTGACATCGTTTACATGCAAATTCCCTTAGAATGAATGCCGGTAAATTTGTGATTCATCAATTAGAAGACGGATTGAAAGGAGCCTATCACGATCGAAGATGGAGGAAAGCATGGTCATTTACATTAGATTTCGCAAAAAAGTTTCAGTTAATTGCTTTTGGAGTAAGGTATGGTCGATATCCTTTACTGCTACGGGCTTCTGTCAAAAGGGCTTCTTGCTTCCTCGGTGATTTTGCCCAGTCCGGCCCATTGCCTATGGCTATCGCGTCTGCATTAAAGCCCCTCCCAGAAGGAAAGAAAATCTTGACACGTGGATTTCGAGAATTGTTATTATTAATTAACAACATCCAGTCAAAATAACAGAATAAGAAAAATGTCATTTTTAATTAACAATGTCTTCTTTAAGAATCAAGCTCCAAAGCCTCGGAGATTTCGAGAATTCAAGTTTTTCCGTCCTTTGACTAGAGATCGACTGGAAAAGAATTCGTTTTAACATTAGAGATAGTACTAACTTTGCTATTAACAAAAAAGAAAAGAAAAAAAGAAGCATTCTGTCCTTTTTGAAGGAAAATGATTAATTTTCTTGTGTGAGATTTTAGACATGGAATTTCTTTGTGTATAGTCCTTTATACGGAAATAATAGGCAGCTCGGTCTCGAATTTTCAGAGTTGCCAAGTTAAGTCTCATCAAGGGACTACTAAAAGTCTCATAACTATAAAAACTTGCTTATGATCCATTTATTTGAAGGAAAATTGTTTCTTCAAATTTATTTTTGGACTTTTCGGAGTTTGGAAGATGGAAAACTAATCAATATATGAAAAAAAAATTCCATAAATTAAAATCAATAAGTTTAGGTTGGGGAAAATGACTTTCCTTCTAGTAAGAAGGAAATCACTTTCCTTAAACTAATAAATAACTGAATCATTTTCCTTAAAAATGAATTTTATGCCAAACATTTTTCCTTGTTATGAAGTTTTAAGTGAAATAAACGCGCCCTTATAATTTGAAAGAATTATTACTGACACCAATGGCACAAACTCTTCAATAAGGAAAGGCAAATTTCGGAAATTCAGGGGAGACCAAAGAGAACCGTGTAGTTGGATTTTCCTGTTGACTTGAAACTTTTAGTCAACGTAGAAAAGGAGGGTACATCTAGAAAATTTATCTAATTAACCATAAATTTATGATATGAATATTGATTCAATCCTAAATTTTTTGATTTTATCTATTTAATTTTAAAATCTTATGTAAAATTTTTAATGTGATCATTTTAATTGAGTAACGTGACAACATGTCGTGTAAGGTGATTGGTAATGGCCAGATCACCGTGTCAATCATTTGTAATAAAAATTAATTGAAATGAATAAATTGAGATATAATACAATAATTTACAATTAAGTTGGTAAAATTATAAAGTTTAAAATTGAACATACAATTTGATGGCAAGGCGGTTAGCCCACAAAATCAACACTACTCGTAATTGTTAGTTAATTATCTTCTCCAACACGTACGACCCAACAGGCTCTTCCTTTCGTACAATTCGTACAGATTTGGGTAATGTGCGTATTTTACTCATCTCGCATCTTCATCGGAAGTTCCATCCACCAATCCTTTATCACAAACATGCATACTTACAGAGTGCTTTAAAAAAAAAGGCTCTTTCTTTGTTGGTCGTTATTTACTTTCATGTGGAATTATTCGCAACATTAGAGAATAAAATCACATGGAGATGTAAACATGCACGCAATAAAGAAAGCAGGAAAATTAGGCACTCATCGCTAATTTCCGAGATTATGTATATTGCTAGTTTGTTCGAATAGGGGATAAAAGCACAAATAATCCTTAAACTTTGGTCTGATGCATATTATCGTTTTTGACTTTTAATTTGTACAATATGATCCATGAATTTTGGCTTAATATACAATGCCGTCTCTAGATTTTAAATTTATTCGATGTGGTTCCAAACTATTGATAAATGTTTATTATAATCCCTAAACTATATGAAAGTGTTTAAAAGTTCATGAACCATACGAAACATTTGACTAAAATTTATGGACAACATTAAACAAATTAGAAGCCTAGGAATGACATTGCATATTTGATCAAAATTCATGGATCACGTTATACAAATTAAAAGTTTGGAGACGACATTACATATTGAATCAAAATTCAATAATTATTACCACTTTCTCAATGTGTGGAGTTAGATTCCGGAACCCATGCAACAAGATTAACGGCCATGTATAGAATATTGTGTCGCAGGTGGATTTTTTTTGTGGGGGGGGATGGAAAATTACATTGGATTCCTCTTATAACCGTGGCATGGCTCTTTTTCTTTTTCTTATTGTAAATTAAGAATCGAATTTTCTTTTCTACTCTTCTCTTTTCCATCCACATTTTCTGGTGAGTCCCATGTAGATCACGTATAAATTTCACGGATCTAATGGTTATGACAAGATAAATTGGTACAGGTGTAATAAATTTATAATTTTTCTAATAATTTTCTCATTTTTAGAATAATATTTTATAAATCATTCATTTTCGTGAAACAAACAAAATTAATAGACACAAGCGTCCCAGCTCTAACAAACAAAACGGTCTGATGCAAACTTGTGGAACGGTACTAAAAAAATATCTTCTGACTTTCATATAAAGAACTGTTCCAGTATTGACGAATCCCGTCATTCTTGATATTTAAATTTTATGGAGCATTTCCGCCCACAGGCTTCAATGGAGCATCACGAGCATTATGCCTCCGCAACAAGCCAAAATCAACAATGAGACATCACGAGCGAGAGGAGTTGCAAGAACAAACGCCTAAAGCTAGTCCTAACCAAGACGCTTTCCCAAACGATATCATTACCCCCGGGGGAAAAAAACCGAAGCAACTGCGGTACAGTCCTTTCAGGGAAGAACATATAGTATGTGGAAGATATTCCAGCTCGAAATCATTGTCAATGGTGTCAAGAAGGTCAGTTGTACGACCTCGCGTTTTAAAAGGCGAATTGTCAAGTGGGATTGGCCAAGCATCGATGCTAACATGAGGAAGAGACGTCTGAGGTTGGCGGCTCTTCGAGTATAACCACGCATAGCCGGAAGCACACTCTAGTATGACGAGGCAGAGAATCAACGAGAGCTTGCATGTTATTGTCTTGCCACTAAGCAACCCCTTGACTTCACAAGTTGCCGTACCAAGAGGAAAGTGTCGTGTTGGTGCATATGTTCACAGCGAATAACTTTCGAATCTCTTTGACATTTGTGGATTAGCCCTACGAATTATGCTTATTGCATCATTGTCACTAGTCACCAAGTCAATGAGCAATTAATTGTGTCACTGAGCTTTTTCCTTCAAGAATTTAATATTTTCGAATGATCCTCAAAGTGTGGCCGTTGAAATATCGAGAGACATGAACAAGTTTGGCATAACCGATAAAATTTTCAGCATCATCACACTAGATACTAGTGTGAACACCTCCTTGAGTCTGAGTCCGGTCCAACAATTAAATCCCCTTTTCAAAGCAATTCTCTCCCATGTGCGGTGTGCAACACGATCTCTGCCACTTTTATAATTATTTAAAAAAGGAACTCTTTGTGGAAGATCAACTCAAAGAGGCGACCTTTGATAGCATTGATTGAGAATTTCATATATAAAGCTAACACATGTGTTCGGGTTCAATATAATAGATGCACCATATTGAGGCACCAAGAATTGAAGGTCCATTCCGTTTTTATACAAGATGTCTGTTGAATTGGTGAACAAAGAGGGTGATCCTTTCTTTATCGTAACAATAGAGGCAATTAAAGCGAAATTCATCAAATATTGTGAGGACCTTCCGCCCCCTCTTTTTTTTGTTCTTTTTTATTTGCATTCATTGTCTTGGGTTTGAGATTCAAGTCGGATGGCTTCAAAACTCTCATTGTTCCATATTACGAAAACTTGGGATCGATATTGGTGATAGTGATGAGTTGGCTCTGGAATGTATAAGCTGCATACGCTAGTCAGTTCGATACGACATGTTCCCCTCCATGGGCGCCCTCATCAGATACTGTTCACAAGTCAGTATGGTCTCCACTTCGTAAGAAGAAGACGACCTGCAACCTTGTAGTTGGTCTTCGTCTTCTCCGAACACCTGATAGAGTCGGCCAAGATGCCATCAACCTTCAGGCACGGTTGAAGAGGAGAGCCGTCGTTTTCCGACTCTTTCCACCACGGCCCGTGATTTGCCGGCCCCGGTAGTGTCTACGGTATTCACCAGAGTCTACGTTCAGCAGTAATAACCGACGGATTTTGGAAGACAATAGGTCGAGTTGATTCGCAAAAATATTTGAAGATATATGAATGGTACTTTTATCGAATTTTTATTAAAAGAATTTAATTAACTTCTATAAAAGTGGGGGGAGGTGGAGAGAATGAAAATTTTGGCAGGAAGAATCTTCTGTGAGCTTTGAAGAACGAGCGAAAGAAAATCGGCAGATGCTTTCCCGAACATTGCTCACCAACGGACACGGGCGGCTCCACAAGGCGTCGCTGCCCAAGTCGAGCGGGAGCAATTTTTCTAATCCTGGATGGCGGGGGGGGACGTCATTTCGATCAGCGAAATGAATCAAAGATTCTCGGAGATTGATATGATCATCATGCATAGGAGAGAGAAAAGAATAATGGGTATTGGTCCAAAAAGAGCCTTGGAAAAGCAACCTACCCCACGGCTAAGAAACAAACAAAGACAAAAAGTTAACACCCTATACAGAGTGAGAGAGGGTTGCTGCTAGCGCTAGCGAAATTAGGTACTGGCTAATTAGCCACAAGTTCCCGTGTGGACTTTCTAGACAAACCCACCCATCCCCCTTTGATTTCGAGTAACGTAACCTCATTAGCCTAATCAAATTATTCGGCAGGCTGTCCGTCCACCTCGGTCGAAATTAACGTGGGCTCATCCCCGACATAAGCTTGTTTCTCTAGCGTGTCTTAATGCCTCCTGTAAATGATGTCTTTTCAGGGGTTTGATCGTACCATAATGTCCGAAGCGAAAAAGAGCGAATGAGGTAGGTCCGGTTCCCCGGTCCAGGTCCAACAACGCGGCGCAACCAGACAAGCTCGAAATCTCCTCATCGAAAGATGATGTTGATTTCACGGGCACCTGGGTAATCGGATGCATCGCCATCAATTGAGATCCCTCGATTTCCCCCAAGCCCGACTCGACCTCTCTCTCTCTCTCTCTCCTCGGAATCGCACCCCCGCCATTAATACAGTAGACCAAATACCAAAACAAAAAGAAGAAAAGAATGCAACCATTAGAGAGAGAAAGAGACAGAGATCTGACAACTTCTTAACTCGGCTGTCTCCTCGTCTCTCTGTCTCTGTCTCTCTCTTGCTTTGACGAGCAAGAAAAGCGCGAAAGCGAGAAATACTTTTCACTGTTCAGGCCCCACACTTTCCCCACTTCGCTGACCGCTAAAGACGCCTTTGTTTTTTCTTTTTTTCTTATAGCCCCTTGCTTCTTCTTCTTCCCACCATGACCCGTCAACAGCATTTAAAAAAAGAATGCACAACAGGGACTCATTCAATATAAATATTGGATATTTGAAGAGAGTGCTGCTGCTGCAGATCAACATTACCTAGATGCCAAAACACATACAAAATATCTGATACCATTCTCTCTCTCTATCTCACTTCCATGAGAAGAGGACCACCGCTTAATCTTATCCCTTACCCTAATTCCTATATATATATTTTCCCGGAAAATTTACAGTGGAGAAAAAGACGGTTGACGACTTGATGGGAAAAAATATTAATCATTTCCCTTAGCCATGCACACCCTTCTCGTCTTCCTCCCTTTCATTGGGCAATGATGTGGAACGTCGGAAAACCACGCCACCCCATCATTCATCATACATGGTCGTTTTATTTTCTTCCGTTTTCTTTTTTTTTTTTCCCGCGCTCTCCGCCTTCATTTTCCGCCCTCCTCCGGCGAACTTCCTGATGCGTCCTTGCTCAGCGGATCGCTCACTGACCTCGCCAACAGCGACGATTCCGAGTCTAACCATACCAAAGAGGAAAAAGAAACACCCGTCATTCAAATTATACTTTCTGCTGCAAAACTTCTACGACATCCTAGGAAAAAGAGAAAAAAACAGGGTATAATTCGCATGATTGTTAGTTCGGGTTCAAGTTCCGTTCCTCGCCAAGTATGTTTTTTCCTTAATTTTGTGGAACTGTGATTATATTTAAGAAGTTCAATAGAGAAAAGAACGAAAATTTTCCATTACCTCGCGAGGCATTAAAGGATCTCTTGCAATGCAAGATGGCGCTCTGGATCCCATCCTGCTGCTGCAGCAGCGAATCGTCCCTCCTCGACGCTGCCGCCGCCGCCGCCTGCCCTCCCGGCGCTGCGGCTACGGCCGACGAGGCCGAGCGGCTCTTCCCTAGATGCTTGCACACCACCCTCAGCCCAGCTGGGATGCTGCTACTATTTCCCTGCCCCTGCCCCTGCCCCCGCCTCTGGCTCCTTCCCTGGCCGCCGCTGCCGACCTCCGCTACGGCCGAGGCCTTCGACCGGCTCTTCTCGCCCTCCGTCGGCTCAAACACGGCGTGACCGAGCTGCCCGGAGAGCCCCAGCCTCTCGCCGTACCGCTTGGAGACGCGGATGTAGAATGGCTTCACCTTCTTAAGATATCGCCGCATCGCCTCCCTCGCGAAGCGCCTCTCGTCGCCGCTCGCCGCGTCATCCTCGGAGGTCTGTTTCTGCTGCGGCTTCGCGCCGGAGGCGCTCCTCGAGCTGTTGTCGCGAGTGAAGAGAGAGACGAGCGGGACTTCCTCGACCTTGAACTTCACCGTGAAGAACTTGCTGCTGCTGCTGCCGCTGCTGCTGCTGCTTTGCTTCTTGTTGTTGTTGGTATGTTCTTGAGCTCTCGCTCTCTCCGGCGGCGTTGTGACGGTGAGACACGGGTCTTCCGACGTCTCCGTTTTCTCTGCTTTCTCGAGCGTGTTTACGAGCTTTGACTTCTTAAGGCCCAACATGAAGACGCGAAACTTGGTGGCAGACTTCAGCAGCGAGGCGGCAGCTGCAAACGACGGAGGCTTGGCGGAGTCGGGGTCAGAGGGCTCGATGGGCACGAGCTTCCCTTTGAAGAAGAGGTCGTCGGAGGGAGAGAGAGACGACACGATGTTCGCGTCCGTGCAGTCGTGGCTCGACCCGGACGACCCAGAAGACATAGTGAAGTCGAACTCTCTCTCCACGTCGTCGCCATCCTCGTCGCCACCTCCGCATTCACTGTCACTGTCGTCCTCGTCGTTGCTGGGCTCCTCCTGCTTCTGCCTCCCCTCTTCCTCCTCCCCCTCCTCGGGCTTCTCCCCGTCGTCCTCGTCCTCGGGAACAGGGGCGAACTCCAGATCGAAGAACGGCCCGTCGTCCCCATCGTCGTCGTCTTCGTCTGTCTCGGGAGAAGAGCGGGAGACTGCGGAGGCGGTGGCGAAGATGGTGGTAGTGGCCGGGACGGGAGCGGCGCGAGGGTCGCCGCCGCCGCCGACGCCGCCGCCGCGCCAGTACTTGAGGAGGCTAAAAGCTTCCATGGTCGGGAGAGCCAGAATAAGCAGATGTGGGAAGTGGGAAGGGCGAAAAGGGGAAGGGGCGGAGGTTGGAAATCTACTGGGCTGGTCTGGCCCTTTTGAGACGGTGAGGAGAGAGAGAGATGGGGATGGAGGGAGGAAGGGAAGGTAAAAAAGGAGAAAGGGAGAAGAGGAGTAGTTAGCTGCTGTGAAGGGTAAATCAATGGTGGGTTGTTTTCTTTAGCAGTTTTGCAGTTGCAGAGGGTACAGAAGAGAGAGAGAGGGTAAAGGGGTTTTCTTTCTATGGAGTTTTGGAGGGATGTGGGGGTTTTGCAGAGGAGTCATGTGAAAGGGGCAGTGTGAAAGTCAGATACAACAAGGACAGGACAGGACCGGACCATTCATGGCCATTTCTCTCTCCTCCCTTTTTTTAACCATTTTCACTCTCCTCTGCCACTTACCCGATTTCACGGACAGAGTCATCTGACGGATCCTCGACACATGTATCGCAACCCTCGTTTCAAACCCATCTTCTCGGTCAGTATGGAGAGATCGGAGAGTGCCGGCCCATTTGAGCAAAGCATTCCGTTTTCGTGCGCTCCTCTACGAATGTCTACGAACCTCATCGCTGTCTTTCATTGGAAACTTCTGAGTATTTTAGGCTGTTATTTTTCCCGCAATTTGTGTATTCTATAGGGTTTCTCTTGAAGATTTCTTTAATCTTTGTGTGACTGGCATTCGGTATTGGAGTTACGAAGCAATACAAGAAGTCGACACCAGTTATGTCCGAGGAATTTATACCTATTTATTCCCACCACCCACTTGCCCAAGATCCCCGCCAGCAATGCCTCTGGCCTCGGCCGACCACCCCTTGCCTTTGGATTCTGCTTGCGCTGGCTATGGTTTGTCCTCTCCATCGTCGTCGCCTAAAAGTTTCCCTGAGTGGCCCCGCGAGCTTGAGCCTCAGGCTGCCGGGAACACGATCGACGATCCAAAGTGAAGGCCTGCCTTCAGCCACCCAAAATCTAAAAATTCTCCTCAGTGTTCCACGATCGAAAGCCTTGCACCGTCGGAGACATGATGTGGAGCGAAAGCCCTTGCCAAGAAGCAGCCGCTGGAGACGGAAAGCGAACAATATGCCGTGCTACGCTCGCCAATCAGCACCCCAATCACCGGCCCATATCAAACTCTCCCGGTCCCCCGGATAGGGATGGGCGGCGGTTCAACTTCCTCACGTTTTTGCACAAAATCTTGAAGTAGAGACACGTTTAATGTGAGGGGCTCATCTCCTTTCAAGACTTTCCCCGGATGAAGCTCCACAATCCTAAAAACGAGGAAGCTATCGATAATTATTGAAGAAATATGTCACTTAGATAAGTGTTTCAAGTCCTCGATTTTTCCATGCGTGACCCTCTTGAAAGAAAATCTCAAACCCCAAGGCGGAAATAGAAAATTTAAAAAACAAATCCAACTCTTTGAAAAAAGAAGATTCAATCCTTTCAACCCATTTGTGACTACGCTGTGGATAGAGGTCCAATCATATAAGAAGGCTCGACGGCGAAACTATTATCCAAAAAATCAATAATCATCGGCACATAAAGGGCAATTGGACCATGCATGAAAACTATTGCCAAATGTCATGACAAGTAGACACTTATCGTGACATTCTATCGTTTGTCAATATGAAATTATCACTTGTCAATTAATATCAAACGGCAATAATTACTTTAATCAATTAATAGAGATTGTACGAATTGCTCTCCCAAATTTTCAACGCTCGAATAACTTAAGTACTTGCGGACCAATCTAGATCATAAAACCCGCACGCCTAACTCGTATTCCTTGGTGTAGGTTAGGCTTCGACGAATTTCTCAAGACCGGACCGTCGGTCGGTGCCAAATGTACTAATTGACTTTATGTCGAAATGAAAAACTTTATCTTTTGAACCTCGAGCAGACTTAGGCACATAAAAATCAAAGCTCGAATTTTAAAAACCGAAAAAGCCGTTGCAAAAGCGCCTACAAAGTGCCAGTCCGGATTACTGGGTGGACCAGGCCGAGGCCTCAATTAATAAAAAACTAGGGGCTACGTATGGGAGAAAAGGGAGAGACTTTCCTCTTCTTATTACTTCTCTTGACCCGAAGGGACATAAATTTAGCCGATGGCGACAGCAAAATTGAATAATTAGGCAACCCAATTTGATTTTATCATTACCTTACACTGAATTTCGACCTTTTACACAATTGATTCGCTCCATGTAAAATTTACCCATCTTTCCATGAATGGTCTCATGCTATGATAACACTGATATCTTGAAAATAAATGGCTTTGTGTTTGCCACGTCAGTAGCTCCCTAAAGAATAGGTCAAATCCTGACTTAGCGAATCTTCGGTGCAATGAGCGAAATAAAAGCTCCGAGTCATTCAATTTAAAGATTCACCAAACTTCGGTAGATAGTTTGACTCGATTTGGTCTTATTTATTGATAGGAAGTATTTTGATCTCCGATGCGCAAGGGACAATTAGGCAATAACTACACAAAGACAGACAACTTGGTAGCTGGATGAATCGTCATCTTAAAGAGTGAGCATAGCAAAGATGTTCATCATTTCCTCGCTGAGGCATTCATAAGAGTCTTGCCAGTACGGCCTATTAACCCCGTCAAATCTTCTTCAATGCACTCTCTCGCCTCTCTCTCTCTCTCTCTCTCTCTCTCATGCACACACTAACGCTACAATAATAACTCAATGCTACACCTCTCGAAAGGTACAGTTGTCACATTTGCTTGTGTTTGTACAAGAGTGTACTAGCGGAAAAATGGCAGAATTAGATGGGGCGTGGAAACCAAGTAAAAAATGAGCTAGATATAGAATCTACTTCTGAGGGTAGCCCATTTAAATTTTACAGTCCGTTCAGTAAATACGCATGTATATACTTTCTTTTTCATATGTCTCTTGAGCATCCAAAAATCCTAATAGGACAGAGGCAGTTTTTTTCCATCCCACATGTATTTGGTGTCTATGTCTATGCTTTTAGGGGTGTCCTCAAGAGAATGCCTAAGTATGGTGATTTGCTTTTGAAGGTTGCTAGAAAAATGAATATCACTTGAGCAATTTTTTAAATTTTCATATAAAAGTGTGCCATACGATGCTTAAAGATGGAGCTTTACAACGGGAGTACTATGGACTCCCAAGGGCTGACAATGACATCACCGCTATATTACAATAATCATACAAAAAGCGTTTCGTGATTGTTTACTCTTCCTACCTTTCCTCAGGGCTATGCATATTTCCCATTCAAAAAAGCAAAGTCGAAGGCCCTACAAGACCAAGAAAGAATGGTGGGCCGCTTGAGAAGCTAAAAGTGAATTAATCAATCTATACATATGCTTTGGCCAAAGGAGAACATGCATTTGCTCCTAATAGAGAATTCTGTGAATCTCAAACAAATGTGTACACAGTAAAATCGCTAGAGATCGTCCCATTGGCTAAAAGTCATTATCGAATTGTGTTTTTGAGACCTTCTCCTTCTCCAATTTGTCGAGCTATAGTATCCTTGAAGGATTATCTATGTCCGGCCAAATGAGAGTTTAAATAAATGCTAAGACATCTTGAGATATATTATATATTAGCACAAAATCTTTTCAGACCTTCTACTTGTTTGTCATTGAGAGAGCGATGCTTTTTAGAGGTACATGAAATTAACAATTAATGTCCACGGATATGCAATTATACTCATATGTAATTGTCCTGATGTTAGAACTGAGTAATGCAAACATATACACAATTATAGGGATGCATCAAAGCGAAAAAGATCACGATGATAGCGATTGCAAATAGAAGTCGGCTTTTATTGAGCCACTAGCACGCTCTTTTGAGGACACAAAGCGGGCGACATTCTTCATCTCTTTCCCCACTTTCTCAATCTTTTTTTCTCGTTGTTCATACCAATGAGCAAGGCTGCTTGCGAGGTGATTCTTTTCTCTTTTTCGAGGAATTCTTTGGCGAGGGTTTTTCTCAAAACACTTGCTAACTAGGGCACAATTAATATTTTTACTTGAAGATGTAGCTAGCTTTCTATGTTTTATTTCTCTCCTTGGAAATGCCACGCATGTATCGATCAAAGCCAATCCTCTGTTTTAGCGATCATGTATTCATGGGCACGAACTTGAACCACTGGCCCTGTGGATTCTCCATGCACCCAGAATCATCATCAACGCAGATTCACTTCCTGGTCAAGATCACGGAAGATTCATTCGACTTCTTCTCCAAGCAGAGGCGGTTCCCATGTTCATCCGTGGCTGCTACGTGAAGCTTCGAGTTGGAGATTGATCTCCAAGCGCTTCGCTGACTCGAGCAGTCATTGGAAAGCACCGGCGGGAGCCCATCGCCGAGGGCTTGGAGGCAGAGAGGAGTGCCCATCAACCTGATCGGGCTGCCGTCTCGGTAGTGGCTCAACCTGCTCCAACGCTGGCACTCAGCCGTGCCAATATCGTGGTTGTTATTTGCTTGGATGCAGAGGCCGCTTTGCGGGAGGTACATGATGTAGGACATGGGTGAATTGGAGCTCGGATCTGCCCAAAGAGAGTTTTGATTAATTAATTAGGTACATGACTGATACTTGTCACTAGATTCATGACCAAGCCATTAGAAAAAGTTTAGCACTTTCTATGGATTCTAGCACCTAAAGATACCCGCGTATATCATTCTAAAGAGGAAAAACTGAAAGAGTCTTAAGTACGATTAAGAAAAGGCTTTATCCCATATGGTGCTCCACTCAATGTCTCGACAAACCTTAACTGTTAATTAACATTTTTTTATAAATTAACATTTGAGATTTGTTGAGATGTCGAACGAACCACGACCCATTTTAAATATACAAGCAACAAATCACACCTTGAATTGAAACCTCTCCCCAAACTTTGGGTTTCGGAGCCCATCCCAATTGAAATCGAGCACCCCGAAGGTCTCTTCAGGCCTGACGACCCTTTCCCGGTAATAATAGCTCCCCTGCAATGCCCACAAGGTCCAGTCCAAGTCTTTCCCCGCGGCGTACCCCATGAAGCAGCTCAGGAACCAGTCATCAGCCCGGCTTTTCCCGGTCTGGTCAAAGCCCCAACTCGCCTAGGAACAGCGGGGCCGCGCCGGGGCCGCTCGAGAGGAACCCAACTTGGTCATCCATCCTCTGCACGGCGTCGGCGCAGACCCGGTCCACGGGCTGGACCTCCCAGATCTTCCGGTCCCCGCTGAACGAGTACCGGTGGGCTTCGTGGACCGGTTTGCGGCCCAAGTGGAGGCTCATGGGCCTCTTCTGCAGGAAGCCGAGATTGGAGGCCCAAGTTAGGCCCGAGAGGATGACCAGCACGTTCGGGTTGGCCTGGTGGACGTTGGTCGCTGCAGTGCGAATGTACTGGTACCAGTCGTGCTCGGCGGAGATCATTTCGCACGCTCATTCCCACCACCTAAGATCGAAAAGCGAGAGTTAAAAAAAGGGTCACACTGCAAGAGCTAGAGAATTACACAATTCGCAAACTCTCTTCACATGCTTCAAAGCCATGTCTCTCTCTCTCTCTCTCTCTCTCTCTCTCTCTCTCGCTGTGGACTCACTTAGTGGGTACAATAATTGACAAATGAACGGTCGGACAAGGTTGGGCGCTGCACGCCCGAATGTTCCAATCATTCTAGGCGGTCCCCATTGAACAAGAGACAATATTCCGAGGAAAAAAGACCTTTTTGCATAGTTGACTAATGGATTTTTTTTTTTCCTAATACGAATATGTCGTTTTGAAATAATGAATCATCGTATGTAGTGCTAGCGCCTTTTATAAGAAATATTCACTATATGCATAGTCTTCAAAAATTGGCTTTCTTTTTTCGTCTTTCATGACACGAGTTCAATAATAATTCATTTCCAACCAAAGATGTCACTATCAATTTTTATCATCAATAATTGATATGCTCAGTCGCTGGACAGTGGTTTCATTAGTGATGCACCTGGCTCTTCCTATTGAAGTGCTTGGCCATCGTGACGAGTCCTCTCAGCCACTTTTTAGGATTGAAGTATTCATCTCTGAAGAAGCTGCTCCCGTCATTGTAAGGACAGCACCACTTGGGCTTGCTCACGTGCCAGCACCGCCTCTTCGAAGTTTGTTTGTAAAAACAAACTAAGTGTATGTTTCCTTGTCCTACATAGGAAAAGTGGGAGGAAGTGTGTCAATTAATAAGTGTAGGGTTTCTTTTGTGTATCTAAAGGAATGATTGGGTTTGGGCTAGGATTCCACCATACCCGCGTGCAGGTGTGTGATTATTTGGCGCACTTAGGCCTGCACGCCCAAGGTTTAATTAGCACTAACCCCCTTGTTATTTTTTTATGGTTATCTTATTAATTTTAATCAATTCAAATGTTGTTTTTGTTTTTGAGAATTTTTGGAAATTATTTAAAAAAATCGAAATTTTATTTATTAAAATAATAATTTTTTATAATTATTCCAAATTTTTGTTTGTCTTTTCAAGACAACCTTTGGAAAAGATACTTTCGTTCGGTTTGCAACTTTTCCCGAAGGGTTTGTTCAGTTTGCAACTTTTCCCCAAGGTTGCAAACCTTGGGGAAGACGGCTGACCCACCACCACAAGACTCTGCTAGTAAGAATCCCTATTTTTATCATTTCGAGCATTCTTTCTGAAAAAAAAAAAAAACTATAGCCATTTTTTAAATGTTTCCTAGAAAGACCTTGGAGAAATACTAGAATTGCTATATAGTATTCTCAATTTTGAGACTTTGTTGTATCCTAAAGGATATTTGCCAGTGACTATTAGTAATTTAGTGGGGTAAATAAATCCTTAAAGAAAGTGATCATGCCTCAAAGTCCGACTTGATTATTCTAAAGATCCGTCTTCATTGTTCTACCCAATTCGAAGCCATATTTTCCCAACACCGTCATCACACCTTGCTTCCCGAGCTCGTCCACGATGGTAGCGTATGCCTCCACATGGGTCATGTTCAGCACGAGAGGGTTGTTCCTCGCCACCTTGCCTCTGGCCTCCGCCAGGCCCGATGGCCTCGAGGGTCTCCTCGACAGGTCGGTCGCCATGGCCTGGCCGAGTGAACATGTAGGTGGCCCATGTGAGGTGCACGCAGTTGAACCGCAGCCTCTGGATTTCGGCCACGATGCCATCCGGGGGCTTCTTGTCGAGGCCTTCGGCGAGATTCGGCTCCAGGTGGGTGGCCCAGTTGATGCACGCGAGCTTCTTGCGCCGCCCCATGGCCGCATGGACGATCCATCTTCCATCGGTCGAGAGAGGGAGCGGAAAAGTGACGTTTATGAAGAGAACTAGGAGGAGAAAGAGGACGAGAAAGGCTTGTGAAGACGATAATTGCATTTTGATGCTGGCGGAGAGAGTGGCAGCCGCTAGCATGGGCTCGACGCAAGGCCTAGAGAATCAAATAAGCAGGAATTGCAAGTGTTGCTGCTCAAGTTCACTGACGTATAAGACCCTTGACTATATAAAGCAGGAGGCTTGCAGCCATAGATTATATGTTATCCTCACCAAGAGTCCCAACAAAATCTTAGTTTAGGCAGAGACATTCCCTTTTCTTGAACATACAAATGCTGCTCCATCGTCTACTAGGGTTAGTATCCTAGGAATGCTAGGTTGCTATTGCTACTCTCACCATCTGATATCACAACTGAAAAAAAGAAGAGCCAACTGAGAACGTTCTGGCGAGCAAATTTTACACGCCATAGAAAGAAGCATTCGAGAGATTGCCTTAACGGGTTGCGAGCACACAAGAAGTGGATGAACATGCCAAACAGTTTCAAACTGTAGATTTTGACAGAACAGTAAGCTTAAGCCTCAGGCCGACGGGAACACGATGCGGTGGCCACCCAAAGTCTAAAAATTCTCCCTCCGCCGTCAGGGACATGATCCGGAGCGGAAGCCCTCGCCCAAAAAAAAGCCGATGGAGATTCAAAGCGAACGAATGCGGTGCTACGCTTGCCGATCAGCACCCCAATCACCGGCCCATATCAAACTCTCTTGGTCCACCGGATAGGGATGGGCAGTGGTTCAACTTCCTCACGTTTTTGCACAAATCTTGGAGCGGAGACACGCTTAATGTGAGGGGCTCGTCTCCTCTTAGACTCTTCGGATGAAGCTCCACGATCCTAAAAACGAGAAGCTGTGGATAATTATCGCAGAAATATGTCACTTGGGTAAGTGTTTCAAGTCATCAACTTTCCCATGCGGGACTCTCTTGAAAGAAAACCTCAAATTTGAAGTTCGATCTTATATGATGGCTCAACGGCGAAATTGCTATCCAAAAAATTAATAGTCTTCGAAGCATAAAGGGTAATTGGACTATGCATTAAGACCATTGCCCAATGTCATAACACGTTTATCAAGATATGATCATTGTCAGTCAATCAATATCAAACGGCAATGATTACTTTCATCTATTAATAGAGACAGTGTGAGTTTCTTTTCCAAGTTTTCTATGCTTGAATAACTTAAGCACTTGAGGACCAATTTAGATCATAAAATTTGCACTCTTAACTTGTGTTCCTTGGTGTAGGTAAGCTTCGATGAATTTCTCAAGATCAGACCATTGGTCAGTGCCAAATGTACTAATTGACATTATGTCGAGATGAGAAACTTTATCTTTTGGACCTCGAGCAGACTTAGGCACATAAAAATCAAAGCTCGAATTTTAAAAAACGAAAAAGCCCTTGCAAAAGCGCCTATAAAGTGTCGTCCGGATTACTTGGTGGACCAGGCCAAGGCCTCAATGAATAAAACCCAGGGACTACGTATGGGTTCGGCGGCTACGTATGGCGGAAAAGGTAGAGACTTCCTCCTCTTATTACTTCTCTTGACCCGAAGGGACATCAATTTAGCTGATGGCGGCCGAAAAATTGAATAATCATGTAACCCAATTTGATATTATCTTTACCTTACATTGAATTTTCGACCTTTTACGCAATTGTTTCGCTTTATCTGAGATCTACCCATCTTTCTATGAATGGGGTTGTAATACTTGTGTTGCGATAATGTTGACATCCCGAAAATAAATGGCTTCATGTGTGCCACGTCAGTAGCTTGCTAAAAAAATTAATCAAATCCCAATTTAGCGGGTCTTCGGTGATTTGACGAGTGAAATAAAAGCTTCGAGTCATTCAGTTTAAAAATTCACCAAACTTCAGTGGAAAGTTTGACTCGATGATCTTGATCTTAATAAGCAAGGACAAATAGGCAATAACTACACAGAAAGAGAGACAACTTGGTAGCTGGATGAGACGTCTACTTAAAGAGTGAGC
Source organism: Eucalyptus guilfoylei (assembly GCA_016097605.1). NCBI lineage: Eukaryota > Viridiplantae > Streptophyta > Magnoliopsida > Myrtales > Myrtaceae > Eucalyptus > Eucalyptus guilfoylei. The sequence goes on from CM027863.1 coordinate 28,299,785, forward strand.
CTAGCAAAGATGTTCATAATTTCCTTGCAGAGGCATTCACAGGGGTCTCGCAAGGACAACTTATAACCCCTCAAATCTTCTTCAATGCACTCGTTCTCCTCTCTCTCTCTCTCTCTCTCTCTCTCCAACGCACACACTAACGCTACAATAATAACTCAATTCTCCTCCTCTCGGAAGGTACAATTTCACATTTGCTTGTGCTTGTACAGGAGTGTACTTGTGGAGGAATTGCAAAAGTAAGCATCTTGAAAGCAGAGAGCGTGAGGAAATTAAGTGAAAAATGAGGTTGAGGGTAACTCATTTAAATCTTGCATTCTGTTCATTAGATACGCACATGTGTATTTTAATTTACGACATCAACAAGATGTTCATGACTCTTTGAGCATCTAAAAATGCTCATTAGATGTGGCAGTTTCCCGTTCCACACATATCGAGTAATTAATGTAAATGTTCATGGCTATGTCTATGCTCTTGGGGTGCCTCCAAAAGAATGCGTAAGCATGGTGATTCAATTTCAAATATCAAGTTAGAAAGATGAACACACTTATCACTTGAGCAATTTCAGTGTGCCATATGATGGTTAAAGATGGAGCTTGAGCTTAGGGCCGGCAATGACATTACTGCAATGCTAAGATAATCCTACAAAAAGCAAAGTCAAAGGCCCTACAAGACCAAGAAAGATAGGTGGGCCGCTTGAGAAGCTAAAAGTGGATTGATCAATCTACACATGCTTTGGCCAAAGAAGAACATGCATTTGCTCCTAATAGAGAATGCTATGAATCTCAACTAGATGTGTGCATAGCAAAATCCCTAGAGATCATCCCATTGGCTAAAAGTCAATATCGAGTTACAGCTTTGGGACCTTCTACTTCGACAATTTATCGAGCTACAACCAATAAGAGTTTAGAATGGATGCTAAGACGTCTCGAGATATGGTATACTTGTGTAAAACCTTTTTGGGTCTTGTACTTGTCATTGAAAGAGTGATGCTTTTTAGAGGAACATGAAATTAAAAAAATTAATACAAACGCATATGCAATTATACACGTATGTAATTGTCCTCATGTTAGAATTGAGTAACGCAAGCATACACGCAATTATAGGGGTGTATCAAGGTGAAAAAGATCATGATGATAGCGATTGCAAATAGAAGTAGGCTTTTATTCAGCCACTAGCACGCTCTTTTGAGGACACAAAGCGGCCGACATTCTTCATCTCTTTCCCGACTTTCTCCATCTTTTTTTCTTGTTGTTCATACCAATGAGCAAGGCTGCTTGCAAGGTGATTCTTTTCTTTTTTTCCGAGGAATTCTTTGGCGAGGGTTATTCTCAAAGCACTTGCTAACTAGGGCACAATTTATATTCTACTTAAAGACGTAGCTTCCTATGCTTTATTTCTGTCCTTTGAAATGCTACGTACGCATCATGTATTCGTGGGCACGAACTTGAACCACTGGCCTTGTGGATTCTCCGTGCACCCGGAATCATCATCCACGCAGATGCACTTCCTGGTCAAGATCACGGAAGATTCGTTCGACTTCTTCTCCAAGCAGAGGCGATTCCCATGTTCATCCGTGGCTGCTACGTGAAGCTTCGAATTGGAGATCGATCTCCAAGCGCTTCGCCGACTCGAGCAATCGTTGGAAAGCACCGGCGGGAGCCCATCACCGAGGGCTTCGAGGCAGAGAGGAGTGCCCATCAGCCTGATCGGGCCGCCGTCTCGGTAGTGGATCCACCTGTTCCAACGCTGGCACTCAGCCGTGCCGATCTCGTGGTTGTTATTTGCTCGGATGCAGAGGCCGCTTTGCGGGTGGTACATGATGTAGGACATTGGTGAATTGGAGCTCGGATCTGCACAAAGAGAATTTTGATTCACTAATTAGGTACATGACTATATTGTCGCTAGATTCATGACCAAGTCCTTAAAAAAGGATTTCAATACTTAAAGATACCTACGTATATCAATCTAAAGAGAAGAGTCTCAAGTACAATTAAGAAAATGCTTTATCCCATACACTGCTTTACTCAATTTCTCGACAAACCTTAACCGTTAATTAATTTTTTTATAAATTAATATTGGAGATTTGTTGAGACATCAAACGTAACACCCATTTTAAATATTCAAGCAAGCAAGAAATCACACCTTGAACCATCGTTTGCACCAACTGAAACCTCTCCTCAAACTTTGGGTTCCGGAGCCCATCCCAATTGAAATCGAGCACCCCGAAGGTCTCTTCGGGCCCGACGACCCCTTGCCGGTAATAATAGCTCCCCTGCAATGCCCACAAGGCCCAGTCCAAGTCCTTCCCTGCTGCGTACCCCATGAAGCAGCTCAGGAACCGGTCATCAGCCTGGCTTTTCCCGGTCTGGTCGAACCCAAACTCACCTAGGAACAGCGGGACCGCACCGGGGCCGCTCGAGAGGAACCCGGCTTGGTCCTCCATCCTCTGGACGGCGTTGGCGCAGACCCGGTCCAAGGGCTGGACCTCCCAGATCTTCCGGTCCCCGCTGAACGAGTACCAGTGGGCTTCGTAGACCAGTTTGTGGCCCAAGATCAGGCCCACGGGCCTCTTCCGCAGGAAGCCCAGATCAGAGGCCCAATTTAGGCCCGAGAGGATGATCAGCACGTTCGGGTTGGCCTGGTGGACCTTGTTCGCTGCAGTGCGAATGTACTGGTACCAGTCATACTCGTTTTGACGCGGGCCGCGGAGCTCATTTCGCACGCTCATTCCCACCACCTGAATTTGAAAAATAAGAGGAAAAAAGAGTCACATAGCAAGAACTAGAGAATTACAGAGTTTCGCAACCTTTCTCCTTACATGCTTCAAAACTGTCCCTCTCTCTCTCTCTCTCTCTCTCTCTCTCATTTAGTGGTACCGTAATTGACAATTGAACGGTCGGACAACGTTGGGCGCTGCACGCCCAAATGCTCCAATCATTCTAGGCGGTCCCCATTATGCAAGAGACTATTCGGAGGAAAAACGACAGATAGAATATGTGGAAATAAATATGGAAGGAGTAACTCCATCTTCTTCTGTTTCCTTTGATTTTTTTATTTTTTTCATTTTCGTGACAGCAACACCGGCGCATTGAAAACGAGAAAGAATGATGTAAGTGCGAGGATGTTATTTTCATAGTCAACTAAATGGTTTTGCAATACCACCGTGTCGTTTTGAAACAATGAATTCTCGATGCTAGCACGTTCTATAAGGGATATTCATTGTATACATGATCGCCGAAAATCGGCTTTCTTTTTTGTCTCTTTGATGTTGGCTGTCGTGATACGAGTTCAATAATTAGTTCCCGACCAAAAATGTCACTATCCAGAGTTTTATTGTTAGTTCAGTTGTTTTGATCGATAATTGATATGCTCCGTCGCTGGACGGTGGTTTCGTTAGTGACGCACCTGGCTCTTCCCGTTGAAGTGCTCGGCCACCGCGACGAGCCCTCTCAGCCACTCTTCAGGATCGAAGTATTCGTCTCCGAAGAAGCCGTTCCCGTCGTCATAAGGACAGCACCACTTGGGCTTGCTCACGTGGTTGTCCAGCACCGCCATCACACCTTGCTTCCCGAGCTCGTCCACGACGGCGGCATACGCCTCCACATGCGTCATGTTCAGCACGAGAGGGTTGTTCCTCGCCACCCCTCCTTTGGCCTCCGCCAGCCCGAGGGTGTCGAGGGTCTCCTCGACAGGCCGGTCGCCGTGGCCTGGCTGGGTGAACATGTAGGTGGCCCACGTGAGGCGCACGCAGTTGAACCGCAGCCTCCGGATCTCAGCCACGATACCGCCCAGGGGCTTCTTGTCGAGGCCCTCCGCTAGCATCGGCTCCAGGTGGGCGGCCCAGTTGACGCACACAAGCTTCACGCGCCGCCCCGTGGCCGCGTCGATGATCCATCTTCCGTTGGTCGAGAGAGGGAGCGGAGAAGTGAAGTTTATGGAGAGAACTAGGAGGAGGAAGAGAAAGAGGACGAGAGAGGCTTGTGAAGATGAAAATGGCATTTTAATGTTGGCGGAGAGAGTGGTAGCAACTAGCTCGGACTCAACGTAAGGCCGAGAGAATCAAATCAGAAATGGAATGTCAGGTGCTGCTGCTCAAGTTCAACTGACATATAAGACCCTTGACCATATATAGCACTAGCAGGAGGCTTGCAGCCATAGATTATATGTTATCCTCACGAAAGGTCCCGACAAAATCTTAGTTTAGGCAGACATTCCCTTTCCTTGAACATGCGAATGTCGCTCCATCGTAGAAATACGTCGTGTGAACATTTGGGATCCTAATAATTCAGGAAGCAAAAGCGCTATGAACTACATCAGTTGTCAAAGCACTCCACAAATAAATGCGGTGTCGGCATGATTCATTTAACCTGCGTAGTTGGGGAATGGCGAAGACCAATTGCTAGTCGGCATCCTAGCCTTCCTAGGAATGCTAGGTTGCTATTGCTACCGTCACCATCTGATCTCACAACTGATAACAAGAAAAGTCAACCGAGAACGTTTCGGCCCTAATTATTTATGCCCATAGAAATAACGAAAGCGTTCGAGAGATTGCCTTACTGGGTTGCCGAGAAGAAGTGGATGAACATGCCCAACAGTTTCCAACTGTAGATTTTGAGAGAACAGTAAGTCAGACGATAAGCCACTCAATTTCTTTCGAGATCTTCATCAAATCCCTCATCAGTGAGTTGTACCTAACACAGAGACTTTCCAAAAGCAGAGGAAGAAAAGTAATATCACTAGCTGTCGTATTGAAAATGGAAAACTAACTGAAGATTTTGGCAGAATGCTAAGTCCTACCAGAAGCCACTCAATTTCTTTTAAAGGTCTCTACTAAATCATTCATCAGCAAATTGTGCTTGACATCCAGATTTTCCAAAAGCAGAGACGAATGATAATATCACTAGCCGTCATATGAAAATGGAAAAGCAATGGCCTGCAAGCTCATCATGTCGAACATCTTTTGTGCAAAAATGTCACAAAGTCGTCAAAACAGAATAAAACTAAGAGCAGCTAATCTGAGATAGCTGCAACACTTAGGATAACATGAATCGTATGCACCCCAAGGCAGACAAAATGTGACAGTCTTATTTTTCCAATTCAACTGATCATCCCAACCAATTCAGCCAAGACAATCCCAAATTTTACAACGTCACCAATAACATCAGTGAACAGCATGCCCCAATCTACTCCTAGATACCTTGCACTCTTCCATCTCCATAAAAAATTTCGTTCTACCAAAAAGATCATGTTGCTGGGGTAAAAATCCATCCATGCATGCTGAACAGTGCATTGCCGAAACTGAGGGGACCATGCTCTACCATGCGTAACTGATAAGAATCTGAAATAAGAAGAGCTTATTTTTTCCTCTGGTCAGAGACTCTGGATCCCATGATTTTACAAACAGGCTCATCTTTCGACTGAAGAAGCTTCAAAGCAGGGTGAACCTTGAGATCTCCCATCACCAACTTCTGGCCAACATCCAACTCACTCAAGTCCACATCAATATATGGAGGGATTATATCCGCAGGGCACAGGTATTTAACTTTCCTCTTAATGGTATTTAAGGAAGCACCTGAAGAAATCATTAGGAAATTAACACTTCAAATTTTGACCAAAAAAAAAAAGGAAAACACTTCAACTAGACCAACCAGAGCCAGGGCCATGAATAATGGAAATAAAAATGAACCACCACAACGAACCTATCCAACTCAAACTTTTGGATGTCGATTTCAAATGACGATTCACCGAAATAAGTGAGCTAACTGTTACCAGTGCAGAAAAACACTAGAAACCATTTAAAGAGTTCCAATTACAGTTCATCTTTCTAGACAATAGAGAAATTCTAAACCACATAAAATCTCCACTTTGTGGCAGGTCTCACCATCACCTGTAACTTTATGATGTGGTGAGCCTTCATCAGACTAGCAGAGAGCTTCCATACAACTTGTGGACACGAGAACACATCCAAGAAGTATGCAGCACAGCTTGCTTATTCAGTTATAGCACTCAGGTAAGCAAAATTTATCAATTTCTATTCACTCCCATCCTTGACAAGGAAGTACGTGTATTCCATTGCAGTTATGCTTTCAAGGACACCAACCTTAGAAACCAAAGATGGATTTGAAGAAAAAAATTAGCTAGCACCTCTGTCCAAATAATAGGGGAACAAGTAATATGGACTTTAGGATCCATAACTACTTCCTTGGAAGAAACTAAGAGTCCGTGAGAGACAGAAGTTCCTCTTCCAGACAACAACCAAGGTGTCCTTCCTAGGACCCTTTTTTGATTATATAAACAGAACACCGCAAAAGCTCTGAATAAGTTATTGATTCTAATGACTGCAATGGTTATCAAGTTGAAGTGCGGTGAATGACTGCAAATAGTTATCAAGTTGAAGTACATGCACCACAACAGTTCAAGAATCATATTCTATTTTGATAAATTAAGTATAAACATGGTTCATGCTATGAATATGGGACAACTCTACTATAAAGAATCAAGTGAGACGAGAAGAGTTCAAATGCAGCGAAGATACATGTACAATCAGCCGAGAAATGATCACAATTCACATATTGGCATTGCTCGTTCAGCTTGAGATTGTGAATCAAAATTCATCACATTATACCTTTTCTTAGCCCGGGACAGACATCATCTCCTCTGTATATGAGAGGTACTTCAACCTTCAAAAGAGCATGCGAGGGGGCTCTGATGAATGTAACATTTAGAGGTGCATCCGTACCTGAGTGCAGATGAAGCTGACACAATGAGGAAAAAGAAGGAATTTAGAGGTTTGGTCAAATAAGCTACTAGTTATCGATTTTCTAACATCATAAACAATTGCCAATGTAATGCAATCCACCAGTAAAACTGGCGATAACACACCAAAAGAGAGAAAATGAACCCAATGGCCTCTTAAAAAAATTAGTTAGTATATTGAAAATCATATCGATACCGCAAATGTTGACATTGAATACGCCACTTTCGTTACCATAACTCACTAAATAACTTACTATTTAGTCAGAGAATTGCAATTTGAGCTCCAACTGCAGAATTCAAACCCCACAAAATAGCAGAAAAACCATGATTGTCATAAAACATGAAATGGGTCGTCAATATACAGGTGATTGCTGATTCCGCATTCAGTCAAGAGGGCTCTAATTAGTTGAGGTCATTCTGAACAGGATAGAACATCAGAGAATCATCACCTTCTTTTTCCCTTTTCCTACCACCATCAATGTCAAACTAAGCTTACAATTATAGATGTCCAAAAATTTCTCAATAAGCATCAAGACTTCCACTTGCGATCATCGTAAGAAGAACAAACAACTACATTCTTCGCTAACCTTGCTAATTCTTAATCTGAAATCAAGAAACTGAATCCCACTTAAATCTCCACACTCTTCAGACCGCATTTCCCCACTAACAGCCGAGCCAAAAGAAACTAAGAGAACGAATTTCAACCGAATTTCAATTGAACTCCTCGCACATTTAACACAAACACACTTCCTCGGCAACCAAGAAGCCAAATAAGAAAGGCCCCACCTTCCTCGGCAAGACCCGGACCTTCTCGACGACCTCGTCGGACTCGAACTCGGGCCGGACCTCCAGGTCGAAGAGGCGGGAGAGGAAGAAGGAGTAGCCGAGGTGGTTGACGAGCTTCCTGATCTGGCCGGCCCGGACGGAGACGAGCCGCTTGTTGCCCCCGTGCTGGCCGTCCTCCTGCTCGAACACGATGCTCGGGACGCGCCCGTGCTTCCGCTCCTTCGCGGAGGCGCTCGTGCCGGAGGCGGCGCGCGGGATCGCGAGGATGGTCTCGTCGTACTTGGGGTCGGGCCTGGGGAGGTCCTCGAGGTACGCGAAGGGGGAGGAGGAGGGGGATCGTCGGGGGCGGGGGCGGGGGCGGGGGCGGCGACGGCGGCGAGCGCGGCGGAGGCCGACGCCGCCGCCGCCGTGTAGTGGCGGCGGAGGTGGTGGTGGAGGGACCTGGCGAGGGCGGAGCGACAGAGAATCATGCTTGGCCTCTGTGAGAAATGGAGAAGACGGTGATGGTTCAGAGCGTTTCGGGAGGGTTTTGGGGAGGGTTTGGGTCCATTGTGGGCCGTTCGATTGGAAACATTTGGGCCGGGCCTACTTGAATCATGGGCTTTTTGGTGAGGGAGTGTTAGCACACTCTCGCCAGGCCTTTTGGGCCACCAAAAAGATGAAAGCGGTCGGCCCAGGCCCAGAAAAGGGATGGGCCATTACGGGGCGTAGGCCGGGCCTACTTGAATAATGGGCTTTTTGCTGATGGAGTATAGCGTCGCGCTCGACAGGCCTTTTGGGCCACCGAAAAGATAAAAGCGGTCGGGCCAGGCCCAGTCTAGGGTAGTGTCATTACGGCCCGTGGGCCGGCCAGTTTTGTCAGGCTTTGAATTCTAAGCTCGAATCAAGCGATGCCGAAAAGAGACCCATCACTTGAGACTCCATTACCTTATCAATAGCATCGATAGGGCCAGTTTGAAATCAAGGAAAATCATTCGACCGGAAAGAAAAAAAAATCAAGGAAATTCCAATGATCATTTTCATTTTCGGTCGTGTCTTCAAAACTTACCATTGTTTCTCTCCAAAAATTATGATATACATGCATATGATCCTACACATAAGTCAGAAATGTTATTATTTTCTTTAATAATGATTTAAATGAAGGATCTGAAATGGTCATATCAATTCTAAAGAAGGCTTATAATAATTATTGCTATTTTAAATAAGGATCTATTCTCGATGGCTTTCGGCAAAATATTATCAATAATATATTTTCATCGTTTTTTGGGTTGGAAAAGGTTGTGTGCGGGAGGCGCACGATGTACAAAACACAGAAAGGGCGAGTTTCAAAGATGGACGGTCCCGATCCCACCGTTGTCGGCGGCAGAATCTTTGGGCCCTGAAAAGGAAAAGAGCGAGGGAGATTAGATTAAAAGATACTGAATATTTCCTCGGGTGAGGCCACGTCCTCGGGAGATTCTGGTCCATACACGCAAGGCAAAGGGCCGTCCCATTTATTTAATGCATCTTTTAAAAAAAAAAAAATTCACAAATAATAATTTAATTTTTTCCCAATATATTTCTTTAGTAGCTAAGGCTGTGATTTAGCTTAACGTCCCCAATTTACGCGATCCACCCGGAAACTTCCCCAAAATAATAAAATAAACGAAAAATACCAATATACTATATCGGCCACTAAATGCATTTTTTTTATAAAAAATCAGAAATAATAAGTACCTTTTCCCCTATATATATTCCGTAGTAGTAAGGATTTGATTTAGGCTGCACATACGTAAATGCTTTTGTTAGGGAAGAGTTTTTTTTTCGAAAATAGTTCTTTTCTATTTCATTCCTAGAACAATTTAAGTAAAAAAGAACACTTGTTTAGTAGCTACATAAAATTTATACTTTCTTGGAATAGAAAAAGAAGAGAAATGCGTTTGGTAACGCAACAATTTCTTTTTTGTATTTATTCATTTGTTATTCTTGCTTACGGATCGCCGCCGTCATTGTCATGCCGCCGCCACGATGCCGCCGTCCCTATTGCTGCCGACGATGCCGGAAGCCATGGGAGCCGCCCTCCGTGATCGTCAGCGGCCATGGAGGGGGCGGCCAATGGGCTTCCATGGCGGTCAGCGATGTGGTCGGCCAGCCCGTGATCGTCTGGCGGCAACGGGCGGCGTCGAACAACGGGCAAACGACAACGACAGCGACCGGTAGCGGCGCGCAGCGATGGCCGCGGTGGGCGGTGGCTCTGGCGGTTGACGGTTAATGATGGCAGAAGAAAAAGAAAAAAGAAAAAAAAAAATAAGGAAAATCAAATTATTTCTAGAAATTGTTCTTAGGAAACAAGCAAGTAACTTTTTTTTGCTTCTCAAAACTGCTTCCAGGAACAAAAGTTTAGAAACCGTTCCCGAACAAATGTTTCTGAAAATAGGTTTACGTTTTTTTTTGTTAACAAAAGAAACGAAATGGGAAAAACAAGGGAGCGTTAAATACTACGCGCTACCTTACTTAACGCTCACAATTTATGCGATCCACCCCGAAGCTCACCAAAATAATAAAATAAGCGAAAAATATTAAATTATCATATCGGCCACTTTTTAAAAAAATTCAGAAATAATAAGTACCGTTTTCCCTAGATACGTGATCCACCCAGAAACTTACCAAAACAATAAAAAATAAATGGAAAACACCAAAATATCATATCCGGCCACTGCAGCGTGGGCCCCCACCCATCGCGAGTCCCATCCACGTGTCGGGAATCCGGGGAGGGGTGTGTGATCCTGTCAGCCGTACACGCTCGTGTACCCGGCGCGCGCATGTGATCTCCGCCCTCCGATTTCAAAACCACCCCCAAACCTTCCCCCACCCGCCCCCGCATCTGCCACCTGCCCCCACTTAGCCTACGGACGGCCCAGATCCGTCCTCGCCATCGACGGTCGATACCGCGTCTCCTATATACGGGCACCTGTAAATCATACGGAGGAGTATCGCTTATATACGGGGGCTGCAACTTTATTCCGGCTTGCATCTTCTGCGCTGTTCTAGAGAGAGAAAGAGAGAGAGAGGGTTTCGGCGAGAAGGGAAAAGTCTTCCGAGCGTCTGATTCCGATGGCCGATCACGAGGAGGCGAAGGGCGGCGAGTCGCTGCTGGACAAGATCCGCGGCGCCGGCGGCGGCTCGTCGTCGTCGTCCGATTCCGACGACGACAGGGTCGCGGAGGCGGCGGAGGCGGCCAAGGCCAAGGTCTACCGCCTCTTCGGCCGGGAGCGGCCCCTCCACCAGGTCCTCGGCGGCGGCAAGCGTACGTCGGAAGCGATTTTCATTTCGTTTTTTTTTCGTTTTCCGTTTTCCTTCGCTCTTCTTTTTTCGTTGCTTCCGGCTTCGATTATCTTCTTTCTTGCGCATTCGAAATGCGAATCTTAGCTCCGACCGCGACGGCGGTATCTGCTCTATGCCTATCTGCTCCGTGGCTCCTTTTGGTCGCTCATCTTTCCCCGTCAAATATGGAGATTTCGAGTTCTCAGCCGTTTCGGCGTGCGCGTGTGGATTTTTGTCGCTTTTTGCGGTCGATTTGCTGCTTCCGATTATTTTAATTTCGCGTGCTGTCATGCCTGCCTTTCCGGTGTGTATTAATCGGATTTAATCGAAAGCGTTTCGGATAATTAGATAATTTCCTGTTATTCTTATGATTCTGATTGTCTTATATTTCTAGTTCTTTTCTACCTAATCACGGAGGGAGATTTGGAACTAGATCTGCTTGATTTCTGATAGCTAGTATGCTGGAGAGAGTGTCGGATCTTCGGTTTTTCCCATGGTTGAAACAGAGTGCCTGTGGGCAGATGCGTTATTCGTCTTAGTAGGTTTCCGAGCTACAGTAGTTTTTTGTTTGCCGATGCTAAATTTGGTTTCTAAATGAAAAATTTAATCACTTGATACTGTTTGTACTTACTAGCAAATGAGATTTCATAATTGCGACGGCGCAAAGTGTTTCAATTAATAGTAGAGAAAGAAAATTTTGGACCTGTACGTTTGAAATGCATACTGAATATAGTTCATTCGATTCGTCCGGTAAAACAGCGGCTGAGGTGTTCCTATGGAGGAACAAGAAGGTATCAGCTGGCGCGCTTGGTGTTGTGACTGTGATATGGGCTCTGTTTGAGTTGGCGGAGTACCACCTGCTAACTTTGGCTGCCCACTGCTTGATTCTCACCCTGGCGGTCTTGTTCTTGTGGTCTAATGCGCACGCGTTTATCCACAAGTAAGTTTTTGAAGACTAAAAGTTGTGAACTTTTGTGATGGGACTGAATTGGATACGTGTAATAGTTTTTTGTTTGCTCTTGTTTAGGAGCCCGCCACGCATTCCTGAAGTGTCTATTCCAGAGGAGCCAGTCTTACAATTTGCATCTGCACTGAGACTTGAGATAAACCAGGCGTTTGCTGTATTGAGGGATATTGCATCTGGGAAAGATCTTAAGAAGTTCTTATTAGTAAGTTCTTTTCTCGTTTTGGTGATGATGTGAACGGAAATGATTTTTGATACCCGTGGTTCTTATTTAATCTGAAGCGATATATTCTGGTGTTTGTCCTTTTGATTCTGGATTTTACTGATGGTCATGAATTTGATGATGAATTAGGTGATTGCTGGCTTGTGGCTCTTGTCAATCGTGGGCGACTGCTGCAACTTCTTGACCTTGTTCTACATAGGTAAGTGACTCGACTTGTGCAATCCCCTGTTATGAATAACAGGTGCTCATGGTAAACGTTTCTGTTGTGTAAACAGTCTTTGTATTGCTGCACACGGTGCCTGTGCTATACGAGAAGTTTGAGGACAAGATTGATCCATTTGCGGAGAGGGCAATGGGTGAACTCAAGAAGCAGTATGCTGTCTTCGATGCCAAAGTCTTGAGTAAGATCCCGAGGGGGCCATTGAAGGATAAGAAGAAGGCGGCCTGAATCTGTCTGACCCGTGTTTTTTAATGAAAGAATTTGGTAGCTTTGGTGTTTTGTCCATGGTCTGTGAAATTTATATTTATTGGCACAATTTACTCCAGGGTATGGTGCTGCTTATGGGTTTTACAAACTTTAGGGTCATATCGTCAATGCATTGTACATCGGTTGAATTTGCTTTCTGGAGATATAGTCGTTAGTTTGGCTTACTTCGGCTTGGCGCTTGTTATCGAGTTGGTAACGTAATCAAATGCGATTTAGTAAAACATTAACTCGTCAAAATGCGACTTCCGGGAGGCGGAAGAGGTCTAGTTCCTGGTGAAGGTCAGGTCATGGTAACGATGTTGGTGGAGAACTTCGCTGCGATTTTGGGTGAGTTCCTCTGCTGGATTTGTTTTTGAATTGCAGCTACAGATGGTGGATGAAGTTGAAAGGTTATGATTTGAGGTCCCTGACTGGGTCGGTTCTCGGTATTTAATTGGGAGGGCGAGTCCTCATCCTGAATGGAAAAGTTGACGGAGACGTTGTTGGATGACAGCTTCAGGTGTCGTGCCATTCGTCCGTGTAATGGGCTTGGTTGAGCGGTCGACTTTAACCGACTTGTAAAGAAGTTGCTGGAAGAGCGACGTGCGCATAGTCTATTGACAAAGCTTGAGTGGAACAAAAATCTTAAAGAAAACGAATCGATTATGCTGCGGCCGGCGGCCGTTTCCAAAGGCTTGGCAACGACGAAATTTGCTTGGTCGTCCTCGCAGGCTGTTTCTTCTTACTTGATAAGGCAGGAAAACAGCCCGCTTGGTACTCGCTGTGCAAAGTAAGGGCCTGACCATCCGATTAGAATTAGCCTATTCACTGTAGCAGTGGCCGATCAAAGAGACAGATCTATGATGCCGTTTTGCCTACCGACACCTGCCCTCAATTCTCGCCACTCATTTTAGTCCGGCCAGGACTTCAGGTGCTTTCTCGCGGCATCTGGTACTTTCGCAGGCAGTACGCCATCGACTAAGACGGTTCGTATCTGCATATGAACGTAATCGGATGTTTCGTGGACCAGCGGCATGTTATATTCCAAGTTCCAGGATCGGTCAGAGATGCAACCGCTGCATCAATCTGTGCCGACTCCTCGAAGTAAGTTGCCAAATGAGGAATCTATAAATTCGATTCTCCAGCCGACGAGCTCCTATTAGATGCAAAAATCTCCAGCAACCATGCATAGTAAAAGCACGAAAAGCAGCAGCAGTAACAAGCATAAAGCTGCTCATGACTGAAGACAGGTAAATTCTTATTATTCTACCACTTTTGACATCTTGCACCGGTACGAGTTCCCGCAAAGCCCTGCCTACCTTTAATCCTACACAAAGTAGTTCTACATCACCAGATGGTTCACTGAGAATGAAGTATTTTCTCTCTTGAGTGGTTCTTCGTCGTCGTTTTACTTATTTTCTCACACTATCAGCGCTTCACCTTGGTTTTTGAGTTTCCATGGTTTCCAGCAACAAGCCACGGACCAGGTTTACAAATTGCAATCAGATCATCAGAATCTCATAATGGGACAGGTGACTCTATTTTGCAATTCCCTCGGCCTCAGAGGAAGTACGTTAACTGTTGCTTCTTCCTCGAACCGCCATCCCCATACAACTCGTTCCACTGTTTCAACTCGCTCATGATTGATCCCTCAGCTGCGAAACTGGCTGCAACCTGCATGACATAAAGCGATAGAAGAATGGCAATTTCAGTATACTCCTCCAGGAAAAAAGTATGCAAAACTTTTCAATGAAGAAGTGATCACCGAGTAACTTCTGCAAATAAAAACACAAGGAATGGCATGTACAAATTAGCCAAGAAACTGCTACATTTTCAGCGTTGTTGGTTGAAAAAGAAAGGGACAACACCAACAGGTTCAAATGCCTAGGTGGGCAGCAATCAGTCTTCATTTCAGAGAGGGAGAGAGAGTTGTTACCTGATTTTTGGCTTGCCTGAAGTCTTCCATGTTCAGAGGCCTGAGAGTCACAGTTCTTTCCTCTTTACTTGCTCCTTTTGTATCCAGGTTACCTTCTTCACCTGCCGCCCCTGCAGCTCTCTCCTGTTTCTCCTGCTAAGGATAGAACAAGACCCAGTCAATAGTTACATTCACCAATCATCCGGATAGAGTTGTCGCAGCTTCGTCTATCCGCTTCACATTGATTCACAGGCACTGTTAATGCGCTTACCAGCCCCTTTTCTCTTTCTTGCTGAATTAACTCCCTGACTGGCCGGTAGGCAGCTGTTGTGCACAAGTTCTGCAACGAAACAATCTTGAGTCAATGGCATCTAATCCACAACAAATCCTACAAGAACATGCCATGCAAGAGACAACCTTAAGATCACTTCCACTGTACCCTTCAGTCATGGTCGCAATCTCCTTGCAATCTAGTCCTTCTTCGACCCTCTCTTTTGCTACAAGTGTTCGAAGTATCATTTCCCTGTTCTCCAAGGTTGGAAGCCCGACCATGATCCTGAGCACAGAAGCAATCATCACTAAAAGCTTTGATACTTAAGTTGAAACTACTATACCCTTTTACAAGTACACAAGCAAGAGTACCTTCGCTCAAAACGTCTAATAATTGCTTCATCGAGGTCAAATGGCCTGTTGGTCGCAGCAAGCACGAGTATGCGTTCACCTTGTTTTGTCAATAGGCCATCCCAATGAGTCATGAACTCATTCTTTATCTTCCTCATTGCCTCATGCTCCCCCACTCTGGTCCTTTGCCCTAGCATGCTATCCACTTCATCTACGAAAATTATAGTGGGGGACACTTTGGCGGCTAGAGTGAATAGAGCTCTGACATTCTTTTCGTCCTCCCCAAACCATTTAGACGTTATGGTTGACATAGATACGTTAATGAAGCTGGCTCCTGCCTCTTTGGCAATAGCCTTGGCTAACATTGTTTTCCCTGTACCAGGGGGTCCAAAAAGCAATATTCCTTTGCATGGCTTCAGAAGGCCGCCGTGAAACAAGTCCGGTCTTCGAAGCGGGAGCATCACTAGCTCTTGAAGCGATTCTTTGGTCTCATCCAAAGCACCTATGTCGGCAAATGTGACCCCAATCTCATTTGCTGGTATAACCTCTGGCCTTATTCGCTTCTCAAATTCATTGTCAGGAGGTACTTCCTACAACAAAAACGATGAGCAAGCACACCTTCCATCCAAACAGAGTCTTTCAACGAAAGAGAGTCCTCAACATTAAAAAATTATTCCATTCTGAGATGCAACTAAAAAAATTCATCCTTTTCTATTGCAGTGCAATGGATTACTCTCATAAGGTTACCTGGATGAAATTTTGGAAAAACTACGACAAAAACATGAGTTAAATGACAACAAAAACTTACTGGATGTTTTGACGGTGTCACTGCACCATCACCACCTGTCCTTGAGACTGTTGCTGATCCTTTAGTTCCGTCTTTCGTCTCAGTTCCGCTTTGCTTCTCAGGAGTAGGGACTTCGGCTTTTGTTTCCAGCTTCGCAGTGGCGTCACCTTCCGCTTTGGCTTCCTATTTGAGTCAAATGAGTACAAGAAACATGCAAATTTAGTTCTCTGCTTGATGATATCAACGTTCCAGCAACAGCCTATGCACAAAGACAATGATACCTTCGACTTTTCAGCATGGGTTTCCAACTTCAACATATCTTTTCCACTAGATTTGCCTTCTTGGAATACACTCAGTCCATGGGACAAACTGTCTCAAGTAAACTAATGACTCTTTAGCACACCAAGGAAAAGGAAATGGCTAAAAGAAGTTTAAAAATAGCAACAAAAAATATTAATCTTGCCTCTCCAATGAAATGAGAAGTTTCCCATTCCTGTAGTCTGGATCCTTATTGTTCATCAAGTGATAAGATATAGCAGACATGACAATCTCTTCTATGTAATTACTCAGAACCATTGTATCAGCCACGCAAATTGATTCCAGGTCATCGCAATCAAGATCATTTGCTGAAAGCACTTCCATAATGTGAATTCGATTGTCCTGAACTTGGATCATCTTCATATCATCCTCCAACTGAGACTTCCAGCTGACAAGATGGTTTTCATCTTCTGGAGGCCTAATCTCGATGTTATAGGGGAAAAGAGCAGCAAGCCTATCATCTACCTCACTATAGTCATAATCTGGATCCAGAATTCGTGAGCCAAGGATGAGGACTGATCCAGACAGCTTCTTCAGCATTTTTTGAAAAAAGTTGTATATCCTCTGTGATCTACATAAAAGATTCTCAACATCCCTGAGATACAGCACTATGGGGCTGGCTTTTGATACAAATGCCAACACCTGCAAGAACCATCTATGGCATTAGATCATAAAAAGAAGAAAATAAAAACTTAGTTCCTGACTTGGTGCGATGTTACTGAAATACTGTAATGGCTCAACAGGGTCCTGAAATATGAATATAAATGACAGATTGATCCCCAAAAAAAAAAAAATACCTTGTAAAGAGATTGAATAAGAAGCTTCTCATCAAAAGACAAGCTGCTTGTGCGCTTGAGAGGAGCTAAAAAAGAGGGAATAACTTGAGAAGCCAAATAAGAAACAAGACTCTCACAGACGAAGGAAGAACTCTCTAAATAAGTATGAAGGGCACTATGAAATGACTATTGCCAATGAATATGGTAAAAATTCATCATTATTCTTGGTTTTTCTATAAAAACCAATCATCTATGTGTCCACCATGAAATCACTAAAAGCTTTCAAAATCTTGAGTTCCACCAAACAAAACTACACAGAAAACGATCAAAATCTTAGCCAACAATGTAGAACCAATTTCCCATCCTGCAAAGAACAAAATTTGAAAGACTAGACCATGGCATATCAGTCATTCTATCATGAATGAAGAAATTGCACAAGAGAAATTATGAAAGTTAATCAGCTTATGCCTAGAATAATCATGATAGAAATGCCATCTTTTTGTATCCAACTAAGAATTAGATGCAAGAGAAGGCGTAGCTTAGTGAAAGTCATGCATGCAAAAACCACATTTTGCTTATGTAGAAGTGAGCTCTATGACAGAGAGAGTGCCAAAACTCCAAGAATAGTTTATATTGATGCATAGTGCTCTTTAGGAAAAGAAAATTATGAACTCCTCCTTCTGGGCCTACCCAGAGCTAACATTATAAATAACTATGAGATCTTGAAGTGATTTGGAGTTATGGACTCCAGTCAAGGTGATTACCCAACAATTTACCACTTTAATAACAAATCACTCAAACAGCAAACATCATGGAAAAGTGCAGTGAAGAAACCTGGATTAGAAGGAGCAGATTGCGTCGCAAGGTTAGTGATATTAGCCGAGGCAGAGGCATTTCTACGAAGCTTTGGTGGATTGCAAGGACCTTCCGTTCCCCTGGAATTCCCAAGCATGCTTATACATGTAGATGTAAAAATAATATCGACAGTAGAACAAGAAAGCAAATACAATATATATGTTTCCTAAAACCAACAGAGATAACTGCTTAAGATTACCTTGATCCAATGTCCACACCACTGTTTTGCCTCCTTAAGTTCCCTGCACGAAAATGTTATTGTAGCCAAGAACTGCTAGCAAACCAAGTAAGCTAATGAAAGTCAATTTCAGCATTGTCAGAAGAATGCTCCAACTACTTATCCAGACAGAGCTTGCGACCTCTACATGAGTTCTAGTCAGTACCCTTTAAGTAGGGAAACCAAATGTACTGATGAACGACTCATTCAAATGGTAAAACAAGGAGAGAAAAACTAAAAAGGTCCAGCTACCCTTGACCAGGGATTGATGAAGCCCAAAAGAAAGGACAAACAAAGCAGCAACTACTCCTATACTAAATCACCCAGTGCACCAGATAAAACCTCTGATCCAAGATGTCTATCATCATAATTTCTTTGACCAAACTTTAGATCCATGTTCTTAAAAGATTAATGCCCATGGTACTTCACCAATCTATGTAAAGAAAAGACAGATTAGAGTCCAAGAAAGCATGGATCCTAGCATTGCTTATTTTTCAGGACAGCTCAACACTGCTTATGGAAGAATATTATACAAGGCAACACCGCCTCATGATTCTTTTTGCTAAAAGCACTGCCTAATATGTGATATGCATGTTCGACAAAAAAGAGCCACCTCTAAAAATAACATAAAATTCTGACCGCAATAAATAAATAAATAGATAAATAAATAACAAAAAAATAAAAAGATAACATAAACCTCTAAGCAGAAACAAAGCCACCACCTTGGCATACCTTTTGCTTCCTCCTTTTGTGGAAGGATTGAAAAAGATCCAAGTAAGCCAGACAACCGCTCCAGTGTTGACTCGGATGGGGATCTTTTGAAAGACTAGATAGCAATAATACAAATAAATATGAAAAAATCTGAAAGCCAAAGTTTGTCTAGTATACTAAAGCATATCAAATCACGGTGTATTGACCAATCAGCAAACACGTCATCATTAGTAACCAACGTCCATTTTCAAGTGCTTATGTGTTGGATCAAGTAAAACAGGTATACAAGACAACAAAATTGACTAAGTCAAGATAAGAAAACAGATGGACATACATATTCTTTGTTCCCAGTTCCATATTTACTCTGGATCTGCAAGGAACATCATAAATCATATAATGAAAACAAAACCAAAACCAACATATATACATTTACTCCATATACCTACCTTCAGAGAAAAATCCGTCACATCTAGCAGCAGCAACTTGGCTTCGAAGTAATGGGCAAGAGCCTTGGCAAGCATTTGTTGGTAAAGCTCTTAAAGTCATTATGAAAGAAAGAAGAATTATTTTAGAGTCTGCAACGACAATTCTCAAACCAACATATTGATATATGATAGATTCACAACCAACCTGCAGGTCCAGAGAGCAAAATGGCTCGACTAGCAGGTGAAAGATTTCTTGTGTACTTAGAAACTTCAGCATGCTTCAAATGAACATACGCAGCACTTGTCAGCAAAACTCGTGTCTGCTCACTGTTGTTGCAGTTGGAATATGAGGAAAAAGGTAAGTAGCCATGAAGCAACAAGAGTGGGGGAAAATGAAAAGAAAAGAAAAAGCCTAGATAGCAGAAGTCAAGGGAAGGCCTCAAAGTCTCAAGAAACAAAGAATCATGAATACTCATCGAAGACATAGAGAATCTCACCAGAAACCTCCCACTCTATAAAAAGTTTGATATACACTTCAAACGCTAACACTTTTACACAAGAGTTGTAGTATCTCCATGATAATTCAAGTTCAAGTTGATAACTGAGTTTCAAATCAAAAAATTCAAATGATAAAACCCATTTCTCCCCATAAACCCTTGACCATTGTGAGAATTTTCACAAATACGTGTGACGCGAGAAATTCAGAATGCCAAATAAATCCCCAAAAGCTCTCAACATGAACCTTAAGCCCTGAAGTCTCATTCATCTATGTCCCCACTCAAACCCTAATAGTAGTAGTAGGAGTATAGAGTTATCTGTTCTTCAGCTTCTCTGCAAGCTACAGTAGCAGGAGTTATTAAGGATGGAAGGTGGAATTTGTCAGCTGCTAGATTAGATGATATGCTATTGGTTCACTTAGCATTGTGCAAAGTTCCTTCTCCAAATGCAGGGCAAGCAGAAATGGTGATATGGAAGGCAACTTCTTCAGAGCAATTCTCGGTCAACAGTGCATGGAGTTGTGCTAGAGCTAGAGGAAGCAAGGTATTTGGCATTAATTAATTTGGTTTACCCCATATATTTCTAAACAAAGCTTCATTGTCAGCTTCCTATTTTGCATAAGCTCTCCACTAAGGATAGGATGAAGAATGTTGCTGTCAATAATGACTGTGTGCTTTACGGAGCTGATGTAAAATCAAGGAATCACTTTATTGCGGAGTGTATAATAGCTGACGAAATCTGGAGGAAAAGATATGAGAAATGTGGGATAAATAGAGGCTTGCTTAATTGGGATTCTGTGTTGCAATGAGCATGTACTACTTGAAAAGGCAAATCTATTCCACGTCTCATCTTCAAGGTTGCCTGGCATGCAGCACTTTGTTATTTATGGATGGCCAGGCAAGAAGATCCATGAAGACAGTTTTATTGTTTTGAGCAATGATAAATTTTCCCAGATTCATTTTGATGTTTTGTGAAGATTTGAGAGAGAGAGAGAGAGAGAGAGAGAGTATAGGCTCTTCCTCTCAGCATATAGCCAATTGCAGGAACTGGAGGTTGATGCCATAGATGATTTGTTGCAATTTGAACATTTTTTGTAGCAGAGATCCTCTGATTTGTTTATTAAATCAATAAACCTCACTGCTTACCCAGCAAAAAAGATATTTGAAAAATAGTTCTTTCAGAACAGCAACAGTTCACCTAAGCAATTGAAAATTATCAAAAAACCACAGATGCTGAAAAATCTGGATAAGAATGTTATATTCCTTAAGAATAGAAGGCAACAAAACCAAGAGCAGCAATTTACAGGAAAAAACAGACACACGTGAAGAGCAGGCCAGAAATCAATTTGCCAGGATTAGAGTAACATATAGTTTCAATAGCTCGGACTGGGTATAATAACCTCCCAATAATATAGTGCATTTTTTTTGTCGATGATCACTAAAGACCAGACGATATTAGGGCAAACTCCTAAGAAACAAAAGAAAGGCAATGAACAAACTGGCCAGAGCTTCACTGAAAACAGACTTGCTTTATTCGAGGACGCCTCTTTTCAAAAGAAATTATCTGTATTCTGTTCATTCGCTATGTGTAAAATATCAGCAAGACATATCACAGCGATAAAGCTCCGCTGGAGAATCCAGAAAAAGAGTGTTGTTCCTTATCAGACCATGATTATATATACATTGGTCTTAGCCTGTAAGACCAAAAACAAATTAAATTTGGACCCAAATAATTTAAGCAAGGCCTCATTAGGACCAGAGTGCAAGAATCACCCGTCGAATTAAGTGGGACCGGTGTACATGAGCACACAAGTATCATTACAGAAGTGGAAGATAAAAACACTGCAAAAAGTGAGGCCCAGACAATTCTTTCACCTGTGTTTGTTCTGTTCTGTCTTCACAAGAATATACATTTGTTTGTTTAACACTGTTGGAATTGGGTTGAATTCACTTTTCTCTAATAACGGGGAAAAAAAAAACTTTCTAAGCAGAGTGGAAACGAGAGAATGTCGATGTGACCTGAGATAGTAAGGGAACTGGTCGAAAGTGACTTTGCTCTCCCTGCCATCAACCACCAGCCTGAGCATCTCCTTCTCCACTCTCTCAGCAGTGATCGAGTCTGAGGAAGAAGCGTTACCTGCCCATTTGCTCACTGTCTGTCCTGATGCTATTCCAAGCCCCACTCCAACTCCGACACCTATTGCCGACAGCAATATGTGTTTCTGTTCCATTGCCCGTTCTTTCTTCCTTCCTCAACACTCAAGACCCTGCCAAAGGATCATCTTTTTAGTACACACGAACAGATAACCAAACAGGGCGTGGGCCTATTAAAGATCAGACAAATGGGTTCAGAGAAAGAGCACCCGATAAAATCCCCTGTTCTCCATATTTCCACTATTATTACTTACTAAAAACGTACAGGAAGACGAGAAAAAGTCGGTCTACCAGGGAAATTACGCTAGCAGGACAAGTGAAACTCAGGAGTAGATCCTCCAGAGGCAGAATTCATCCAAACGAAAAACAGAGACACCGCATCTAAAAGAAAAAAGAAGACTCGACCGCTTGGGAAGTACTCAGAGCATCCTAGTAACCCATAAAAACTGCAACTTTCGAAAAAGAGAGACAAAGAAACATGAGAAATGGTATCACGGCGTCCCTGTACGCGGTAGACACGTAAAACGCTTCAGACAAAACCCAAGAAGGGCGAGTGATAACTGATAAGCGGGCGCTAAAGATTTTACGTGCAAGAGCGGAATAACCAGAACTTGCGAACCGCGAACGACCCAGAAGCGCACCGTTTGATGCGAGATGCGAGATGCGAGATGCGCGGCGGGTGGCGGAGCGGAGACGGTTTTGGGCTTTGAGAATGGTGGGGAGGGCGAGAGAGAGAAAAAGTTGACGATGATGAGGCGGTTCCTTCCCACTATATAATAGACCCTACTGGGTAGTTTACATCACCTCGGTTTTCATCAATATACAGAAAGAGAGAGAGAGAGAGTGAGTGAGTGTCCTTACGAATTGGCCGACGTGTCGGGTTCTTGAAGGCTTGTCATTCGGTACGACAGTACAGTCTTTCCATTTCCCAACAAAGGTGGTGGCTATGTTGCGGCATCCACGTACTTTTTCTCGGCACGATCGAGGGATTTGCTGCACGTACTGGGTTTCTGTCCGAAGGCGCTTCTGATGATCGCCGGACAGCCCGGTTTTCCGAGCTCCATCGATCGTAATCAAGTTGAGTTTTTTCCTTATCTGGACATGCTCAAACGTCTAAGACAGATTTTGAATTCGATAGATCTTCTGTTAAAAAATCGCAATGTCGTTTGGTTGTATGAATTTTGAGAGCCACGCATGTCATCCTGTAAATAAGTTTTACTAAATATGTTTTGACAAAATGGTTCATAAAGTTCGGATATCTTGAATTTAAAAGGAAATATCCTATAATTTGTATAAATCTAATGTAACAATTTCTATTGGCCATGGTTATTATACTAGACACTCTCATGTCTTGATAATTTCGTAATAACTCAACAATTCTCATTTATTTCTTATATGTTTTACAAGTTGGATATTGCATATTTGCTCGAGATATCCAACAATTTTTTTCATTGCCACGAAAGACGAGATGTCCATCAATCCTCGCTAAAACAAAATAAACAAACTTTGGAAGAGGATTATGTCCATCAATTCTTATAAATTCGATATTGCATGTTATGATTCGATAAATATAGCAATTTTATTTCTTTTGTTATCTTTTAATCGGGGAGGATCAACCTAAATGATGGAGTGCATATGAGCTTCAAATAAAATCCTACTTAAACTCTGGAAGAGGATGTGATTAATGCAAGTATTTATTATTAAAATTTCCTACATATTATTTCTCTTGTAAATATTCATGTTAACACCCACGTTTAGAATGATATAACACTAGTCTTAAATCTGTGGAATGCACAGGCATCTCGCCTAGTATCATGATAAAGAGACTAAAAATCTTTTCAACTGATAAGTACTGTACATAATGAATAATCACCGGTAAAAAAACCACTTTGTCGCCTTCTTGGGGGTGGCTTGGAACTGAGTGATGAAGCCGTCGATTAGGAGGTCTCGGTTCGTCCCCAACAAGAGGAGAAACGGATACCTCTAGAAAAAAATTTACTATTTGAAATCATCCATGACCAACTTACATCCCAACTAATTATTTGCCATTCAATTATGTGCGATGACATATAAAAAAGTAGCTTAATTCAGAGGACTTACCCCCAATAAATTAAAACACGAGGACCTTTCCCTTTTGGCAGAAGGTGTTAAGAAACTCATTAATGGTGGGGCAACTCGCCCAGCAAAAACAGAACAGTGAAACTCGAATTCTGAGCCGAGTTTCCAGACCGAACCATGTGATTTGAACTTGATACAATATGTCAATTCAAAGAAACGCAGTCTATCCAATTGACTGAATGAATTCTGAATAAGAAAATGGTCTCGGATAAGTTCGGGAGGGACCACAAAATCCGATGCAACGTAGGCAAAGGGCGGACGAATTCCTGGGTGGACCGGTCTATGGCTCGAGTACGATCGCGAACTTCGCCTCAAGAGTCATGCTGGACATTTTTTTAATCCAGGAAACGGTTCTAGACAAGAGCTTCATCGTGCGAGAGGAACGTCCATATAGTCGACCTATGGTGTCATAAGGCACTAATTTTCTTCTACCCAAATCAATAATCGCATCAGCAGTGCAACCATCTTGAAAGAAAACAGAAGGAATTCATGACACATAACTAGGTGCCGATTGATCAAGGGACAAGACACCCCATTCCGAGTTCATATCGCATGCTTCGGGTCCAAACATCAGACCAGATTGATCACACAAGACAGTAGCGGATTTCCGACTCAAAAAGGAAAAAAAAACAAAGACAAAGACAAAAGCCGATTCCTCTTAGCAGGAGCCTCGGCCAACCCAAAAAACTTTATACTTTGCTCTCGTTTTCGTCCTTCCTCGTACATACAAGACAGCGTTACTTTAATATGCGTTGCGTATCTGTCCCTCGGATTCCAAACATCATCAATTCGCTTTAAGATCTTGTCATTCACAAAAGCAACAGGTATTCCACCGTTACAAGAAACGTAGATAAACTGATTGTTAATCTAAAGATGAGTCTTCCTAGATAATTCGGGAAGACGCTACTATTATGTTGCAAACCAAGGTGAAACTGCACATCAACCCTGGACAAAATTAACGTTTGGATGAAAAATTTACTGATTGATCACTAATTTACATGCAAAGCTACAAGCTATCTCATTAAACTTAAGAAAACAAAAGCATTCCAGAGGCTATGCAATAGCATGGATGGTAATAAGTTCCTTGACCGTGTAAAGAGAAGACCCATCACCACGCCGAGAAAGATGAGCGGAAGCATCCTCTGTCCATTAAAATGTGCTAAAGCAAAGGCGACTGAGCTCACCAGTATTGCACACCACACAGGCATGTATTTTGTAAGTGAAGGAAGAAGGAAACCCCGGAACACTATTTCTTCCCATACAGGAGCACAAACTGTTACTACAAGTGCGTAAAGTGCCATCGCGATCGGATCCCGTGCCAATATTGACTGTTCGACACTTGATAGCGTTACAGGTGTAGAGGGGAGAATCGGCAATAGATCAAGGTTGATTTGCGAGAGGCGATTGACCAGAGGAAACAAGAGGCACCCAAGCGCAACATCGAAATGCCACTTACCTTTTACACTGAAACTAAACCAATCAGACGGAAGGGGATAAAACCGTGAGAGACAGCGGTGTAGGATCAAAATTCCAGCAATGCCTTCAGTCACATCTGTCAAGAGGCTATAGAGTGCCTGCCCTCTGAAAGTCAAAGTTTCCTTGTTGAATCCTGCTATATGCACCGTGAATGGAACCAGCCATGTCCCTATAAACCAAAATGAGGTAACCCAAAGAACCATAACCTGCATCACGAATTGAAGAGTTCTTCAGACCTACAATTAACCATAACTTCTGATCACTTCAAAGTATTGACCAAGAACTTCTCATGCACATGGAGATTTATAGCAACTAAAAGGAAGTACCTTTAACACTGTCTCTGCTGTCCAGGGCACAGTCCAAGGCCTTCCAATTGCTCTGAATAATGCATTTACAGCCTACATTATAACCAAAACATTTCTTAGAAGCATGTAGAAGTTTGAGAAACCTGAGGGCATTCACATTGTGATGTGTCAGAACACGAAACTCCTACTTAAAACTAGCATGCCCTAAAACTTTTTATTTCTTGCATTATGTTGCTCTAACATACAGCTAAGCATCTCTTAATTAAGTCTTACAGGAGAACAAAGCCTAAAATCTTCAGTTTGGGAATGATGACATGAATCTTCAACCTGTGATCTCCTCCTCTTTCACCCTCTCATAAGTCCTCCCCGTACTTTGCAATTTAAACTAAGTGAATGTAACTACACCCAAGACCAAAGATTGGCTTCTTTGTGCTGGTAAAAGCAACAAAAAAAAATGGAAAGCTCCTCTCTCACCCTCACTTATGCAATTCCAAAATGCAATTGGATTGAATTTCCATATCATGAGTGCTTTTATTTGCATCTACTCTCACATTCGTACTCTAGAATTCATAAGCGACAAGCGACTATGATTTATGACCTTCATCTCATTCAAGGAGAAAGTATCTTATGAATATGTTATATCACTATGTGGTTTCCGTCCATTAATACGCAATCAGTGGTTGACTTGCTTCTCCATATTAACAATGCAAGAGATGCATAATATACTTAGGATGTTCAAAGCATATACAAATATCAAAACAAGACTTTTTCAACAAATTGCAGGCAAACACTGGGTATTGACATTTTCAACAGCATCCGAGGTCACCCGGAATTCTTTCAAGTTAAGGATAATAAAACACGTTCAACCCCCTTAAGTACTTGGATATCTTGATGGCTCAACCTAACAATGTGCTCCCATTACAGAGCTTTCATAGAACTTACTTCACACACTAAAGCGACCAGAAACAACAACTCAGGTCATTTTCAGCGGAAGTCTCTCCCACAACTGCTCAGGCTCTCTAGACGTCTGTGTTGTACATCAGCAACTACGTTACACTCTTTCCTAACTATTTGATTTGCTTCACATTGCTCTGTATCATTTTTCTCAAATGACTCTAAAAATGCCTTGTGATCTAGTATACTGATGTTCAAAGCACAGTTAAGAGGATAAAACAGAACTAGCTTTCCAACAAGGGATATAAAGTCAGTAACTTTAACACATTGCTCAAAGCCTCAACCGAAAAAAAAAAGCACGCACAGAATTCCATGGCAGAGGAAAGCAGGCTTTGGTATTTTGAGCTAGGTAAAGTGTGTGAAAGGGGAAGAACAGAATCAGAATTCAAGCCCAAAGCCTCTGAAGAAAAGACCATCACCACACCCAACCCTTGTTCCTACATATATTCCTACACGTAGAAAAGTTCAGCCCTCTCAAACTCTTTAAAGCAGTAGATGTCTACTCAATTAGCCTCCTAATAATGACTTGAATTGAAGAATGGAAAGCAGAAAAAACGTACCTCTCTAAATTTTGCTTTCCAGTCCTTCTGAACGGCGATTTCAGTATTCAATTCAGGCTCCGCGTGTTCTTCCGGCGGAGCATTTTCAACGAATTTGAATCGTTGACTATCTGGAGGGAAACTCTGGTCCCTGAAGCAAGAAATCTTCCAATTCTGCATGGTCATCAGAGCACCGAGACATCAAGCAGAGGCCCAACAACCATCATAAACTAGAGACCGGTTATCACAATTCGAAGAAAGAAATTGCTCACAGCAAACAAAAGATCAAAAGGAAAAACTTTTCTCTTAATCTAAAAAGCCGCCACAAAAAGGTAACTTCATCGAAGAAATACACAATCGAATCGAATCGAATCGAATCGATTAGCCAAAATACGCAAAAAAGATCAATCACAACGATCACCCTATCCCTATGCTCGGAAATCAAGAACCAAATGCAGCCGAACTGAATCGAGCGCGAGACGGATTAAACCCTTACGTATCTGGCGCGATTGCAGCTGGAACCCGAGGACCCGGAGCCCCGGGAGAGCGCGAGCGACGCGGCGGCCGGCCTCGTCGGAACCCTAAACCGCGCGACGGGAGGAGGCGGGACCAGAGGGGGGCGAGGGGATAAGGAGTGGGAGCAGCAAGAGCTCAACATGGGATGGCAGCGACGATGACCATGCAGAATCGGAATCCCCCACTCCTCTTTCCCGCTTCACCTCATGCCCCAATCGGATCCGGTCCCTGTCCGGCCCTATCCCCCGACACCCCGATCAATCCAATCCAATCCAATCCAATCCGACCCAACAAGAACAAGAACAGGAAGAAGGAGGAGGAGGGAGAAAAATCGGATTTTGAGGCGGCCCCCGAAGAGCAACCTAATCTTCCAACGACGGAGGTTGGGGGAAATCCGATACGGGAGAAGGAGGAGACGATTTGAAATGCGGTTGCGATTATTCTAGGGTTAGGTCAGGGAGAGAGAAGGGAAGGGGGGAGAGGAGATGACTGTTGATTTTCGATTTGATTTTGACGACGACGACGACGACGAGGACGACGAGAGGGAACGAGCGAATCACGCATCGGATGACGACGATGGCGATGCAGATGAAGAGGACAGGAGAGGGAGAGGAGGAGAAAAAGAGGGGAGGTCAACGCGGTGAAAATCGGACAGGGGGATTAATACCAATGCTGCTTTTTCGGAATTGTTTCTTATTTAAATTAATTGGTTTTATGTCTTAACAAGAGTTCAGACACGTATTTTTTTTATTAATAATAATACTAATAGTAACGTTGATTGGTTATTTGTACGGGTACCTTACCTACCTACCGACTGGGGACGGGGACGTGGAGCTGAGTCAGCAACCCTGCATGTCAAGCCAAGTCAAAGTTTTTAACCCCCTTCCGTCAAACATGGGATTAAGGCTCTCTCTATCTCTCTTTCCCTCTCTTCTTTTCTTGGCCATTACACAATCGGTTCACCAATTTTGCTTTCCAATCGAAGGGTGAGTTGGTAATAGAAAGAAGTATTTCTCTTTTTTTTTTTTGGATACAGAAATTCATACCTTGCTTTGTCTTGATATTTCGTCTCCAAGGTTCCAATGTTCTTAATATTCTGTAATTGATATTTATGACAATCTAATTAAGTTAATATATGAGGAAAGAGATATCATAATGAGTTTAGTAAAAGCATATGGGTACTTCATGCGGTTTGAATAAAGAATAAGATTTGCTGTCGAAATCCCTCTTTTTTTTTCTTTTTTCTTTTGTAGTGTTAAAAAAGAAGGAGATGTCAATCGATCTAAAATCACATGCAAAATTCAGATAAAGCACGGGCAAAGTTATAATTTTGTATGTATGACGTTAGATTTTTATATATTGTATATTTGTACAAACCCATTGGTCGATTTGTACGTTGAATTTAAGATAACTAACTCGGTCATCTCTACTTGGTTGATTTCCCTAATTTTTACTGACTTTTCACAAGCTTTGTAAGACTTACATTGGTCGAGGTCCAGCGCTTCCATTTCACGTTATCGATTCTTTGTCCATCAGACGTTTGAATTTTTCAAAAAGATTGTGGAAATATATGAAGGGAGTTTGATTACGTGATCTTTGGGCAAGTCTGAACTCGGCAAACGGCCTGCTTGTGATGCACTACAGCATGCGCAAAACATGCACGGATTTCAGCAAGAGAGACTGTCCCAGCACGCACTCGAGACTTTGCACACACGCGACGAAGACAGGCGCACGGCACTGGATCACGGACTTCTGTCCGATGCCCCGCCTCGATGCGGCCGAGTCAAGCCGCTCCGGCTCGATTCATATCATCTTCCTTCGATCCGAGTTCGGGAAGATAAAGGAGTCCCGCTCGAGGTTGATGATATCTGAGCTCAAAAGGCTCGTCCAGTCTGATCGGATGAGTCAAACCCGTTCCATCCTTGGAACCCCGTGACACGTTCATAACATGAGATTCAATGGCCTTCTCTTCTAAGTTCAGATCAATCGCGAAGCGTTTCTTTCGAGCTGAGCTCGAAAAATCGAACTCGAGTCGAGCAGGAAAAACTCAAATATGCATAGTCGAGAATGTACAGATAAAAAAGCATAGGAGCTAAAGAGGGCCAGATCAAAAAGGAAT
The DNA here is from genome assembly GCA_016097605.1 of Eucalyptus guilfoylei. Taxonomy (NCBI): domain Eukaryota; kingdom Viridiplantae; phylum Streptophyta; class Magnoliopsida; order Myrtales; family Myrtaceae; genus Eucalyptus; species Eucalyptus guilfoylei. Next base: position 28,329,586 of record CM027863.1, read on the forward strand.
TTTATTGTTGCGTTCTAAAGAATTTAAATGCAAGATAACCTTCAGGAAAACTGGCAGCAAAAAAGGAGCAAAGAACGTAAATCAAATCCCCAGAGAAAAATATCGAGACTAGACAACATGGTACTTCATGCCCACCTCAATCAAGCACACTTGAGGTATGTTCAAAGCCACGGACGGGCTTCGACAGTTCTCGCTCAAGAAAGAGTACACCGCGTTGATCGCAAACTTCTTCAAGAATGACGAGTTCGATCTAGCTCTCACTTGGCAGTGACCCATCACGTAAGTCACCCCAGCCTGCTGAGCTTCCACGAGATGCAAGAGTTCTTCCTTGACCTGCGGGTTCTTGAACTTTGTCTCGAGCAGCTGGAAACGGTATATGCGGCCCCGATGCAGGGTCAGGTGGGACGATTCCTTGACGTAAATGGAATGCAGCTTCTGCAAGGCGGCAGACTTGCTGCCGCTGCAGCCCATCGAATCTGAAAAGCTCGAGCTGTAGCTTATGATGGGGTCATCTGATTCTGAGACTGCCAGTCTTGTCCCGAACTTCTCCGATGTTCGCACAACAGCCATCCAGCCGTCCATAGAGCCATCGAGGGTCCCGCAACCTTCCGATTCAAGCTGAATGAACTCTGCTATGCTCATGATGAGGTCATTTTCCAGGTCGTCGTCCTTCCTGTGAACATCCTTGTAGCCAATCCGAACAATGCAGCGATACAGTCTGTATGACTTGGGGCCAATCCGGCCAATCAGATAGCGTTCTTTGTGGGGAACATGAGGGACAGGAACGGTTTTCACACAGACGAAAACAGCCACCTGGTAAAATGCAGGTAAGTTGGATAGGAAATTTTCAAAAGTTGCCGGGATCCCAGTAGCCAGTTCAGTGTAGAAGAGACCGATCCCGGGAACCCTGAGAACACCGAGAGTGGGCCCCAAAGTGAGAATCCACTTCATTGGCACTTTGTTCTGCAGGTCGATCTTATACTTCTTCCTCGTAGCATAATGCCATATGTACATCACGAACGTGAAGAGAGAAGAGAGAAAAAGAGGAACCCATGCCCCTTTTGGGATTTTCACACAGGCAGACAAGAAGTAAATGGTCTCGATCGATCCGAATAACAAGAAGAAAGAGATGGTGAATGCAAGATTCTTATGCCACACATAGTGAATTGCAAGGGACATGAGCCAAGTGGTCACAAACGCCTTCAGAATCCACGCAAATGCTGAAATCAAGACAAAAACATAAAACTTCCATTTGTAGCCAATTTCTTTTCTCATTCAAATCAAGATAGTAACCAATAGGAAACTACCAATTACTGCACAAAAATGAAGAACATCCTATTTCTCTCCAAGACAATTAAAAAAAAAAAAAAGGCTGTAGGCTACATAATACCATTATGAATGGCTAATAAACCAGTTTACTGATGGAACCTTAGGGTTCAGGACCCCATGTGGAATGTCAGCACATTGGGCAGACAACATCACCATGGCCACACAAGTTCATCTGTCTCGATTTATGAACAAGTAACCATTTCATGCGTAAGAGGACAGTGTTTTAACTGCAAACTGTGTGAGGTCACTTTGTTCTTGCTTGAGATGAGTAAATGAATCTTATTTCTACAATTCAACCGCTCTAAGGACCATATCTAGAGGAAATCGACCTGGACATGGAACATCTCAAATGGTTTAATGCATAGAAGGCTTTCTAGATACCCTTCAACTAGATGAAACCAACCAGAATAATGTTAAACAGACAAAATTACTTCCACAAAGAAGGCATGCTCTAGATTGTTATCCTGGTTGACGTACCGAAAGCATATGCGATGTGGTTTGTGTCTCTGAAACCAACTGCCACAGCCAAACAGAGTATCATTAGAACCCAGTTCAACTCTGGAACATATATCCGTCCTTTGATCCACCTTGATGTGTGTAGGATCTTGACGCGAGGGAAACAACCCAATGCATGGCTTTGATTAACCAATGAGCATGCAGCAGATATCGCAGTCTCACTGGCAACAATTGCAGCCAAAACAGCCATGGCAAAAAATGGCCAGAATAAGGGATCTAACAAAATTTGAAAAAAGCATTCATTAGAGACCCAAAAAAAAAAAATTTATGCTCTAGTATTAAAAATAATGGTTCTGAACTCGTACAAGGTGTTGGGATCAGATTAATTTATTGGTTCTAGGAGCTACTTATCAAATTTCATTGAGATTAGCTTGAAGAAGAGAGTTCCAACGGCAAGTTGCTCATACCACTCAGATAATTACGCAGCTCAAAATTAGCTAGTTCATCGTTTAATTTTGATTCATGATAATATATTCGGAGAAATTACACTTCTTAAAAGTGTATCACTTCATCTTGTCCATTGGGGAGTGCAACTAATTGTCTAAAGATTATAATATTCCTTATAGTATAAATCAATAGAGGAGCACCAGTTCAGTATATGATCTCTAGCTCCACATTTAGCAGAGTAAACACATGCCACTGCTGAATATTACTTGCATCGTATCATCACTTAATCCATTTAACAAAGAGAAAGAAATCCAAAACCTTCACAGATCCTACAGTTTTGTTTATCTGAAATGAGAATCCTTTAGCAGCAACAGATACAGTAATCACCGATGAATCAGCAGTTTCAACTAAAGAATCCATGTTCTTGCCAAAGAAAATAGAATTCATATTGTCAGCTTAATTTCATGCATTCCCATAATTGTCTAGATAATAGTCAGCTTCGTTAAATGCCCTTTAACATAATCTTGTGCATGGAAATGCCCTAAACTTATGCAATCAAACGACTATTTCATTTGAGACTAAAGGACTGCTATCCAGTCATATGGTCATGCTAAGTTCGAAGCACATAGATAGTGCTGAACACACTGAAGTTATTAACATATGTAACTGCTTTTTACTCTGACAACAATCCACATCAACATCCATGTCGGAACAGAAAATCTACCTGGAATAGATGCATAAAAGCTCATAGGAAAAGCTGTAAAGTTCTTTGACAGAAATGCAGCCTGACCCAGGTACTGGAGCACCAGGCAAGGGTAAGTGACACAAAAGAAAGCAATCTGCAGAGAGCAACTTCATCAGAATTTCCATCCATCAGTGCAATGGACTTGTGAGGCGGAAATAGTCCCCAACAGAATGGACTGACTAGCAACAATATGAATAAGCTAGAAGAATATATCATGGATAGCAATTCAAGGTAAGTTGATGTTGGGCAACAAATATTGTGCCTAAGGTGAGTGCATCGGATATTGTCATTGATTAAACGCGTTTCTCATATAAGTCTTAAAGGTGAAATAACAAAACCGAAGCAGCCCTGGGTTGATTTCTTCAGATCACAGCTTCAACAGCATAAACCAAACCAAAATGGTCTTTAATAACTTTAGGCACTAACAGCAGTACATACCCGTACTGATGCAGCTGAGAAGTAACCAAGATCTTCAAACATGACTTCTGTTCCTGTATTTGACAGGAATTACGTCCATAAATTGATGATGAGAGAAAGCTTGTTGACTAGGACTTGCACTAATCCACGCAAAATACTTGCCTGTAATACATAGAAGTACTCCCCCAAGAGATATCCAACCATCTAGTCCTGTGTGCCTGAAGAACTCAATAATATAATAAGGGGAAAGAGCCTTATAGACATTAGGATTCCAGACTATGATGTTGTAGATGCCAAGGGCAGCAATGGATAGTGACCAAAGAATCATTATTGGAGCAAATACGAAGGCCGCCCTGTATGTTCCACGGTGTTGCAAAACGAAGAGGCCAATTAATACAACACTAGCAATAGCAATCACAGAACCTGTGAATTTTAAAGAGTTAAAGATTTGACGGGAGATATTTGAATAAGCAAATATTTACTTTAAAAGGATAATCAAATGATCCTGGCGATGCCTACGACTCACATATCAATCTTACGTCTGTTCAATCTCTTCTTTCCTTCAAGATGTTTTCACGTTTGTATTGAACAAAATAACATTAGAACACTTTTTGAGCTTATACACATAGAAGACCCAGCCTTTATGGGATATGTCACATGTGTACTCAAAGTCTCAGTGCAGTAAGAAACTGTCAACTTTTTTCGTGGGTAAATGACAAAGTTCAGTCCATCTTATCCCAGAAGATGTGTAGATTTAACCATAACTTTTATATCTTCAACCTACCTACGATCTAAGCTCCATGCACTGATGATGCGACTAAAAGTGTACTTACCTTTACGCAAGGAAGTTACTTGCGCTTGTACACCTTCAATTGACGATAACACTGGACAGAAAAATAAAATCAAATCAAAGAATGAGTTCCAGAAGAGAGCATGGGCAGAATTAATCTGATAAAACTGCATCCTTCTCATCCATTGCAAGTTCCTATCCTATTTTTCACAGCAAGGATGATGCATACTATAATACCTGAAATTGCAGGTGCAAGAGCACCAAAAGTCATCCCAAGGGAAGCACCAAATAAGACCAAGAGAAGTAAAAGAGTCTTTCTTCTTTTAAGCCGATCGATAGATCTTCTGAACCTAGAAGAAGGTGTACTCCTGAGTGAGATCTTCGCATTGCCATATGTAGAAATCTCCTCATCTGCTGTTTGATAATTAGGAAGCAAACCGAATTTCCCATGTCTGCATAGAAGAGAATATAATGCAAAAGTTCCTCCTGCATGTGACACAATCACAAAGCATAAGCACAAAGCCTAGGCTCATGAGTATCTTTCAAAAGCTTTTCAACTCCATACCTTCACCATTATCATCTGCAGTCAACATGATGATCGCATACTTGAGCAATGTAACTAAGGTCAACGTCCAAAAAATCAACGAACACACACCAAACACCACATCTTCGGTTTGATAGTCCCTTAATTTGCCCGAAAACGTAACTTTATACACATAAATGGGCGAGATGCTCAAGCCAGCAAAGGCCGTGCCAAGACTCTGATATGCTAGAAAGATAACTTCTTTGCCTTGAAGTCTACTCCCAGCCTGCCAAAACAGAGACAAGACTCAGTTGAGCAATGTTGAGTACTAACCCTTTCAAAGTACCAAATTTCGCAGCACAGGCAACGGGCTTCCAACCTTTTTAGTCAAGATCGATTTGCCTAAACTAAAGCAGTATCATTACTATCCGCTTAATCGGCGAATCTGGTTAATAAACCTCCTACACAAGTATTCTTCAGCGCAAATGGGCGCAAAGCATCAATAGCGCCTTGAACCTGAACCTTTCGAAGCAGACATCGAATCAAATTCAGGCACACGATCTGTCACCAAAAACCCTCTCTCCCACCCACCGTCTGAACCAGATGCAACAAAAACAATGTTGTATCGGGCAAGGCGTAACGTTTCAAAACTTGCCCACGAATTCAATTCTTGCGAATCAACTCGAACCCAACTCGCATTAAAAGATCCCACAAACGACGACCCATCTCAATGAGAAACACGAACGCATTACCCAAATTTGTTTGCCGATCAACGTTTCAATACTTGCCCACGAATTCAATTCTTGCGAATCAACTCGAACCCAACTGGCATTAAGAGATCCCACAAACGACGACCCATCTCAATAAGAAACACGAACGCATTACCCAAAACAAGACCGAGACACAGGGAGGCATCGATTGCCTCAATCGGGTCTCGTTTGTTTGCCGATCAACGTCGTGCAAGAACTCGAGAAAAGACGGAGGCCGTACATACCATTGCTTATGTCTGTGCGTGGGGAAGCGGCGGGCGAAGAGATCTGCACGCGGGTCGTGTGGTTAAATGCATGCGGGGCAGGCGTTCATGCGATTCTCAGAACAGGGGGCAGCTCTGAATCCGTCCAACGTTTGATCTTGTTCGTAACGAACCGAGAATTTCAGATCCCCTCTCCCCAAAAATCTCTGGCAAAGATCGGCGCTTTGCTTGGAGGGAGCCCAGCACATGGATTCTGAATCATGTGATTTGACTGACGCGTTGCATTTGCCAGTTGCCACCTATGATACATTTTCTTTTTTGCTTTTGGTTATTCTTCCTATTTTTTCTGTACCAATTTTTTTTTTTTTATTAACGAGAATCTTCCAATTAGAAAAATGACATAAATAGTTCATAAATTTTAATTCAATATATAATATGATTTATGAATTTTAAATTTTTTAAATATAGCCTTGAAATACCATCCTTGACTTTAAATTTATTCGATATGATCCTTCAACTTTTGGAATGAGCATCAACATAAGTGGTTCATGAATTTTGGCCAAATATATAATGCAATCCATAAACTTTAAATTTACTCAATAAGATCCTTAAACTTTAAACTGATTTGTAATTTCGTTAATAAATTTTTAATTTATTCGATGTGATTCTTAAAATTTTTGTGCAAGTTCAATTTAAGTATCGAACTATACACAAATATTCAAGTTTACCCAACCCGCGATGGACGCGCCGATTTGCGCCGGTTTGCGCCCTACCCCCTCATCCGGGAGGGGAGGGGTTCAAACCTCCGCGCTCCCATTGCGCGGCTAAAGTGGAGTTCCGTGAGAGGTGGGCCTCCGCGCTAGTCTTTCCCCTTGGTTTTGCGCCGCCATGCACGGCATTTATGCGGTGGTTAGAGTTATAAAAAAAAAAATCAAAAAAAAAAATATTCAAGTTCTCCCTAAACTAAAATTAATCAAAGGACCACATTGAATATTTTTATATAATTTAGAGGTAACTTGAACATATATCAAAAGTCCAAGAGTTGCATTGAATAAACAAAAAATTTAGGGACTATATGATATACCAAACTAAATTTTAGGAATCACATTGAATAAATTAGAAATTCAGGGATTTTATTGCACATTGAGTCAAAATTTAGAGACTATTTGCGGTTTTTCTTTTATGTAATTACTATTGTGAAAATTAAAATATTGTTTATAATGTATGTTTAATAGGTATTCAAAAAATTGGTCGACAAAAACTTTTTAAAATTACAACCTCGCACAAAGAAATTTTATAGATTTTATTTAGCACAACCTACGATGTCATATAAAATGAAAATACATAATTTTACGTCAAGTATAATCCGACATGAATATCTAAAATTGGATAAACTGAAATAGTTTTGCGTTAAGTTAAATATCCCAAAATCAAATAGACTCCATTTCACTACTATTTATATTGATTAATCCATCCAAGAAAAGAATCCTGGCATCAATTTGCGTGGTCTCAATAATGAAATTTACTTCTTCTTTTTTGTATGTACCATAATTTATAAAATAATTTTTCAGATAGCAAATTTTGCTTAATTTCACCTCATACTAATATATATTCGAATATAGTATTTACTTCATCTTATGGTGTTGAAAATGTGCCTTGCAAAAGCAAAAGCAAAATTCTATTTTAAAGAAAATAGTAAAAACATACATTGTTTTTAGCCAATGGCTTGTTATTTACCGCCATTTGACATAACTCTAAATAAAACCACCACATTGAAATGACCAATAGTCTTTTTGTAAATAGGGACACAAAAATTAATTGATGTGAATGTGTATAGTGATTTCTAAAGACAAAATTGTGGTCGTTGAATAATAATGAGGCACCTTTTTTATTTTCCTTTTTTTCAATATGCTTCTATGCACGTGAACAATTGAATTTTGATAAATTAAAAATGGTTGCAATCTCTATATAAGAAAAATGCCTAGCTACACCCTACATGTAGTAAAGATAAGCAAGACCTTTATAGCACGTGCTACACTCGTTCTAGTTTAAAGGAGAAATGCTGTACAAAAGTGGACTTTTATTCTTTTAACACATGTTATGTAAGTAGTATAATTTATTTAAGGATGAAGCTGGAAAAGACCTAAACGAAAGACCATCAATTTTATATTCAGGTAACGAAAAGCATAGTACCGGAATTCAGTACATCTAATATAATTTTATTGGGTGCACACATTGATGCCAATCAAGGTGATTTGTATTTCTTAATAAGCGATGCAGGAATCTTATTCACCCCATTGCTACTTTATATAATAGTTAATGATTAATTGATCATTCCCACTAGTAAGATGATTCGACCACTGAAATAACTATTTGATATATTACATATTTTGGACGGATTCGTAGTCGATTCAAGTATATTCTAATCAATGTCCATTTCTTGAAATCACTATGTTTTTTTCCCTATCACATGAAACTCCACCTTATATGGATCCATTTTGGATTCGTAATATACTCTTACAATCTATAAATCTCATAATCAAGGCTCGAGCAAAGCCTACGCAGGTACCCAATTTATAAATTGAACTTGTTGAGTGTGAACTTGTCGCGTGCTTAATTCACACGCGGATGTCATATTGAAAGTAACTTGCAAGTCATTGTCGAATGCATTGGACCGCGACTTTGCAACGTGCATGAATGGTTCTTTAATCGAACCTCTCCACAGTTGGCCGACGAGGAGAGACATCAAACCAACACAGTCACGACTGCCTGACACGTCAAAATTTATTTTAATTAGCAAGGTAAAACGTGCAGTTTGAGGAAGGACCACTCCACATTTCCAAATTTTTTCCTAGTCTTACGTCCAGCTGCTGACCTCAATTTCCAACTATATTTAGACTTTATATATGACAGAAATGACAATGACAAATTCAAAAAACAAAGATTGTGGACCAAGGAGTGGGGTGATGGTCCATTTTACAAACATGGGCACTTGCAAATTTTTTTTTTTATTTTTTTGGTGAGAACAGAATAGTTAGGATCCAACTTTTAGATCACTTCATCAGCATCCAATTCCAAATTTTAAAAACGATGGGAATAGTTTTTGTTTTTGTTTTTTAAATTTTCAAATCAAGAACTGATAGTTCAGTTTGCAATACATGCCGTTTAACTTTCCTTCTAGGAAAAAAAAACGAGAAAAAGAAGAGGGAGAATATCCAAAGCTTATTCGTAATAAGAGCTAGAAATTAGGATGAAAATTATAGAAGGGCTTATTATTAGGTAATTCGATGCTTAAGCCAGCAATCAGCATGGATGTGAATGGGAGATTTTTTTTCCATCATATACGTAGGGGAAAATGCATGGAAAATGCTGGTTAGTTGTATTCAAACCTTCGCCCTTGTTTCGACTAAATCTATTCTATTATATATAGTTAAAATCGGAATCAAGAGAATATTCACTTATGTACTCGTCATATGACGCTTCACTTTACCTCTATGATCGCCACGTGACAAGTCATATAGCTCACGCATTCTCACTGGTTTTTTATTATTATTATTATTTTTATCTTAATGTCTCTCTATGACACATATATTTGGTGAGGTCCTGACGGCCTGTTTCTGAAGTTTTACTGATCAATAGTGGTCCTGTTGAATCTCACCGAGTTTGGTACTTTTGAAGTTCTCTAATTTTCGAGGACTTCTTAATAGCAGCTTAATGGAGAGGATGGGAGAGGTCTTTGATCCTCGCGATTGCTTCTGGTTGGTCAAATTAAGATTGCATGGACAACTTGCATTTTGATCCTATCGAATTCATTTTTTGTATCCAACATGGATAAATGCTAGGTTGATTTAACTCGTCTAATTGATTGATATTATCGTTCAACTTTAATTATTCATCGTGAGCACAATTCTTACTTTGATTTCCATTTGCTCATAAAATTACTAGACACTGAAATATTGTGCAAAATTTTGAATTTGGCTCGAAATTTTTGCTGTATATAAATATATTTGAGAAAAAAAATTGAAAAATAAGCAATGTTAACAAAGAAAACGCATTGAAAAATATCTTCTCCAGTTTATCCTTTTTTATGTTTAGTCCCCATAAGAGATTAATTCTTGATATAGTTTCTCTAATCGATTTTCTAACATTCAAACTCAATATTAATAATTTATAGTAATCAAGAGACGACATAAAGTAATTGAATTTTTTTTCTCTACTAGAAGTTAATGTCTCTAATTTATTCTTTTTTCCAAGATTAAGCTCCATAAGAGATAAGATCTTCATATTATATCTCTTTATCTATTTTCTGAAATTTAAATTGAATAAGAGATAAAAATTGATAGATGATAAATCATTACGCTAAAAGCTTATTGGTTGAATGTGTGCCATGTCGCCAAACTATGCCATGTGTCATGTCATGTGGCACACATAGAAGCATAGTGAAGTTCTACGTGGCAAGCACTAGAGCGAACATTCTCTCAACTCTGGGGTTAACATTTAGCCAAGTCAAATTTGAAATAGATTGGATGATCAATGGACTAGACAATAACACCTTGATACTAGCAACTCACGTATAAGTCAATTCATGTGTCTTACCGACCAAAAAAAATAAAAAATTCATGTGTCTTAACACAATCATCAATGGGTCAAATCTTACCGCTTCACGTAGATATTGATAAATGCCAAAAAGTTTATGAATTCATTTGTCCTGCTTTCATAAGATTTTGTAGGATTACTACTAACTATTAACATGGGATTCCACGTGCTCTGTGCTACTCGGGTCAGAGTGTAAGCTAGTGATACTTTCGGCTATTGGACTCTCACCATCTAGGGTGTAGCATTCCACTGCTTCGCCTAGCAGCACGACGCTTATATTGCTCTCCCTTAAATCGTTAAGGCGTGACTTAATTATTAAAAACTCTGACACTTCCTCTTCACGTGTAGGTGGGATTTAGGCATAAGATTAGGTATGGAAATACACAATATGAGGCAATAAAGGGTCTGCAAAAATTTGAACTCGAGAACTTCTACTCTAATATTATATTGAAATCACAGGCAGATTATTCTTCCTTAATTGATAAATCAGTGCTTTAAAAAAAAAAAAATTGGTAACCTGTTTTGTGGTGATTTTCGAGAGGCTTCGCTCATTAACTCTTGTCGATGAAACTCTTTGATGGGACGAGTCAAGCTTGTTAAGAGTATCTGCTCTCTCTCTCTCTCTCTCTCTCTCACACGCGGGCAATACACGGATATGAAGATAATGACCTAACTAGGATTGGCAGATTACCTGGCTAAAACATAACAAATTGACATTAAATTTCCTCTTTATGGACTTTGGAGTAGACATAGACTTCATGAGTATACATATTTCATCTGCGATTATGAAACCAGATAACTGAAATTTCATTTCCATTACTCATTTTTAAATCTAAAATTTTACAACCAATGTCCCTTGATCGAAATCAAATTAATATTATGATGAACTGTTGATGTAGATGACATGTGGTCAATTTTTGGAAGACGTTTCATCACCACTTGGGCATGATGTCGACTTTTTTGCCCTGACATAAATCGGATTCCAATCAATGTGAACCAATTGCAAAAATTTGAAAGTTTAGTAGCTTAGGCGATTGAAATTTATGTTCATCGATTTGGTTGCAAATTCCACTAAAGTTCTATAACCACAGATTCACCTATGCATGAGTAATAAATGTGACGTTGCGATCCATCACTTCAATTTTTCAATTTAAATTACTTTTGTGAGTTGCAATTTACCATCAAATTAGTTGCACATTCTAACTTGTTTTCTAGAGCACAAAGGTTTGAGAAGATTCCATCGTATCAGTAGTGGTGAGTATATTTCGATTTGTCCATTCCAGAGCCAAAACTGGGAACCAAACTAATCTACTAAAGAACTAGCCTAGAGCCGAACAAGCTGGTTGGCTTGCCACTTCTAGGAAGGACTGAGCATTTGTTCAATTTTTTAATTTTAAGTAAATTGAAAATATATAACTTTTGTCTTTGTGAGTCATTTGTTTAATTTTATTTTGTGTTGTTAATTTGCTAATAATTTTTTTTTTTAAGAAAAAGGATATGCTCACGGGTTCAAAGATGGTTCCCATCGAGGAACAAGCTTGGTCACTTTAGTTCCTAATAGAACTAGGTTTGAGGCTCAACTTAAGGATTTAACTAGACGTGATAGATTTGCCAATTTTGAACTAGAAAACTTATTCGATTCTTCCTGGATCAACCTTGAATGGGACTTGCAAGATCAGTTTGCAGCCAGTTTCTAGATTTAACCTGGATTGTTGCTCATATAAGTAAGGTAGAATAAGCATATTAAAATACAGTAGGTGTTCTTTTCCTCATTTGCTTTTTTTTTTTCTTCTTCTTCTTCTTCTCTTTTTTTTTTTGTGGGAACTTGATTGTTTAGGCAGGTCTTAACCGGGGAGTGTAGATTCTGATTTGGCTATAGTGCGACAGTTGACATCACACTCTTGATGATGGTCGAGAATGTTCTCTTCGCCTTCACCTCTATATCCACTTCAATTAGACATTCTCTCAGAAGAAGGGAGGAGGAAAAAGAAAAAGGAAGGAAGAGAGAAAACGAAGTAATGGACATGTTATCTTCATCTGCATTCAGAATATATTCGCCGTTTCAAGAACTACAGGAGCCATTCGCTTAATAAGGTGCAGAAATCCATTAGTTCAGACCGATCCGATGAATATATTCAATCTACAAGAGCCATTAGCTTGAATTTGCTGAAGTAGAGTCTATAAATCTGAGATCAGGTCAGAGAAGTACAGCAGAACATCAATCAGGTAAGACCATGTTTACCCCCGGAAAAAGGGCAAAAGGAAAAGATCATGGGCATCTATTCCTACGTTAGAAAAAGAATAAGTAAAAACCTTGTAAAGATTATAATGACACGTTGAAAGGAAAATGAAAAATTGGAAGAATAAAAGCATAAATGCCTTGGCAGGAATATGTAAGAATGTATAGAGACCTCAGGAATTGGAACCAAAGATAATGAAGAAAATCGATAGAAGGAATGATATGCTTTGAAGTTGTAATCATTCAGGTGATAACAGAAGCCAGAGCTGCCCATAAAGCGAATGTCGAATGGGAAGTTTTCCTGTACAACAACGTGATGGAATTAATCAATTTGCTGATCGCTGTGTGACGGTGTCAGTGGTTTGTATTCTTACATGAAGAAAGTATAAGCGTCCTAGCCGCCTTGTTTTCTCCATCACTCTTGCTCAGTCTCCTTCCTTCTCCAGGCATTGGGAGGAATCACCTCAAGAAAGTTTAGGTCTTTTTCGCCATTAACTTGAATAATTCAGCGGCCTATCTAATTACAACAACCAAACTCCGGATTTATGTCCGTACCCTAGACCACTTACTGCACTGGAAAATTGGGATTCGGCAAATCATAAAAGTCATCCACATATTCATGCATGGTGAAAATTGGCATCACCCCACTGTATGAATCGACACAAAGTCTTATCTCTTGCTGCTAAAAAACCACTGTTCTTGCAAAAGAGAAATTTACGGCAACAAAAATATTTCGAAGTAGCAAGCGTGGCGATCGAAACCTGCTTCCGAGATTCTAATTCTCTATGCATCGCAGCATTATTGAGACTAAGCATCTCCTTATCTTGAGTTGTTTTTTCCCTTTTCTCTTTCCCTCTTTCTCCTACCTCATTGTCTCTTCTATTATTGTAGTATTATTCTTCTTCCCCTGTGCATCTACTCCCGACTAGACATACTTTGCCCTCCCTAGTTGCCCAACAACTTAGCTACAAGCCACTCCTTTAAATCAGTTTGTCCTTTCCAAATCTTTTTCATCCACAAATTCTTTAACGCACCTTATATCCTTTCACCTCCTACTACCGCTAGCTCACATTCCTTCGCACATATATAACCATAGCATTCTTGTTTTGGGAAGCCATACAAGGTCTCCTTCCTCATTTAGCGCACTCAATATTGGACTTAAATCAATAGCAAATTGCCAGATTTTGAAGCACGATTGTCTGGAAACCTCAGAAGGATGAAAGGGAAGAAAGGTAGTATCGAAATCAACATTCCTTCGGCTACTAAAAGTAATAACCGCCTGGTAGGCGGGAAGGAGTTCGGGAATGATGATGGGTTCTCATGCAAAGTATGGTTGTGGAGGGTCTGGGAATTTTGCAAGGAAGATAGCAACAGAGTGATATTTGCTCTCAAAGTTGGGCTAGCTGTTCTGCTAGTGTCCTTGCTGATATTGTTCCGTGCACCCTATGAAATTTTCGGCACCAACATTATTTGGTCGATCCTCACCGTTGCCATCATGTTTGAATATACAGTTGGTAAGCGACAAAATCATACATACATGCATATTTTTATGCTTGTGCTACTCATAAAAAAATGGAAATTGAGCTCTTGGGATGATTGCCTAACGTACATGTATGCCGTGACATCTGCCACAGGCTGACCCTGCAGATTGCACGGCAACAGTGCTGTCGTGCAGCGACCATGCAATGCTTAGACTTCCTTTGACTCGTTCGCCCCTTACTGAAGTTGTCTAAGCTTAGACTTCCTGTAAAGAGAAACATAGATAGAATGCTCAATCACTCTTATTGTATTGGATATGTGAGATCCCTCCCCCTATCTTTATATGAGCACCTTTGGTTACAACCATTAATCACTACTCGATCTAATGGTTCTATATCTACTAAGTATCCCCGTTAATTACAAGAATGAATACTAGTGTACCATACCCATTATACCCTTGAAACTATGTTAGAGTACTCATGAGACCTCATTAATTACCAGAATGGATGCAGGATTACCTTACCCATTATACTCTTGAGAGTATTCTACGGCTCGTGAAACTCTAGACACTAGAAGGTTCATGGCATGACGAATCATCTTGGCCATATTCTCGATGATCGTGCCTTGAAAACCTTTGCTCCATGACGATGACATCTTAAAGCTTTTGTGAATCGAGGTTACTATAGAGAAAAGAACAGGACGCCACACACTTGAATCCGGGCTCACGAACCTTGAATCCAATGCTGAGTGATTGCGGTTTGCGGAGTCCGATGGTGGCTTCAAGTGCACAAAGGTAACGAGCAATGGACGATCCAAATGTAGAAGATGATCTAGAGTTTGAAGAGGATCCATGGAAAAGAAGGAAACAAAAGTTAAAAATTAAAAGAACACTTTAGAAAATTAGGCAATTGTCTAATACCTTCCAGCTGAGAGGATTTGATTGCGATGATTGGACCAACACGCTAGAAAATTCAGGCAAGAGGACTTGATTGCATTTTCATCAACATGTTTAGGATCATGTTGATATAATCGAAAGATTTGCAACAAAACTTAAATCCGTACAACAGGTTTACCAAGAAAAAGTAAACATCCTTTGCTTAACTGAAACAAACAGATTAAGTTTACTGATGTTGTACGCATTGAGCAACCGAAGTGTTGATCATATACAACGAGTTTCTGATGTATGGCTTTTTCTTCTAAATTTTTCAAGGTGCTACTTTCAACCGAGGATTCAACCGGGCGCTCGGCAGCTTGCTTGCAGGGATCCTGGCCATTATGGTTACTCAGCTCGCTTTATGCGCTGGCCGGGTTGCTGAACCTTTTATAATTGGCATTAGCATTTTCTTCGTTGGTATGCATCTCTGGTTTACCACATGAAACGAATCAAGTATGCAACTTCATTGGATTTTTTTTTTTTGTTGCCCATTTCTTGGTACAGGAACTGTTACATCGTTCATGAAACTGTGGCCCTCGCTCGTTCCATATGAGTATGGATTCAGGGTCATACTCTTCACCTTCTGCTTGATAATAGTATCTGGTTATAGAATGGGAACCCCAATAAAGACGGCGATGGATAGGCTCTACTCAATTGCGATTGGAGGGTTCGTAGCTGTCATAGTGAATGTGCTTGTTCATCCTATCTGGGCCGGAGAGCAGCTGCACAGGGAACTGGTCAAGAGCTTCGACACGGTTGCTGACTCGCTAGAAGGTGAGTTTTCTATCCGTTGATCTAGAGGGCATTGGCCTTGCTTAGGACCTGTTTTAATATCCTCTTAGGCCTTGCTTCTATTTTGAATATTGCCAATACCATCAGCGTATTAGAACTGAATCATCACCTTCGAAAGTGATGCAACGTCCTATTCTTTATTTAGAGTGCGTGAAGAAATATTTGGAAGACGACGGTTCAGTCCATCCAGAGTTTTCCAAGACAGTCATGGACGAATTTCCTGACGAGCCTGCTTACCGGAAATGCCGTGCAACATTGAACTCCTCGGCGAAGCTTGATTCTTTGGTACAACCTTCCTAGCCTAACTTATTTCTCAAATAATCTTCCATTAATATATGTTTTGAGACCTTTGTCTATCGCGACTCATGATTTTTTTTTTGGGGGGGGGTAAGATATCACGATATTAACATATATTAACGCGATACGTTTTCTCGCTCCAATATTTTAGGCGATTTCAGCGAAATGGGAGCCACCTCATGGAAGATTCCGACACTTCTTCTACCCGTGGTCAGAGTATGTCAAAGTTGGGGCAGTCTTGAGATACTGCGCTTACGAGGTCATGGCTCTTCATGGTGTCCTGCACTCAGAGATTCAGGTATGGTTTGTGTGTGCACACCGCGTCGGCTTTTTCTTTTATCCTTTCGCTTTCCAGCATTCGTGTCTCGATTACATGTTATCAGATGGAAATGGAATATACGCTGTACACTAGGGAGGAATCAGAACATAACCATCATCCTATGGTCTAATTGTACGTCGAGTGGCTGGCAGCCAGGAATCTGAGAGGAAAAACCTCGGCTTTGCTGGTTTTAGTAATTCAAGACCTCCAGAATCAACAGGAAAGAATATGCTTCTTAATAATTTAGTTTAATTGTCAGGTTCCCCACAAAATCTATTCATTTCCTGTTGTTTGTCCCGGTTGAGAGAGAAGAATATGGGCTTGTAACTTGTGTCATCAAAAGGGACCATAAGATTTGTATCGCGTCCCGATCGCGTTCGCATATGTTCTATATTCTAAGGATAATCGAGGGCATTTTTTGCTGCAACCATTTGTAGTCACGCAAAGATTCGTCTGACCTGCTCACAAAGTCTATTCCCTAAAAAGGAGAGATCATAAAGAAAAGAAGCTTGGCTGCCGTTTCTCAACGTGACCCTGTAAGTAAATTTCCAATCCAAAATTGGGAAGTCCCTGTGTCAGGAAACCTGGGAATCTCAACCACATTGTATAAGCACAGTTGAAGCATATTTTAAGATAATACTGTTCAAAAACTGACCGTTCAATGCCTTGCACATAATAGGACGTCGCTAGCATAATTCAATTTAGGAAAAATGGGAAAGTGTATGCAGAAAAAAACTCTCCAAGTGTATATACAAGACATCTTCCATGCAGATCATATATGTATGTGAGCGCTCGGACGCATAAAATGGGCCATTTAATAAGCTCGTGAACTTCTACCGCCTCTACATCATACACAATTCATTTCGAACTTATGTATAATTTGATATTCATTATCTAATCCAGGCTCCATACAATCTCCGGATTGCCTTCCGCTCGGAGATTCATAATGTTTCGAGTCAAGCAGCCGAGCTGGTGAGGAGCTTGGGGAAGGACATTAGTAGCATGAGGCGAACGCTCAAGACCTCTCTGCTTAAAAGAGTTCACTTCTCCACCGAGAAGCTGCAAGGCGCCATAGACCTGCACTCTTATCTCCTCACAGCCCACATTGGCACGCCCGAAAATCCATCCATCAGCAAGCCGCTCAATCCAAAGCCCGACGAAAGCTCTGGCGAGCAAAACTCGGGGCCTATTGTGCAGCCCGAGACATACCACGAGATGATGAGGAAGCAGTCGAGGAGGCTTTATTCATGGCCATCAAGGGAAGTTGATGCGTTTGAAGAAGAGGGAGCATTGAATATGGATTTTCTGCCGAGAATGAATGCACTCGAGAGCACCGCTTCACTTTCCCTCGCGACGTTCACTTCGCTGCTCATCGAGTTCGTGGCTAGGTTGGATCATTTGGTCGAAGCAGTTGAAGAGCTCTCTAAGTTGGCCAAGTTCAAGTCCGAGGCCCTGTAATTGTGAGAGACTGAAACGACTTACTAAACTGATGTCACTTCACATGATACTGAGAAAGGATGGGGTATAGATGAAGGAAGTTTCTTGTAAACCAGAACAACGAGCCTTCATGACCATAATACATATATGATTATGTAATATTAAAGTACAAGGGCCAACGGATGGAACAAGTTTCTAATTTTTTTTCCTTGCTTAATACAATCTATGAAGTGTTTTTCTAAGTATGATGATTATGGGTGCAGAATCCAGAATCTAGCAATATCAGTTGCAGTTAACAGTATGCGAACCATAGTTGATGAGTAAAATGTTAGTCAATTACTAAAAAAAGTCATAAACCTATTGTACTTTTGCCATTTTAGTCCTAAATATTTTAATTGTGACAATTAAGTCATGAACATTTTCATATTATGTTAATTGAGTCTATCTGTCCATTTTTGTCAAAAATTGCTGATGTTTCTTTTTTATTTTACTGCGGCTAGCGAGGGCTTTGCATACCTCACTGGTCTCTCCTAGTTTTGGAAGAAACTTACCAGAAACACTTTATGTCTAGGCAAAATAAAAATAACGAATCGAGAAGAAACCTAATAGAAACATCATCAATATAATAAATCGATGTAAAAAGAACGATTTGAACATTTTTATGTCAAGGCAAAATAAATAAGGATTGTTACTAGCAACATCACTGATGTAAAATATTTTTCATGCTTGCTGTCGTGAAAGAAAAAAATCCATCATCTGCCAAAATAAATATAGTTATTAAACTTAAAACCCAAATGTGTGTTTATCTTATTTTTGCTTGTAGACAAACTTTTTCATACGGCCTATTTATAGATATAGACATAAGACTACTAAGATTTTACGTCAAATAACACTTATCTATGTGCAATCAAGGCCTTTGATCTATACAAGCAGCTCTAATTTAGAGCGGTCTGTATCTAATTAGTGAGATTTGAACAGGTGACTTTTGGTTCATGAGTTGCAAATCTCCCAGCACTGGAAGTACAGTAACCGCAAGGGGAGAGAGACCAACTTGTATTTCAATGTGTAAATGAAATAATTTTGCTGTTGGGTTTTTTAATGCGTCATGAAACATTACTTGGAACTCCACGGCATATATTATTCATGTATAGGGGTATTTACTTCACCTTTTCTATTAATCTCTAAAGATCATTATTTTTCTTATCTTAGAGCACTATCCAACCTTTAAAAGTTAGGCTAGCAACGTTCTAGAGCCCAAATTCTTGGACCTTTGTTCGGACAATGCATTTTTTTGATGATGACACATTCCTGATGGCTTGAAAGCTTTGATCTTGTTATCATCCGATGCAGCCCGACCATCCTTTCCTTTGACGTTCCTCTCTTTACTTGACTCACGTGCCATACCTGGTTTTCGCTTGTGACCAAGAAAAGAAAAGAGAGACTCAAGATAAATGAGAGAGTTGCATTGCAATATAAAAGGAAAAAAAGAAAATAAATAAACAATCTTTCGATTTCTTGATCCTTGGTTTGTGATTGTGAATGTCGTAGAACGAGGAGGAATATGATTGTTTTCTGCGGAGAGAAGATAAAGGGAACCCGTTAAGGTTTACGTCAATGAGAAGGATTGATTCCTTTGACCATTGGCGGGCCCAAAGCCAGAACAGAGCAGAAAGTTTTCCACTAGAAACGAAGTGTCACGGGATGGAAGGCGATCTTGTCTCGTGATCATGCACCTGCAGTCTTATCAACTGAACGATACAGGTGAAGAAACTGAAGTTGCAGCGGACGGCAGTAGGACAACGACTCCCTCCCTGGACTGTGTGCATCTGTAGTCACTTCCCGCTGGTTCCTTATGGGTGGCCAATCAACTCAAACCGACAGGACTTGACATGGCTTGAACCGTTTTACACAGATGAGCAGATTTTTATACCAATGGGGCTTGGCGTGGATCGCCCCGTTTTAGTGTCTTAGACAGATGAACAAATTTTCAACGCATCGGAGACAATGATACAATAACACGGTGTTAATTGTCAAATCTTCACAGAAAGTCTTCAATTTCATTATGCATGTCCTCGTGAAGCTTGTGAATGACTGAAACTATAGCTCTGCGATTGTAACTGGAGAGTGTAAAGATACATTCACTGTTTCCGACGGACAGAGTCCACGTAATTTGCAACTTCGTCACAAATTTCAATTCTCAAATTGAAACGTATAGATGAGGAAAGAAATTCCAAAACAGGTGGAAACAGATTTACAGTAGAACCAGGAGTATACTGGAGCCAACTTTACTGAGCTTTCAGCATCACATAATCATGCACTTAAAAATAACTGAAACGCTAATTAGCAAGCACCAGTGAATCCAGATGGTGAAAAGGAGCAATTATATAGCCAAAATGTCATACACGTTATTACGAAACACTACACATAAGGACCTGAGGATAACAATATATATGTACAAGAGAATACATGAAAACCACAATTGCCATAGGCTATGCCTAAATACTACTTAGCTCATAACCTCTTAGTTTTGCTCCAGTGTTTCTATCATAATGACCAAACTTACAACCTAACGCAAACAAACCAGAACTGGCAGATGCAAAACATGCAGGGAAACCTCAGCAACTATAATTTGGAGGAGAGAGTGGCCTAATGTGCTTTATATCCACCTTTGTGGCACCACCAATGACTTCCCTGTTTCGGGTTCATCGCTTTCTAAGCTTATGTCCTTGTCAGAGCCAAGAGCGATGCCTCCATTGAGCATTGCCATCAGACTACCACCGTGTACCCTACCTTCTGAAGCAATGGTCGACGAGGCAGAAGGGCCTTGTGCAATGGGCAATTTCGAACTACCAGGCTCAAATTGGTTCAAATCCAAATTGCAGATATTTCCAACATCAATATTCATATCCTCGGTATTCGCAACCTCTTCCATCTCTTCAGGCTGCGTTACTTTCTGGCCCTGTAGTATAGGCCCCACACTGAGACCCCCATGGACTCTTTTATCCTGCACCAATCCACTGTGGAGTGCACAGAGACCCGTCTTTCCCCTAGCAAAAGAGTTGCATGAACCAGTATTTTGATCCCCGAACTCGGACCCTGGCTGTCCCCAAGAGCACCTCTTCCCACCACCATGCGCCTTGCAATAATCCGTGCTTCCTTGAGCACTCTTGCTGCACCCATGAGATTTACATCTTTTGCCCCCACCATGACGTACACAAAAATTGGTCCTACCCCTCGCACTCCTTGTGCACTCAGGCATAGCGCAACGTTTCCCACCCCCATGAGCCACGCAGAAATTGGTGCCACCATGCACACTCTTGGAACAAACTCCCCCACCTTGGAAGGCGCACCTCTTGCCCCCACCATGACCTTTGCAAAAGGGGGTGCTCCCTTCAGCACCCTTGTTGCAACCCGCGAATGTGCACCGCTTACCCCCACCATGAGCCTTACAAAACATGGTGCTCCCCTGTGCCCCTTTCGTGCACCCTGTATAATGGCAGCGGCGGCCGCCTCCATGCGAGATGCAAAGACCTGACAGGCCTTCGGCACTCTTTGTGCAGTTCTCTTTCTGGCATCTTTTGCCTCCACCATGCCGGATACACAAGCCTGACTTCCCTCGTGCAGCTCGAGTGCAACCATCGCGAGTGCATCTCCGACCACCGCCGTGGGCAATGCACAAATCTGTGCGCCCTTCTGCACTCTTGGTGCATCCCAGAAACTCACAACGCCGACCACCTCCATGGGCCTTGCAATACACAGTTCGGCCCTCAGCCCCCTTGTGACAGCCAGGTTTTTGACACCTTCTGCCACCTCCATGGGATATACAACGCCCTGAGGCACCTCTTGCCCCCTTCCCACATCCCTCAACCTGGCACAGTTTTGAAGCACTACTCCGCTGGCTAGAGGTACAGGTGATTGAGCTCTTTGGAGTAGATAGTACGCTTGAAGACAGGTCTGGAACAGCAGCAACCAAATCTGTCTTTTCAGAAACCTGGTTCTGAAAGAAGCTATTTTCTTTGTTCACCTTGTGGAAAGGATCCAAGTATATCCCTGATTTCCAGCAACTCGATGTTGATCTTTCATCCACATTTGTGTACCTACCAAAGCATAAGGGAATCTCCAGGCCAGAACATATTTGAGAAGAATTTGGATGAATGCTGGTTAAACCAGACTCAGAAGGCCCAGTAGAGAGACTTAACTCCAGGTCAACCTTAGGTTGCGTATCAGGACTAGCAACTTTCTTCCTGGAAGGTGCTTTGTCATTGCCAATACTCAGAGTGAAATCCAGATCAAGATCCATTGATGACTCCTCGTCAGTTTCCTTAGCTGAAGATGTTGTGGTGCAGGCAGTTCCTGAACTTCCCTTGCTGTCTGAGGAGCTTGAAGGCCGACCTAGCCCAAGAGACAGGGAAGAGCCAACTTGCCAGTTGATGGAGTCATCCATCATTTTCCTCTTGCGTTTGACTCCCTTCGAGGCAGACAAGAGACAAAGTGAAGCAGGGGAATCGAGTTGTAAAATGGGGTCAGCAATATATTTAACACCCGTTCCTTGGGCAGGAGGTAAATTGCCCAATGTCTTGAAGGCCTTTGAAGAAGAATTGCCCAATGTCTTGGAGGCCTTTGAAGAAGAATTGGCAGCGAAACCCAAGTTCTGAAATCTAGGGTCCATGAGATGACTATTGATGTGTCTGATCTAAACAGCAGTGTGTGGCAGCCTGCCTGATTTCTGATGTGTCTAAATTAGCAAAAAATACAAAAATATATCTACATTACATGTCCATCGAATAGTGTATTGCTCCTCCGCTAACAAAACCTGAAGTATCACAGCGATCCATTTCCTCAGATAATAATCTACGCTACTGATGAGCACTTCAGACCAGCTAAGACCCTTCAAAGGAGGAGCTGAGGTTGTGAGATGAAACCGAATCCGTAGATCATCCTATAAGCAAAAAGTTGAGAGATAGAGCAAGATTGGTAAGGTGACATTAGGATGGTTACCAAATTGAGACATTAAGTAACAAAGAACCAAGCACACTGTTGTTCAACTTCTTGAGTTCTTGACACATTGAAAGGCAGAATATTGGAAGGCTTTAATTCGCTCACACCAACTAGCAAATTTAAGAAGTTCAGCGTTTGGAATCACTCTAGAGGAACTAAAAGCATTAACGAGAACTAAGGTAACATGTTCTAGATTAAAAAGCAGACCCCAACTCCTCAGCAAATCTTATACAGTATTCAAATCCCACCAGTGGATTTGAAGAAACTCCATGTGCCGAAGAAAATGGGCAGGCCACTGTCGAGCATTCAGTATATCAAAGAAAAAAAGAGAAGCCATGTTTCAACGGTGAGGCATTGACTCATAAAAGCAAAAGAAGAAATATGAGTACGTTGCCAGATGAAATGGAATCCCCTTTTAAAATCTCAAATATACTACCAACCACGAGCATCCATGGTACAGCCTTAGGAACTTCAACTGCATCATGGCACAGAAAACACGCAAGGAAACAAGGCAAGGCAAGGCAAGGAAATGCAAGGAGTTTCAAACAAAGATCAAACCAACCAATCCGCCATCTAATTCCAAGTCATTATAACAAGATCAAGCCACAAACTCTCTAATGATTTTCCCTAGCCAATTAAAGAAAGCATCAGGATGAGATTGCAATGCAGCATGAGCCAATTCAATCAATCTAAAATTAAAAATAAGAACCAAAGCCTTTAGAATGAGGAAAAGGAAGGGCATCTTACAAATTAAACATTTATCTCAAGCCATGAACCACAACCCACATTGGAGTGAATAGTTCACTGCCTCAACTAAAAAGAACACTACATAGCTTTGAGATGGAAATAATAAATTGTGACAGCCTTTCTATAGTCTTCCAGTTTAAGATCTCAAATCCACATGGCCAACTAATAACAGAAAAAAAGGTAGTGATCCAAAGATCTTCAAAAGATGACCTTAATAGTAAATCATATAAACTCAGAGATCTCTCATAAAGTTCCAAACTGATTTCTACGATTACGTCTACAAACATGCGAATTGCCACCAGTCATGGACAGGAACGCTTTGTGATGACCACCCAGAAAGCACGATAAAGCAAGCAATAAAGAGGGAAAAAAGAGATCTTTTCTACCACATGCGAACTGACTGGAACAACAAAAACAGAACCAAAACAGATGGAAACATCACCGCTAGATTGAGATCTCTCTTGTCCAGGTAATGCACCAATACAGAGCAGATCAAGATGAAGAGTGCAATAGAGTCAAATTTATCGAGCAACCAATAGCACTCAATTCAGCATTAAATTTATCAAACATCTCTTAGAGACATAAATCTTTCTTGGTCGTTAACCCCACAGAGTGGGCAAAATAACTATCTTTCTTCAGAATTCTCAGAAAACAGGGAAAGAGAAAGAGAAGCAAAAGCAAATGATCATTGGATTGCCCAAGCACACGCATAAAAAAGGCTCCCACAGAAGCATCTCAAGAACAAACACATACCCAAAATCCTACACAGACAAAATGATCAGCTACCAACCCCACAACTCGAACAACCCACGAAGAAATGCTAAAAAGCAGGGAACTTTCGTCAAGACTCGCGGCTATATAAGCTGAAACCAAGCCGTTCCACAAGCTCCATCGAGTTGGGGAATTCCTGAATTCCTTCCTTTCCCAAAGAGAACCCAGAATTCCACCCGAAAATTCAAAAGAAACGGAAAAGCAAAACGGATTGATCGCTAGCGAATTCAGAACAATACTGGGTCGCGATGCGATGCATCAAAACTAAGAGACGACAGAGAGTTTCAGCAGAAGGACCTCTCAAGAACGGATTTTGCCGCGGATTGAAGCCGCCCCCGCCTCCGGAGAAAACAGGGCAGACCCAAGAATGATGACCCGAGATATGCTTCGCGTAGCCCAAGAAAAATTAGGTCGCTGCGGATTTTATGGCGCGCCGGCACCAAAGGCGGATAGAGAGAGAGAGAGAGAGAGAGAGGCAGAACGGCGGGCGTTCTTGCGATGAGCAGGAAACTAGGATTCGCATGACATGTGATAAGGACAGAGATCTTCCCAACTTAGCTTTTACTCAAAATTGACTCGATTTATCTCGGTAATTCATCAATATAATAGATATTTCTTGTGTAAAAATATCAAGAGGTTCTTTTGGTCTCAATGAAATAAAAAATATATTGAGAGTTTTTTTGTTCTAAATAAAAAAATTATTGAGAGCTAAATCACACTATAAGAATACGAATATTAGAGCGATCTTTTTATTTTCGCCACAATATAAAATCGGTGTTCATTATAACCAAAAATGTAGAATAAACTTACGATTGTGTCGATATTATATTCTTTGGACGTGTTAGCGCGAGACAAAAAATAAAGCCCCAGAGGTGGATGATTAAGTAAATTGGGAATGTGGTCCTTATGGATATTTAGGTATAATACCAAATCAACCGTTCGTTCAAGAAAAAAATCATGTACATTTAGCACTTGATGCGATGGCGACTACATTAGAATATAGGTAAGTAAAATGGGCATTTTCTTCTTCTTTTCACATTTAGTGACACATATGGAACTTTTTTATTCTCTATAGAATAATGCCAAAATAGTAGATATTAAAATCTTAACATCACAAGTAACTTATTCTATACTATACATGCAATGAGACATCATCGTTGCATCCGTTCATATAAAATTAACACTTCGACTCGAAACCCTAAACTATTTCGATCAATTCACCCCTTCCATCACCAAGAGAAGCACGACAATCATTGTGCCTTCGCCCAAGCAAGTCGTGTTTCGTGATCCCGGCTATCTGTCTTTTTTTCATTTTCTGGTTCTTATGATGTGAATTACATGTGATTAACAACTACGTCCGAAGTCGGGGGGAATCGAATGTCATTTTGGGAGAAGTACGCGTGATCTCGCATCGTGCACATGATGAGATGCCCGAGAGCCAAGAGAGGAAAAAAAAAATTTATCTAACAAAGCAGAAAACCCAAATTAAATTAAATTAAACAAAAAGAAGGGGGAAAAGAAAATAAAATAAAAGAAAAAGGAAGAGATATTCGAATAGGCAGCTTCGTCGGCATCGGGAGGCCAAGTTCGGTGGCGTGGCGAAACGATGGCGAGAAGCCCCAAAACGGCCCCTCCCTCCCCCGACACGTCATCCTCTTCGTCATCGTCAACGCCGACTTTTCTTTAGGTTCGGTTCTGCGGTCAGGCAGCGCGCCTCGCCACCGTCCGTGGTGCCGCGCTGTCCCCACCCACCCCTCACGTGGGGCCCCCTCCCCAACCAACCCCACGACGCCGTCCGCACGTTGGAAATTCCTCGTCAGACTGAAGACGACATGATAAGGTTTCGTGGATTTCTAGGACCGTCCGATCGGATCCGCTGTCGTTCCGGAATTTTCGATGCCGAGATCTATGCCATGCGCGCGAATTTAGCCCAACCCCGCATGCAACGCTTCGTATAATCTCTCGACGTGGCATGACAGCGGCTTTTTTTTCAGGGAAAATACGCACGCATAATTGTCAACTTTATCGAAATAGTCCGCTTTCCTTGTCCTTTGCCCATGTCAATATTTTCTTTACGGTTCTTAAATCATAAATTAATATATTTATCAACCGGCACGTATTATTCAACATAAACTTTGATGATAAAATTTAATGAAAATTAATATAAGATAAATTTATCATAAGTATATTAGTTTGGAATTAAATTTGTCATATATGTATTGATTTGGAATTTTTTGTGATATTAAACATTTCTCTATATAAATTCGTTCTCTTTTGATTTATTAGTTCCGGGTTTTTGAGTTTGGCATTTTAACATTGTATCGGAGGAGGTTCTCCGCCTTGTTTGAAGCAGATAAATTATAAAGTGAGGAATATGGCCTTGGACGATAAGATATATGAATTTTCCGAAATTCAACGCCGCGTCCTTTACCTCCCAGAAAAAGGAAAAAGAAAATGATTTCAGGGTCATCCACTTGACAGAAAAAGAATGGTGCAAAACCCAAGCCGAACCTGAACTTGGACTTTCTTGCACATTTCCATGATCTCAAATCACAGGAAAAAAAAATGAAAAAAAGAAAGAAAAGAAGGGTGAAAGAATAAGTACCCTCTTATCGTTTGGTCTCCCTACCACTGAATTTCGATGCCCTCGGACAATTTTAGTACGAGAATTATTGACCAGATCAAAAAAGAATATAACATCTTTCGTTCAGAGTAATCTTGGCGCTCAGCACGTCGATTCGCTCGTGGCAGAGGAGGAGGCACGGACGCGGCCACACGGCGGTTATTTTCTCGACTCGATTCGTTCTGTCGGGAGCTCGATTTCGATCGACGTGGTCGGCAGCGTCGAAAGGGGAGATTTGTATAGGCATAGACTTAGGCGTGCGTGGCTACAAAGATGTGTCGATTTCATGCCGGATCGGACAAGCCTTCGTGCAGCCTAACTTCGGTATTCTCGGCGCCATCTTTTTGTGTTATTTTTCCCCCCTCTCTGCCAATTCGCTTTCTAACAATATTTTGCCATTATCTCATCGCTGTCCCATTAACGTATGGTCGACTTTTGGGGCTGTCGAAAAGCGGGCCGGGGGGACAAGGACCGTGTGCTTTCCTTGTACTTCCTGAGAAGGAATATGCCTTGTAATATTCACCTCCCTTCGGATCGCACGTGCGATGCGTCGTCCTGGAGCGATTTGCCCATGTCATCTCGTTTTGTCTTGGGTTAGGTGAGCACCTGTATTAGTTATTATTAATCACAGCATGCCCCCCAGTTATAAAATCGTACCTAAATCAAGCTTTTCGTGAAGAAAGCTCTCGATATTGAGAACCGCTCGAGCTTGATCGAGCCTTTTTAGAGTCTGACTTGAGTCTGACTAGCTTGAGTATGGAAATTAAGCAGCTCGCGAACTTGGTCGTTGCCTAATAATCCTATTTTCCTGTATTTTCAATTGTCGGGTTGAATTGAATCGAGTAGAGTTGATCGGTTTAATTCTATGAAATGCTTACTAAGTTGGATTTTTTAAAATCAGGCTCAAGTTCAAGTGTAGAGAGATCAGAATGTTCGACTCGAACTGCATCTTGAACAGCAGAGTGTCGGCTCAATCGTGGCCAAATGCATGAACACGAGGCTGCCCACTAAATCCTAATTATTTCATCTAATTAGCTGGCTTAGCACTGGCTTATTAGCAGCATTAATGAACTTTAGACTTAAATCACGTGGGTCAACGCGAGACAGCCTCGTCTGGCGAGTGTACGATTTTCACAGGGGGCACATGTCCTCCTCAATCGAATATGAAGAGAGCCGACAAACTTTAAATTATGCTATACCGTACAACGTCAAACTAATTGATTTCGATTCAATGATCAAATCGAACTAACGTTTTTGGCTTTTCTTCGTGGGAGCACAAGGACTCAACTCTAGATCTCCAGGCACAATCTTTTGAGGTGTACATCTCTAAATCGTGATACAATCACATACTATCAATTTTCGGGTCGTCACGCCATCAAGATGCCAAAAATGACAATTGAAGCAAAAAGACCAGGTTTTAACCCGCTTCGAGCCTCTTTCTGAAAATAGAAAATCAACTCAAACTCAAGTAGCTTCATCGCGAGATTTCGATGGCATTTCTTTCTATTGGCTATAGTTATGATTGATTTGGAGTCAATGCCGAAAGCCAATTGACTTTGTGCTAACACATGATGCGATTTGTGGCATGATTGGGGGCAAGAGAGAAGGTGGGGGGAAGAGAACTAAAATGGAGCATTTTTCTCTCTTTTATTGGGGGACCGATGAGGAATGTACGGACCCAAATTGGATGGCGGTGGGGAGAAGAAGACCCCCTCGAAAGACGAAAGGGAGAATAACAATGTGAGGCGGTCCAAAAATTCCGATCTCCAATTATATTCTCCCTTTGAATTTTTCCTTTCTCATCGAGTCCATTCTTTGTTATTCCTTCCGATGTGCCAAAAACCGGTGTCGATGGTGGGTAGTTGCCCCACGTCGATTCGATCTTTGCCAGCCTCCCAGATTTTTTTTGTTCCGTGTCTTGGATTATTCCTTTGATTTTCATTCCTTGGTAAGAAAGATGAGATTGGGTGTGACGCGAATGTTTATGCACTTTATCGACAGTGGGGGCAACTAGTTCTAAGATGGAAATCCTGAAATTGGAATTGCTCACTAAAGATCGGTTTTCAAAAATAGAAACTAAAAGCTGCCCATTGATTCGGTTCTTGAGTGGATTCATAAAACCGGTCAAAATGTCCTCACATTAGAAAAAATGTGAGAGTTGAGAGCGAGCGATGAGTTTGGAGGCTAGAGACGACTGAGAGCAAGAGTGAGAGAGGGAAGAGTGAGGGAGGGAGACAAGGGCGCAAGATGAGGGAGTTTCAGAGATGAGGAAACTAGGATTTTCTACTTGAAAAGTTAAAACTTAGAATTTTTAAAAAATATAATATATGTATACCACTTCGATCTAAATGGGCGGTTCCATACCTAAAATCGAGTACCGAACTCAATTGAAACCGGGAACTTGACTGGTTTCCATGGTAACCACTAATTATGGGCCGGTCCGACTCTGGGCGGTCTAGACGGTTCTCAATTATTATGCACATTCCTATCAACATTAAGATGAACAGGAACTCAAAACTTTTCCTTCTGCCGTATGTTTGTTTGAAGTACTTGAATTTTGACGTGAATATGGCGCGGCAGGAAATCATGGCGAAGCTATACTAACAAAAGAATGATGAAAATCCTTGTCCCAACAGAAAGTGGTGTCTAACAGAGAAATGGTGGTTGATCCTTTCACTTAGCAATTTGCCCTACTAATTGCCAGGCATGGATGTTTCGTGACGAGTTCTCGAGCCGATGACTGCTCGCCGATTTGCTTGTGCAGAACATGTGGAAATCTCTCTAACTCACGATCTCGAACAATGTCACGGCAGCGAAGACCAGGAAAAGAGTACCTCCGATGTAGGCGATGGCCTGTACAGTAAAGAGAGGACGGCAAATCAACTAAAAGAATGTATGCTCGACGAACCTTCGCTAAGAAAATATTGCTATAGCAGCAAAGTGAACGAGTAAATTGAGTGAGAAGTGATTTTGATTATCATACCTTCTCAGACAAGAATGTTCCCAGCAATGAACCTCCCAGTACGGCGATCTGCACAAATTTCAAGTAACAATTCACCGATCCACATCCTTAGATTCACGATAATCTTGCACACAGTTGAAGAAATTTCACAAACATACGAGAATCAAAATTGTCTCCATACACGTTCATACAACTGGGCTTCGAAGTTACATCTGACCACAAACATGCATTGTGCCTTTGATTTGCAAGAATTGTATTGAGATCTATCAGAATGAATAACCCGTCGACAAGTCTCGCCAACTTCTTACTAGTGAACTACTAGAATTTTCACTGCTCAAAATTCTTTATAGTCACATTGGAGAAGGATATTTCTTCCCATTTCTTACACAGATAAGAAATCGCGTCGACCCTGAAGCTAGTAAGTAGAAGAAGTAATTTCCATCAGGAAGCAAATTACCAAAGTTGCCACACCGTGTCCAGCCAAAGCTCCCCCAATGACTCCAAGAGGCGAAGAAGCTGCAGCAAGGGCTGTATTGCAAGAAAAATGTCCAATTACTAAAGAGAAAGTCAAGATTTAAACTTCCAATGCAGTAAAAAAAGATTTTGAGAATTAGACAATAGAATGAGTTGGAAAGAACAGAGGTTGCGTGCAGAAAACTTCCCAATGTTATGTAAGTATCAGAACATGGGAAGCTACAAATGAATAGTAAGAGAGACAAGAAAAAGATGAACTAGACTGGCCTAATACATGTTATTCATTGGGAGCTATAAAGCCTTGAAGCATGCATATGTGTGTTGGGTCGACGAGACTGACTGGTCAAAGATGTACGGTTCAAAATTTGCACTCACCTATTGTGGAGAAAAATGACTTATCGCCCCATTCAGCAACAAAGACTAAAACAAAAGTACTAACAACGGTACTAGCAGCTGCTATTATCCCAGCACCATTTCCTGAAAATTTCGAAACTGCTAATTCAGCCTGGTTCAAAAAGAACAAAGTGATATTACCTTCAGAGAACGTAACACCCAGAAAAAGATCATATTTATAGGTGCCACATCGGAAAAAGGCTCGACAAACTGCGAAACAAACATTTAATTCACCTCTTTCTGCTCATCGTCTGCCTTAAGACCATCATCGGAGGAGGCATCAACAAGTGTGGAGACGCCAAAGTAGACCTGATATGCAGAAATTAGGTAAACAATGCTGCTCATTTCTCAACAAAAACAGTTCCTTGTTATTGACAGAAGTCATTCAAACTAGCAAGAACATTGTGTATACTTTGTGATATCAGCAGCAATCCAAAACTCACCAAGAGACAAACTGCAGCAATGTCATCAACTGGCAAATCATTCTCACCAAACCTGTGATGTCATTAGTACACTATTATACTTCAGCAACATAATCAACTTCACTCAATAGCTAAATGGAAAAGAGATGAGTGATCATGTGAAGTGGAAATGCATTGAGAAGCAGAAACAAAAGTACCTGAATGGAAGGATTTCATCAACATAGTGAAAGGTTCTTCCAAGAACAACAGATATAACAGTCATTATCCTGTCCAGAAGAATAAGCACTTCTTTTAATCCCAACAGTAGAGAATTTCTATGGTCTCCTTGAAATAAAGCACAATTGACATGGACTTCAGTAGGGATGGCAATCAACTGTTTTAAATAAATAAGATATAGCTGTCGCCTTCTAGTGTAATTCATGGGTATTTATCCCAAGATACTTGGTCTGTTTAATGCCAATTAGCAGCATGGATCAACAATTACACTTCTGCTTCGCCAATGACACTAAGGGCATGAACAAGCTAAGTTTCTACAAGTATTATACCTATCTTCATATCTCAAATAAGAATCACAAAGAGCAAAAGAAAATTGCAAAAAGACATCTAAATCACCATGCAAAGGCAGAGTAACATACGCAAGTGCACCGAATGTCCCAGTGAAGACAATGCCTGCAGAGTTCCTAGCTGCTAAAAGAGCCTAGAAAAAGGCAGAAGACAAATTAAGAGTTATTGCACTTCATCAAAGCTATGCAGGACTAAACACTTACAAAGAGATGAGTGGAAGAAGAACAGATTATGAACCGAAAGAGAGATGGAAGAGATGCTGTGTGTGCATGTGCATGTGCATGCATGCGAGAGAGAGAGAGAGAGAGAGAGAGAGAGAGAGAGAGAGAGAGAGCTAACCTAGACAACACCTGAAATTGGCAGATTTTATCAGTTCTGGAATATATCGATCCATTTTGTTCTTAACAAAGCCATACTTAATTGATTTCTAATTAAAGGTATCACATGTCTGGGAAAGAATTCTTTTCAGCTGAAACTACATCCTAACAAAGCTACTTAATTGATTTCTAATCCAAGAAAAACATGTAAGGCCTCAACAGGCATAACAGGGAAACCTCGAAATCTCTGGTTTGTTTTAGTCAAACTTCTTTCTCAGGTTCACAGACTGAAGAAAGACATATAAGAACGCCCCTTGTGGGAATTCCCACAGTGCTGGACATGGAAGATGTTTTCATTCGCTTATTTAACGAGCACCTTAATCAGGTCCCTTCTCTTCCTAAATCCCAAGAAAAGAAGTGACTTTACTGAGGATAAGATTTGGCATCAGACTATGACAAGCAAATTAATACCATTCGTAAGTTCAACTCAGCCAGTCAAGAGATAAGATTTTTGGTCTCACCGCAATAAAGAAGGTTTTATCTCCCAGCTCTGAGAAAAAGATGAGCAAGAATGCCTGCATGAAGGGAAAATGTATAAGAGCTCTCCATTAATGTAGATGACATAATTTTATCCAAAGAATTAACTCTAGTAAAACATAGTGGGTAATGCCAAATAGGAGCTTATTGGATGGTAGGTTGAGATGATTGATCCAATAACCAATCAGATCACTAGATTAAAGGGAAATCTGTGCATGTCTAAAGGGCATGATTACTGCGTATCTTTTCGTTAGTAGTGCAATGTTGAACAAAACTGTCAAATAGGAACATGTCCTGAAAAGTGACAGTCATTCTTGTTGCAGCAGTTGTGATGTCACTTATATAACTGATCTGAAATCTGATAAGGCTCTGAATCAGTTTGTATGCTTAGGGATCCCAAGATACAATTTATTTTCTAAACTTTTTGGAGCCACCAAAGCATCTGCTTATTAATAACTATGCATAAAGATTGAGCCTTTTTATATTGAAATTCAAAAGTTAAAGGGAGATTTCCCTAACTGAGGCAAAACCTGTGCTAATATCACCAAGGTCCTGAAAGTAAGGAAGCGACTGCAAACCACTGGCAATGTCTCCGGCAGTAGCTGGTTGAGAGCCTTGAAGCGTGAGCAATCCGAAGAGAAACATAAACTTTCCCAAATTACCAAATGATGCACTACTCAACAGAATCTCTCTAGCTGTAATATCTTGTCTGTTCAAGTTACTCATCCCCGAAAATATAGGCGCAATGCCAGAATTGTCCATGTCATGCAATGACTCTTCTGATGCACTGCTATTCTCATCACTTATGTACCCTGTGGTCTGTATTGACAAGAAAAATTTGGATTAAAAATTTAAGTAAGACGGAGAAAGAAAACACATTTTCATTTGTTAAGCATGTCCACTGAGAAAAATCAGCTGAAAGTTCGACTCCAAAGTATGCCAATAGCACAAAACACATCGTTCCGATGCAGAGAAATCCGACAAAAGATGAATGAGCAATCGAGAACTTGCTAGCATGATTTACTGCATATTACCCTCAATGACTGATCCAATCAAATGCAGTAAAGATAAAAAATAGGATCACGCACTTCAGGTCTCAAAGATTCTTACAAAGTCATCACAGTTCTCAGAAGTTCTAAGCCGAAAGTGACCAGACCGGTCTTCACAATTTTTCACATTCCACCCTCTCCTGTACCTACAAAAGGCATGCCAATCAGTCCATTTCAAAAGCTTCCACACCTCTTCCCAGCTTTGCATTTCCTTCATTAATTTGGAATGCCAGCATAAAAATCAAACCCCACCTCAACAATTACGAAAGAACAATCAAACATCTTAAAATCCTCACAACTTAGCAAAGCCAACATCAAATTGAACGGATTTCGCTCCGTCACTCTGAAGATACAAAAAGAAGCTAATCCATTTTTCCTCGGAGCTCAATGAAGCAGAAAGACCACAATGACTTAGCAAGAATTCCAAGATGCCACCCACGCCGAATGAAGCACAACCCTGAAGAGAGTCATTCGAAACCATACAAAAACACATGTTTCTTAGATTACCTGCAGAATATGGGTACTGGGTCCCAAGCAGGGCGGTTGAAAGCTCGGTTCTTTAAGCGACAACTGAGGGAGAGGAGGTGACAGGGCGCGAGTTTCGGATGTTTCGGAGATGGAGGCAGCGAGTGCGACTTGAGGACGCTCTCGGTGAGCGTGATGCTTCGCATTCTCTCTCGCTCTTGCTCGTTGTTGCTGCCCGCCTGGTCTCTGTGGCCAGAGAGAAGTTAGTTGATGAAGTTAAAAGGAAGGAGATAAGTTATCCGAATGTAGCGCCAATACGTGCTCTGCCCCTATCTGCTTCAGTTTCAACTGTCGGGGGATTTTGACTTTGAGGAAATTACAATGTGGCCCTTATATTTTGGGCTTTAGATCAAAATGGCCCCTGAAGATTCTTTCGTTTCCAATTTGGGAAGCAAAGAGCTGGAAATTTTAAAATGCCTCTCATTCTTTGGGAGATATTTCGAGGATTAAAATCTCTCGCAAAAACACTTTTTGCCTCATTTTCTGCGTGGATGTGTTAAAAGTGCACCTGATGACCTTAATGACTAGTCATTAGTCCTCATTATGACTAATTTCTACATAAAGTTTAGATTCTCAAATTGTTATGATCACTATCGAAAGTGTCAGTCAATCATTAATTACCTTCTATCAATTATCAATCATCGTCGATCGGTCCTTGGTCATGTTTGATTGACCATTTCAAATTTTCATTTGATTATTCATTCTTTCTTCTCACTTCGCATATGTCTTCTTCTTCTTCTTCTTCTTCTTCTTCTTCTTCCTCCTCCTCCTCCTTCTTCCTCTTCCTCTTCTTCTTCTCCTCCTTCTTCTTGTTGCTTCTTCTTCCTCTTCCTCCTCTTCTACTGCTTCTCCTTCTTCTTCTTCTCCTGCCCTTTCTCCTTCTTCTTGCTGCTTCCTCCTCCTCCTCCTACTTCTCCTTCTCCTTCTGCTTCTTCTTGCTTCTCCTTGCTTCTTCTCCTTCTTCTCCTTCTTCTCTTTCTTCTTCTTCTTCTCTTTCTTATTTGTCTTCTTCTTCTCCTCCTCCTTTTTCTTCTTTTTCTTCTTCTTCGAATTTGTCATCCAAACCCTAAGGCCTCTTTGTCAACCTCTCTTTGTCTCTATCTCCATTCGCATCAATTCTATTGCTAGAGGTCCACCCTCTAGATTCAAAGGCAATGCCTCTACCATTGGCGCAGAGAGAGAGAGAGAGAGAGAGAGAGAGAGAGAGAGACTTCATCGTTGTGATGCCGAGGACTCAATGACCAAATGAAGGTGGTGGGGTAGCGTCAATCCGCAGGGGTGGTGGAAGGTGGAAGAAACTAAGCCTTGTTGGTGTTTTGGAATAGTAACAGACATCAGGATGAACAAAGGTTTGTGTTGAGTGAGAGAATGACAGTTTAGTATTTTTCAATGTGAAATTTTGTGGGAGGACATGAAGTGGTAATTTGAAAATTAGAGGATATAAAGTGGTATTTAGGCCAAACGTGAGGAGGGTATCTAGTATTTTCCCTAACTTTTATTTAGTTTGTAAGATCTAAGAACGGGATTAAATCAATCGCAACCATGAGCCAATGAGGGGGATCAGATGGAGGCATATGCAAGCTAATAAAATATCTATTTCTGGTGGATTATTCCTAATTTAGTAAGGATGGAACTTTACTAAAATTAGTAAAATCATTATCGGGGAAAGAAGATGTTGGTCAGGTGGAGTCAATCTAGGACTCAAAAAAAACTCTTTCGTTTCTGATATTTGAGCATATTGAGGAATTGATAATAAAGAATGTTTCAGACTTGATTGATGCATTTTACTCTTAAACTTGTCTTAATGATGCATGTTAAAACATTTTTATTTCGTGCACTTAAATTTGAAACTTGTTACGATGTCCACTTTAATCTCTTCGTTAACTCTGTTAGGTTTTAACAAACGGCCCATCTACATGTCATTTCCAATGGAATGGCCTTGTAAGATTGAAAAGAATAATAGAAAGCCACATGGCACTTAGCATCTACTTAGAACTTATTAAGTCAATGGAAAGATTCAAGTACATTGAAGTTGTAAGTTCTAGGATTTAAATGCCAAAAATGAAAGTTTAAGGATTTGAATGTATTATCACGATAAGTTTTAGAACTTATATTATGATTGTCTCCAAAGATATAAAACATATGGATTATTGTAGTCATTCTAATCAATTTAGGTTCAGACTAACTCAAATAGTTTTTGAAGAGGCATTTTGAAATAGAATGGCCGGCATTTTAAACCAATACGTAGTATTGAAACACCCGACAATAAAATGCCACATCTCTTCGTAAATTAATCAACCTTGTAAAGGATTATCGTATCTATAGCAGCATGTAAAATGGACGGTGATGAAACATTGACACCGACTCAAAGGCCTGACCATTTGAAACATCTTTATCTCATCATATATCTGAAGATACACAATTTGACAAGCATTATTTAGAAAGCTACTGACCAACATTGCAACATGAAGAGACATCGCCTCCTAATCCGAAACCCTAGCCGCGCACTTCCTCCTAAATCCTAAATTCACGTAGCATATGTGACTGAGGACTCTTTTAGCTCCTAATAGCACTCGTACAACTTAATATCCATCTTCAGTCTAAAATACACAAATGGGACGACACCATCTTCCTCAATCTCTAGAATCCCTCTCGTCATGAAAAAATCCCCGGTTCCACCGACAACTGATAGATACCTAGTCTTTGCCGGGATAAAATTGGACCCCATGACGTTCATGGTGCCCTTATACTCCGTCGAATTGAAAACCAAGGCAAAGGCCATCCAGGCGCTTGGAACAGTTTTCATATGGTAAAAATAGAATCCCTGAGCTCGGGCTGCCGGAGGAGATAGCAGGTTCTGGTCTTTGGTCATGGGATTGTCGAAGATGATTACCTGGCCAAAGGCAAAATGCCCAAGCCCAACTGGACTCGTTACAGCAGCCCCGGTCGCGTTGGCCGAGTTATTGCCATTGAAGATCACTTGATGCATGTAGAGCACAATGTGCTTGCATTGTTTGAGTTCTTTGGAAGGCCTAGCTAATGAAAGTTGTGAGGCAAGTGAGAGCAAGAGAAAGATGAGGAAGAAGTAGATACCGTGGTTTTTCGAAAGCTCTACCATTTTGTGTTTCTTTTACAAGGTAATGAGGATCGTGGTGAATACAATTGCTCAGTGATCAGCTTATATGGAACTTAACGTGCAAATATAGCTCACGTG
Source organism: Eucalyptus guilfoylei (assembly GCA_016097605.1). NCBI lineage: Eukaryota > Viridiplantae > Streptophyta > Magnoliopsida > Myrtales > Myrtaceae > Eucalyptus > Eucalyptus guilfoylei. Next base: position 28,366,955 of record CM027863.1, read on the forward strand.
AATCATGTCAGGTTGCATATTTTGCTACAACATACCCCTTCCCAATAAAATCGCACATATCTAGGGACTTTATTATAACATATTAGCTAAATATTCTAAATTTCCACAGCCACCCCCGCATATGGCTTGTTTCGCGTTTGGCTTTATCAGAGGCTGTCAATTTTTTCTATAAATATACTGGAAGTCCTAAACTTATCATTAAAATGTAATTGAATTCTCAAATTTTCAAAAAGTACAACAAAATCCTAAAATTTGAAAAGTTGATGCAATCAAGTCCTTTCATTAACTCTATCTAACTTGATAAATGAAAAATGCTAACAAGTGTTGAGACTTGATAATATCAACTTGACAAATTTTAAAACTTGATTGCATTTTTTGATAATTTTATGACTCAATTGCACTTTTGCGATAAATTTTAGGATTTGATTGTACTTTTTGAAAGTTTTATAATTCAACTATACTTTCATGGCTCCCTTTTTTTCTATTCTTTTTTTTATGAGAAAGGTAATTTTGTGAGGAAGGTAACAATGATTGTTACAAGAAGAAATACTTTAATCAGTGATTAATTTATATAGAACTTACAATATATCATGCATGATATCACCAATTTAATTTATATTTCTTTGTTATAATAAATACTTGGGATGGGCCTAAGTAAGTACTTAAATTGCTTCGTTTCAGGTCTCTTGCGGACCTCGGTATCCCTGGAAGTAAAACACATAGAGGGTATTTCCTCTCCCTAGGGAAGACAAAGATACAAAGGGGAGATAGGAGGCTAAAGCATGCACGTACTAACACATTAAAATAAGGAACGCAGTCTTGTCAGTCCACCAATGATATATTTACTGGACAGGTGAGGCGGCCCTTAGTCAAAGTCTTCGGACTCTGTTCTGTGGTAAGAAACCCTGAAACAGCCAAGGATCCATGGAATACCCCTTATTTCTAGGGAGGAACGGGATGCTTCCTCTGAATTAAATCCCACTTGCATTTAGCACTTGATAAGGTAAAGCAACAATGTTAAATACCCTTAACAATTCATCCTCGCGACCGGTTTCAAATTTTTTAGCGGACACTAGTATATGTTCTGAACTATATAAGCTTTCTACGAAAGTACTCTAGAAAACATGTCACTTTTAAAGCTCATACCACTTTGCATCCTCTCTTTTACAAAGGCTCTTTTTTTTTTTTTTGCTAGATACAAAGGATTAATTTAAATCTACTGCCAGTATAAAAAAGGGGGATGTTGTGATAAGAAAAAGGGTGTTGTGGCCTGACCAATCGATTCCTTTTTACGAATTCGAGGACCATATCGTGATAAAAGAGGTGTTGAGATAAAAGAGGGGGCGTTCAAGTATCATAGAAGTGCTACTTCAGAAGTTCTGACGATCTTAACCCAAGACAAAAGTTGCGGTGTCACCGGTAAAGACGCCTAAGGGACAAGAAAAGCAAGTACTAAGTAGAAATAAGATTCACACAACTAGAGGATGGACTATTTTCCCTTCTAGTAACGTTCATGTAACTTGACATCCATCTTCAAATTAAAATACTTGAACCCTTCAACTGTATCGGTCTGAAATGTCATTATTTCTCTAGCCATGAAAAAATCGCCCATCCCTCTTATGTCGGAGAGATCTCAAGTCTTCTCCATCATCAGGTCTGCCCCCATAATAATATTTATCGTGCCCTTATACTCGGTCGAATTGAAAACCAATGTGTATGCGAACCAGACATTATAATCAATCTTCATGTTGTAGAAACAGAAACCCTGAGCCCACGCCACTGGGGTCTTGAGAAGGGTGCTGGTCTTTCGTGATTGGGTCATCAAACACGACCAACATGCCTAGCACGAATTGGCCTAGCCCGGTCCCGTTGGTCGCCCACGTAGATGTCATGGTAGTAGAGGACAGTCTCTTGCAGCGTTCACTCTTTTGAATGGTGTTCTTGCAGCAAAACGGGTGAAAATATAACTAGGACAAGGAAGAAGATGGGGTCACTACATATATCCTCATATTGCTTTTGCTTAAAGTCTTGGTGATGGCAAGCATTAGCACCTCAAATCAATTTATATAGGAGTTAATGAGTTAACTTGTTTATTCTCTCTAGTTCAAAAATATTCCCAATAAGAACAAAACCGTACGCTAGCTTGTATATATAATCCAAGAATGCACGAAGTGCTTGATGCCAAATTAGTAACTTTTAGTGTTTATTTCAGGTGGTAGGTAAGGGATTCAGATAGGGTGGCAATTTATAATGTGTTTGGTAACAATTCTATTTCCAAAAATAATTTCTTTTTAGAAATAGTTTTTTTATATTTATATTTCCTGGAATAATTTCTGAATAAAACAACGTATTTGATAACTATACAAAATTTCTACTATTAAAATAAAAAAAGAACAAGAATGAGTTTAGTACGAATCACAATTTTTTTTTGTACTATATAATTCCTTTAAATATTTTAATACTTTTTTATATTTTTCTCTCTTTTCTTTTTTCCTCTCTTCTTTCTCCTCCTCTAGCTAGCAGCAGCCGCAGACCGGCGGGTGGCGGGAGACGGGGGCGAGACCGGCAACGGCGAGCGGCGAGTCTTATTAGAAGAGGAAGAAGAAGAAAAAGAAAAAAGAAAAAAAAAAGACTTATTTCTAGAAATTTTTTCCAAGAATAAGAATCTATTTTTCCTACTTTTTATTTCTATTCCAAATCTATTCCCTGATCACTTTTCTATTTTTGGGAATAGAAAAATTAACTGATGTTACCAAGCGGATTTTCGTTCTTCTTCTATTCCGAGGAACAAAAAAAAAAAAAAAACCAAGAACAGAAATGTTATCATGCAGGCCTTAATTCCTGGCTTTTTGCTAACTTTTTTATTTACCATTTCAATTTCATAAATAAGGTTCTAACCTTTTGATAATTAATTCGAGGAGAGTAGCAAAGAAATATGATATTGTAGATATTCATACGCCTTCAAAAAGATGAGTCCGCTTTTACAGTATGTAGTTACCGTTATTTACTCACGTTAGCTTCATATCAAAGGATTTTAGAAAATAAAAATTAGGGTACTTTTTCATTAGAATTTATGAGTAACACTGCAGCTTGTTCTTATAATTTCATTACTAAAAGATATGACGAATAAATAACTGCATGGATTGATCAGAGCCGACCAGTTCGGAAATTTAGTAATCTATGCTTCTTCGAAGATTAAAAAAACGTTGCAAGCTTTAGAAGTTTCATGCCAAATTCTTAAAATATCAACTTAGAGGATATATTCGCATAAAACCTGTCGCTTGTTTGTTTGTAAAACAAATAGAATGTGATTTTCCTTGTCTCACATAGGAAAATTCGAAGAAATTGGCTACTATATAAATGTGAGCCTTTTCTAGTATATTCAAAGAAAGAATTGGAGTGCAGGCTAAACCCCACACTACCTGCGTGCGAGTGCACGATTATTAAGCTTTATTAGTCGAAATGTTGTATTTGTTTATTCAATTTTTTTGAAAATATTTTTTTTATTTCGAATTTTATGTGTCTTTTCAAGATAAACTTTGAAATTACACTTGTTTAATTTGCAACATTTTCCGAAGGGTTGCATTTATTCACTTTGTAATCTTTTGCGAATGGTTGCCTTTATTTACTTTGCAACATTTCTCGAAGAGTTGCACATGTTCTTTAAGACCAATATTTATATATATGTCAGTTTTTAAGCATGAATAAGAATAAAAAGCCATTAAAATTACAACAATCATTTTAATTATTTCCTAAAGGGACTTGAGAAAAATACTATAATTGTTATATAATATTCTCATTTGAGACTTTACTGTATTATGGAGGATATTTGCTAATGACCATTAGCAACATTATGAGGCAAATAAATCCTTAAAAAAATGATATCATACATTAAAGTCCGACTTGATTGCTCTATCCAATTTGAAACCATAGTTTACAACAAAACCAATATGACATGGCTTTTGAATATGAAATATATATTAGCCCTATCTATGAGGAAAAGTATGGCACAAGTGTCATAAAATTTGTATAATGCTCATTGAAGCATTATAATTGTTTTTTTTATCCACTTCAGTGTCATAACCTCTAAAAAACATGTTCATTTGAGTGTTATAACTTTGATGACATGAGTGCCATAACTTTTTAAAAATATTCACCTAAGTGCCAGAAATCAAACATAATTGCACATGTGGTGAACATTTTCAAAAAGTCATAACACTCAAGTGATTTTTAAAAAGTTATATGGTACTCAAGTGATAGAAAAAAGGAAAAGACACTCAAGTGAGCCTTGTACGAGAGTCATGCCACGTATGGTGTCATTTTCCCCAATCTATTTTAAAGTTAACCATTATACGAAAAAGTAGTTTAAGGGGGTGTGCAATTACTTATTCATTGGGACACTTAACCCCTGGGAAGGTTTGTTTGGATTTAAATAAAAGCAAAAACATACTAATATTCGAGTGTTGCCAAAGTTTGAAGTGTTTCAAACCAAAAAAATTAAAGTGCCTGAGCTTTAAGATTTCAATTAAGCAAAAATAAAAGTCAATCCAATATGATATTTAAATATTACAACACCCCTGCTATGCAGAGGCCCAGATTCATCTGAAATCAAAGTGTATGAATACCCAACTGATGAAGTAAATAAAGGGTCTTGAAAAACAATATTATGAGTACTTCATCCATATTAACGTAATAATGACTCCCTTGAGTGATTATTTGGAAGAGGATCTGCCGGCCCGCGTAAGATTTGAGTTGTGGGAAAATTCCCTTCCAACTATTGTGAATAGCTTTTATAGAACTTACCATGCAAAAATAGGTCACGCGTGTCATGTCAGATTGTGCATTCCTATGCTTAAAGATATCCTCGTGGGGCTTCTCATAAAAAAAAATGGCACAATTTTTAAGACATTATTATATTATGTTAGCCTATACGAATTTAAAAAATCCCCAACAACAGCCACCCTCTTGGCCTGTTTCGGATTTTTTTAGTAGACGTTTTCATATATTCTGAACTTTATAGCTTTTTGGAAAATACACTAAAAATCATTTTTAAGCTCATATTTCATCCTCTCTTTCTTACATACAACTTGCTTCAAGTTTCCTACCAATGTAAGAAATAATTTACGTAGTCACGATTAAATGATTTACGCGTGGAAAAATTCTATTATAAAATTGATTCTAAACATATATGACATTCATCCAACGGTCAATATGTAAATGATTTCCTACACTAGCGCTTCACCTACCCATAATCCTTTAACAAAGTTACACTTTGCATCCTAAGATTTCATGCCGGAAGACAAATAACGCCTTTCATTAGCTTTTAATTTTTTGCTGAAACCAAATACCTCATTCAAATCTCAAGATGATACATAAGATATTCAAAATAAAGCATATATCAAACAACAAAGTAGAACTATAAAGCACAATTTAAGCACACTCTTACACCACAAGAATAGATCAGTTTCAACATCAAACAAAAATAAACGGTAGCCGATCATCGAATCTCGCATTATCATAAGTGATGAAAATACACCTTAAATTCCTTTTTCAGCATTCTCCCTAAGAATCCTCCCTTTAAACCCATTCAGCATTCTGAGCTAAATCCAAATAATTTATGACTGGACAGACTTAAATGCAATTTATATGGACATATTATTACTAAATGAAAAACATTCCTAATGCCTATACTGCAAATGCAAGAAACGTTAATGATATTTTTGTTTTAAGAATTGGAGCTGACTCTCAATTTTTTGTATTATAAATGATTAATTATGATGATCAAAATTTAGGTATCGAAAGTGTGCATACGTGACAATTCATCAAGTAAAATTTTTTTGGTACACATGTTAAATTGCCTACCTTGGAAGACATAGAAGCTCCATCCGGTTGACCCCATGAGTCCTGGAGGAGACTTCGAATGTCCATACTAGAGAAATTTGATGAAGAAGTGTGCTGTGGCCCCACAACTGTTTCCGTTTCACGAATTCGATGACCAGATTGTGATACAAGAGGGGGGCTCGAGGATCATACTGTGATAAAGAAAAAGTACTGCTTTAGATGTTCTGATAATCTTAACAAAGATTGCAGTGTTCCCATAACGACGACGACGAATTAAGACCATAACAACGACAGAAAATTCAGATGGGTACTTCATTTTCTCTTAACTAGATATAGATATGCGACAAGAAAAGCAAGTACTAAGTAAAAATAAGATTCACACCACTAAACGCATAAGGGACTGACTATATTTCTTTCTAGTGACATTCATACAACTTGATATCCATCTTTAGGCGAAAATATTTGAACCCTTCAATCGCCTCCGTCTAGAATGTCATGATTCCTCTAGCTATGGAAAAATCACCCGTGCCCCCGACAATGGAGAGATCCCTAGTCTTCTCCATCAGCATGTCTGGCCCCATAATGTTTATCGTGCCGTTGTACTCGGTCGAGTTGAACACAACGTGTATGCGAACCAGACACTATAAGCGGTCTTCGTGTTGTAGAAGTAGAGACCCTCAGCTCGTGCCGCCGGAGTCGAGTGTAGGTGCTGGTCTTTCGTGACTGGGTCGTCGAACACGACCATCAGGCCTTGCATGAATTGGCCAAGCCCGGTCGGCTTGGTCACCGCTGCGGATGTCGCATTGGCTGTATAGTTGCCTCTGAAGAGGATGTCGCGGTAGTACAGGACTATCCTTTTGCATGGTTCACTCTTTTTGAATGGTGTTCTCGTAGCAAAAATAGGTGAAAATGTAATTAGGACAAGGAAGAAGAAGAGGTATTTTACTACGAACATCCTCATACTGTTTGTGCTTGATGTCTTGGTGATGACAGGCATTAGCACCTCAATTCAACTTATATAGCAGTCATGAGCGGATTTGTCATTGTCACTAGCTCATACATATTCCCAAATGAGAAATAACATAGATAATGACTTGTATATATAATCCAAGAATGCACAAAGTGCTTGCTGCTACTTTTAGCGTTTGCTTGCGTGGTAGGTGAGGATTACGGCAGTGTGGCAACTTTATTTTATAGTTTTAGACAAAATATTTCTCCCGTTTCAATTTACTCAATTAAGATTTTAAGTTTTTGATAATTCATTTGAATAGAGTAGCAAATCAGTACTATTTAGTGAATTTGCTTATATGGAACTTACCATATAAAAATACGTCACATGTGCCTTGTCAAATCGTATATTTCTATTATGTAAGATATCTTCGTGGCGCATCTCTGAATGATGACACATATTTAGCAACATTATTATAGTATGTTAGATTAGAAAAATATCACGCGTGACACCTCGAGTTTAATTTTTATTGCTTTGCTTCAATACATAATTGCGATGCCCCATCTGAATGAAATCCCACGTGTATTCATCTACCATCATAAAGTTAAGCGACGATTTTAAATGCCCCCCAAGAGCCCACCCTCGTGGCCTGTTTCGGATTTTATAGTAGACGCTTGCACATTTTCCGACCTTTTGGTAAACACACTAAAAATCATTTTTAAGCTCATGCTTCATCCTCTATTTCACATGCAACCTTCTTCAAGTTTACTACCATTGTAAGAAATAATTTACACAGTCACGATTAAATGGTTCACAAGTGGAAAAATCCGATTACAAAATTAACTATAAAAACGCATGTCATTCATCCTACAATGAATATGTAAGTGATTTCTTCCACTGGCTATGCACCTAAGAACAATCCTTTAACAAATTACACTTTACATGCTAAGATTCCATGCTGGAAGACAAAAAACGCCTTCCATTTTATTTTATTTTTTGTCGAAAGCAAATATCTCATTCATTCATATTTCAAGAACTCAAAATCATACATGAGAAATTCAAAATAAAGCAAATCCCAAACAACAAAATAGAATAATAAAGCACAAATTGTTGTGATAATCATGCTCTCTTCCCATAAGAACAGGTCCGTCACAACATTGAAATAGAATGAACATGGGTCAATTACCGAATCTTGCATCACATAAATGATGAAAACACACCATAATCTCCTCTAATAACTACAACTCGCCCAGTGGGTGGTGCACACTACTAGTCAAAAGACTATACTACTCAGCATGAGAGAAAATAGTAGAATATTTAAATTAAGTAATAGAATATTTAAATTATTAAATCATGTCTTCATCTAATAACTTAAAATTCTAAAATTGCAATAATTTAAAAAATATAATAATTAATATTAATCTCACAAAATCTCGCAATAACAATATGATTAATGAATTGGTGGATGGTCCCAAATGCGGTAAAATGCAGAGTTAAAACCGGCACTCTCTTTGTTGAAAGCAAAAAAAAAAAAAAAAAAAAAAAAAAAACACAAGAGAACGGCACGTCGAAAGCCGTTGGTGTTTTATTTTCATTCTGATGACACATCTGACATTGACTCACGAGATAGCAAGTTTTGCAGCACAAGTCTCCTTGTGTAATCCATTACATTCTTTTAAGAGGGAAAAAAATGCTACTGCTAACTCATGGCGAAACTGATGTCATATAAGCAAATGGCCTATTAACTATGCTCTCTGGACATGTAATAATGTCGCTTTTGCATGTTCATTAAATATTCTGGTCATTCATTGGGACTTGTGACACCAGAAAGTTTTCTAAATTACGTCTAGTGTACGATTAATTTTTTACACTTTGATTATGTTAACATGCTTTAACGTTGTAAAATGATTTTTGACGTGTTATGACATTTTTGCATTTAATTACGATGACCTATTCTAAGATTATCAGATACACAATCAAATGTGCCATAGAAGTGTCCCGTCAACAAATATTGTCAATGGCATTTGCCAAGCCAATTATGCACAAGTAACGGAAGAAATAAGCGATGAAATGTCACACACACATGGAACAGCTTGTGTCCATTCGAGATAATTGATCAAGTTAGAAAATTTTGGTAGCTATGTCAAATTGCCTACTTCAGAAGACATAGAAGGTCCGTTTAGACATGAAAGAGGGGGATGTTGGGATAAAAAGAGGGGGAGTTCGAGCACGATAGAAGTGCTAATTTAGATGTTCCGACGATCTTAACACAAGGAAAAGTTGCGGTGTCTTTATGAAGACGCCTAAGGCACAAGAAAAGCACTTACTAAGTAGAAATAAGATTCACACAACTAGACGCATAAGGGACTGACTATTTTTCCTTCTAGTAACATTCATACAACTTGATATCCATCTTCAAGCGAAAATATTTGAACCCTTCGACTTCATCAGTCTGAAATGTCGCGATTCCTCTAGCCATGAAGAAATCGCCCGTGCCTCCGACGACGGAGAGATCCCTAGTCTTCTCCATCATCATGTCTGCCCCCATAATGTTTATCGTGCCCTTGTACTCGGTCGAGTTGAACACCAATGTGTATGCGAACCAGGCATTGTAAGTAGTCTTCATATCGTAGAAGTAGAAACCCTGGGCCCGCGCCACCGGGGTTGAGTGTAGGTGCTGGTCTTTTGTGATTGGGTCGTCGAACACGACCAACATGCCAAGCACGAATTTGCCTAACCCGGTCCCGTTGGTCGCCCGCGCAGATGTCGCGTTGGCCGTATCATTGCCTCCAAAGAGGATGTCATGGTAGTAGAGTACAACTCTCTTGCAGGGTTCATTCTCTTTGAATGTTCTTGTCGCAAAAACAGGTGAAAATTTAACGAGGACAAGGAAGACGATGGAGTATTTCACTACGGATATCCTCATATTGCTTTTGCTTAATGTCTTGGTGATGGTAAGCATTAGCACCTCAGATCAACTTATATAGGAGTCAATGAGCCAACTTGTTCATTGTCTCTAGTTCATAGATATTCCCAGTAAGAACAAAACCGTACGCCAGCTCGTATATAATCCACGAATGCGCGTAGTGCTTGATGCCAAGTTAGTAACTTTCAGTGCTTATTTCAGGTGGTAGGTTAGGGATTAAGACAGGGTGGCAATTTAATTCCCCGCTTTTTGCTGACTTTTTCCTTCCCATTCAATTTGGTTAATTGAGGTGTATTTATGTTTATAGTTCTTTCGAAAGAGTAGCAAAGCAATGTGAGATTATAGAGATCAATACGCCTCTAATAAGATTAGAACATGTTTGCAATTAATATTGTGTACTCGAGTTAGCTTCAAATCAAAGGATTTTAAAAGATTACAATTAGGGTCGTTTTCCACTAGAATTTACGAGTATGACTGCATCATGTTTTTAGTTTCCTAACTAAACGATATCATCAAGAATAAGCGCATGGATTGATTAGAGCGACCAGCTTGGTAATTTAGTATTATGTGCTTCTTTATAAGGGAAAAAGGTCGCAAGGTTTAGAAGTTTCGTTCCCAAGTCTTAAATTATCATGTGAAACGATATCTTCATATAAAATCAATGTGAGATGGCTTTACAATATAAAATATTTGTGACATTAGCGCTACCTCTATAAAAGTTTGAACTATGATATAAATTTAATAGCGTGTTTGTTTTTTTTTTTTTTTTTTTGTAGAAAAATGGTGTGTTTGTTTGGATTTAAATAAAAGCAAAAAAGCACACAAATGTTCAAGTTTTGTGAAAGTTTGAGGAGTTACAGACCTAAAAAATAAAAAATAAAATAAAATAAAAGTTAAAGTGCGTGAGCCGCAAGATTTCAATTAAGAAAAAAAAAGAGAATCAATTCAGACAGAGCCTGATATTTACATATTGCAAGACTCTCGATATGAAGCGGCTGAGATTTATTCTGAAATTGAAGCGTAGGAATATACAATTGATGAAATAAATAAAGGGGATCGAAAAAACAAAAATACGAATACTTCATTTATATAAACATGATAATGACTGCCTTGAGTGATTATTTGGAAGAGGATCGGCCGGGCCACTTAAGATTTGAGTTATGGAAAGATTCCCTTTCGGACTCTTGCAGTTTGGTAGTTGCCTTTAGGGAATCTTATCATCCAAGGATAAGTTAAAAGAATCCTCCAATCTATAATTGTCATTTGTACGTATGTTGAGTATAATACAAATGCTGAATGTCAATGCTATTTGAAGAAATATAAATTGTATTTGGTAAAAAGTGTTTGCAAATAGACTTTAAGTTCAAGTTGTATTCATTTAAAAAAAATAAATTCTGCAATAGGCTTTGGATATATAATTTTATATTTTTTAATTTTTTTTTATTTAAAAAGACCAAAACTCTTCATCAGTCCACAGAAGAGCTATGGCCATTGCAAGCCAAATTTGGTGCCGTTGGCCATCGGTTGAGGTTGCATGAGGTCGAGCAACCCTCGGCGCCTAGGTCTCGCAACCTTAGGTGACAGTTGTTTGGTTGCACGCCGCCTAGGTCGCACAACTCAGGACGCTCCCCAGAGGTTGCCCAAGTTCGAGCGACCTCAACCAATGGCTATTGGGCTTTTGCTAATATTTGGCCCAAGGCCCTTCTGGAAAACTTACCGAACTCCCCAATATTTTCCTAAAGAGCTTTAGGGGCTGAAAGCCCTTAGGGAAAGCTATATCAAACGTGTGCTAAATCCCTTAGCATCAAATATTAGAACAGACCATTAATGAAAAGTGAAAAATGATGTCTTTTTCTTGAAGAAAGTACAAAAGAAAAGTTGTAAATCTATTGTGCCAATTCAATCTTAAAACATTTTAATTGAACTAATTGAACGACGCTGCGTTGATATTTTTTTTTTTATGATTGGAGACCCCTGAATACTAGGGATGATGAGAGTTGATCAACACAAAAATACCAAGTGAATAAGTTACTGCAAAGTATCACCGATTTAAGCTCATTCAAATGTTGAATGACATATCCATGAAAATAGAACAAAGTAGGACATCGACTAACAGCTTTTCTACCATCTTCCAATTTTATTTTATTTTGTCATACTCCTATCTTCCAATTTGGCATAATACTTAACAATCACAGGAATCAAACTCCACCCATTGTAGCCTATGAAGCACGAACACGCTATTGGAGTTTCCGGGTCGTGTTCGACACGTGTCAACGTGTCTGAGACATGTTCAACTTTTCTTGACACGTTCCAACAGGCGTGTCCGAGAGAGGATCGTTGAAGAAGACGATGGAGGGTGGAGGCGAGGGTGAGGGAGCGGAGGTGAGGCCATGACGGTGAGAGAGGGCCAAAGGAAGAGCAAAGACCGAGGCGAGAGGGTCGCGATTGCGATGTTGTGATGGAGGGCCAGCGGCGAGGCTACGACTGCGAAGAAGAAAAGGCTGAAGGCGAGGTGGTGAGCGATTGCAATGAGGAGACCGAATGAGAGCAAAAAGGATCATGCGAGAGCAAAAAGGATCATGCGAGGAGGAGAAGGAGGTCGCGGTTAACAAGTGATGGGGGGCCCAAGGCGTGGGTGAGGGGGGAGGGGGAAGAGAGAAATGATGGAAATGACAGGTGATGGAGGGGGACAAATGAGGGAAAGAAATCAAGGGGGTGGTGTGGGGGTGGGAGAGAGAATAGGGGGAAATGACAGGTGATTGGGGGAAGAAAGGAGGAAAAGAAACTAAGAGAGGGGTTTGAGGTGGGTGGAGGAGAGAGAAATGAAGGAGTGAAATAATTTTTGGGAGGCGAGGATTGGGAAAAAGATGAGGGAGGAAAATAATTTTTGAATGGCGAGGTTATTTTTGTTAGAAAAATTAATAAATAGGCTAAAAATAGTTTCAAAAAATAAATATATTGAATATTAAATAATGATAAATTTTGATCATTATAGAATATCATAGATTTTTTTAAATAAGTTGATTATAATATTTTGTTAGTCATTAGTTTCATCTATAATTTTTTTAAAGTTAGAATATGTTCCTAAATATGGGTACATATTAACTATGAATATGTCTTTCAAATTTCCTATGAATAGATTTATTAATATTATTAGTGTAAATTCATTGTAAGCTTTTTTTATTATTTATTTGTGAATTTGGATCAAATTAATTAAAAATAAAAATATTCATTTAATATATAACGTGTCCTAACATATCATAATTTTCTATTTTTGAGAAATGATAGGTCGGCGTGTCGTGTCGTGTCGTGTCGTGTCGCATGTCAATGCTACTTAGATTGCAGCAAGATCAACAAGGCTTAGCGCACTTGCAAAATTGTTCAATGTCCTAGAGACAAGTGCTTAAATAAAATGAAAATTGTTGTAACAGCGAAAACAACATATGAATAAGGGTGCGTTTAGTAAATATTCTGTTTTTGGGAATAATTTATATTTAAAAATGATTATTTTTTATTTTGTTCTCTCGAACGAGTTTCGAGCATTTGAAGACATTTGATAATTACCCAAAATTTCTATTTACATAGTAGAAATACGTTTGGTACGACCATTGAATTTTTTTATGACTTAGAATTTCTTTTAATTTATTAATACTTTTATTATATTTTTCTCTTCTTTTTTTTTTTTTTTTCCTCACCCGAGGAAACTAGCGAGGCTCAGCCTCGAGGTGATTGGGCGAGTTCATGAGGCTTGCACTTCTGCTATCAACCGATCACGATCTTCTCTCGTTCTACGCAATTCATCTACTAAAGGCCGAAAGATATAGAAAATTTGAAGGCACTCCCCAAAAAGCCATAGAATAGTAATAAAATATACTCAAAATGTGTCCGGACTTATAAAAATTATTTGAGAAAAAGGGTCGAAAATTCATTAACGGTCTTCACTAGAAGCAATAAAAGGAGCACATACTTTACCAGATTCTATGGTATGAAACAATACATTCTTGGAAAAATAAATAAAAAGAAGCCGGTCTATTATTACATAGTCCCAACAAAATGCACATGCATATTAGTGCTCTTTTTCAAGCTGGAGATGCATGCATCCAAATAGTATAATTGCATGAATTCATTGAACTGCTGGTTTGTTAAGCATCGCGTCAGGAATCAATTCGAATAAATTTATCCACATGCACGAACTGCATTAACTATAATCAATGCATTGATACCACGCCACCCAAGTAGTGACATTCAGGCCACTGTTCCTAAAAAGTAACAAAATGACAACACAAGGTTTGTCCAAGGGACTTCTACCGCAGCACCCTGCTTCTCAAAACACAAACAAAAATAGAAGTGAAGTCAAATTAACATGCATCAGAAACTGGAACAACAAAAATCGAGCACCTATCGTTGTTGAGCATGAAACAATCACTTCAACTTGGTCGGACACAAAAGATCATAATCCCTCACCTTCTTTCACCATCACGGGGTGTCTCTTTCTTTATACGAGGGAAGCATAAAAGTGAAGCGTAACAATTTTTCACCCACATGTCTCATGGTCACACGCAAATATGTAAAAATTAAAATAAGGTAATTTACAATTGTGCACCTACTTTCAACTATCTATGACCTTGAAATAAAATTTTGCTGGTGACCCACAGTACAACTTAATAAATAAATAAAAATCGTTGAGAGACGAAATGATCCTATGGCTTGTTATTTTGGGCTTTCCAGCAGGCCCGACAAGCCCCCACGGGAGGCCCACATAATACAAAATCAGCCCATTTAGACCGGTTTCGTCTTCCTTTCTTCATATTTTCTGGTCCGGCAATTACCAATAAATTAGGACTTTGACAATGCTTTTGTCAACTTTAACGACGGAAGCATTGACATTCCCTCGGAGTGGTTGGAAATTGAGCACAAAACGTTGGATCCCGTAGCCGCGATATCTTGATTGTCTCGCCTTATATTCCTTTGACTCCTCTTATAGGCCTGTCGAGCCGGCTAATTTTGCGGAAATAGGTAAATAAATATATATTTTTTAAAATTTTGATTGGATTGGGTCGGATCATATCCCTTTCCAAGAGTAGAAAGAGTGTGAACGGCTTTCCCTTCCCATTTTTCATCTCCGTACGAAATGGTGAAGCTAATTTGCCTGAAATATAAGAATAGAAAATGATTTCTTCTCATGCCACGCCTGGTAAAAACAGATGCTAATAAAAGAGGATGCTTTTGTGGAATGAAATCTTCCATCCGTGTCATTTTTAAATCAGAGTCAATCTTTTAAGTTTAATAGATTGACAAACATAGCATTTTACTTAAATATAGATAGGGTTATTCTAATTTTTTCAAAGAAAACTGTATATCTTTTATTTAGTTAGTTTTAAGTTAAAGGCATTGGATCCCAAAATTGGAGAAATTTCTCAAACATTCAAAGACAACATATTTTTATTGAAGCCAAAATAAAAACATATGTCATCCAAAAATTGATGTTACAGTGAAAATGGAGAACATTTTCTCCGTCAAGGAGAGTCTTCACGACTGACATTCAGGGAAAAAAAAACACTCCATAGTTTGATTGGAAAAAAGGGCACATTGATAAGAATAGAAAATAATTTCTTTTCATGCCACACCTCGGTAAAAATTAGATGCTAGGAAAAGAGGATGCTTTTGTGAAATGAAATCTTCCGTCCATGTCATTGTTAAATCTGAGTTGATCTTTTAAGTGTAATAGATTGATAGACATAGCATTTTACTCAAATATAGATAGTGTTATTCTAATTTTTTCAAAAAAAAACTATATATGTTTTATTTATCTAGTTTAAGTTGAAACGCATTGGATCCCAAAATTGGAGAAATTTCTCAAACATTCAAATACGACATATTTTGATTGAAGCCAAAATAAAAATGTATGTCATCCAAAAATTGATGTTACGGTGAAAATGGAGAACATTTTCTCTGTCGAGGAGAATCTTCACGACTGACATTCAGGGGAAAAAAAAACACTCGACAGTTTGATTGGAAAAAAGGGTTGATTGATAATTATAGAAAATAATTTCTTTTCATGCCACAACTCGGTAAAAATTAGATGCTAAGAAAAGAGGATGCTTTTGCGAAATGAAATATCTGGATCGATATTTTAAGTATAATAGATTGGACATAGCGTTTTACTCAAATATAGATAATGTTATTCTAAATTTTTCGAAAAAAATGCATATGTTTTATTTATCTAGTTTTAAGTCGAAACGCATTGGATCCCAAAATTGGAAAAATTTCTCAAACATTCAAAAACGACATATTTTGATTGAAGCCAAAATAAAAATATATGTCACCCAAAAATTGATGTTACGGTGAAAATGGAGAACATCTTCTCCATCGAGGAGAATCTTCACGACTGACATTCAGGTAAAAAAAACACTCGACAGTTTGATCGGAAAAAAAGGGCAGACTGACGTGCATTTAAAGCAGCATTTTCAAGGTTCGACTCCGATGTGTGTACGGAGCGGGTTCCCACACGCCACGGAAATAAACATGCTGCAAAGTAAGCCTATGAAATATGGCCAGTGCCTGCCCCTCTAGGTTCTACGGAAATTGTCAGGAAAATATGAATTTACCCTTGACTTGAGGTAAACAAGGAGGAATTCAATTTACTATACATTTTAATTGTTGTGAATTGGATTAACTAAAATCGCTTCCACGCACCTCCATTCACTAAACCACTCTCCATAGTTCGATTTTGACTCTATTGGAACCAAACTTATGGACTCACTAATATTTAGCTCAACAGCTCGCAAGGCACAATCAAGCTTCCATAATGTCTTTCAAAAACAGTAGAATAGTTAGGGAAATATAGACCAAAAGAAAAAAAATATCCTTACAATCACGTAACATACTCACATGGAACATTCGAGCTTAACCAGCTCGAGCCCAAACTCGAGTTTGAGTTCTTATTATAACTCGAATGCGAAGTGAGTTGAGTCGAGATCATTCGAGTATCTTAATTTTCTATTTTTGATTCGAGCCTAGATGAGCCCATTGGACTGTAAGAAAGCACTGGTCCTCTCTTTATCGCTGGCCGAAGCAATAATAAGCCGGCGAAACCTGCGTTTGGCGGGTAGCACCGTACCGTAGAAATACGCAGAGGATGGCTTCTTCTCACGGGCCGATCTGATCCGACCGGACCGGCTTTTTACTTTCCTCTTTCTCTGATCAGTATCATTCGCACACGCAGACGCTGGTTGTCTGGGAACCTGTCGAGCAGAGCTGTCACTAAAACGTCATAATCCGCTCGAGAGCCAGGCTCAGAGCGAAGAAGAACCACTGTGGCAAAACAGGGGAAAAACACACAGAAGAGAGAGAGAGAGAGAGAGAGAGAGAGAGGAGGGAGGCGTTGGAGTAAACTTCTGCCGCAACAGTGATCAGTCTCTCGCGCTCCAGGAGCCCCAGATCCCCGAAAAAGAGGGGCAAAGGAAAAGAAGGATTTCTTTTTTAAAACCCAAGAAAAGAAAAATGGGTTGAGTAGACAGAGGGAGAGAGAGAGAGAGAGAGAGGGAGGGAGCGAGAAACATGAAAAGGGTGGGGAAAAGTGGGGGAGAGGCAGCAGAAAAGGAGGAAAATTTGGGACAAAAGTTAAGGAGGGGCGTAATTCTAAGCAAAAGATGTGGTGGCCCCAGCACTCCAGTGAGGCTCGAGTTCTTTGCGCGTGGAGCTATCATTGCCTCCTCCGGCTCTAACCCTTCTCCCTCCTCCCCTTCATCTTCTCCTCGTGTTTCTGCCAGGAAGCTAGCCGCTGCTCTCTGGGAATTCTCTCACTACCTGGCCTCTTCCAGAATGCACCACCACAATGGCAATCTCGGTAATATTCCCCTCGGGCTGCGCCGCCTCCGGAGGGACAAGGATGGCGGCGGCGGCGGTGGCGGCGGCGGTGGGGGTGGCGGGTTTGAGCTCTCTCACTTTCTGGCCGATCCTTCGCCGAGTTCTCCTGAGCAGGTGCATGTTTTGTTTCTTGATTGGATTATGTGATCTGGCTTTGTGATGGTCGGTCGAGGACTTGTTTCTTGTCCGTGCTGGTATATCTGTTCGAGGGCTATCTGTTGTGTTTCGCGTTTCAGATGTTTGTGTTTTGCTCCGTGTGTGATCATGACCAATCTTGTATGGTGTCTCCGCTGAGGTTCTGTGTGGTTGGGACGTTTTTTATGTCTGTTTCTAGAGAAACGCTCATCAGGGTATTTCGGTCTGCATCTCTTTATGATCCTAAGATGGCATCATTATGGCCTCAAGCAGCTTCAGGGTTCCGTTGTCAGTGTTTGGCTGGTCCAGTCAGGAGACGGCACTCTAGTGTGTCGAATAGGCAAATTTGACGGAAAGAACAGTGTCTTCTCTGACATGTCCTTGTTAACTCTTGTCAAGGTTGCCCTCCCTTCTGGTCTGTACATATGAATTAGTGCAGCCGAGGTCTAATTCAGCTAAATGCACTTCAGAAGCTTTTGTTGGGTATCGATATAACTGCTTCTTTACCCTGGTTTCTACGACATCTAAAAGCACTTACGCTGTTGTTGTATGAATTTGAATCGCTAGATCCTTCATTTGCTCATCTTGATCATGTGCTCAGTGCAGCAATTTTCATGATGGATGCTTTCTGTTGATTTTACTGCTCATTACTTTAGTATGTGACATAGCGTTAAGCTGACGAGGTATGCTTGCAAATTTACTGACTAAGTTGGGTTATGCCATCTAACAGCCAGAGAGTACAAGCAGTTTGAGGAGGCATGTCGCAGCATCCCTCATGCAACATCATCGATCGATTGAAAGAAATAATCGTGCCATACAGCCTGTTTCCCCAGCAAGTTATGGTAGTTCGATGGAGGTAATTCTATTTTTGAGTTTAGTTCTGGCTCTCAAGTACTGGGAATCGTATTCTGATGCATTAGGGCTGAGTAGCGACTATGCCTAGAACCTCTGCCTGTTTTCTTTCATCTTATCGTGTTGAGGTAGAAAGGGCCAGGAATCGTTTGTAAAATGTTGGCAATATTATTGCCGACCTTTTATGTTTGTTCCTTTTTGATAAATAAACTGGTTATCCTTTTTGTGTTCATTAGTGTGCTAAATATCTTTTGTCACCGACGGGAGCATTGACTACACCGCTTGAACAATTTATATTTTTCCCCTCTTGGACAGACTGAACATGGTTTTTTAAGGCACTGTTGTCCAGACCATTCTTAATTGAAACTCTGGGTTCTGTGATTCAAATTGCACAAATTTACTGGAGCCTTATTTACAATTCCTTCGATGAGCTTATTTGCATAGAGCTTCTCAGTTTGTCGCTACCATGGGTCTGTTGCCGCGATAAGGCTTTTTGAGTATTAATGATACCATATACGTGATGTTCATGCGGGCATAATGACTCAAGGTACCATGCCGTTGCAGGTAGCTCCATATAACCCAGCAATCACTCCTTCGAGTTCTTTAGACTTCAAAAGAAGAGTTAATGATCCACATTACAGCCTCAAAACATCAACAGAACTTCTGAAAGTATTAAACCGTATTTGGAGCTTGGAAGAGCAGCATGCATCCAATATATCACTGATAAAAGCGTTGAAGATGGAGCTTGATCATTCCCGAGTCCGGATTAAGGAGTTGCTTCGGGACCAACAAGCTGATCGACACGAGATAGATGCTTTGATGAAGCAAATTTCGGAAGATAAACTAGTTCGGAAGAGTAAGGAACAGGATCGAATTCATGCTGCTGTTCAGTCAGCAAGAGATGAGCTAGAAGACGAGAGGAAGCTAAGAAAGCGTTCAGAGAGCCTACACCGTAAGCTAGCTCGAGAACTTTCTGATGCAAAATCTTCTCTATCTCATGCCTTGAGAGAGCTGGAAAAGGACAGAAAATCAAGGAAATTGTTGGAAGATCTCTGTGATGAATTCGCTGTTGGTATAAGAGACTATGAACATGAGGTTCATTCATTGAAACAAAGGTATGACAAGGATTGGGCTGGAGGATCTGAACGGGACCGTTTGATTCTCCATATATCTGAATCATGGCTTGATGAGAGGATGCAGATGAAGTTAGAAGAAGCCCAAAGTGGTTCAGCAGAAAAGAGCTCGATTGTGGACAAATTGAGCCTTGAAATTGAGACATTCCTTCAAGCTAAGAGGAAGGACGCCCTTAAGAGCATTGACAGCACATTACCAAGGGAACGGCGAAATTCACTTGAATCTGTTCCTCTGAATGAGGTTGTAAGCGCACCTCAAGATCTGGGTGATGAAGATGATTCTGATGGAAGTGATTCTAATTGTTTTGAGCTGAATCGACAAACCCATGGTGAGTTTAAGGCATATATGGATGAAGCCTCAGAAGATCCTGCTGATGACAAAGTCGAAATAGAGCTAACCAAGAAAAAACGAGCACCTCGTGGGAGGAGGAAAGCTCAGAATTCATCCAGTGTTCAGGCTAAGTCTGAAAAAGCTGGTACCACAAGGGATAAAAGGGCTGATGGAAACCCAGCCGAGGTTACCGTTACCCACAAATTGGACAACCATGAAGCTACGGATGAGTTTAGCCACGAAAGAAAGAACAAATCTGAAGTCCGCAGTTTAACGGCAAATTCCATGCTGGATGACTTCATAAAGAATCAATTAAAGTTGTCAAGTGGAGGTTCTGTCCATCCTGATGTCGACTTTGGGGAGGCTTCATGCAGTAACTCTGCATGGAGGACTCAGGCGAGTCCAGTACGACCATGGATGGTGAAACAGTCATCTAACGATCCAGATGTATCGGAGTCATCATCGAAACTGCCGCCTGTCATAAAGGAGAATACTTTGAAAGCGAAGCTTATGGAAGCAAGGTCAAAGGGGCAGCGCTCACGGTTAAGAGCTGCCAGAGGTTTCTCATAGGTGTAAAGCAGTTTGTATGAGGAGGAACCCGCGAATAGAGGCTGTGGCTGTCAGTCAATGTCCCAGATTCCTAGCCTGTGAATATCACTCTCAATACTCTCGACTGTGATTATGGTTCTCCGTGTTTTTTTCTGATGATGCGTTCTATTTTTTGTTTAAGAGAATGAATCGCCCTTGTAATACCAATATGGAGCAATACAGAAATGAGTATTTAAGAAATGGAATCTAGAGAAATTCAGAGTCTGTATTGGTCACGTTATGGTCCATTGAGGTTCCTTTCATGGTGCACTTCTGGTTGGAATCGTCCATGATGCGGTAGAATACGAGAGAAATCACGTACTTTCTGAATGGTTTCGGTGCATATTCTTAATTGCGCTTCTTTGTTGCCCTTTTCCGCCTTACACTTTGTGTTAAGGCATACGTAAGCTCTTGTGGTGAACAGAAGTGTTTTAGCATTTTTATCGGTACTCTTGTCACTGCCTCAGGCAGTTCCTGTTTGATCATGGAAATAAAAGGTCTATTAGAAACCTCTATGTTGTTGGCGTGGTCAGGTTCCATGACCTGTGAATCTGGCAATTTCTTTTGATTCATAACCAAGTGCTTGATGGAAACAAAGATCCCTCTTGCCTGAGAAAGCAAAAGCCTAATGAGATTCACTTGAACCGTAGTTCACTCTTTTGCTGTGCCAAACTAAATAAGCTTCTGCTGCAAAATGAGTAGCGCGATACTCACGTAGATGGATGAAGTACCGATGGCATTGATAGAATCTTGCATATTGTAATTTTTAAGTTCTTAATTGTTACGAGACGTGAATTTAGCGATCGACCCGCTATGAGGAGTCAAGACTTCTTCATCTAACACCAGACCTTCAGTATAGAATGTGGCCGCTTAGCGGACAGAAATACCTAAGTCGAGTTCCGGTAAAAAATGGCAGGAGGGGGCAACTCAATGCGTACAGAAGCCTGGATGAGACCCTTGGAAACTGAATTAGTCTTTCTCACTTCATCAAGGCAGAATGAGCTGCATGGAGGCTTCATCACAGCTTCCTGAGATCTGGTGAGGACAGAGAGAAGGTGTGAGAAACTTCTCCTTTCTTCGGATTCCCTTTAATGATGCTCAGTGTCTGCTCATCCAGATCGACCAGAGCCGTGCATAGCGTGTACAGCGTTGGACCTTGAGACAGTTACAGTTAGAACAGCGGACAAAATGAAGAAGAACAAGAAAGAATTATCTCATTACTTATCTGTTTTACCTGACATGTAGATGGGATATTTGGCATCATCTGTATCTCCAAGGAGTGAGAGGAAGTCCTGTTTAGATTTCTTTGGTAACACAGCCGCTCTCTTTTGCCTGCTTATTGAGTTCTCATCTTCTACCTAAATGGCAAATTAGCAAATTCCAATGTGCATGAAAATAAAAACTACTTGGTGATTCAGAATTTCTGTCGCTACGCTCCAGCCTAGGGGTGTGCAAAATACCCGGGAACCGCCCGGACCGCCCGGAACCGGACCGGAACCGCCCGGAACCGGTGGTTCTTGAGGGAACTGGTCCGGTTCCCGGTTCCATGGGCGGATCCGCCCGCCCGCCCACCCGGACCGGACTGGAACCTTTTTAATATTAAAAAAAAATTACTAAAAGAAACCCTAGATCTCATCTCACTCCCTTCGTCTTCGGCTCCTAATTCTATCACCATTTCACTACGTTTACTTCTCCCGCCGTCCGCATCTCCACGTACTTAAATTTGGTTTTTCTTTCTTTGGCTTGCTTTGATGTCACGTAGTCATTCTATGTTGAAAACCAAAATTGTTTCACATCAAGATCGGTTCCATGGATCCACCCGAGAACCGGACCGGACCGGCTGTCCGATTCCCGGGTGGATCCATGCAACAAACGGGTGAATCCCGATTCCAATTTTTCGGAACCGGTCCTTAGCGGGCGGTTCCCGGTTCTAAGTCAGGAACCGCCCGCCCGGACCATGCACACCCCTACAGTCCAGCCTATTGAGTTTCATTTTAGTTTTATTTTATTGATTTAATCATTTCTGGCCAGTAATTCTTTCGAATTGTTCATGTCTGCAATGGAGTGGGTGAGGCTTCAGGCATGATATCATCTTCTAGCTAGTTTGGGTTGCAGGTAAAATACCTGCTTAACTTGAAGATGCAGATACATGTTGGCATGGAAGAACGGCGTATCATCCACTTCATTAACTGAAACCCGGGTCCTTGATGCGGTCTCTAGGTTGCAAATTCTTCGTGCCTTCAGATCGATTAGATTGTAACTGTGTCCTACTGATGCCTCTGCAGAGCGGATTTTCTTGATAGAAGAAGTAGAAGATCGGCAATTAATACTCTCCATTATCGCAGATGAGAGATTCAAAATGCAAATAAGGTCTTACACTGGTCGCATCGGTCATGCTCGTTGCCTCTAGTAGATCTCTGGAGATGAAGTTCCTTCCAATGCCACTTGCTACAATCTCTTCTTTAGAGGGAGGTACCGCATTGAGTGTAAATCCCTGAACATCTCATTTTGGGTATAAGTTAATTCTTCAGGAATTTCACAAAGGTCAATACCCAAGAACTCAAGATTATAGGAGATTTATCTAATGGTTGGCTGAATCGTTTTTTCCTCAAGGGGTTCTATAGCGCTATTGTCCCTAACTTCTCCAAAATCGAAGTATGATGTTTGATAATCTACTGCATCGGGTGCGAACTACTCAGCTGGTATTACTGATTCAGCATGCGCTTGAGCTTTCTTACCATTCCGTTGTTGTTGAATCCGAATGCGCAGCTCGGGAGCTCTCCTGCATACGTGTACGAAATGAAGCACAATCCGTTCGACAGAGTACCCTTGATTAAGTAGCTGCATAATACCACAACAGAAGCAGCAGTCGCTCATCCGCCATCCCCTTTCATTTACGAAAACACGCGAAAATAAATTCGGCCAAAACATTCAAGTTGAACTTCATGAATCTCGACACACAGTAAAATTCAAACCATACGTGTGGCCAACTAGAGCGACATTGGCATCCTCGTTGTGTGCGGCGACGGCCATCGACTCGCCGACGACCAATACGTCGGAACACTCAATGGCTTTCTCGGGCAAGTCTGATTTTGTTTCCTTATCCGGGATGAAGGGTAGGATTTCCTTCCTGAAGTTTATCAACACAATCTGCACACGAACAGTTCAAGCTACGTGATATATCAGCAGCCAGCATAAAACCAACGAGATAACATCACACAAAATTCTTTTTCGTCCTCTGTTTCTTGGTAGCGGCAAAGGAGCACGAGGATTACGTCAAGAACCGGCACGTCAGCCCCTTCGGCCTTCCCGACGAGCTCGTCCCAGTAGCGAGGGAACTTGGTCTGATTATGTTCGCAGAGAGCTTCGAGGACAGGCCGTGATTCCGGAGCTCTTGCCCACGGCAGGAGCTGGTTTCGAAGGATGAGGTCCCTAGACAACCTGCTCTGTATCAAGCGCGAGAACCTCCGGCCAATCAAGAAGCCCATTTGATGAGGAGTCTCGCATGGCCCAACTTCGAACATCTCCAGCGCGTGCTCTTCCATCAGATGTGCGTGTGAACTTGCTCGTTCTTCCTCAGCTCCAATGACAGAAACGCCTTATCCTCGTGATCACAGTTTGGTGTTAGGTCTGTCATAGATGAAGACAAGACCCATCTTGCATCCTATTGGCTTTGAAAGTTTTAGGGCAGAGAGCTATGAACCAGGAGGCGAGAGTCTTGTGAGTAGAAAAAC
This sequence comes from Eucalyptus guilfoylei, assembly GCA_016097605.1. Taxonomy (NCBI): domain Eukaryota; kingdom Viridiplantae; phylum Streptophyta; class Magnoliopsida; order Myrtales; family Myrtaceae; genus Eucalyptus; species Eucalyptus guilfoylei. The sequence goes on from CM027863.1 coordinate 28,391,313, forward strand.
AAAAACTTGGAGGCAAGGGGGAATCGAAGTTGGACTGGGTCTAGGATCTTGGGGAGAGCGCCTAACGTTCGAGCCCAAAACGTGCAAGTTCTTCTTAAAAATTGATTGGGGCCTTTGGCTGATCCAAGAAGGGCCTTCCATCTTGATTCCCAAATAAACAAAAGAAATCGAGCTTGGCCCGACCCGTTCCAATGGGGTTATTTCATCACGCAAGCCCACCGATAGTATGTCCCGGTGTCTCGAGCCCATCGATCGAATGTTACTAAGTAATTCAAATGAGATTCGGTAACACAAACTTAGTTGGTACCCTAGTCCGACAAAAGTCGGTAAGTCGCTCCAATTTAGGTTAGTAACTCTATATAAGACTTGAGCTACATTCGTTTCGTGGAAAATGTGATATTTTACAAAATGTTTTACAGGAAAATGAAAATATTTTCTAGTGTTTGACTAAGATCTGAAAAATGAACTAACACTAGGAAATGAATTGGAAAATATATTTCGCCGTTTGGCATCTAATTTGATTTTTTTAGGAAAATATATCAAAAAATCAAATATTAATTATTTTTATTCTTAAAATATTTTTCTTTTCTTTTTCCTTTTCTTCTTCCCTAATCGATCATCGGCCACAAACAAGCTCGAGCCTTCCCACAAACTAGTTAGGCTCAAGCTCACCTGAGGTTGCCAGAGGTTGAACAACCTTGGGCGAGCTCGAGCCTCACTAGATCTCCGAGTTCACCCGTGGTTGGCAAAAGAAAGTGCTTGATGTTGAAGTGAAAGAAAGAGTTTGCTTTCTGAAAAGCATAAAACATTTTTTCCACTTTTGAAAATGTTTTTTTTCATTTATAGAAAATATTTTCCTTAACTAGTTTATTTTCCACAAACCGAAAGTCAAAAAATCCAAAAAACATTTTTTTGGTAATTATTTTCTATAAAAAGAACGGAAATCCGAATCATTAGTAAGTTATACAAAATAAAACTCTGTAAGTTAGCATGAAATTGTTTATTTGAGAATGACAACAACGAAAAAATTACAATTAAGTAAGATTATCGGTAAGTTACTGACAAGTTACGTAAAAGAATAAGTTGACCGATCTTCATTTTTATCGACAGTTTTATGACACTTACTAACATTTATGAGAATTTACTAGCATGGAAAAGAAACCCACCATTTTGGGCATGGGACAATAGAAATATGAGTTTTGAGGTTACGATTTTGATTACGTTCAAGAATATTTGCAATTTTCGCTAGACGGAGAAGTCTCGCTTAATTCAGTAAATCCCGAATTCGTAAAATTTTCCATTGAGCTCATATTTTCTAGGTTAAACAGTGTTCATCAACAAGTCTGTAATTTTTTTCTTTTCATTTTTTCTCATCAATTTCCATAACATACATCGTATTCGTATAGTATTGTTGAAACACGATAGTTTCAAAACTTTGCTAAAGCAAAGTCAATGCTATGAAAAATAACTGCTATTAGGTTTAAAAATTGCCGGCCAACTAGGAAAGAGTCAATCCATTCATCTAATTAATAAATACAAGGCGGGTACCGTGCATTGCACGAAAATATAATGAAAATGAAGCGCCAAATATTTTAGCATAAATGCAACATTATTTTAACGTATCAGCAATTGTCAATCTATAACAACAATTAGGTGGAAAATTTATAGGCACTGCTCAGAGAATACTTCATTCTAATATATTCAAATACATACGCGAATTGGACGGCGCATCATTCCGTTCGCAACACGAAATCTGCTCAAAGAATATGACATCGGCCTCGCATTTTCTTCGTTTTCTAATTCCCATCCATTGATCATACACAGTTGAAGTGCTTTTAATTGTTGAAAATGCACCTTTTTCTCAGGGACGACATGTCCGGGACAAGGTGAATCTGATCACCCCTTTTGAAGGAACCTTTTTTTGGGCCTGTAGCGGGACGTGGTTCGCCCTTTGTTTTTCCCTCAGTATCGCGCAATAATGCACGCCTATCGCCACCACCAACGGAGGACGGTCGGGGACGAAGCACGTGGAAAATTCCCCGCAGAACATATGAAATGTAATAACGACAAGGGGGCCATGTCAACTGCTGAACAGTGCCTGGTGTTTGCTAAAGACGGTGCAAAGAATCCGCAATGGCGTGAGGACGAGCCATTGGTAAAGTTCTCGCCAATGAGACTTAGCATGAGAGTGGAAAAAGGATGGGAGGCTGAGGGAAGTTTCGGCTCAGAAATTCGACCCCCATTCCTAACATGTTCACGCATTTTCATCCCATGCTCGTTTTGGCCTTTTATCAACTACCCACTAGTCTAATTTGATGGGCGTAGGGTAACCTTTCTCTATGTTCCTCCCATTAAAATATCTTCGACGTTAAATCACACTTTAATTGAACGGCTTAAGCTTTTCCAATATTTAGCGGCAGTCACATAGAATCTTTCATAGTATTGGAGCAAGAGGTTGTGGGTTAAAATTTTTCCATGCCTTTTACTCGCCTCCCTAATTATGTATTTTCACGCTTAGTCTTAAGTCAAATCTCAACTCGTCAATGGGGAATGTTGAAACATTTTAACAACTTAAATTTTTAAAGCATTTGGCAGCAGTCCCACCAAATATTTTACCTTTCACGACATTAAACTTTAATAAATATGTCAAAATTGGATTATCCTGAAAAGCAGTCAATAAGAGTAGTCGAATACATTGTTAAATTTTATTTTAAAATCAATTAATCATATTGTTAAAGTCATATTTCGTTTGCTTTTGGGGCCCATGTTGTGTTGGGTGGAGAAGGATGGTGATGTATTTTCCTTATTGTGTTTAGACAATTGGCGTAGAGGGGTCCTTTGACATGTGAGTTTTTAATCTTTTAACATTGAGTACCACAAATCTCCACAGCATGCGGCTATTTTAAAAAATTGTTTGAATATTTCACTCGAGAAAGCTTAAAATAAATTTTTCTGACTTGGGTTCTTACTATAAATTATCTTCGAGTTGCCCCATGCTTATCTTAAGTATTTCTTTGAAGCAGTCCATTCCGGGCAGTGTGGAAGGAATCTCGTAAGCTTGTCCTGAGCTCTCACATAGTGATCTTTAAAGTGAGAATAACATCACCTCTTTATGCTTAGAAAAGATTAGTCTCACATTGTAGGGCACTTATATTCATATTACTTTTTTATCTAATTGACAAGTTAAGAATTTACCGAATCATTAGATACTTTCGCTCAAAAACTTAAACAGCCAGAGAAGAAAAAGGGCTTGTTGATCTTAGAAGATCTTATCGTGTATTTATATTTCAAAGAAATAATGTTTTGGAAAGAAAATCACCATAAAACTTTTTTTGTGAAGGGATATGTAAATCAATTCACGAGAGTTAATCTAAAACATTATCTAGCAAAAAAGATAAAGAAAGAGATGAACAATCAAGGAAAAACAGACAGCACTGGCATTCAAAAAAATTACAAGGGCGGTTTTATTTACCCTTTATACGAGGATTTTAACTACTTACTCCCTCGCTAATCAAGTAGCCATCAGATCAAATAACGGACAAGGCCGCATGTGAAAAGATTTTTTACCCTAAGGTGCATACTGCTTAGTATAATTTTTTCAGCAATCAATAGCTCAACATTTCATGTTTTTGTCCAGTATAAGAACTTCTCTCCTATATAAGAAATGATCTTATCTACACCTGTAATACTAGATCATATGAATCGTTGAATGAGGTGCAACCCACAGGATTATGTGAACTGGATTCACATGATCCAAGCGTAGGTAGTATCTATTCCTCACCTAGTTGGCGTTCCAATGAAATAATCATTTAAACTAGACAAAGAAAATCACTCCGTACTTTTGTTTGGCACGAGAACGTTCTTTTTTTTTCTTTGGGTCGAATGGTACAAGAACTTCCTTCAACATAGAATTTTATCTCAAGTATGCACTTACATTATTGTCTCTGGAACTCTTTTCAGAGCCATAATGGGTGTCACTGTTCTCAAACTCTCACATTGTTTCCTATAAGAATCCAACCCAAGAATTAAAAGAGCTTCATAACTATTCTCCCATTCTATTTTCATTTCGTTCCATTTGTCGGTGCTTAAAAGCGCCATCTTTTTCTCGAGAGAGACCGCAGCCCCGAAGTCAAAGAGGAAGGAGAAGCAAATTTCGCAACAAGACATAAAAAAAGGGGCTTTGAAGATGTGTATGTCTGCCTTTTGCGACGCTCAAATAAACACATAAATCCAACTCCGTGTTTGCTTGCTTGTTGCAGGCTTACAAAAGAAATTATTGGAAAAGGACCTCTTCACTTTGATTTCGATTTTGATACGTTGTACATGCTAGTAAACCCTTTCTTTAAATAAATAAATAAATAAACCCCTTTTTTAATGGATTGGACTTAAATTTAAGTTAACGAAATTGATTAAAGTTTAGGGATTTGCACGTAAATATAAAATGTGAACAACAAATTCCATTTTCGCACATTTTACAAGCCGTACTTCTAATGTAAAAGAGTAAAAAATTGGCGAACATAAACTCTTGCAAACTGTTCATTTCGTCATTATGCATTACATATACACTCCGAGAGTGGCTTTGTACACTCCTAGCGATGCAATGAGTAAATAAATACCTTATCAATGAAGCCGAAACAACTCGATAAGGCCGTTTGAGTTAATCCATTCGGAAATTGTTTCTTGAATGTGGGAACTTGCCTAATTCCAACTGCGGAAAGCAACCTCAAAATCAGGTGTTACTGTCGACATGGGAATTTTCAAAAGCAACAGATATCTCATTATCATTTGACTTAACCAAGTAAATGTTTAATTATTTGGTTAATGAAATTCCATTTGAGGGCAAGGATGAAAATAAAGCCAAGCAGAAATACAGTGACCCGATACTCATATTTTCTCTCGCAAATCAATTGAAAAACTTCATAATAGCATATGAATATTATTTTACCGAAAAGTGTCAATGAAATATATTTTGAAATATGGATCTATCGATATGTACTAGTAAAAGTTGTGAAAGGTCATCGGTCAATTTTGGGACAAGAAATGTAAATGATGAGAAAATTAAAGGTACTAAGACCGGAAATAGTCGCTACCAATCATAAAAAAGGTACAAGAAATGTAAAGATAAACTAAAAATGAAGACAAACAACTGGGTGTTTTTTTATTAAGTGGCGGTATTTTGTACAATACCTATAATTGAAGTTCTTATAGCTAGTATCAACAATTCACAACTGTTCCAAAGAATTGAAAAACACTCTGCGTGGCTCCTACAATTTAGCAATTCTTATCTACAAACAGTTACTACTAAATTGTCGACCCCTTTATTTGAAGTTTGCATTGATTTCACTTCTTCGTGGTTACCATTGTCAATTGCATTTGGCACCGTTTCCTGACAATTGCATCTATGACGGTTTTATTCAAAATCGTTGGCTCCAAGACTTGAGAGTTATATCATTCCCACCTTCTTGACGGTTATCTCGATCATGGCCCTTTTATAGGTAGAGTCGATCATTCATTGTCGGCACGTTGCTTCAAAACTTTGACATTTTCGTTAATATTCTCTTTTAGCTAAAACTAAATTTTCTTATCGACTAACTAGATTTGTCGATTAGGAACTCTCTAACACTTTGTGATTTTTCGCCTATACTGCTTCTTATTCGATCTTTTTCAATCGAGTTGTTGATTGAAGAATTTATATAAAAAGAAATTACTAATAATGATCAATCATAACAAGCAAAAATAATTAACTATTTGTTTTGCATATTCTCTTTTAGATATTCATCAAATCAATGTGGGAGAGAATTGTCTCCTAGTATTCTCTGCAACTACATATTGCAGAGAATATTACGAATTCCGCTATATGAGGAAGCACAAAAGGAGAGATATTTCTATAAAAATCCTAATGATCAATGCCAAAAGTATAGCCTTGGTGAATATTGCTCCATCTTCTAATATAGAACTGCCTACTTTAACACATTCGAGAAATTATACGAAGAGGTATCAAGACCTTTCTACATGTATCAAATCGGTTGACTCTCAAAGGAAAGATCACGCTTCCAAGCGTTTTTGTTGGTATACACCGAAGTTATGGATCATGCTTCCAAAGTGTCATCGCCTCCACATATGTCGAAGTTCCGTTGGGTCACACCCCGAAAAAACCCCTCATCTTCTTTAACATGCGTCTAAGACTAGTTGAATCACTTGTAAAATCAAATGTCAAACTATAACTCGGCACCAATTTGCTTGTCTTCTTAGAACCAAATATATAGTTGTGTATAGGCATTAGGTTATCCAAGGATAACAAGAAATACAAAACAATATGCATTGAACTTTATTATTTCAGGCGTGGACCTAAAATATCACTTATCAAATGTCATCTAATCAGGTGGCATCACTTAATGTACTTGATTTTCTGAATTTTCTTTGATATGATAAGTCGTGACGTCAACCCAAAAAGTGCCAAAATTTAAGAAGTTTAAATTCATATCATGAAGTAACTTCGGTCTTCAGCCACATCTTGTCCTAAAATTTTCACAACACCCTCCAATTCATATCCAATAACATTGGCTTTCCCAGTCAAACATTTGCTTTCGATCACATCATTTTTTTGCTTATAATATCACTCGAAAACCTAACTTTCCGCTTAAGGTATTGATAAACTAGAATAAAGAGTTCGCACCACTTTCGGCCAAAAATAACCGTACTACACCTTGCACCTCTCTTACCATATGGTACGAACTTCAAAAGATTATTTTATTCCCCATCAGATTAACACAAATATTGTAACAGTAGTGACAAATTTAGCTTTTCTTCATAAACAATTCTGGTCTCATCCTAGCCACGACCGACTGATTCTTCACTGCATGTTTTGGAGCGACGTGGAGGGTAGATCGGTGCATCGGCCTCTGTGCGTGAGACACGCATGTCCCTGGGAAATTGTTGTCCCAGAAAGAGAGCTGCTGTTGGCGGAGAAACTTTGACCTTAGCTGCTTAAGCCTCGTGGTTGAGTTTGGTCTGTTGTTTTCTGTAGACAAAAAGCAAATAGGTCTGCATCTGTTTTGTGCACAAGCCAGTTGTTTCAAGTGAAGAGAAGAGGCTCAAAACCAAAAATAAAAATTATAGATATATATTTCGAATGTAAGAAACTCGTATGAAGAGGCCCATCAAAACCCAAAAAAAAAAAAAAAACACTGACGAAAAGATTCATGCTGCATAATAAAACCTATGACGTTGTTGGGCTCAAATACTCTGTAAAACCCTACATGCTTCGACAAAATGATGGAAATAGTAATAATAACATTCACTAACGTTGTTAAGAAACCAACATACACGAAAAGGAGACCCCAAATTTCCTTGATGATGACTGGGAGGGGGGGTTAGATACTTGCAGTATATGAGATGATGACTGCCGTAGACTTCAGCTGCTCTACAAAACTGGGAGGGTTACATCAAGGCAGATGTAATCATGTTTTCAGAAGTAATCTCGATTATAAAAGAAGAGTGGGAAAGTAATCCCGATGGAGACCTACCAAGATAATAAGAAGTAACAAGGGCACGCCCAAAACGTCAAATGAGTCGGTTCTTCTTTTCTCGTCTACCTCCTTGAAGTGCATGAATCGCGTTTGAGTGACCGAGTGAAACCCAACTGAGCAAATGGAGAAAAATTCAGTATACAACATCATCATCATCATCATCACTAAAACCATTCATATATTTACTACATAACATCACGATTGACATGCCTTTTCATATAATAATTATCCCAAATGCGGCAAATTCCATAGGCGCTGAAACAAGCAAAATCAATAACCAAATACTCAGCTTATTAGTTGTTAGTATAAAGTTCAGAGAAAATATATCCCGTGTGATCACCCTTCAACTAATTTATTAGGAAGTAGGACCTCTACTATTATTAATTAATCAAAATACTCAGAAACAGACATACTATGCTTTCTAAACATATTAGATCCGTGACACGTGCAGAAGATCCAAGCAAAGAGCAGCAGTTACCTATAAGTTTATGTACCTGTCGCTATTAAACAGCGAGAATTGGAAAAAGATGTCGAAACAAGGTTTCGGGACCCCTGGAATGAGCTTTCAAGAAGAGTTAAAAATGGAAAAAGATAATGTCTCGCCAAAATACAAAGATAGGAAAACATTAAATAGCATTTCCAGACGAATGATGTGATGAAGAAGGAGAGAGGAGGGAGTAGAGGGAGCTCCCTTCAGTCCAAGCACAGAAAGCTTGGGAATCAACAAGACTCCCGCATCATCCATTCATTTACGGAGCTATGTTACTTGCTCTCGCTCGGTATTTGGATGAATGAGTCGGCAGCTAATTAAAACCCAACACGTCCCATGGGTGGACTGAAGAAAGCTCCCTTCCTCTCTTACTCTTACCCATTCGAGACATATCGCTTCAAGAAAAGGACCCTCAAGGAAGGAGGGAAGTCCCCTGAGAAATCTGCTAACCAACCAGAGGAAAGAGTATAGAAAAACTCGGTGAGGTGCAACAGACATGTAAACAAAAGAAAGGAACTGCTTATAAGTAGACAATGGAGCCGCTCTCGCTCTCCCTTTGCAGGACCCTACTATACTGTGACCTTCCTCCACCCAGCCACTCGTGGATTTCATTGAAGGGGCGGTGGCTTTATATAGGTAAAGAGAGGAGGCAAGGAGGGCGAGAGAGATTAGATTTGTTTATTTCGAAATTTAAAGTGAGCTAATGAAGTTATTCGTATTCTTTTTCACCTTTAGCGAAGGGTTGCTATGCACTTTGATCTCGAGCCTTTTCCAATCCCCTTGCCTTCCGGAAGTCTCCCCATATCTCCACCTTTGAATATGCTTCATTTTGGTTTCTTATTTGGGAAAAAACAATCACCGTTTCGCACGTATCTATCAATAAAACAGATGGTAATTAGTCTTTGAGCTAATGCTTCTTTGTTTTGTGGCATTATTCTATGAAATGGGGAGGGAAAACGATGACAAATTACGCCCACCACTTGAGAATATGGACAAGACGCTTTGACTCTAAGCCCCCTCTCGGATTTCTACATATCGCGTTTTGTGTTTGGTAGATTACTTGATGAAAAACTATATTAGTTCGGATATATGGACATACTTTCCTTTTTGTTCCCTGAAACAAATAAAAAATATATAATAAAAGTAGTATTGAAAGAACCATAAATTTATTTTAATTACTTTTAGCAAAAAAACAACCTACAAACCCTGAATCTGTTGGACAATCGCCACCATACCTCAACGGCTGGAAGATTCATCCTTAACAATGCGACCACAACTGTGGCGGTCCCTAGTCCATGGTGACCGCCATGTAATGGTTGTCCCTGTCGTTGTGGTCACTAGAGAGCACCGCAATAAATCTGATCCTAATTGCATGATTATCGAGAGGGGAATACAAAAGAGTTCGCTAGAGTGATGAGTGAAAATAGCGTTGTCATCCAAGAGCAGCGACCGCCTCGCCATGGTCATTGGCGCCTCGTGGCCAAACCAAGCACCACACCCACTTCCTTTGTTCCCCGACCATGCTTCATGCCCTGCAACCTTTTTTCTTCAATTTCATTTTTTTTCTCTACTCTCGCGAGTTATTTGGGTGCGATAATAATTGTATTCCTCCCACAGACCGACCCACTTAATCCAACCCAAAGTATGTCCTGAACCATCGAACATGATGATATATATACTATTCAAGGGATTATCATGACAATCATATACACAATTAGGGTTCACTATTTACCTTCACATCCTCTTTTTGTTCTTTAGTAACAAATCTCCAGTACTATCGCTAAAGGTCTTAGGGTATTCAAATGATACTGTCCTTCTTCCTCTAACTTCTGATTCAATCTATTGCCAGATGATAAGGGCCATATTTTCCTCTAATGGAGTTCCTCCAGCCCAGATGTCACTAATCTATATATGCACCTGTGCCCATCAAGTGTGCCACCTATGTCATGACGTTTTCACCGTACTAACTTAAATTTCATTGCGACTACAAGTTGGTTGCTGAATATATTACTAATGGGACGGTCGAATATCATTTATCTACAAATTGTTATGCATTTCCAAGTTTGATAAGGCAGAATTGTCTCTAAAGCAATGACTGTCCAAACACAATCATTTCCCAAACATCAAGTTTTCATGCCTCGTAGTGGTGTAATGGTAGTAGAAGCCATATCCGATCATAATTACAATCATATTAGTAAATGACAAAAGAAAGCCAATTGAATACATTGCTATTAAGACATCGCTACCTCAGACAATTTGATAAACTAAAAACAGCTCAGACTTGAAGTGAACTCATCATGCGAACTTCAATGCGCAAAATATTTATTCTATCACTCTTGTTCTTTAATCACTACTTGAATAAAGAAGAAGAAAGCAGACAACAAAAGAATCGAATGAATGTGTTGGCCTCTAGTCTCTTTGTGTCATCTTTTGTTTGATGCCGCATGACGAAGCTATTGACTAGCGATGTAAAAGGGCACTAAGGAAAGTGGTCTGACGTGAATAAAAGTGACAAGCGGGCGACAAACTCTCAATAAATAGAGAAATGCCTAATAAATGTCCTCCGTCTGTCTGGTTGGAGGAAATCACTGCTCTAAGGGGAAAAGAACTAATTCCAATCCCATTCATGTTTCATTATCATCTACAGAGCTTCCATTGCACCCCGAGTCCATTATACATGAGGAAACTACTTTTGAATATCAAAAACTTAACGTTATCACACCGAATCTTGATTTACAATGGAATGAGGATGTAATGTAATGGATCATAAGCTTCAAAATGAAACTCATTTGAAGAGGGAAATTTGTTTTTAACTTTTGGAATATTTAAAGAGGAAAATAAACTCGAACCATATCAAAGATTGTTGATTTATCAATACTAGCGAATTCATGGTAACGTGTGATGTCCGAAAGTAATGCCAGAAATTGAAGAAGCTTCAGCTTGAAAGATCCTAATGAACCATAGAACAGTCAGTTTTCAAAGAAATCCTTTGAAGTCTGAATTAACTAGACATGTATAAATCCTACCAAACTCATCTATATCCGTATGCATAAGCAAAACAAGGGCAAACGTGGCCTGGGAGAACAGGTTTCTTTTCACCTATCTCTTTTTCTTTATATTGGCAAAGAAGACATAATTAGAGACAGGAAATAGTTGGGGGAACCAGACAGGGAAGGGTGGGGAAGTAAGTGAATAGCCAATGAGAGGATGATGAGAATAGGGAAAGAAAGGGAAGTGCAACGACAATAATATCACTCACATAAATTATTGATTTGGGAGGAAGATCACATCAGATTCTCGGTCACTACTGAAAGAAAAAACACTGTCTTGTCAATCGAAAAGAGAAGAAGCCTTACGAAATGGTCCTTCTTTCACCCCCACCACACACACCCTCCCCGTTCTCATTACCCTTTCATGTCCTTAGTCCAATCAACACTCCTCCTTTTTACCTCTCTATGTATGTATCCCTCTCTCTTCCCCCTCTCATCTGTCCATCAACCCTTTCTAATCTAAATTCTTCACCTTCCCATCTTTCCTAACTTATTTAAAATAAAAGATTCTCAGCAAGTATCCGATGTCCTAGATAGACTTCAGTAATGGTGATGTCATTAATCTGTTTGAAAGAAATTGAGGATGTTTTTGAGCGACTGAGGTGTCCTGTTGGGTGAGCTTCGCTTTGGAATTTCTTTTTTCTAATTTTAATGCTTAATATTCAACTTTTAAGGAGTCCTCAGCATCTCAACCGATGCTCATATTAACGTTCAAAGCCATAATATTTTTCTATAATCTTTTAAAAACTTAAAGAGACATATTCTACTATTAAGTGGTTTTAAGTCTCTCTCGCCCCAACTTACAATATCAAGCTTTGATCAGGGGTGCAATAACCCAATAACCAAGTTACTATTGAGTTCATATTTGTTGGCAAACTAGACTTTGACTTTAATGTTAGGTAGTCTTGTGTCTCTCTCATTCTAAAAACTAGTTGAAATGATGAAATTTTCTCTAATGCTTATAAATCGATCACCAGCCCATTCCACAATCGATGTGGGATAACATCAACATTTTTTTAATAGAAAGTCATTGAGAAAAGTTATAGTAGAAAATTGGAAAATAGTATATTGTTGTACACTTTAATCTAACACAATCAAGAAATACTTGTATCCGCACAACGTGCACACAAAAGAAAGTGATAATTTATTAATGAGATTAGCCATCCTTAAAAGTAACGAAATATCAAATGGTATCCTTAATATTTAATCATATCTCTACCATTCGCTTCAGACACGTGGAAGTAGTATTGAGTTTAATTGAGTTTGCAGATAATTTTTTTAAATACCGTTGACACTTAGTATAAATGATAATAGATGCAAGAAGCAACGGCACTGGTGTGTGAACAGTCTCACTTGGTATGCAAGTTCGCCCTTGCATACATAGGAGTGAATGTAACCACATCGAATAGATTAGTAGGTTGTTATATTTGCAGCAAGGCTCCAACCATCAACAGTTTCGTGAACTATTGACTAAGTTGGACAGCACTGGAATTTCATTACCATCAAAAGTTGCCTCTAATTCTCGACTAACTCATGCAACATTTTGAGAGATGTGGTCATATTTTTATGTAGAAAGTATCGGTTTTACACTTCTGATCATGCATAAACCCAAGCATCGCTAAAAAACAAGCACAACATGGACATAACCATGTCAATACATGATATGGGCATGACCACACCAACGAGAGAAACTGAGGAAATGTTGAACCAATAGGGAGTGCACATATTATCAGGAGATCACATTGTTAAAGTATCATCAAACATGATAAATAGTATTGAGAATCGATGTCAATAAAGTGATGTTAATAGTAACTAAAATGGAGGATGACAAGGGAGGTGATGTGTGCATCACACTCGATGCTCTCACAGGATTTGCCTAACTCTAATTCCAAGTTAAGTTGTATAATCAAAAGTGATTGTCATGTTACTTAACCGCATGACAGGGGGGCCAGCGGGAGTACGGAAAAAACATGCATGCCAACATCTATCTCTCCACGTTGCTACCAACTTCTTATTCAATTGTAGCTCATTTCTTTCTCCTCTTTTTTCCTATATTTATTTCCCTAAAAAGTTACCACTTTTATATTTTAGTCTCGGCGTTAGAATTACTTTCTCTTATGCTTAGCTAACTATCCATCTTTTCCCTTTAAATTTCATTTCTTTGTACTACTCTTCTTTTACATTGTTCCAATTAAATATCTAGACGTACAACGAATCCAGATAAGGGTTTCAAATATTCTCACGTGGTCATGTATCTTTATAGAAATAAGGCACACCGTGAGCAAAGAATTGTTTACGCCCTAGAGATATTTGTTAGATAAAAGTTATTTTTACTCGAAATTTGCTTTATTGACTATGATTAAAACAACTTACGCTTTTCCTTCTTGATGTAAAACATGTCTTTCTTCAATTCTCCATCGTCCTTCCAAAAGACTCATGCTTTGATGAAGCTGTAGTAAATTTTCCATTAAATCATTAGAGTCAATCTACCTAATCATTTAATCTCGTATATATTTTACAATTACAGCAACTTCTTTCTCTTTTAATTAATCATTATCACAGCCCTGTCAATTACAGCAATTTTTTTATTACAAAGAACTCATAACTAGTATACATGTTATAAATTTATCATTTGTTAGTTTTCATTAAAATTTTATTATTCAAATTATTGAATTGAATAATGAATGACAATTAACGAGTTTACTAATTTGGGAGTTTACCCTTCGCTTATTATAGGTGTGCCGATTTATGATTTTTTTTGTTATGAAAAAAATTTATTTTGAGTAAAATTATCACAAATATATTGATTTGGCGTTTTCGTGATATTAATCCTTATTTATATAAATGTATTAAATTCCGAGGGCACAATGTTTCTTGTTTTCATTTCACATCATATTTTAAAAAGTTGCACACTTTCGTTTTTTTATTATTTCGTTTGATGAAGGACTCAAGGGATAATAAGATAAGAGTTACACTGACCTTTTGAATTACTTTTTTTGTCCATTATTTACAAATGCAGCGCTATTATTCGATCTCGGAGCAAGCATGATCTTTATTAGATTTGTTTTACAATAGAGAGTAATATATCATTTCCTAAAATGTGTACACTTAAATTCTAATTACCCGAAACATTTACTGATCTAATTTTCGGATGAAATCACTTTGGTATACTTAGACTTGAATGTTCATTGTAAGGTATTTATTTTTATATCGAATTACATAGAACAGTCACCGGGGTAATTGCCTTGATAAAGATTTCTTTCACCTTTACCAAAAAAAAAAGAAAAAGATTTCTTTCATGTTTATTTAATTCTGACTTTCTTTTACGCAAAAAGAAAGACCTTTTCCGAGGACACTTGAATGGACAGCTGCAAGAACAAAACTGAAAAAGGAAATGACCAAAAGGCAGAGCACATCAGCGTTTCATATGCCATTTGACTAATAAAGCGACCGTCTGTACAATGAAGTGACCTTGTACCGTTTCCGTGCTATATAAACGAAGTGACGTTGTACTCTTTATCTTTTCGCCGGAAATCGACAATTTACTTAAATTCCTGCGCTTCTCTGCTTTCTTTCCTCTATTGTCAAATGCTTGGAAGAAAAGCCGAAAAGGGAAATGAAAATTAGGAATTTTTTTTGTCGGAATGAAAATTAGGGTTAGCCGGTTTCAATATAGAAATCTAGACCCTATCTCGTTAGAATCGATTTTACGGTTTCCAAATTTATAAATCAAATAAATTGATCTTAGAACCATAATCAATACGAGAACTGGGTTATCCTTCTTATTTTTTTCTATCTTATTTATTTAATTGCTCTATTGACGATTCCTTATACAGTAATACTCAATCTCATTAATATTTGCAAAATTTCTCAACTAATAGACTTATAGGATTTGGTTTTGAATTGATGCAAAATCTCCATACCCCTTTTTTTTCATGGTCCAAGAATTTTCCATAACCCTACTCATGTGGTTCTTGAGTGATGAATTAGTCTATAATCGGGCAAATAGCCATAGAGTTATCTGTATTGTTTGTTTTCCATGTCCATTTAAAGTTGGAGAATAATTGTAGAATTCATTTTGCAAGCTTACTTATTGAGTTTCTTGCAAATGGAAACTCTATTTCCATGAAAAAAAATAAAAGCATTTTCAATTTCTCCAAATCGAAACTACATAAATTATTCCCTCATATACACTCTTTGAAATCACCCTTATTTATCAGTGCAATTTGTTCCTCCAAAATACACCCTAATATGCACTTCTTGAACATTCACGCGTGACGTTTTCAGCTTAATTAGATGCCAAAAATGATACCATTTTTTTGAAAAATTCCTCCGACAAAGAGCATCGAAATGCATGGATTCTCATGCAATAAGGAGCACTTCCCAAAATAAACAAGATTACCATGGGAGATGCAATTTTGCCACCTTTTAGCGTCGACGTTTAAAAGGAGGCGAAGCGGACAGAATCTTAAGCTTTTGCAGCATTCAACCGCAGAATTAAGTTGTCATTCGTCTCGAGCGAAAGTACTAAATATGGAGATTAATAATAGAAAAAAGACGTATGGATGATATGTAAGAACGTGAGGCATAATTACAACTTGTACTTTGAAGGATGGGGACCGAGGGAGAATATAAGGTTGGACTCCTTTTCTTTTGCTTTACTCTTATTCCCCAAAAAGTGTTTTCGTCCTTAGCTCCGAAATGTTCAATCAGAACCAAGACCTTAATAATTAGGCGAATTATTCCCACCCCTGGATGTGTGCTGGAGTATACATTATACTTTTGTGCTTATCGTTGTCTTCTACTTTCGGTTGATTCATTTCACCAATAAAAATCCCATAATCGAAGCTTCGAGCAATCTATTGAGACACATGAGTGCATTATGTTAAAAAAAAAAATCTCAAATCGAAGAATTTGTGTGATTTAAAATAGTTAATATATTAAGTTTCACTTGATAATCTCTCAAGTGAAGATATCAAACTTTTGGCGAATATCTCAAGGACGATAAGCTTGTGCCTAACGCTAACCTCATATGTGAAGGAACGTTTGTTGAAATATATGCGTGAATTCTAATTGGTCTATAACTTCATAAAGTGAGCTTTTTAATAAATGTGGGTGGTTAAGCTTCTTCTTGGTTACCTCCCCGGTGAAGTTATCGAATTTGTGTTGCGCGCTCCAACATAACTGAAACTTAATATAGTATAAAAACCAAAGTTACCTCCTCAATATCCTCTTATCCGTGGTAATCGATTTTATATACACAAGTGAAAAGCACACACATGCTGCTCGCCCCTATTTTGTCATGCAATCGAGATACCTTAGATTTCTATACGCAGTATAAAATAAGATGAGACGAGATGAGATCAGACAAATGCGTCGGATCCTCCAAGTAATAGTGTAACTTAAAATAAAATAAAAAATACTCGTAGGCTTACAGCTGAGTAAAACAATTCTCATACATTTACTGTCGAAATACTGACAAGTGCGTTTATAATTAGTTTTGCAATTTGAATCTTTTGAAATGTCAACTGTCAAATAATGATATCAGGATCCTAAAAGTAATGGTTGTTTTAACAGACAAATATGTGAAAATATCTTAACGTAGGGAGTAAGTGTCCACTAGTAGTGGTTACTTGAAGTGTTCCGATCGGGCCTGATCTGAACATTTGTGACAATGAAACCGGCCCATCAGGCCCGGCCTAATTATCGGGCTTGATATTGTCTATTGAAAGTAAAGCCCGACCCCTCGAACGATCCCACCAATCCGATCCAAACAATTTTCTCACTAACCTCCAATCCTCCTGGCCTTGATGATCTCCACCTAAGCTAAGCAATCCTTTTTCTTGCTTTCCGGGAAGTGCGGTCAAGTGATACCTGTGATTGTTGACACAATTTATAGTAAGTTCGTTACTCCGTATGGTAATGATTATATCATTTTCAGGTTCAATTCGAGATTTTATGCTGAGTATGAAAGAAATCTTATGCTCACAGGAACTTTTCTTGCAGAGTTAAAAAGACCCGTCCATATCATATGTTTTGAGGACATGTTTGGTCCGGTTATCAAAAGCCAGCGCATTTTCACTAGATCAAGCTAAGATCCATGTGTTTCGAATAAATTTAAATTGTTTGACAATTTACACGCTCTTATTGTAATTGTTGGGAATAACTGATTCCCTAAAATGGATCTGACACTAAATCGAACCCCTAAAACAAATGTGGAAGACAAGTCCAAGAATCACATGTATCACTGATCAAAGATACACCACGGAATCGAGCGTACCTTATTGTTCACAAATTAAATACCAATGTTGAAGTTCGAGGAAGAATCCTGATCCCGTTTTACCGAGGAGCGTATTGTTGCCGTAAGGGGGAGAAAACTTTTGTTTTGGGAGTGTAGCGTCTTACACTTTTTGGAGGGAGAGAGAGACTGAAACAACGTACGTCCTCCAAAGGGTACGTTTCATTTTTCTTTTTCTCTCTTACGTCTTCTCCAAAAGACGCAACCCCTCAACGTAACACCTATTCCAAAAGACGCAACCCCTCATATCTAAACAACGAAGCCTTTCACATCGCAACTGTTCATCCATGGGCCCTTATCTTGCGGGCCGGGCTTTTAGGCCCAACATGGGCGGACGGGCCCACTTAGGCCCATTAAGTCATAGACTAAACCCATCATCTCCCACTCGCACATGGTGGGCTGAACATGATCCTCTTTATCTCTCTGCAACATTCATACCGGTGAATAATCCGTGCGACCAGCATACTTTGAGAGCTCATTGTCATACATCTGTTAGGAATGTATAGCAGTTCATAATGGGCATCACACTTTGAGTAGATTTAGTATGCAGTGCCCTAGATCGATCGATCACATTTATATCTCTCTCTTGATCTCTTTTTAAACAGTGATATATTGTATTCACAATTATGATTATCCCAAAAACAATCATAATTGGTCAATCAGTGAATACAAAACTAGAATGTGATTCTCCAAATTCGATCTTCCTTTTTTCTTCAAACTCCCAATTTCAGTTCAGCTTGCTTTTCTAGAAATGTCCCATTAGATCGAATCAATTCATTAACATTGGCAACATCCTAAGATAGCAAACATTGAATAGAAATTTTGAAAATAAGTAAGAGTCATGAGGGCACTAAATTGAGGAACTATTTTCCTCAAGAGTCTCACACGGCATAAAAGTTGAGATCAAACTTTTGCCACTCTTATTGGTCAATTCATGCATACGTAGTATGAAATACGTATTACGGTATTAACTCATTTCCTATGGAGCGTATGTCTACACTATCAATACTGTACAAATGATTGTTCAGACATACCTAATGTCTAACTTGAGTTCACGTATCTACTCATTCACGGAATTCATCAGAACTCACATCTGGCATCATAGACAGATAAAGTAAAATATGTGGGTTATTTTATTTTCGGTCATAGTAAATATTATGTCCTCATCTTAACACTCAGTTAAGGTGGCATATGTATTTTAAGCTTGAGCTATCAAGTATCACCTAGATAATAAGCTTAAGAACCGTCTCATCTCTATTTATCACATAGTAAATAGAGACGATTACCCATGTGAGTGGGCTAATATTTTATCTGTCCGACATACTTTCTCAATTTTATTTAATGCACTGAGCATTAAGATGCATAAATGTCAAACAAAGATTCATAGGCATTAATAATGAAAAAACGCAAATTCATTAAATGTAAACACTTTAGGGAAATTACAATATTCAGTATATCAGCCTCTACGCAGTCCTAGAGATTTTACATGACCACAAAACACATCTCTAGGTATTGGCTTTGTTATAGGATCTGCTACCATTCTATGCGTAGATATGTACTATAAGTTCACATCTTTTCGTGCAACCATATCCTTGACAAAATTATACTTGGTATCTATATGTTTAGTCTTGCCATGATATTTTGGATCTTTGGTGTATGCTATAACTGCTTGGCTATCATAGTTAACCAATAATGGATTTGCAGCATACCCAATAACACCTAAATAATCCAAAAATCTCTTAAGCCAAACACCTTTTTGTACTACTGCTAATAATGCCACAAACTCAGCTTCCATCGTGGACAAGGCTATACATGTTTGCTTCTTACTGCTCCAAGATATGGCGCCATTATTCAGTAAGAAAGCAAAACCAGAGGTAGATTTCCTTTCATCCAAATCTCCTCCCCAATCAGCATCTGAATAGCCTTCAAGCTGCAGATCATTTCCTTGGTAATTCAGCTTGTAATCAGCAGTTCCCTTCAGATACCTCAGTATTCTTTTAACGGCTTTCCAATGTGCTTGACCTTAATTGGATTGGTATCTACTCACTATTCCAACTGCAAAACATATGTCAAATCTTGTACACATCATAGCGTACATCAAGCTCCCAACAGCACTAGCATAAGGAACATGTTTTGTTTGTTCATTCTATTGTGGAGTCCTTGGACATAGTCTATGGCTCAATCCCTCACCTTTTGCAATAGGAGTATCTATGGGTTTACAATCTTGCATACGAAATCGTTCAAAAACCTTATTTATGTATGTTTCTTGCGAAAGAGATAATGACATCTTCGAACGATCTCTTGAAATCTTAATTCCAAGAATGTATGCAGTCTCATCCATATCTTTCATCTCAAAGTTGGAAGATAATCAACTCTTGACAGTGTTAACAAACTCCATATTGCTTCCGGCAATTAGTATATTATCAACATATAATGATATGATCACAAATTGATCTTTAGATCTTTTGATATATACACAATTATCCTCATCAATCATTGTAAATTCATATGACATTATGGTATTATGAAAACGTATATACCATTGTCTTGATGACTGCTTAAAGCCATATATCGATCTCAAAAGTCGACATACTTTTTCTTCTTGGCATTCCATAATGAAACTAGTAGGTTGTTCCATATATATTTCTTCATCTAATTCTCCATTGAGAAAAGTAGTCTTTACATCCATTTGATGTAACTCAAGATCCATACTTGCCACTATTGCTAGAATAATTCGAATCGAGGTAAATCTCACTACAGGAGAAAATGTTTCTTCATAATCAATTCATTCCTGTTGATTATACCCATTTGCCACAAAGCGAGCTTTGTGTCTTTTTATCGAGTCATCAGTTTTACGCTTTATTTTAAGAACCCACTTGTTCCCAATAGATTTGCGTCCTTTTGGAAGGTCAGCCAGTTCCCAAACATGGTTTGACTTCATTGACTCCATCTCCTCTTCCATTGCATGCATCCATTTTTCCTTATTAGGGCAATTTGGAGCCTCATTAACATTTCTTGGCTCATTTTCATCTCGTGGAGCAACCATAAAAGTTTCCCCTTCAATGTCAAAACGTCGATGGGGAATACTTTTGCGACTTGTTCGCCGTGCGGGAGATTGTGCACTTTGCACATCATTTCCTATCATGCTCCCACTCGGATTAAATAATGACGATATTATCTCATCATATGATTGTAATTGAGAGTGAGTTGATAAATTCATCACTTCTCATGTTATTCCTACTTGGACGAACTCCACTAATTTCATTATCTTGATCCAAGGTTTCAAATAGGGAGTAATCCTCACCTATTTCGCCCTTCTTAGGAAATTCATTCTCTAAGAATGTGACGTCCCGTGATTCGAATTCAGTTATACTTCCACTCTCCTGCTCACCTATAAACACATACCCTTTTGAGTGTTCAGAGTATCTTATGAAAATACTCTTCTTTACTCTGTGACCCAATTTCCCAAACTTGTGAGATGGCTCATGAGTATAGGCAGCACAACCCCATGGTTTAAGAAAACTTAAGTCCGATTTTCTACCTGTCCATAACTCATATGGAGTGGAAGTAACTGATTTGGAAGACACCTGGTTAAGTATATAGGCAGCAGTTAATAACGCATCACTCCAAAAAGTGATAGGTAAATTAGCATGCGCTATCATAGACCTAACCATTTCCAATAGGGTTCTGTTCCTTCTTTTCGCAACACCATTTTGTTTGAGGAGTATATGGAATAGACAACTGTCTTTCTATTCCTTTTTCATTACATAATTTTTTGAACTCATTAGATAAATATTCTCAACCTCGATCGGATCTCAATACTTTTATTTTCTTGTCTAATTGATTTTCTACCAAGTTCATAAACCTTTGAAACAACTCAATGCCTCATATTTATGAGAAATCAAATAGACATATCCAAATCAAGTATAATCATCTATAAATGTGATGAAATAAACAGCCCCATGCCTTCCTTTCACATTCATCGGACCACATACGTCAGAATGGATTAAATGCAAAGGAAATTCAGCTCTTGTGCCTTTTCCAAATGGTTTTCTTATCGTTTTTCCTATTAGGCAATGATCACATATGGGCAAATCGACTTTTTCAATATTGCCTAACAAGCCCTCTTTGGCTAGTCTATTCATACGTTGTTGGCCAATATGACCAAATCTAGCATGCCACACATTCACATCATTATCATATGAATTAGGAGACGTGAAAAGGGAATAACAAACATTGGCATTACCATAGTCAATATTTAATACAATGAAACCATCTAGAAAATAACCACAACCATAGTAATTTGTATCCAAATACAAATCCACACCACTATTATGGAAGTTCATATTAAAACCAAGTTTAACTAACACTAAAAACAGACACTAAATTCTGACGAATCTCCGGAGCATACAACACATCACGTAGGAACAAAGTGTGTCCACCACGCATGTTCATTTGGCAAGTGCCAATACCTTTTACTTCTACTCTAGAGTTGTTTCCCACATAGATCCACTTAGTTCCAGTTGGTATTCGTCGGAATTCCACGAAGGATTCTCTTTCCTTCGCTACATGGTCTGTTGCTCCTGAATCTACAATCTATAAAGGATTAGATTCAGTTAAGAATACAGAACTTGACACATTAACAAAGTTCTTAAGACTACAATGGGTGACTATCTTCTTTGGCTCACGACAGTCGCGAGCATAGTGACCCTTCTGGTCACAGTTGTAACACTTCACCCTTGAAATACTCTTCACTCGAGAACGTTTTCCTCTCTTATGTTGGTTAACTTTTTGTTTCTTGCAAGAATGACTTGATCCCTTGCATTTCCACATATTGAACGAATCAATGGGCTTGCGCTTAGAGCTCAAAGCCCCTTTTGTGCTGAAAACAACACAGCAAATATCTGTATCCCGCTCAAACGTCTTGAGGCGATCCTCTGCTAGCTCAAGGTGGCACACATCATTCTCAAGTTCTTCCATAACATGGTCAAGAGCTTCTAGTGTTTCTTGCTTTTCAAGCACATATTGAATTTTCATATTCAATATTTCACAATTCTCGCCGTTCAATTTGTCTTCTTTGTTCAAATCAGTAATTATGTTCTTAGTTGCTGAAGCCATCGATCTGAACATATCAGACACATATGCACGAATTATTAATGCCTATCATTTATGCATCCATTTTGCACAGATCCATCATATTAATGAATACTTTCAAGTAAGGTTTCAAAATCAAAAGGTCACTATGTTTCCAATCATCATCCAAAAAATCATAACTCAAAACTATCATTAATATAATCTTCTATACAAAATAAGTTCAGCAAAGTCACTAAAACTTTTTTGAACTTCCCACAATGAATTGTAAATTAACATACTAATTTACAACAATAAATAACATTGAACTTTCAATAATTAAACATGTCCATTACACTAAGCAATATATTCAGAGGAAAAAAAATATCAACATAAAAAAAGAGATATTTACACCTAAAACATCTCAAACTAATCTAAGAAATAAATAGGGAAAGTCTCTTCTAATCTCTTAGTAAAATTCTCTAAGAATTTTGAAGGCATTTTAGGCAACCACGAAAATTTTTTTGTAGAGCTCTCATGCCACCTCCAAGGCGCATTCACTCTACGCCATGTGGCACTCATCCCAAGGGTTGAAGTTTTGGTTAACTCGATCATATAGTATTCTCTTACAAAAGCTACTATAAGCCTTCTATAATCCGGGACTACATTGACCTCCCATAGGCGATCTAACACTGCTTGCCATTCAGGTGGAAGAGTGTTCATTAAGACCGGCACCTTCTCAAAATCCGGCATAAGATAACCATTCCAGATGATTTCTTGTATCATCTGATTGACCCTGACCACGTGAGATACTACATCACCGTCATTCCATCGATAATTAGCTAACTCTGTCATTAGCCCTTTCAGTCTTGCATTTTTTTCGTCCGTCCTCGGAAATGCAGGTATGCGTGCATAACGCATTATAGTTTTCGCAACAAATGTAGAACAAAAAATGAATTACTTATAATCCACAATGAACAAAAGGGAAAATACAGAATTTTCCATGGTTCATGCAACAAGTGCAGAATAAAAAAAAAAAGGGATTACTTATAATCCATAATGAACAAAATTGGAAAATACAAAATTTTCCTCTTTTTTTTTTTGGCCGGTCAACACCGGTCAACGGTGGTCAACTCCGTCAACGGTCAATCAACGGTGGTCAACTCCAGTCAACATTGGTCAACTCCAGTCAACGGTCAATCAACGGTGGTCAACTCCAGTCAACGGTCAACGGATGACCAGGTCGAGTCAACGGTCAAACGAGTCAACAGTCAACGGTCAAAGGGGTCGAGTCAACAGGTCAATCGGGTCAACGGGCGGTCGGGTCGGGTCGGACGAACCGATTGGCACATGCTACGCGCGTGCTCGGATGACGTCATTTTACATGTGCGCGGATGATGTCACGATGACATCATCTGGCGCGTGCTGCGCAGGCGCCAGAGATCGCATGCGCCTGGGCCGAAATGGCGTGTGCGATGCACGCGCCTAGGGGAGACCGAATCGGCGCCTGCAACGCACGCGCCGATGATCCCCGTTCGTTTCAGCCGCACGTGGCGACACGTTCGGCGGCAATCCGCCATTCATTTTTCTCGTCTCGACGAGACCTTCGACCCTACACTATCAAAACAAACTTTAATTTACAGAAAATAAAAAAACAAGGTGAACAGTATGCGGGTGTCGGGATTTTTCCGTCCCCGATCGGCCGACAGCGATGTTTCACGAAAATTCAATAAAAAAAATTCATAAACATGAAAAGGGGTTGGGAAACATGAACTAGGGCTCTGATACCAATGTTGAGAATAACTGATTCCCTAAAACGGATTCGATATTAAACCGAACCCCTAAAATGAATGCGGAAGACAAGCCCAAGAATCACATGTATCACCGATCAAAGATACATCACGGAATTGAGCGTACCTTATTGTCCACAGATTAAACACCAATGTTGAAGTTCGAGGAAAAATCCTGATCCCGTTCTACCGAGGAGCGTACTGTTGCTGTAAGGGGAGAAAACTTTTGTTTTGGGAGCGTAGCGTCTTACACTTCTTGGAGGGAGAGAGAGACTGAAACAACGTACGTCCTCTAAAGGGTACGTTCCATTTTTCTTTTTCTTTCTTACGTCTTCTCCAAAAGACGCAATCCCTTAACGTAACACATATCCTAAAAGACGCAACCCCTCGTATCTAAACAACAAAGCCTTTCACATCGCAACTGTTTCTCTTTGGGCCCTTATCTTGCGGGCCGGGCTTTTAGGCCCAACATAGGCGGACGGGCCCACTTAGGCCCATCAATCATAGACTAAACCCATCAATAATGCTAATTAAAGATCTCACACATGAGCAAAACACAAAAAAGGAAAAAAGAAGAAAGAAGCAAACGCAAGTGGATTGTAGAGAGAGAAAATATTTAAATGTGCATATATTAGTATGAAATAGAGTTGATTGACGAGATAGAGTTAAGTTCTAACATAGAAGCTTATTTTTGCCTTCCCCTTTAGCTATACTGCCGAATTGGACTTCTCGCCCATCGTTGCCGCCTCATTATACTCGGGGAAGCTCGTGGCTATGGTGGGGAATAATGGTAAGCTCGGTGACGAGGCAGCCATGTCATCGAGCTGGGTTGGGACGGGGAGGGTGATGGTGAGCAGTGTGCGAACAAGCGGGTTGACCACCATGTCTGTCGTCTTGATGCCTCCTATTATTATGGTACGTAAGTTGCTTGACGTGAATTCATGAAATATCCTATTTTATTATTTGGTGCAAAGGGAAGAAAGAAGAAGCAAACAAAAAAAAGAAGGAAGAAACTTCTTTACCCGAAGCGAAATGAGATCTACCCAAACTTCTTCACTTATTACCTTAAGAGAATGAGACCCGAAATTTTCGGTTTGGATTGGATCGGATCGAATATCTTCTACACCCTTATCTCGACACCTAGACCTCACTCGAGTCTTTGTTTTAGAGCTTTCGCACGATAAGTATCATTAAACGACTTCTATTTTATCTCCGAAAGAGACCTGAACAAATGAAAATCAACAACCCTTCTTTTCTAGGAAAAGATAATTCCTTCGGAAAAGAGTCTCTAGCAAACTTCGTTTTCAGCCAAGCCCAGGTATTCTTTAACCGGTAGTTTCCTCTACTTTTGTCCGGACATCTGTGCACTTTCCCTCCCTCAGCAGTTCATTTCCTGGCCACACATGCAACCTGAGGTCCCTAATTCCGTCGATCATTTTCAATAATTCTTCCAACCATGGAAGAAGCCTCCCAAAAAATGTCAACCCTGTTTTTAACCCAATTTTCCCTATTTTAAAACTTCCATACGAATCAATTTAGTTCCATTCGCTGGTCCTGGACCCTGTCCTCATCCTGAGGTTGCGTGTACGTCTGTAATACCGGCTCTCCTCCCCACCATATATATATATATGCATGTCAGTCATCAAATTTGTCACAGCATCGTTTTCATTTTTGCTTTTTTATTTTTCATGAATAATTAAACTTCACAAGAACAATCCAAGTCTAACTTGTGCTGCACCATAGAAAAATGTAATTCTTTATCCGATTTCGTCAAAACTTTCGGCACATGGATTTCACGGAAATTACAGATGATGTCTGGAATTTTCGCCATATTTTCTCGTCTTGTCTCAATAGTCATTGACAGAACTTAAACGATAAGCAAGACGGATGTGAAATGCATGTAAAAGTTCATAAGAAAGTTGCACATAGAGAAGTCAAGTGAATGGCAAAATCGTCAATTTCATGATGACCGCTTTACGAAACATTTGCTTTATCAAGGGCATTTTAGTAAATGTGGAGGTGGTGATCAGATTAGCGTGTTTCTTTTTTATTATTATTAGTATTAAGACATGGATGTAGATAGGCATAGAAAGTATGGACACAGGCAATTATGAGATGCAGACGGATAGAAGCATGAAGTATGTATACAATTTTTTTTTTTAAATAAGGACAATGACATAAATAATTCCTCAATTTTAATTTAATGAATCTTGACCGATTGTAAAATGTCATCTTCAAATTTTTTCATTCGTTCAATATGGTTCATCCACTCGAAGTAATCTCTAGACTAGATGAAAAGATTAAATAATATAATAAGCTTGGGGATCATTTTGTATAAATTAAAAGTATAATCACGATCATTTGTGCAAAGAAATTATATATGCATAGGTCTATAATTAATGGATAATTAAATAAACAGAAGATAAGCCTCAAAGAAAAAGAGGAAAGAAATCTGGTCGTATCTCCTTACAGAAACCACGGTTCCGATATCCTAGGGCACAAGTCACAATCTCTCGCTTTACCGACTTCCCATTTCGCTCGCTCCAAGTTCGCATCATTTCCTTCCGCCGGGAACCGCCGCAGCCTCCGAAGGTCCACCGCCGCCGCTGCATGAGGGAAGCGAACGGCGACCTCTTCGACCCGCCGGCGAGCGCCATGGGCTCGGGCTCGGGCTCGGGCTCGGGCTTCTCCCCCGGCCCCCCCAAATCGGACTCCGACTTCGGCTTCGCGTTCAACGACAGCAACTTCTCCGATCGGATCCTCAGGATCGAAATTGTCCCCGATTTGCCCGACTTCAAGTCCGACGGCGAGGGCTGCACCAGCATCGCCGACTGGGCCCGCAACCGCAAGCGGCGGAGGGAGGAGATCAGGAAGGACAACGGTCAGTCCCCGTTCGCTCGGTTCATTTCGTTTTTTTCGCATGTGGTAGTGGTAGAGTCGTGCCTGTCGGTTTATCATGTCGCGAAGGAAGGAGCTTCAGTTCAGTTGTTTTTTGATTTGCCGAGGAATAACCTGTTCGGCTGTCTAGCTTCGGAAAGGGTACAGATTGTTCCTCAATTTTAGACCTAGAGATGCAAAATCTCATTTCAGGCCAAATTTCACTGATATATGTTCTTGATGCTGTGATTTAAGATGGAAGCAGTCCACTTAGGTTCGAAAAGCTTGTGATAATTCTGAAGTCGGGTGAAATGCAGCATACCAGTTTATTCTAAATTGAGTGTGGTCCATTGTAACTTCAGCGTTTGAAGATTTAGGTCTTCAATGCTTGGTGAACCTTGATTTTCTTAATGGCCTTGTCACTGTGTGTTCAATTAAATTCTATGCGTTTGTGGAACTTCAGAGTGTTAACATATGGCTAGTGGATACTGTGTAGTTGAGAGCATTGTGGCAATGGCGTTTTTGTGCCTTCAATTTGGCTGCAGAACCTCTCATGATATTAATATCACATCAAGGTCACTTTTGCTTATTAAATAGTGATTTCATTTTTGAAATCCATGTTATTTTTTGAAGATGTGCTCATGGTAATGTGAACTATATACTTTGGCTACATTCACGCATTTCAATTTCCTCACTTCCACAACCTCACACCGAGCAAATGGCTATACCAAACTCCTAGCACCCCCGAAAGTACTAATTGGAAGAGTTCAAATAAAATACCTACCTGAACTGCTAATTCTCATTTGTTCTACTTGGCTTATGGGGATCACTATAACACAATCTCACTTCCTGGTTTGCTTATCTAAGTTTATTGATGGTGGGCATTAAGGAGGTATTAGCCTAACTATGCAATTATCTATCATGACCATGAATCCTGATGAGCTGGTGTTTTCACGAGTATTAGAAACTTAGAACTCTTTTTTTTTTTTTTTTTTTTTTTTTTTTTTTTTTTTAGGGAATTCCTTGTTTAGGTTCTAACTATGCTATGATCACTGAAACAAGTCATGTTTCTTTTCTTGCCTCCATGAATATGTATTCATTGTAAATATTTGCTGCTGTATGGCGAAGTTCATCTTCCGTCACTTTGACTGTTAGTTATCTCAGTTCACTTGAGATTTGTCATCCAAGCATAGTTCCCCTTTCTCGCAAAATGATCACATGATGACGTAACTTGTTTGCCTTTGTAGTTTTAGATCCCGTTCAGTTTGAGGAGCAGATATTGAGTTGCAATATGCCAGATACAGATGATGGTGCTGGGTATGAGAATCAGGATGAGGAAGCAGTAGCAATGATAGAGGAATCACCTTCTGATGGCAGCATGAGTTCACAAAGACTTGGTATTTCTATGTTGCTTCTTTTTGATAAGAGCTGGTACCTTTAATGGTGAATCATGCCATCCTCATCTTAATCTTTTTGGTAGTCTTTGGAGGAGAGCTGGGTGCATTTTAAGAATTTCGTGGCGTATGGTACTGATCATGTTCATATGTATGCCCCTTGCATGTGGTCGTGACTGGTCCTTTGTTCTTTCTGGGTATTGTTCGTCAGCTATATTTACTATTTATGTACATTCTTATACCTTAGAGGAGGAAAAGATGGTGATTTACAACATGAAAGCTGTTTCAATGGGCTGTACATTGGGAATGTGAGGGAGACCTTGTCTTTACTTAAAGTTTAGGAGAAAGTACTAGCAGTAAGTTTCAGATATGTAGTTCTTCGAGATGAAGGACTAACATGAGGTTTTTGCAGCATTTGCAAAATAGGAAGAGTATGTATAGTCTATGGAGCTGTCGTTATGAGAAGTAATCACCTTGGAAGTATTCTTCTTTTTTCTTTGGCTGTGATGTCCATGCCTACGGCACTGTTCATTGTCATCTTATATCACTTGTTACTTTTCTTTTAAAATGATTAGATTTGTTTGTGCTGTTTTGATGTTAATTAGAGACTTTTGCAGGTGATGAAACTGCGCAAAGTGGTGGTACATCATTAACCATGGAGTGTTCAGCAGTTCTTAAAGTAAAATCCTTGCACATAAGCTCCCCAATTTTAGCAGCAAAGAGTCCTTTCTTTTACAAGGTGAATATTTTTGGTTACTGTGTACCATTACCTGTTTTGCTTTCCGTACATGACTAGTTTGATTGACATCTAGTGTATTCTTTAGCTGTTTTCAAATGGGATGAGAGAATCGGAGCAGCGGCATGTGACTTTGACAATCAATGCATCTGGTACTTACCTGAACTCTCACCAGATTTTGGCGATAACTACTATACTGCATATATGATGTCTAGATTTTGATTCTACTAACTTCTTCTTTTGCTGTCATTTGTGGAGCAGAGGAAGCGGCTTTCATGGACCTTCTCAATTATATGTACAGTAATACTTTATCAGCATCCACACCGACAGCTCTTTTGGACGTTTTAATAACTGCAGACAAGTTTGAGGTGGCATCATGCATGAGATATTGCAGTAGACTGTTGCGGAATTTACCTATGACTTGTGAGTCTGCATTGCTCTACTTAGATCTTCCTTCCAGTGTTCTCATGGCGGAAGCAGTTCAGCCTCTCACGGATGCAGCTAAGCAATTTCTTGCTGCACGTTACAAGGACATAACAAAGTAAGCTTTTCTTCCTTTAGATCCCTTATCTCTTATAAATATTGAGTTTTTCAAGTATTTCTTCTTTCTGATCTCTGCAACAGCTTTTCCCTAGTGGGAACGGATACTTTTTGTATTCTATGTTAAAAAAATCCTGTCTTTTTTTTCTAATTTATGTTTTGTCGATTGATTGTTTGAGAAAGAAGTGAATATGCAATTCTTTCAGGATGTATGCTTTTATTCATCCTAGTTCAGCTGAAAGCTTTGCAGCAGAGTACAAAAGCTGACTGTTGAGACTTTGTGCTGTTTCACTAATTTGTCGGATTGCTTTCCAGGTTCCCAGATGAGGTGCTGAACTTGCCTTTGGCAGGTGTCGAGGCAGTGCTGGCCAGCGATGATCTTCAAGTGGCATCTGAGGATGCAGTTTACGACTTTGTTCTCAAGTGGGCCAGGACACATTATAATAAACTAGAGGAGCGAAGAGGAGTCCTTGCTTCAAAACTTGGGCGACTTATCCGTTTTCCATACATGACCTGTCGGAAGTTGAGGAAGGTTTTGAGTTGCAATGACTTTGATCCGGAACTTGCCTCAAAGGTTGTTCTTGAGGCTCTCTTTTTCAAGGCTGAGGCACCATACAGGCAACGGTCACTAGCTGCTGAAGAAGCCAATGGTATCCACCGGCGCTTTGTGGAGAGGGCTTATAAGTATCGCCCAGTGAAGGTGGTGGAGTTTGAATTGCCCCGCCAACAATGCATTGTTTACCTAGACCTGAAGAGAGAGGAATGCACACATTTATTTCCTTCTGGTCGAGTCTATTCTCAGGCATTTCATCTTGGAGGACAAGGGTTCTTCCTCTCTGCCCATTGCAACATGGACCAGCAGAGCTCTTTTCATTGTTTTGGCCTGTTCTTAGGGATGCAAGAGAAAGGTTCGGTTGCTTTTGCTGTTGACTATGAATTTGCAGCTCGATCAAAGCCAAGCGAGGAGTACGTGAGCAAGTATAAAGGGAACTATACCTTCACTGGTGGGAAGGCTGTGGGATACCGTAATCTTTTTGGTATACCTTGGACAGCTTTCATGTCAGAAGATGGCCCCTATTTCATTGAAGGCATACTTCATCTTAGAGCCGAGCTCACCATCAGAGCAAGCCCTTCTCCCTGAATCTGATGGTAATGTATGGGGGCCCTCATTTTGACGTCGGCTTGAAGAATCTACTGGTTCTGAAGCTGGAAATGGCTGCGTCGGTTCCGTGGGGATTATCGGTGGTTGTAAAGGGAAGGTGCTTGGGATTGGGAAGCGGAGGGCAGTATTATGGGTTTTCCCTTTCTTGTAAGGAGGGAAACAATTTAGTGCTCTTTCTTTAGGTGTAATGATGTTTTCATGTATATCAAAATCCCTTCCATCTGGTGCTCCTTTCTCTGGATGAGCTTTTTATCCATTTACTTGGGAAGATTTTGGCGATGTAATCGGGCCGAGTCAAAAAATAGATCACTATTCCAACGTTCTGCACTTAAAGGTCAACGCCCCAATCGGTCATCAACAGCACATTTTGACTCTAATTTATGGGGAACTCAAGCAGACGCTACTATATACTCGGAAGTATGGCTTTTAAATGACTGTTTTGTTAGGTGGCGAGCTATTAAAGCAACGTATTCTTTACGCTTGAATAAATGTAATATTCACTCACGTGCGTCGTGATGATTGCTGGGGACGCTACAGCATATTTGAGGTATTGTGAAATACGACTTCTCTTTGTTTTCAGTTGTGCACGTGATAAGGGAAAAGAGTCTTTTTCCGTACAAATAAGCACCTGCGGAAAACACAATGAACGAGTGCATCAATGCAGGCTGAATTGATAGGTACAACGAATGGCCTTCGGTCAATTCCCGATTCTCTACACGATGCGTGCCTATCTATGGTCGCCCTGGCAAGCCCATGATAGGAAAGAGCCAAATTGGCTAGGGAAAAGTCTTTGAATTTGCTACATCTAGAATTCTACGACGTACAATTCGGGGAGGGGGTGGAAAAAATAATTCTCTCCAATTTGGGGGTTGAGTCGTGCCAGCGCCAGCACATTTAAAGAAGGAAAGCAGATAAGGGAAGAGGGAGCAGCAATCAATCCAAAGGGTCAAGCGATAAATCCCCGTTCCCGACGCTCACGTAGCCCGCCGCATTCAGTGGGCTGAGAGAATCTTTGAGACTTTGCCCAAAAATTTAGCTCAATAATGCGTTCGTGCTCCAACATTTGGGACCCATTCTTGAAGAACTTTCACGCACCACTCGGCAACCTTCATCACGACGCGTTTCGCTAGGCTGTAATAAGTCAAAGCTCAGTACAACAGCCAAAGGATGAAAAGAGACCTTTTTGGGGTCCAACTTTCGGAGAGGACCCATCGGATTCATCATGTCTCAGCATGCCTGGTTTGCTTCGAAGACTAATCATCACTTTAAACAAAAGAAACGTCTCCTCCGGCGACTCTTTTCTCTCGATCCTTTTGCGACTGATCCTCCGCTTCGCTTCCGTTTAAGAAACCGTGGCCGCTGGCGTCCTTTGTTTATGTGCTCATCCTCTCGGTAAAGTTCAAGATGAACTTGGTCCTCTTGCTGTTGGTTCTCACCGTCTTTTACCTCGCGTCTGCTGATCCCTCGGTGAAAATGGAAACCAATTCCTTGGATGCGTCGGTTGAGAACTCCGCGTTCCAAACGCTGGTCCTGCGCCGGCCTCACACCGGCTCTCTGTACAGAGCGATCCCGCCCGCTAATTTGTCAGGCGTGGAGGTTTCGGTCATTCGGCTGCGAAGCAAGACACTATGGAGAAAAGGTACTAACTTCAAGGGCTTCACTCTCCCACCAAGAACATTGCCAGTCCCTCACGTTAGGAGGCTTGCCATAGTGTATCAGAACTTGGGCAACTGGTCCTCCCAGTATTACTCCATGCCTGGGTACTCCCTGATCACTCCGGTCGTCGGCTTTAAGGTGTACGATGTATCTAATATTCATTCTAATAGCATCATCAAGCTTGGCCTCAGAACGAGTGGCAATCCTATATCTATTCAGTTCGATGCTCTGTTGAATACTAGCGGGAAACCTTCCACAGGAAAGTGCGCGGCCTTTTATGCTAACGGGACGGTGCATTTCAGCGCAATGGGATCAGCATACACATGTTATGCTCAAGATCAGGGTCGGTTCTCAATCATCGTTCCTAGTCCTCCTGAGACTAGGAAGGGGAAGCGGGGGAAGTGTTGGGTGATTGGTTTAGCGCTCGGATTTGCAGGGATGGCCTCAATGTGTTACGTGGGTTTTATGTTTCTGAGGATGTCAAGGTCGAAGAAAGTTCAGGTGATGCAGAGACAGGCCGACGATGGGGAGCTGTTCAAGACCGTTTGGGTTGGCGGCAGCAAAATGCCTTCCGCGACAGTGACAAGAACACAGCCGGTTCTTGAAAATGGAGGTTTAACGTAGTTCCGAGCATTCATTGCCCATGAACAAGAGCCATTGTCACTGGATCTTGACGTGCGAGCAACACGGAAAGAAGCGAGACGGTGAAGACAAGCTGGGCATTTCGGTTTGAGCTTGCTGATATGAAATTATGAATCCATATACAGCAGATGATATTGGTCTTCATACTAAGTACCTGAAAACAGAGGAGAAGAACACCTTCTTTCCATTTCTTTGATCGCTTTCCGGCCATTCTAGGGATATTGTGCTTTGTGCTTGCCCAGAAGTTGCTCTTTTACTTAACGTTGACATTGTGAAACTACACTCAAATTGCATATCCGAAGTCTTTTTTGAACTACATACCACCCTTCCTTTGTAATGTTCTGTGCCTCCCATCTCTGTCTACTCATATGAATGCAATTGCAATCCTCTCTGAGGCAGAATAGTCGTTAGACAAAAACCACACGGAGGAAATTTTTCCTTAGTTTGCAGTTAATGTTACGTGCATCATAGAATGATAACACGCCACTTGAACTAATCACATCTCCACTGCATGCTTATAATTCCATGTTACTGTGAATAATCTATCCATAAAGATAGATATGGAGTAGAAATAACATAAAGGGCGATTTGGTATTAAGAGAGGCAGTGACACTTCGTGGGGCTTGAAAAAAGAAAACTTTGGGCAACGGGTTATTGATTCCGTACATATATTAGGTCATCTGTTCAGAGTGTACTTGGGATTTAGGTGAACTGCTATTTTTGTGGTCGACCAAGTTTGTAACTAGAGTTGGAGCATCTCATCGTGGCCAAGATGCTGCTCAGCTTCTCCCTGGTGAGTCCTATTTCTCCGTTGTCTCCTTGCGGCCAAACCCTAAAAAAGATGCTCTACTTGAGGTCTCTTTAGCATAATTACTCACCGGAGATTTCTGCCATTGATCACGACACATCACATCCTAACGGAAAAAAATATCCCAAAATTTTTAAATTTATTATACTTTTGTCAATTAAATTTTAAATTTTTTAATTTTACTAATCAAGTGCTAAACTTTTTTACATTTCATCAATTGAGTCTATTTGGCTTGAAGTCACCGATATGGACACTAGTCATCCTCTATTGCAAACGATGACAGCCTTGTAACCAATGATCCTTGCTGGACTTGATAATAAAAAGAAAGAAGGAAGAAAGAATTAAAAGAATTAAAAATAAAAAATTCAATTTAAAAAATTATAAAAATTCTTGGCGTCAATGCCAATCATCCTACATAACACTATTAGGATCTGTTTGGTAACATTTATATTCTGGAAAATAATTTCTTTTTAGAAATAATTTTTTTATTTCTATTTCTTGAAACAATTTACGAGTAAAAAAACATATTCGGTAACTATATAAAATTTTTATTTTCGAAATTGAAAAAAAAAAAAAGAGATTGTGTTTGGTACGATTCATAATCTTTTTTTAATAACGTATAATTTCTTTTAATTTTTTAATAATTGTATAAGATTTTTTTCTTTTTTTCTTTTCTTATTGGCGGCTAATTGACTGGTGGCAGTGGCCACCGGATAGTAGGGGGCGGCATCGGCAAGCGGCGGGTGGCAAGAAAGAAGAAAAGAAAAGAAAAAATAAGTTGTTTCTAGAAATTATTTTCGGGAACAAGAAATTACTTTTTTCTACTTCTTATTTTTGCTCAAACTCTATTCTTCGACCACTTTTCTATTGGCGGGAATAGAAAAATTGATTGACATTACTAGATGAATTTTTATTCTTTTTTTGTTCTGGGGAACAAACGAATAGAAAAACAAAAGAATAGGAACATTGCCAAATAGGTCTTAAGTATTTAGGATCCATTTGGTAACGCTTTTGTTAGATGAATAATTTCTTTTCGTAAATAATCTTTTTCTATCTCTATTTCCTAGAACAATTTTTGAGTAAAAGAATACGTTGGTGACTACACAAAATTTCTATTATCGAAATGAAAAAAAAACGGGAATATATTTAGTATGATCCACAATTTCTTTTTGTAATGTATAATTTCTTTTTATTTTTTAATAATTTTTAAGATTTTTTTTTTTTTTTCTTTTCTTATTGGTGGCTAGCCATTGCAGATCAGTTAAGCGGTGGTGACTAACGACAGTTGGCGAGCGAGCAATGATGATTGGCTTGTTAGTGGGCGGCGATCGTGGCCGGCTTCATGAGCTGGTGGTGGTCGAACAATAGGGGGCCGTAGGCAAGGAAGAAGAAAAAGAAAAAAAAAAAAAGAAAAAATAATTTACTTTTAGAAATTATTCTTAGGAATTAGAAGTTACATTTTTCTATTTTTTATTTTTGTTCTAAATTTATTCCCCAGCCATTTTTTTATTCTGTAAAATGGAAAAATTGGTTGATATTACCTAACAAATTTCTGTTATTTTTTTTATTCAGGAGAACAAAACAATATAAAAGCAAAATATTAGGAATATTGCCAAATATGCCTTAGCATCAAAATCAACAATTTTGGACTAAAATTGACCAAATAGATGCAATTGACAAAACGTGAAAAATATTATTACAAATTCAATTGATAAAAGCGTAATAGGTTTACGACTTTTTGAAAATTTTCCCGGATGCACATTCACCGCGATTTCGGTACAGAATATCGTAGCACAAAAATGCCCAAAAGATATATCTTTTCAGAGACAGGCTAAGCGAGATATATCCGTTCATGGTTGACAATTTCAGTGACGGCTACCAATCCTCTAATCCATCAGCAAATGGTTCGTCGAGGAACCATAGAAAAACCCAATACGCTTGGGTACATGAATTTAATTTTCATGGAATGTCATACCCTAATAGGCAACGACCATTGAGATGAGTCAAGACTCCCTGAACTCATTTTAATTGCAAGCGATCTTTCATGTGGAGCAGTTTGTCTTGCGAAATTGGACTGTCCATTTCAACATCCTCTGCAACGGAGGTATTAAAATACGGACAGGACGAGAAAATATTCGTGCAAGGTACAGGGAGAAGCCTCTAGTGGACCGGGCCAAGAATAAAATGGAAAATATTTTGGGACTTACATTAGCCCACTGTAGTCGTGCTACCAACAAGGTGGCCGATTGGTTAGCCAAAGCCAAACGTATGGGCTGTCTCCCTAGGAATTGGGTAACTAATCCCTGTCTGCTCTTTTGGATTTACTATGTACTGATGCTCATGCTGTATTTGCTCAGAACTTAAGCTAGTAATGAAAACCCGCTTCTTAGTTCAAAAAAAGAAGGTACAGGGAGAAGTCAAACAGGTATCACACCAACCGATGATTTTGAAAGCCTCACAACTCTGTCTCGTCTGTTTCCATGGAGAAGAATTGCCAACAAGAAAGCGTCTAACTATCACAGGAAAGCATCTCCTGAGAGAAAGCAACAGCACCATCGATGTTCAGGCCAGAAGAAAAAGAGGGGGGGGGGGGGGAGAAGAGAGAGAGAGACCAGCTATCTCAAGAATTCTTCTATACCACCATCAAGACATCATCCTATTATGCAATCCTCAGGCTGCGAGTCAATAGAGCTGTATGAATCGGCCATATCCAATGTCCCAATTGTGTGGGGATGAAGATCAAATCTATAGGCCTTTGGACACAGCCATAATTCATATCTAAGCAGAACCAAAGTAATAGTAGCTCCTTCATTCCCATTCAAGATGCGAGTTTGAGCATGGACTTTAGACAACATCAGATCGAATCTAAAATCCCTTAGTGCTTTCTTCATCATACTTGCATGTTCTGTTAAAAACTTAGAATCACAACATGAAGCATTAAAATGCATTCCCTGCTTTGCCGACACTTAAATCAGATTATGCCTGTCGCAATCTCTTGACCGACGACACCCATCCATTAAGTACGATTAAAAACACTCTCATCAGAAACTATTCACTGGAAAGCCCAAACATAGCATCCCCTCACAGCATCCTCACATGCTCCATAAGATTACCAGGTATGCACCAGAGAACAACTCGTGCATCTCTCTCTCTCTCTGTGCACAAATGCCTCAACCTCCTATACCTCATCGTAAACTCCATGGTGGTAAATCATCAGATTACTAGAAATAATGTGATCATGATCAATAAAAGTCCCATTGATAGTGAAAGGATGAAAAACAAGTGTGAAAAGCTTTGAGCTGTGCTATCCATTAAAAGTTAATGATCCATCAGATTACTAGAAATTATGTGATCATGATCAATAAAAGTCCCATTGATAGTGAAAGGATGAAAAACAAGTGTGAAAAGCTTTGAGCTGTGCCATCCATTAAAAGTTGAAGATCCTTTATATTCTCTCTTATTAAGTTAGAGTTTAAGCAGAATCACTGCATCTACATTCTGACATCAGACTAGTTGTCCCAGACAAATTCATTCTCCAAAGCCTCCCATTAAATGAATTTGGCGTTTCAGCATTCGCAGTGTTAACTCATAAGAGGTTTCATATTTCCATAAGCATCTACGCAATTCCCACCCCCCCTCCAATCAAAGCAGGCAGCTACCTGTCTTAACTTAGTGAACAGGCAGCATTTGTTCAGGCCAACACTTCATCACTCACTCTAAGTATATGAAGGAACAACATTTCTGGCTCCAACTTGACATAACATCGAGTATTTGCATTTGACTGGACGAGAAACTGCAAAGTGTATCGCAGATGGCATATGGAAAGGCTTTAGGCATGCATTTCTTATTTGTAACAACGAAAACCTCAAGGCTGAACAACAATTGTAATGCCTAATCAGGAATATTCAGTGAGAAATACATCTCTAATTCAAATCAAACCTATGGCAAGACCTGATCCAGACAAACAATGGGGCAATCCACTGATAACAGATCAGTTAAGAAAACCTACACCGGCACCACTCTTTCGAGCGAGTTTTGTCCATTCGGTGTGGAAAGACCCGGGCCGATCGATCCTCTCATAAGTATGCGCCCCAAATAAGTCCCTCTGAGCCTGGACGAGGTTCGCCGGAAGCCTCGCGCGCCTGTAAGTATCGAAATAAGAAAGGCTCGCACACATTCCTGGTGTGCTAATCCCAGCGGAGATCGCCAATCCCACAACTCTCCTCCACGCAGCTTGCCTCTGCACCATCTCCCTGGCAAACTCAGGGTCCACGACCAAGCTCGCCAAGTTCGGATTCCTATGATAAGCCTTCTTGATCCGATCGAGAAACACGGCTCTGATAATGCACCCACCTTTCCAAATCCTCGCCAACTCCCCGAAATTCAAGTTCCAATCTTTCTCGATGCTCTTGGCCCTCAACAGGTTCATACCCTGCGCATAGCTACATATCTTCGAGGCATATAACGCCTGCCTCACATCATCAATCAATCTCTTCTTATCGATACCGCTCCTCACGAACTCCACTTCCTCCTTCAACCCTGCCTCCTTCAAGACCCTGCTTGCGCTCTCCCGCTCCTCCTTCAACCCGCTCAGGTACCTGCAATCGAGGGACGCGGCAATCGTGGGCGCGGCCACCGACAGCTCCGCCGCCTGCTGCACCGTCCACTTCCCCGTGCCCTTCATCCCGGTCTTATCCAGAATCTTATCCACCAACTCCCCATCGCCATACTCATCCTTCACCTTGAAGATGTCCGCCGTGATCTCGATCAAGAAGCTCTCGAGCTCTCCCCTGTTCCACTCGTCGAAGATGGCGGCGAGCTCCTCGTTCGACAGCCCGCCCACGTTCTTCAACACATCGTAGGCCTCCGAGATCAGCTGCATATCGCCGTACTCGATCCCGTTGTGCACCATCTTGACGAAATTCCCCGACCCGCCTTCGCCAATGTAAGTGACGCAAGGCCCGTCGTCCACCTGGGCGGCGACCTTGTGCAGGATGTCCTTGACGTTCTCGTAGGCCTCCAAGGACCCGCCGGGCATCAGCGACGGGCCGTTGCGGGCGCCCTCCTCGCCGCCGCTGACCCCCATGCCGAGGTAGAGGAGCCCCCGCCGGGAGGCCTCGGCGATGCGGCGCTCGGTGTTCTCGTACCACTCGTTGCCGCCGTCGATGATGCAGTCGCCGGGGGACATGTGGTCGGAGAGGGCGGCGATGGTCTGGTCGACGGGGGCGCCGGCCTTGACGAGGATGACGACGGAGCGCGGGGGGCGGATGGAGAGCACGAAGTCGCGCGGGGAGTAGTGGCCGGAGAGCGGGAGGCCGCCCTCGGCGGCGGCGCGGTCGAGGGTCTCGTCGACCTTGGAGGCGGTGCGGTTGTAGACGGAGATGGGGAAGCCCTTGTCGGCGATGTTGAGGGCGAGGTTCTGGCCCATCACGGCGAGCCCGGCGAGGCCTATGCGGGAGAGGGCGACGGAGGCTTCCATGGCGGAGGAGAGAGAGAAGAGAGAGAGAGAGAGAAGGTTGGTGAAGGAAGGAAGGAAGGAGGAGTTGGTGGGTGGAGTAAGGTGAGATTTTTAAGTGGGGAAGAGTGACGGACTCGTCGAGGGAGTGAAGGGACAGCTTTGCACACGACCGGCCACCTGCGAGTGGGCGGCGTTTGTGTCTTTCTTGGCGATGCCTCCTAGGTTTGGCGAAAAGCTACATACCCCCAACGATCTCAATTCACCATCCTACTCTAACATTTGAGGTTTTGGCAATCCTTTGCTCGACTAGATAGAAGAAAAAATAATGGGAATCTCGAAAATTAATCATATTGGAAAAGATCTTAGGCTATCAATTTTGGAGCTTCATTCAATTTTCCATGAGATCATATTAGAGTTTACACTACTTACATCGAGTCGATTGTGCCAATCAATGCTCCAAAATTGATGGCCAAGATCTTTTCCAATCGAATTAGATGATTAATTTTTGAGATTTCCATCACTTTTTTTTTCTAGTCGAGCAAAGGATTGCCAAAACTGGATGTTGAATAGGGTGGTGAATTGAAATTGTTGTGGTCTAGCTTTCTGTTAAACCTAGGGGTGAACAACTCGACTTTGTGTAATCAATGTAAACTCTAGTTTGATCTCATGGAAAATGGCAGCATGTACTCTCTGATGCACATATTTGAAAGGCTTGAATTGGTTCGCCCAAAAAAAAGAAAAAAGAAAAAAAAACTGATTTGCTGGGGACTGCAACCAGAGTGTTGCATTGTACTCTCCCTCTTAATGAGGTAAAGACAGCTAGTCCTGTTAATAAAATATGAAACAGAGCTTTATATTCTACTGCAACGCCATTTAAATAGTTCTTGCCCCCAGCGTGGCCCTTAAAGGAGGCAGCAAGGTCACTTTTGGAGGTGTATGCGGTTAACCATAAAATAATAATGCAAGTTGAATATATGCAGTAGCATGTTGGCTCTTGTAAGGTTTCTACCAGCACTTATGGGAAATATATGTTCTAAGAAGTTTAATTAGCCCTGCGACGGTGTAATTCAGGATCATCTGAACCCTCAGCCATGTAATATTGAGGATTTTCGACCCAAAAAAATTATCGAGGATGATTTTCTGGGATTACTTTATTTTGAAATTTTTAGTTTATTCTAACAGCCCTGTCATTACGGCATGTTGATTTACCCCAGATGACATTATATTATCCCCTTCAGAGGTTTTTCTGTCTCCTAGGTCCCTAAAAACTTTTAGTGGCAATGAGATTTTCTAGTTTGCATTGCTTGCTATCATATTACTTTGTATTTGCATGAAGGCCCAATAAGGACAGTGAGCAGGAACACAAGTTGCACAGAATCCTTGCAGCTGAGAGGGTGAGAGATTCCCTGCACAATGCATGTCACAGCTGACAAATTGCCCCATGCCTCAGTGCTCAAATATTCAAATTTAATAGTATCCCGTTTAGAGAGAGGGGGGGGGGGGAGGGGCGATTTAATATGTATCTAAATCAATCTGAATTATTCATCTTCGAAAGAGGGCCTAGAAAAAAAATGTGCTGGAACATTTAACACTTGCAGACACCAATTGAATGTGAGGGCTTACCATGCCGTCTCAAATGGAGTATGATCATATCTATGCTTGGAAAGTCTACCTGTTCTAACCTGTCGAGGCAGTGTAGGTTAAACTGCACATAGAAATTCTGCAGGTTTAACATAAATATAATCATCTGGACAACGTAACATATGACTCTGCATCATCCGATCCTCATGTAAATCAGACAAGATGGACTGCATCCTTGAGAACATTACATGATTTTACCTGGTTATTCACTTCGTCACATCTAAATCCTGATAACTTGCTCTTCTATCCATGCGGTTTAAATGATAGCGTGAAAAAAAGGTTCCTCTAGGTTTGGTGATAAAACTCGAGAAGTTTCTCTCAGCAATTCATCAAATCCTGAATGTGACTACATCCGTGTTCCGCATCACAAGATATATTAATTGTATATACAAATAAAAATATCATGCTTCTCAAACTGGGCTAATGTACACTTCTAAGGTTTGTACTAGTCAGCAGGGTCATCAGCATGTGAAGTCTCAAAACTTGGACTGTTGGTCAACCGAAATACAAAATTGTTGGGTGTCGGCACGGCCTGTTTGAGATCAACTCAAACGGCATACTGTCAGCACTCAATTCGAACAGCTCCACTTTCCGATGAAATGAACTTAGGCTTCCGTACAACTTGTTCCAAGCACTGGATGATGTCCCCGACTTGGAAATCATCCCAGTCTCGGATTACAAGCCCACATTCATTCCCCTTTCCTACCGTCTCAACATCCTGCTTCTCTCTCTTGAGGGACGCACATGACCCCTCGAACATAACTTCTCCGCTCCTCAGAAGCCTCATTGTTGATGACCTCGTGACTTGCCCGTCAATAACACGGCAACCAGCAATCTTCACATCGGCTCCTTTGGATTTGCTCCTCCCTTTGAGCTCGAATATGTTCAAGACCTGAGCCTCCCCAGCTACCTGAGTCTCCGCAGTCCCCGGAGCCTTGTGAACTATCAAGCTGCCCATATCCTCCAAAAGACGATAGATCACACGATGTGTTTTTATCTGAAACAATATACAGAAAACAGGGGATTAAATAAACAGACCATGGCTATCTCAAGCTCCAAAATAAGGTAGGTTCTGGTTCTTTACAGGAGAAGTGCATATCTTTATCTTTTAGATGCATGGAAGTGGGATTTTAAGTGAGCACAGAGCGAAAATTGTCGTGTCATTACGACGCTTTTGCTCTCATAATTTTACTCCTGTGCACCAAGCGGTTATTTCTCCGATGCCACATTAAAAGCCACCATTAACAAAAAGTCATAAGATTGACAGAGAAGAAACAAATTCAATACCTGAATACTGGCTCTAGTTGCCGCCTGAGTTACAGAACTAGGAGGATTCTTCACATTGAACCCAACTATACATGCACCACAGGCTTGTGCTAGGTCGATATCAGACTGAGAAACCGGTCCAACACCAACATGCACAATGTTGACAAAGACCTGAGCACATGAATGGAAGAATATATGTCAACAGGAATGACTTACATAAAGCTCTGAAAGAAACAAAATGATGCGATGGCACACAAGGGGAAAAAACTTGAATTTACTGCAAACAGCAGAATTTTCTTCATGCAAAGTAGTAGTAAGGGGTGTCACATCAAAGCAAGGCATTTGTTCATGAAAATTGATGTTCAATTAGAAAAAATATCGATAAGAAAAAAAGCATCTCATTCAAGGAGATGCAGTATGTGACAATCAATGAATTTATGACTTATGCTTCTGTCTTCTTATTGAAGACATGTCCCAAAAGCAAATACAAAAAATGGTTAGTGAATGGTCATATTTGTATTATGCACTACCTGAGGGCTATTCAAACTTTTTAAAGCATCTGTAACAGCTTGGACTGTTCCTTGCACATCCGCTTTCACAATTATTGGCATTTCCACTCTCTCCATCACTTCTTGTTCTTCTGATGACTCTTCAGCTTCTGTCCTCCCCTCGCTTATTTTCCGAAGTCTGTCTTTCTCAGACTTTCTTTTTCTTCCCGTACTAAGCATTCTAGCACGCTCCTCAGAATCTACGACGACAATATCATCACCAGCCATAGGAAGACCCTTCAACCCTTCAATCTCAATAGGCATAGCCGGGGTTGCTTGATCAGTCATCTTACCCACCATGTCCCTGAGAGCCCTTATTCTCCCCCACTCAGAACCCACAACCACATACTGCCCACAAACCAAAGTCCCTGCTTTCACAATTGCTGTGGCCAACGGACCACGCCCCCTATCAAGCCTTGCCTCCACTACATAAGCTTGCGCAGGCCCATCAATCCGTGCCTTCAGATCCATAAGCTCAGCCTGCAGAAGCAATGCCTCCTCCAACCTATCCAGTCCCGTTTTCTTTACAGCTGAAACTTCAACTACCTGTACATCTCCACCCATCTCTTCTAAAAGTAACCCCTCTGATGCAAGCTGCAGTTTTACTTGTTCAGGGTCCGCAGCTGGTTTATCGCATTTATTAATAGCAACAACAACTGGTACTTTGGCCAACGTTGCATGGGACATGGCTTCTCGAGTTTGGGGCATGACTCCATCATCCGCGGCTACCACTAGCACAACAATATCAGTGACTGCCGCACCTCTGGCCCGCATTGCACTGAATGCGGCATGACCAGGAGTGTCGAGGAATGTTATTGATGAACCTGAGGGCATGCTCACAACAAATGCTCCAAGATGCTGAGTTATTCCTCCAGCTTCCTTTTCCACCAAAGATGTTTGGCGCAGAGCATCCAAAAGAGAAGTTTTCCCATGGTCAACATGACCCATGACCGTGACAACGGGTGGCCGAGCTAAAAGCTTTGCACCTTCATCGGAGTGACGCCTTCTAACATTGACACCAAGTTCCTGTAAGAT
Organism: Eucalyptus guilfoylei; assembly: GCA_016097605.1. Taxonomy (NCBI): domain Eukaryota; kingdom Viridiplantae; phylum Streptophyta; class Magnoliopsida; order Myrtales; family Myrtaceae; genus Eucalyptus; species Eucalyptus guilfoylei. Next base: position 28,435,303 of record CM027863.1, read on the forward strand.
GTATAGGTCCAAAGTAAGTCCCTGCAACTATATTCAGACAAAGATACATGCACCGCATTCAGCTGCATCAAGTGCTAATGGCAGCAAGCAGACAAGGATTTTCATGCTGAAGGCATTTTCATGTACTTTGCTGGCCACAAATATTGTCCTGGCAAAGTAAATACAATGATTAAGCAAGCATCTCACGAGGCACAAGATGGTAATGTTCCCTTTGAAAAAGGTTTTCTAAAAAGTTAAATCAGTGATCTCAGCACATATTGTGTTTCTAACATCTGTATTCTCAGCTATTTAAGAAGAATAAAAATGACACAACTTTTTTTCCCTCTTTTGCATTTCAAACATGTAAAAGAATTACCATGACAACCAAGCAAACATACCATTGCAACAAGCTCTGCAATGTCAATGCTGAGAGGATCAAACTCTGATTCGACCTTCTCCCCAACATTCAGAAGAATATCTTGCAGTGAAGATAATGACTCGCCAGTACGCTTGGCGAGTTCGACTATTGTCATGCCTTCGAAAATGTCGATTGTTCTATCAACAGAGGACTTCGTCGCTGTTTTCACTTTAGGTGGTACATATGGAGCCTCAACAGGTGGTTGGGTCCTATTCTCTCTTTTAACATACTTTTCTCTCTTGGGAGTCCTTAAACCAAATTGACCATCACCTCTAGCCAAAAGAGCCGTACTTGAATGAAAGCACCTAAAAAAACGAAAAACATTCTCAACCACATAACAACCTGTGCTGAATAAACAGCCATAACTAAGTGAATGCAGAAGAGAACCAAAAAAACTATGTGAATTTACTTGATCCTAGCAAAACTTACAAAGCCAAATTACCTACGCCCTAAGATCTGACAAGAACCTCAAATTCCTGACAAACTTTCTTGAAGCCCAGAACAGCAAAAACAATGCCCTAATAACTGTTTTGCATGAATGATCAACTATAAGCAATGTGCCGGTATATTGCAGGAAGTTATTTATTTTCTTTAATATGTAATGTAATCCTCTTGGGGAAATGAATGGTACGTTATTCTTAAATCAGGCAACTCTCCAGATTTATATTTGAGTTTTGTAACCTTTGCAATAGCTAAGAGCTATGCATCTAGAGTGTGGCATCATGATCAATGAAGCCAAACTGGCTTGTGAAAAAAATAAATAAATAAAGACCAGATTTTTCGACACCACGTCACAGTGAAACAAAAGATAATTTACAGATTCGGACCTCTGCCTGGCACATGCAGCAGAACTGCCCAAACAGTGAGACCAAGACTTCAAAAGTTTTTCATTTGTAAGATATAACTTTAATGCTGACCAGGCTAAAAAAGAAACTCTTCATGAAGCTTTAACCTTCCAAATCTGTTTCCACAGAAAGCATGTCTGGGACAAGTAGCCATACAGTAAGATTTGACCTCAAATTTCTTTCTTCTCAATTTTTTCATTGGAACTTGTCTCTCTATAGTAAGGGTGTAACTTATTTCATCCAGCCTCCTACCAGCACAGTTAAGAGCAAATAGGATTCCAGCATACAGAGATTCCATTTCTCTGCAAATTATTAGCAACTATTGCATGATTGCATGTTTCTCATCAGGAATGGAGTAAAAGTTCAAAAACCTTATATTGAGAGGGTTGTCTCCACCCAAATTATCTGTCAATAGTTTGATTTATGTCCATCACCAGCCTTAGTACAGCCCAAAAATCTATCTACCCTTCACTCTGCAGGTGATGCTTCCCATAATTTATCATCACAAATAAGTCCAACAGCTAGCTTGCTGGCAAGTGCCATATGTGGCAGCAATGAACTTTTTTCAGTAGCAAGCCTCTAAAGCCACTACCACCAAGCTAGATTAGATATTCCAGACTCCTGATGCGACATTCGCGTCCATATGCATATACCATATTTGCTATTGATTGATTCACAACTGGTCCAGCATCCTACTAAGAGAAGCAGTTGCACATCCCCATAGTATATCACTGAACAAATTGAGCAACTTTCGTTTGACAACTTAAGTAACGGAAAATTCATCCTCCAATTTTTGAGATTTTAAATTGCAAGAGACAAACAAATTTAAACACCCAAATCATTGTAAGGAAGGAAACCAAAATTTATATTTAATCATCCTGTGACTTTCTTCAAAAGGCAAATTTCATTCATAAGGAACCAAGGCAGTAGTACTGCCCCTTTTTCACAATAGTTTCAAGTTCAAAATCTATCAAATCTGAAAAGGTAAACACCAAACAGTTGTGTTTTCTGGTTTAACAATCACAATTTTTATATGGAGACAATATCTATGCCCAAGCTAGTTTGAGGTCACATCACAACAACTAGTTTCAGACATTTCTAGCAGACTTTTAAATTTTAAGCTGCACTGTAAAAATTGCCAAACCAACATGAGATTGCAGACAAAGCCGAGTTGCTAGGTCCTCATAATATCGAATAGCAGAGGAATCTGATATGACAGAGAAAAATTTTGGTGGTTCTGAAGACCATACAGATTGCATAATATGATAAATATATATCGGTTTGAGGACCATAATTCAGTAGATTACAATTCAACCAACACAATCCACTGCCACCAACAACAAATTTAATATAGTTGACATTCGGGAACAATTCAGGCTATAAAACCAATAAAGGGAACGGAGAAAAGACTAGAGTTAACTCTCTGAGAAATATCATTCCAAATTAGTTTATGCCTAATTGAAACTGCCAGATAGATATATGTGCACCACGGAATCACCAATCTTATCAAGATGGAAGTGCCCAAATAAAAAATCATTACTTATGTATTATCCTCAACCATAGGCTGGAAATGATGTTAAATCTCCAAGAAAAATTGCTCCAAAATCATTTTATGCAAAAGTGCAATAAAAGACAAAATTGTACCTTCTTCCCTGTTAAGAGAAAGTGTCCCAAATCAAGAACTCATCACCTATCTATTACCCTCGACAAGAAGACAAGGCCTGTGAGAGCTAGATTTGACTATGTAGAGAGCACCGTTTCCAAAACATATTAAAATACGATAAAACTAACACACATAGGAAGGGTTGACAAACTTAGCACCAATCTCAGAATCACTCAACTACCGATAAGAAACAAACAGATGGTGAACTTCATTTACCTTAACAAAGTCTGGTCAGACAGATGCTTCCTATAGCTAGCCCCCTGCCATAATGACACACTAGAGAAATCTGCAAAATCACATTTATAAACTGAATGATCAGGATTTGCACTTACCATTCATAACATTCAGAAGAGAAAAGTCAACAAGGATGTGCTAGTGAAAAGATAGAAAATATTGAGCTATATTCAAATGTTTCCTTCATCAAAGGTCATATATGTCAATGTTTCATGGAGACATAAGAAAATGCATCTTCCATTTTTTCTTATAATTCCACTTGCCATCACATAGGTGGGCTTAGACACGATAAAATTGATAGTTTGATAAGCACACTTCACTCAAACATGTCTTGAAGTGTGCAATTCAAATAAGCACGAGTGTTGGACACTAATTAAAGGAGGCATTATTCAGTCTGGAGATTGCACCAAAACAGTTAGATCAGAAATGAGTTGTGACATGAAATAGCTTGCTCAAAGGATAAAATGCCTTATGCTTAAAGAATGCGACTTCTCCACTGGACCTGAAAAGCATCTGAACAGAGCAGAAACCGATATCACAGCATCTTCATAGCAAGAAGCAGAAGCCCCATCTAATGTGTGTCTTTGTAATATTTTATGACTAACTCGAAGACCCTGCAGAAAGAAGATAAGGTTAAAAAGGAATACCCAACATGGCTATCATAAGATCAATCTGTTCCCCTGATTCTTTGCTTCCCCCAACCCAAACCTGCACAAACCCTTCTGCAGTTTCTCCTTCCCCTCCCCCCCAGGAACCAGGAACTGTGGACCACTAGATCTCAATTCTTAAAAAAAATGAGATACAACAACATCAAGGCCCAGCAGCTAAAAGAATTAATATAAGTGATCAAATAATCTTTTTAAAGGCACTCAAATCAGGCGATCCAACTCCTTCACATATTAGGCCAAAAACACTGCTTAAAATCTAACTATATAGTTCCCATTATGTGAACCATTTGACTTCTTCAAACTCCTATCAACATTGTCTATAATCAAGAGCACATGAACATTCCTACAAAACCCCCAACCCAAACCAAAAAAAAAACCACCACCACCACCACCACTGCCAACAACATAGACACACGGCCATCTCTGGAATTAAGTGCAACATCTACTTGAGATCCTTGACCACAGCATTAACCACGATATCATCAAACAAAAGCTGCTGCTTGTCCTATCAGCCATGTGAGCCCACAACACAATTATTTCAACATCAATGCTGAAGTATAAGTACGGTTATACAACACAGACAAAAAATGTGAAAGAAAACACCTGATAGAAGCATCAAATAATTCTATTCAGGACACTTTACCTTGTTACCTAAGGCTCTCCAAGCCATTCATGAGAATGTCAAAGCCCTGCAATATGAAGGCACAAGCTTAAAATAGTGGGACACTAGTGAGCTGAATCTTAAGGTCTGGGTTAGCAAACAACACACAATTACAATAAGAGAACCAATAGGACGTTTTCAAGAATCAGAGGCTTATCCCAGAAGATCCTAGCTTTGTGTCAAATTGTAACCGAGAGACATAAACTATCCTATAAAAACTCCCCTAAAGTTAATCAACCAATAAAGTCAAAATGTTCTTTTTAACAATGTTTCCACCTTCCCAATTCAAAGCCCATGATTCGCCACGATGAAACAGAATTACATAAACCAATTAGAGTCCCCAGATAAAAACCATCGTTTCAGAACCCAAAAAGTTAACATATTTCGGATTACACTCGAGTAAGAACTGGAAACATGGTTAAAGGAACAAGAATTACAGAAGAACGGACAAATTCCAATGACGGGTCCACAAGATAAGCGGGGAAATAGCTCAATTAGCTTCCAGCAAAGCATTCCAACCGAACACCAATCCAAAAGAAAAAGAAACTTATTCCGGTGAACAACCCACGAACTGGAGCGACTGAACTTACAAAATGAAAAGAGAAAGAAGGTTCACTTCAGCCCGAAGTCAGAAACTTTGGGGAGGATGGACCGGTCGGCGACGACTCGGGGTTCGCCGATGGACCAGAGGACTCGCCGCAGGATGTTGGTCCGAGGCGGGCGTGCGTGCGCTGCGCGACGTGGTCTGATCCCTGAGGCATGAAGGACGGTGTGGGCAAACAATGAAATCTCGGACGGTGATGGTGTTGGGAGGCTTGGGTTTAGAGAAAGTTTACTTTTAGTCCCTGTGTTATTTTGCTCTTCTCAATCAAGTCTGTATAATTTTGATTTATCTAATCAAGTCCTTCTACTTTCATAAATTGCTGATTCAAGTCCCTCCGGTACCATACTTGTTTAAATTCATCCATTGTAACTGTTTGATGGTGCAAAGGTAGCATGTGGATAAAATATGTGGTTGTGTTCCGTAAAAATTTAGTCAATATGGACAACACTGACGTATGACCTTGATACTGAAATGATCAAAGATTGAGAAGCAAATTCAAATGCGAGAAGATATAGAGTCACAATCTCAGGAATTGACCCCAAGATACATGCCATATTACTCATCACTCAATAGGATCCACCAAAGAGACATAATGCTTTAGAGATAATTTAATTCAAGAAATCAGGTCTAAAATTTCTTTAATAAAAAAAAATATAAACCCTCAAGGAGGCCCTAGAGGGGTTTACTAAAACTCAACTTCAAACAGCCCTATGTTCTCTTTTATTTTCCAAGAAGACCCACATTTCCTTGGAAAAAAGAACATTGACTCTTAACTCAAGATAAATCTATGGATAAATTACAATGCAGAGGACCCGACAAAATTATAGGAATTGTAAAAGTCTCATTTTTGGGTAAAACTGAGCCGTCCTTGGTAATTTAATCATAACTTTCTTTAGAAGACTCCAAATAGCATGAAACTTATTGCATTAGAAACTAGATAAATGGGCTTTCCAATTATATATTATGAGATCACATTGGACTAGAACTCATCGTCAACACTTAGAAGAAAATGAGAACTTCACCTTTAAGCAATTGTGCATTAAGTACTTGATAAAAACTTAATCCTCTTGAAATGATCCTTCGTTAGATGCGGATATTATATTTTGTTCATGTCATTGTGGCAACCAACTAGAATAGGCCAAGAGGAAGACGGGTTTTAAATGTAATGTCAAGTTGGAACAAGCAATGTACTACTAGCAATGGTTCTCTTATATTCTTATCTCAAGTGAGTTGGTTTTTCAAATGATACACTAAATATGATAACATATTCTTATATTAATGAGCATTTAAGAAGAGTAGATATTTTTTTTTTTTATCGGTCCTACTCTATGCTTACTCTAACTCTCACTTTCAGACTTTTGTCATGCCTCTTTACAAGGCGTAGGAGTCGAAATCCACTCCTCAAATTAAATCGTCCTCACCCTAACCCCCTGAGAAGGTGGGGATTCGAACTCCCCACCTCCCCTTTCCATGTTGGAAGGGTGACTACTGGGCAAAGAAGAGTAGATATAGGGTGCGTTTGGATGGGCATTTAGAAAGCCCATTCAGCCCCCAAAGCCCCTTCAGCCAAAATAAGGGTGTTTGGCAACCAATCTCAAGGAGCTTTCAAATGAAAGTCAGTCCTTGAAAATGCTGAAAACATTTTTTTTCTTCCTAAACTACCCTCATTAATTTTTCATATTTCCGTTATTACCCCTGTATTTATTTATTTTTTAAATAAAAAAGGAGCAGCCCTTCGCCGGTCCGGCGAAGGGTTTAGCTGAATTTTCAAAAAAAAAAAAAGAAAAGAAAAAATAATACCCATCAAAGCCCATTGCGAAAGTTTTTTTTACTAAACGCATATTCAGCTCAAAGTCCATTTGCAAATTTTTTTTACCAAACACAACTGCATTTTCCTCAAGTAGCTTTGGGCTTTCAGCATTTGTATTGGACTCAAAGCCCATTGCAAATGCTGAACCAAACGCAACCATATTACAAGAGGATTGATGACGAGTAAAGAGCGTTAGGTTGATTGGTTGTCGAAAACAACGAGTTGCAAAGTACCAGAGTCCTAAACCAAAAAACATGAATATGTCTCATTGATTAATGAAGACCTAATGTGATTGTATAACGAAAACCTAGGTCTTTCACAGGCTTTAAATTTCGGCCTTAATTCACTAATGGATTTAAATTACAAAAGCCTAAGTGAACTTAAATGGGCTGAAATTGATTAAATTGAGTTCAATTAGACTCTCGGCGGGGCTATATGAGCAAAAGGCAAGCCAAAATTTGCTTCTTGTGGGCTCAATTAATGACAGGCTTGATCTATTCATGGCTTATTCTAATTAAACTCAAGCCATTTAACATTATGGCTAAACCTAACTCAATTAAAACTCAAATACTCTAATTTATAGGCTTGAAAATTTGGCCACCCATTTTTCTATGCCGGCCGAATTTTACCTTCATTGAGGGCTAAGTTTACGAGATTAATTCAGGCCAATTCACCATCGTCGATCCAATGTATATGTAGTAAATGCTTCTAAAAAACTATATGCCATACAATTTAGTTATGTTATTTTTGTTTAAGAGGTAAAGTTTAATCCATAATTTCTTTGCAATTTTATCGCTACATGAATAGTCAAAATTTAAATGTCAACAACGTACATGGCTCCTTATCATATTGTGCCATGTGCGTGCATATACACATACATGTACATGTGCATTAATATGCAAATGCTGATTGTTTTTGTCCGACTTGTATCAAGTTCTTTTTTTTCTCTCACTTAGTTAAATGCTTTCATGACAACAATCTAATTAAAACATAGTTTTTTCACTTTTTTCATGAAACTAAGTTTGATCAAGAGGTGAACTCGATGAGCGGAAGTTAGGTTATAGATTAAATATAATATAAGCAAAAATGTGCAACTTGTTCTACCAAAACATCAGTGTGCCTTTTTGCTTTCTAAACTTGCTCTATTAACATAGTTATGCATTTTGTTTTGGGCCCTCAATTTTAACTTTATGATTATTTGGACCGTATATCGGCGAACGAGTTATGCTTCAACAAGAAATGTTGGTAACTGATTACTCAAATAGAAACTCAAGTATTATTATGTATTGTCAGATGAATTATGATAATTAGACTAGTTAAGGTCCTATTGCGCAACATTTTCTGCTCGCTCCCTTCATTCCTCCAGCTTTTGCTCTGTCCAATCTTTATTATCAAAATATTACTTTTATGCATTGTATTTATGGTTATAATCTTCAACGACCACCTCATATTCTAAATAATGGTCTACTTTTTTAGGCTTCTCCTATTGCCACTTTATTTCAATTCTCAATGGAACTCGCATTATCCTTTTTATGTTGGGACGCAAAAGTCCAACTTCTCAATGTGCTATGAATTATGAATTGTCCTTCTTGATTAATGAAGACCTAATATGATTATTTAACGGAAACTTAGGTCTTTCACGGGCTTTTAATTTCGACCTTAATCGAATAATGGCCTTAAATTATTAAGGCCTAAGTCTAATTGAACTTAAATGGGTTGAAATTTATTAAACTGAGGTCAATCAAACTCATCCTTTATATGGAATCAGCTAGGCTATGTGTGCAATGGACTGATCGAAATTTGCTCATTGTAGGCTCAATTAATAACGTGCTCAATCTATTTAGGCTTTGTTCTAATTAAATTCAAACCTTTTAATATTATGGACTAAACTCAACTCAATTGAAGCTCAAGTACTCTAATTTCTAGGCTTGAAATTCTGGCCTCCTCTTTCCCTATTCTGGCCGAATTTTACCTCTATTGAAGGCCAAGACCACGCTATTAATTCAGGCCAATTCACCAACATTGGTCCAATGTACATGCGATATATACTTTTTAAAAGTTATATGTCATGTAATTCAATTATGTTATTTTTATTTTGGGGCTAAAGTTTAGTCCCTAATTTCTATACAATTTACCATTAAATGAGAAGTCAAAATTTACACGTCAACAATGTGCGTGGCATGATATGTACACTTGCATGGCTCCATACTGTACCATATTGTGTTCGTGCATCCCACGTGCATTAATGTGCAAATGCTAAATTTTTTTGCCCAACTTGTATCGGGTTTTCTTTTCTCTCACATAGCAAAATGCTTTCATGACAACAATCTAATTAAAAGAGAGTTTTTGCACTTTTTTAGCAAAGCTAAGTTTAATTAGGAGGTGAACTTGATGAGCTAAAGCAAGGTCTAGATTTTGAGCATTATTTCTTGATCTAAAATGTAGTATAAGTAAGGCATGTGCACAACTTGTTCTGCAAGTAAATAAGTTCGCCTTTGCTTTATGAATTTGCTCTATTAACACAGTTAAGTATTTTGCTTCGGGCCCTCGATTTTGACTTACTGATTTGATATTTCTATTTCATCAATTGATTCAAATCATCTAAATCATATATCGGTGAACGAGTAATACTTTAGCAAGAAATGTTAGTAGTTGAATACCCAAATTGAAAGCCAAGCCTTTTCTTTATGTATGGTAAGAGGACCTATGGTAATCTAGTTAAGGATGATCGGTTTTTGACCTAGTCCAGTTCCAAAGTGGAACCGGGAGTTGAGGATTGGACCGATTGGTCCTAGGACTAGGAATTGGACCGGACCATCAATTTTGATCTGGTTCAAGAACCGACCACTTTTTTTCACCAAAGAGTGGTCGTGCTATAAACCGATCAATCCAGTTTAATTCCTGGGCGGTCCAATAGAACCAATAGCACATGTTCTCACGTGCAAAAAAGTCATACTCCACTTATGTGAACATCAATCACACTTCATATATTTTACTCTCAATTTTAGCTAAAAAGGTTATGAATGAGGCGTGGATTTTATAGACAATCTCTCTTATGTTTTCTAAGTATTTGCTCGATGTATGACTCTTGAAGGCTTGGAATGCATTGTCTCTTGCGCGCGCGCGCGAGAGAGAGAGAGAGAGAGAGAGAGAGTGAGCGTGAGGAGTGAGGGTGTGGCTCTTGGATTCTTAGGGGCGCACATGATAATATTTCTATTTTTCTATTTCTCTATTTTTCTGTTCCCCGGAACAGGTTTGGAACATAAATCATTTTGGTAACGTAATTTCATTTTTCTATTTCTGGAACGGATTTCTTTTCTAGAAATAGATTTGGAGTATAAATCAAAAGTTAAAATTTTTAGCTTTTCTATTTCTAGAACAAAAATGAGAAATCAAAATTTTCCTCATCGTTCATTCTTGTCACCGCTTGTTGCCTACTTGCTGCCCATGGGATGTCGGACGCCCACCGCCGATTGTCGGCCACCTGCCATCGACCCCGGCCACCAGCCGTCAACCATCGGCCACCGAACATTGGCCGTCGCCACAGAACTTCGGCCGCCCGTCGCCAACTGCTGGTCGCCAGATGCCAGAGGCCCACGGGTCATTGGCCGCTCATTGCCAATCGTTGGATGCTAGCAGCTCACCACCAACCATTAGATGTCCGCCGCTGACCGTCTACCGCTCACCACCAGCCGTCGGATGTCGACTGCTCACCGCCGAACTCCGGCCACTGGCCACCTACCGCTAGCCTCCGATCGCCGGACTCCGGATGTCGAACGTTGGACGTCGAATTCCGGACGTTGAACGCCGGTTGTTGGTTGCCGAACTCCGGACTTCGGCCTCCCGTCGCCGATCACCGGAAGCCGAACGCTGGTCACTGGACGTCGGACTCCGACCACCGGATGCCGGTCGTTGCCGCTTCTAGAAATAGAAATTTTATTATGTTATTAAACGAATTTTTATTTCGGAAATAGAAATTTTGAATCGTTATCAAACGTGTTTCTTTGTTCAGAAATTCGTCCATGGAATAGAAATTGAGAAATCAATTTCTGGCCAAAAATTGATTTATGTTCCATAAATTTTGTCATGCGCGCCCTTAGCTCCACATTGGATGAAAGAAGAAACTAACAAGTAGGTTTTCTCTTTAAATAGTGAGTAACAAAAAGGGTTTTGGCGGTCTCTTGGTCACGAGTGAGGTTGATACCTCAACTGCAATAACAAAAGGTCTTTAATTGTTATATATTGAATGAAAGAAGAAATTAACAAGTAGGCTTTCTCTTTAAGTAGTGAGGAACAAAAAGGGTTTTGATGGTCTCTTGACCACATGTGAGGTTGATACTTCAATTGCAAAAACAAAAAGTCTTTAATTGTTTTATATATATGAAAATTAAACTAATTATGATTTCGATCATAATCGTAATTGAAAGTAATTAATAATGTGATCTCATGTAGGGGCGGTAGGTTGTACTCGAGCAAAGATCCCATTGATATGTGTAAAAAGTAATTAACAAAGTGATCTCATGCTGAAGCGATAGTCCACACTCAAGCAAAGATTCTACTAATATACCTAATAAAAGAAAGGGATAAGTGTTGCAGAAGTCCTAAAACTTGTCACGAAAATACAATTGGGTCCTAAAACTTGTAAAAAGTGCAATCAAGTCCTAAAACTTGTCAAATTGTTTCAATCGAGTTCTAAAGTTAACACTGTTAGCCCTTTTAACGGAAAATGTTGACGTGGCTTTTTAAATAATTTTTTTTTTTCAGATGGCTTTTTTAATTATTTTTTATTCAATTTTAAAAAATAGATTTAAAAACTAAAAAGAAAAGAAAATTTATTTTTTTAAATTGTTAAAAAAAAGAAGAAGATAAAACAGCTCCTCCCCTACTATCGCCATCGCCGTCGCCGTCGCCGTCGCCGCTGATCGCCGAAGGGGCTGGCGACTTCAGCGACGGTCGCCGGCCCCCCACAAGGGCCGACGTGCCCAAACCTAGGCACCATCGCCCGAGCTTGGCGAGGTTCGCCGGCCCTCCCCTGGGGCCGGGCGGGCCGGCCACCCTCGCCTAGGGCCGGCGACCGTTCTGGCCCCTTTGGCGAGGTTGCCATTTTTTTTTTTTGGAACTGTTTTCTTTTTTAAATAAATTTTCACTTTTCTTTTTTTAATTTTTAAATATAATTTAAATAAATAAAAAGCCACATGGAAAATAAAAATTAATTTTCAATGCCACGTCAGCATTTTCCGTTAAAAAAGTTGACGGCATTAATTTTAGGATTCAATTGAAACAATTTGACAATTTTTAGTACTCAATTGCACTTTTTGCAAGTTTTAGAACTCAATTGCATTTTCGTGACAAGTTTTAGGACTTCTGTAGCACTTATCCCTGAAAGAAAATGTAACCTTCTACAAGGGTGGTAGTCTACGCTTAAGTAGAGATCCCGTTTAAAGTAAAAAGAGAAGAAAGTTAAGAATATGAAGTAATGATACCAACCAAAACTTGGTTGGTTATATAATTGATTGATAGAAAACTTATTGACAATCGATACAAGTGATTGAAGATGAGTACAAGTGATTGGAGATATCTTGAAGAAGTGATTAAAGTGATCAAGGGTGATTACAAGTGTTTAAAAAGTGATTACAAAAGGATACAAGTGATTACAAGTGGATTTGGGATGAAATAGAAATAGTTGTGATCAAAGAAAGCTTTTAGGATGCAAGAGAGCAAAAGTGCAGGAGTGTAAGAGAGTTTAATGCAAGTGGTGCCTCCTTCTTTATTTTCTCTTCCTTTTATAGCCAAAACTCAGCAGGCTCGGACGAAGTGAATAATAATTTTTTTTTTTTGGGTCTTGGACGAATCTTCAGCAATAGCAACATCATCTTCAAGTTTTTCTCTTCAAATGAAATATGATGGTGTTCTTTCAAAATCTTTTTGTCTTCTTCGGCCTTTGTTTCCTTTTGGTAATAAATAATTTGTGATTGATAATTTCCTCTACTCGTTTCCATCATCATCTAATAGGTTGATGCTGTAGCAATCTTCTTTGTATTGCCACTATAATGGGTTTCATCATCATCAGAGGAACTTGGAGATTTTTGAGGTGGTTTGGTGGTCGGTAATTCTAGTATGATTTTTGCAATGTAAGGTAATATTCTTCTTATGATTGAATGGTAGCAAAATGGGCTTAGGCCAATAATTTTTGTTGAAAAAAAATCAGTAATTTTGTGATCAGGTGATTATTGTTTTCGCCGATTTAACTAGTTTAGAACCGATTCCTCGGAAATGTTTTTTGTAAATTTAAAATTGTCCCACTACTTAATTTTGAATATCCAAAAACTTTAATTGTTACACACACACACACAATCGGCCCGATCTGGTTTCTACTTTGGAATCGAGAACTAGACCGTTGCCTGTGGAAACCACCTAAAACCGATCAATTCGATATGGTCCGAGGGATTTCTAGTTCGGACTGTTTCCAGTGCACACCCCGAAATCTAGTCAAGGTCTTGAGGTGCAACATCATCTACTTGCTTCCTTCATTCCTCCAATTTCTAATCTGCTCAACCTCTAATAGCAAAATATTACTTTTATGCGTTGTATGTATGGTCATGTTCTTCATAGACCGTCTCATATTCTAAATAATGGTCAATCTTTTCAAGCTTCTACTTTTAGCCTTTATCTCAATTCTCAATGAAACTCGCATTATTCTTTACATGATACAAAAGTCCATCTTCTCAATATACTCGAAATTATGGATTGTCCCATTGATTAATGAAGACCTAATGTGATTATATAACAGAAACCTAAATCTTTCATGGGTTTTAGTTTCAGGTTTGATAGAATAATGACCTTAAATTATTAAGGACTAAGTCTAATTGAACTTAGATGAGCTGAAATTGATTAAACTTAGCTTAATTAAACTCTCCCATTTCTATGGAATTCGGCTATGCTATGTATGCAATGGGTTGGCCGAAATTTACTCATTGTAAGTTCAATTAATGACATGCTTGATCTATTTAGTAATTATTTTAATTAAACTCAAGCCTTTTAACATTATTGGTTAAACTTAACTTAATTAAAACTCAAATACTCTGATTTATGGCCATTTCTTTCCCTATGTTGGCTGAATTTTACGTTAATTGTGTGCCAAATCCACACAATTAATTCGAATTAGTTCACCACCATTGGTCCAATGTATATGGGATAAATGCTTCCAAAAAATTATATGCTATGCAATTCAATTATGTTATTTTTGTTTAGGGGTTAAAGTTCAGTCATTATTTTATCTACTATTTACTACTAGATAAGTTATCGAAATTATAGGTCAACAATGTGCATGACACAGTACGTGCATGTAGAGGGCTCTATATTGTATCGTGTCATGCTTGTGCATCCTACATACATTAATATGCAAATGCTGAATTTTTTTATCATACTACAAATAGCAAAATTGGCAATTTGCTTTTTCATTCATAGCCAAGCTTTAGTGGATTCCTCCAACAATCCTTTTCACGCTCAACCTCCATCCCCAGGTGATCTTCAATATTTACGAACACTCCATTCGTGTCATGTCTCAGCTTTACCGACTATTATGCATAAATGACAACAACAATGGGGTCAATATGTCTGCGAGGCTGCCAGTGAATCGTCTGAGAGTATATAGGTCTATGATCGAAGTTCAAAGGGATTGCATCGTGGAGATATGAAATAGTTTTGAGTTTCAATACAACCCCGTCACTTAATTGTTTAGCCATACCTTTCTTAAGAATCAACATGAGTGTTGTTCAGTGCCCTTCTCTTGTCCTCTCCCTCTCTTTTTGGCCTTTATTTTATTTTATGATTGCAAATAGATTATTTTTGTGATTGTTTTTGATTTTTTTTCTTTTTTTACTTTTCCTTCTTAACTGGTGATAGATAAAGAGACCTACCCGAATTTTTATGTACTAGGATGGTATTCAACTTGGAGCGATGCAGATGAATCCAATGTGCCCATCTATAAAGCTGTAAGTTCCGATAGTGCAATCCTCTAATCGGTTGTGATCTTTGTCTTATGTATCGATTCTTGTGTACACTATTTTGTTTCAAATATTTGAGCCCCGTGGAGGGTGCCTTTCTTTGTGTTTGCATCGGCTTTTTAGCTAAATAAGGTTAGAATGTCATTATCAAAGAATATATCTACTGGTTGTACGAGTTTAAGACCTCAAATTCTTTAATAATGGTGCCAATTTATTGCGAATAGTAGATTTTCCATACATATTTTTCAGTTTCTCAATATGGTGCAACCTCTATCCAAGTTAGACAAAGTGTATTCTGAATTATCAAGCGAAATGGTTATATTCTCTTAATGGACAAATTTAAATTTATGTATTTATTGTTTGTTTGGCGATTAGATTACAGATGACGCTAGCTACCTAAACTAGCAACTTCCGACTGAAAATTGATAATGTTAGTATATTCTATTTAATAGTTGATAAATATCAATAAAAGCCCCGTGTGTGTTCTTATCAATCCCTATGCACAAAATGATTTCCCTATTACCATCTACAAAAGTGGTAAGTGGCTTTTATGTTATCAATACAGGAATTTTATTCTCGTTTATGTACGTAGGAATTATGAGTACGGCATGATACATAATGGTTGCGTGTCATGTTCTTTGATGATCACCTCATATTCTCAATAATGGTCCAACTTTTCGAGCTCCTCTTATTGGCTCTTATCTCAATTCTCAATAAAATCCGCATTATCCTTTGCCTATAGAGACACAAGAGTCCCTCTTCTTATTGTGCTATGAATTATAAATTGCCCCCTTGATTAATATAGACTTAATGTGATTATATAAAGGAAACTTAGGCCTTTCACGGGTTTTTAATTTTAACCTTAATTGAATAATGAACTTAAATTACTAAGGCCTAAGTCTAATTGAATTTAAACGGGCTGAAATTAAATGAACTGAGCTTAATTAGACTCTCCATTTCTATGAAACTCGGCCAAGCTATGTGTGCAATGGGCTAAGTAAAATTTGCTCATTACAAACTTAATTAATGTCTTAGCTTTACCTACTATCCTACGTAAACTACAGCAACGATGGGGTGGATATGTCTGCAAGGCTGCCAGCAGATCATCCGAGAGTATATAGGTGTGGAGAAAATATTTGGTGGTCCCGGACCACCACGTTAGTGTGGTCTCCAACCACTCACGAAGCGCCACATGGAGAGGCGTGGCCCCGCTAGACCTTATGCACAAAAGTAGGTTTTTTCTCCCTCTCTCTCCTCTCCCTAGTCTTCCCACTCTCTCTCTCGGTCTGCACGGTAGCCTCTTCTTCCCACCCTCTCTCCTCTGTGATGCATTTATTACGGCATGGCACCTTTCTCTTTCCTTCTCAGACAAAAGAACTTTATGCACAAAATTTGGAACTTCTCTCTTTCCTTCTCCTAGCCTGCACGGTTGAAATTTTGAATCCCAAATTCTATCTCCATGCCCATCGCTGCTCCGCCGTTCATCAAGCGGCTGTTCCCCCACCGTCGCCGATGAAGCACATTAAGGCCACCCCTACTTCGGTGCTCGCTCGCTCTCTGCTCCAGTGCTCGCTCCATCTCTGCTCCGGTGCTCGCTCCGTCTCTGCTATGGCGCTCATTCGCCTTCTAGTCCGTCGCCAAGGTTCACTCTCTGCTCCAATGCTCATTCACTTTCTTGATCGTCTTTTGAGTTTTCTTGCATTTTGCCTTGCATAATTGTTGTTCTTATTTCTTTGCAGCAACAATATATTGTATCCCAAGAAGGACAGAGTAGAAAATTGAAATGATCTCAGAATGGATAGGTTGGAGGGAATATCTTGGAGCCACGATGAATCTCTCATTGCTTATGTTGCTGAAGAGCCGGCTGTTTCCAAGCCCAACTTCAACAATTCTGGCTATACGAAGGATAAATGAAAAAGATTTTTGCAGCCGGAAAGGTCAAGGTGACTTTGAAGAGGAGTGGGGGGAAACATACGCAGGAAAAAGGAAGCCAACTCTTTCTATTGTCAATACTAAGAGGTCCCACTACGCGGTTTTAGAATACTTTGCTCACTAGCAGAAGTTTGAAAATGTAACTTTAAGAAATGAATTCGCTGGTTGTGTGCAGTGGGGACGAGGTGGTGCAAGCTATTTGAGGAAATGCCGAGTAATAGCTAATTGGATTCCTATATTTTCAAGGACTTGTCTTTTGATCTATATTTTCTCCATTAGCATCAACAGAGCTATCGCTGATCAAATATCTTTTTTGTCAAGTTCTTTTGATGTGAAGAGACGTTCTATTCTTCATTGTTCAGAGGAAAATGGAAGGCCCGATGACTATTGGTAGTCACTACAGGACAATGCACGACTACTTGTAACTTTAAGTGAAACAAGTACAGCTCGTTTATGAGCAGTGCAAGGCTGCATTACTTGAAACCATGATGTCCTGTTTCCACAATGAATTGGTCCAGCTCTCTATCTGTGCATATTTTCCTCTTAAAGGAAGTGAGCACGTGCACTACACACAGCATCGCTTTTCCTTCAAAGTCTGTATTATGTTATTAATCAAATTTTTATGTGAATCGATCTAATTTTGCTACTTTCGAATTTTAATTCCAAGTGAAAAGCTCACCACTTAAGATTCTTGAATCGGCATATTGAAATGCGGATTCATCCTCATGTAGTAAGTGGGTACCAGAGATCAAAATGACGCCTCATTTGCTGCATACTCGTATTAGCTAGCAGGAAAGGAGGTGAACGTCACAAGAGCTAGGCAAAGAGATATGGAAAAGCCCAGTTTAACTCCAAACAATATATTGTTCTTGAACATGGGAACCTTGTTAAAATAATTTCCAACACAGTGAAATTAAGTCTTACAACTTTAAAAGTATAAAATCATGGCAAGCATCGTAACTGCAGCGCTTACGGATTTGAATTCAAGGAGACCCAAATCGTTCTCCATCCTACATTCCAAACTCCCCTGCCTCAGAAATAGTATCATCTGTATGATCTCAAGAACTAGAATAGAATAGAAACTAATATATAATCCCATTGAACCTAGAGGCAAAAGCACCCCAGTTCCTAATTATGCCCAGGAATTATCAAAGACGGCCAATGCGATTGCTCGCGAGAACTCCTGGAAACTAATCCTGCTATCGCCGTCCATGTCGACCTCCTTGATCATAATTTTATTTCTTCTAATTTCAGTCAGATATTGCAATCTTTCCTATCATATGCAAACTTTGATGGCATAGAAAGGGTTGATGGGCTGAGCCAAACTTTTATATTCCCTGCGGGCTTTAAGTTCAGGACCTCCCTGTTTGAGACCTTTAACTCGAATCCAATTAAAGTCAAGACCATCCAATGCATATGCAATTAATTGAAATATGCTAAATGATAAATGCTTCTAAAACGTCATGCAACTTAATTCTAATATTTTTGTTTAGGGGTTAAAAATTAATTCCTAATTTTCTATGTAATAAATGAATGATCAAATCGTTAAAATTTAGATTTTAGCAATGGGCTTGTAAGATAAATAAGGGATGTATGTAAAAAACAAGTAGTTGCCTTGTATATGTGAATATATAGTTGTACGCGTGTTTTTCTACTAACCGTTGATGTTGTGATGTTATATGATCAGGTGTTGATTGCTTCCGCATGTACATAACTCAAAGATCAATAAAAGAAAGAAGTATGGGTCAACGACATGCCTAGGATATCACGAAAAATATAACCTTCATCGCTCGTGACTTGGAGATGGAGTTGGGGTCATTACATAAACTTTGTGTTGTTTTTTTTCATGATATTAAGCCTTTGTTTTGTAGCTTTTGTTTAGATTGTATTGTGATTAAATGCTAGTAACAGTTACAACATTTGAAAATATGCATAAGGTATGCTTACACAACCACCCTTGCATTTCAAATAACTTGCAACTACATGAAATGGTAGAATCGCTTAAACTAAAATGGACAATAAGTTTTTCATTCACTACTTTCGATTCCCACGATATAAGTGTACAATGGAATCGAATAAAATATTAAGACAAAACATGTAGAAACACAACCTAGAAATTTCTATACACAACATGAGTATAAACGCTTGCAATATGTTTTAAAATTCCATTGTTTTCAATCATAATATGTGGCTTTTCTCGAGCACGCTTAGAATCGTCAACAATTTCAGTGTTGTGCATTTTTTCAGCTTGCTTCTCATAATGATTGACAAATTGGTCTTGCATGCCATATTTTGAAAGACATTGTTTGTGCTTTCATTTCTTTATCTAGATCTAATTCCTATAGAAAAATAGTCACTACTAAATGGTGGACACCATCTATGATTCAAGCGATAAATATTATTCAATTACTTGCTATCGCTCAAGCTCCACTTCGACACACAATTTCAGGTGAAGTTCAGATTTCAATGATATAGAAACCTTTGCCAATATTTATTACAAAAACTTGGATTTCTAAGTAGATTTGTAATATGATATATAATAATTTCCCCAATATACCATACACATAAACGGTGGTTTGAATTTGGAAAAATAACTCTAGATTAGTGAAAATAGTTTTAGGTTTTTTGGTACCCATTACCTTTATAAAGGATTGAATGCCCAAACAAAAGAAGCAATAGTTACATCCAACAAATGCACAACAAAAAAGATTTTTTTTCCAATAATGATTCAAGCCAACAAACAATATACATACCATATTATACTTATTTATACGGTAAATAGTATTTGATATTACCACTTTTCAAGATTTTCATAGTCCAACTTTGATACTTCATCAAATATTGAAAAATTGGTTAGTTTCCATTACTCATCCTATTGAAATGTATAAGAAAAATTACTTCAATTTGAAAGCAATAAAAATGGTAGATAAGACTTTAATAATCACTCACAATAATCAAATTCCTTCTTTTTGATTGTAAAAAATTTGATAATCACATTACGTAAAACCAACATTATCAGTTCCCCTCGCTTTACTACTAAAATAGGAATATATACTAAGATAGGAATATATTGCATAGACATTATACTGACCCCAATTATAGAAGTCAAAACACCTTTACCAATATTCATTATGTTTTGATACATTATATTAAATGTTTTTGTTTGTCATCATCGAAAGGATGAGTATAGACATCTTCAAACTTGGTAACTAATCAAACTCCATATTTGAATTTGAATTTGAATTTAATGTAAGCTTGGCATTTAGTTCTCTTCACCGTCCTATAAATATCTCTTTGTCCATGAGGCAAAATTGATGAAAAATGTTCTTCACAATTACAAATAATCGTACATCTTCACAATATTCCTTTGTCTTTTTGTTCTTTTCGCACTACAAATCTCTTGCAAATTGCTTATGCATTGTATGTATTATAAGTTTCCTCCTAAGTAGCAAACATCATGGCAATTCCAAATTCAAATTCTTCATCAACATAATGCACGATGGTATTATCCTTTGGAGCCTCATAAATTTAGAAAAAAACCAAATCATTTAAAGAAGAAAAGATAAATTGAAAACAAATTTCATTAAAAAGTAAAAAAATGAGCCATAACCTACATCGACTCGTGATTTTTATATGCTTTGGCGACAAACTATAAGGGCCAGACGTCTACCTTGGCCTCTCTTATAAAATCATCCTTTGTGTCTATCATACATGGGTTGCATATGCCAAGACATGTTAATTCTCAAAGCTAAATATGGAGTTTGCAACATATTGACAAAGTTTATAAATTGTCCGATAATTTAACATATCAATCTACCATCATAATCGGACACCACCAACTACAAAAATTGTGCGGAAAAAAAAAAGCATTCTTTATATATATAATGAGTTGAAGAATAAAACCTTATTGTAACCATAGACCAGAATTAGGAACAAGTTACTAATCTAAGTTGATCATGTGTAGGGCATGAAGTGAGACCGACGGTCAAACGATGGTCTTCTAAGCAACAAAGCGCACCGGTCAAGCGACATTTTGAAATGTAAAAGATTGAGCTCTTCTGAAAGAAAGAAGGAAGGTTTTCTCTAAAACTAATCATGGTCGTATGTGTGGATGAAGAGAAATATGGTTGGGCAGGTACTTAAATTTCCCCAAAGCTACTTTGCATTAATGATTCCTTACAAATGGTAAGAAATTTTGCTTTTATATTTATTCTAATTCAATTGCCACATATAAAGTCATGGATGGATCTGACTAGGTAAATACGAACCACATCAGTTGTTGACGTGACGCTTTAATATCACCGTGCTTTGTCCGGACGAATCGGCTCATCAAGTTCCCATTGAAATGGGATCCACATGAATAATTTAGATATCTCTCCTAAAGAATTAGAGAAACTAATACACTATAATTCATCGTTTGATTGAAAATTTCGATTTTACACATTCCAAGCACTTCCTTTTATGAATCATGAACTTAAATTTCTTTTTAAAAAAAGTGGTTTAAAATTCTAAAGTTGCAAGCGTTGTAAAATTTATATGCGAAAGGAATTTTGTATTTCAAATGCCAAAATACGCAAATCAAAAGTTAAAGCCTTAGTTATCACCTAGATAAACCATCATGGGCAAATGTTGGAAAATTCAATCCCCCCATTGATGCCAAATATATATATACACACACATATGCATACAATCACATAAGGGCTCATCTGAGCGACTCCAAAAGATTTGGGAGATCATGTTAATTAGGCCCGACACCGAAGGAGATCCACCTTCCAAGGCCCAAAAACAGATCAGATCTTACCCTCCACCAGCAGACCAAAATCTACGTGTCCCCTCGTCCGTCACCTCATTTACTCACTTGGACCCGCATTTTCGGCGCTGTCATAACTTTACCCCATCCCATCCCCACGCGCCCGTCGGCGGGTTCCCCGCCGGACGCGCCTCGGCCACCGTTATTCCCGTTGACGTAACGTTCCCGGAACCCGCGCCCCGACCGAGTCCCCAATTCATTCTCTCCTCCTCCTTTCTGCGTGTAACGGAACGCAGGACCAACGAGGAACGTGTTTCGTATTGGATCCAGCGCATTTCGGATGGATGAAAGAGCTTCAGTTTGAGGGAGAGACCATCGGTGAAATTTGGGCGCTAACCCAATCACTTTTTCCGTGAATTGAGTTCAAGCAAGCCATGAGAGAGTCGTGTGCAAACGAAACGGGTCAAGTTGTGATTGCAAAACATGCTGACTGTTGTCACAACATGCATGATCCGTGTTTGAAAATTGAGTATTTTACAGGTATCCTCAAACCTTGGTTCACAAGACCCGTTTTTGGAAAACCCATCTTACGACGTTCATAATTATTCATTAATAATTACATTAGCAATAAATGAATAATGCCGTTGTCACTCTCATCTCCTTGTCTCTCTCCCTCTCTGAATTTCGGGGCTCAAATCCTCTTCGCCATTAGTCTCGCTGCACTGCACCGAAGCTCCCGGTCTCTCTGCTGACCAAATCGAAAGGAAGCTTCTTTCTCTCCCGCAGCCATTTTCGCTTGCATCAAGAAGGATTCCAGCACTGCTGCATGGGCTGGTGAAACAAATTCGGACACGCTATTTAAGCTTTTGAAGGTAACCCACGACTCATCCCATGAATGTGCAGGAGAAGATGAACATTTTGAGTTCGGCGAGCACTGTTCATCCACGCTGCGATGCATGGGCCTAGGTTTTAACTGTTTTTAGCTGACTTCTACGTTTACTTTCTCCGGGGGGCTCGCTTCTCTAGGAATCTATTTAGATTTAGCTTGAGCTTCTTTCTGCTCGTCTTAGCTGGTGGATTCTCAGCTAAGCATTTTCCATTACAAAAAAGCTAAAGCGCCAACAAACAAAAAGAAGCTCCAATCCTGCTCTGCTTTTTAATTGAAGATTCAAAAATGGCCATTTGACGGTACTGCATTATTTCAAAGTGCACCCTACCTACTTGCCTGCCCACCTCCTTTTTCATGCGCCCGAACTGTTTCCAAAGTCCCGACTCGACAATGCTTTATCGGAAGACACTGTCCTCGTAATTCCCCTCTCCTCTCTCTCTCTCTCTCTCTCTCTCTTCCTCTGCCTCAGTCTCACGTTCTTGTTTCTTTCCGTAAACGTGCTTCGACAGTTCCTCCCTTTATTGAGGCTGGTGCGAGTGTAGGAGAAGCGGGAGCTGCAGAAAGCGTTCGTTTTTGGGCTTCAAGTTTGGTTTTTTCTGGGTTCTTCTTTCGCAGAAGGACGGAAGATGCAAGCTTTGGGCATTTTGGCTTCGATTTTTTATCTGGGTCTTGTTGCATTGCGGGCAAATGCTGAGCCGGTTGATGATAAGCGAGCCCTGCTCGACTTTGTCAACAACCTTCCTCACTCTCGCTACCTCAACTGGAGCGAGGACTCCCCTGTATGCGGCCACTGGGCAGGAGTCACCTGCAGCGGCGACGGCTCCCGAATCGTGGCCGTCCGATTGCCCGGCGTCGGCTTCCAGGGGCCGATCCCGCCGAACACCCTCAGCCGCCTATCGGCGTTGCAGATTCTCAGCCTCAGATCTAATGGCATTAGCGGGAGCTTCCCTACGGATTTCCCGAATTTGAGGAACTTGTCCTTTCTCTATCTTCAGTTCAATAATTTCTCCGGGCCGTTGCCGGAGGATTTCTCGGTGTGGAAGAACTTGACGATTGTTAATTTGTCCCACAATGGGTTCAATGGCAGCATCCCCAGTTCAATGTCCAGTTTGACTCGGCTGGAGGCTTTGAATCTTGCAAGTAATTTGCTCTCTGGTGAAATTCCTGATTTTCAGTTGCCCAATTTGAAGTTGCTAAATTTGTCCCACAATAATTTGAGTGGGAGTCTTCCTAAGTCACTTGAGCATTTTCCAAGTTCAGCTTTTGTTGGCAACAATGTTTCATCGCAAAATTCTACTTTTGAGCTCTCTCCTGCCATCTCACCTGCTTCTGAGCCAAGAACCAGAAATGGAGGGAAGCTTAGTGAGAGCGCGTTGTTAGGAATTGTTATTGCCGGTTGTGTGTTGGTTATATTGGCATTTGGTGTTTTGATGCTATTTTACTGCTCGAAAGGAAGGAGAAGAGCAACTGAGGATCGTTCCTTGGGGAAGTTACCGAAGGCAGAGATGTCACCGGATAAAGAGGCTTCAAGGAGTCAAGAAGCGAATAACAAACTGGTGTTCTTTGAGGGGTGTAGCTATGCGTTTGATTTAGAGGACTTGTTGAGGGCTTCGGCCGAGGTGTTGGGTAAGGGGACGTTTGGCACGGCTTATAAGGCGACCTTGGAAGATGCAAACACTGTGGTTGTGAAGAGGTTGAAGGAGGTTGCAGTTGGTAAGCGGGATTTTGAGCAGCACATGGAGATTGTTGGCGGAATCAGGCACAAGAATGTTGTGGATTTGAAAGCTTATTACTACTCCAAAGAAGAGAAGCTAATTGTGCACGATTACTACAGTCAAGGGAGTGTCCATGCTAGGCTGCACGGTAAGGTCAATTTACCTCAGTCATGTGCTTGTCATTATCGAAATTCAGCATTTATTTGCCCTCAAGTTCTGAAGGAAGTGTTAATGATTACGCTTCCAACTAAGTAAGCAATTCTATACATGCTAAAACAGTGCAAGTGCTCTTACGTTATTGAGATAACGTGGGTTTAGTGTTACTATAGGTTGTAATCTTTAAGTGTGACCACATGCATAAGATCAGATGGAATCCATTTGAATGGGCCATCAGTATCATGAGCATCGTTGGCAGATCACTGAGACCGGCATTGGTGGGTAAAGCTGGAGCTATGCTGTACTGGGAAGTCACTTGAATTGATATTGATGGATAAACTAAAGTTGGCTAGAAAGTCAGAGAAACTTAGGAATTGATGGAGGAGAATAGTTCCCGAATTCCTAGACGTATTACTTTGGATAAAGAGAATAGGTTCTTGAAGTTAAGCTAGGGATTGGCCTTGGCTGGACAGATCCAAATTTTGGTATTTGATCACTTGGATCTTGGTCTAAACTCTAAAACCTCTGCACCATTCAGCTTTCTACATGCTTCTACTAATATTCATACTTACTAACGGAGGGTCAAGGGCTTTAAAGTTGCATTAGATTTTTTGATGCTTGAAATGCCGATATACTGTGCATGTTTTCTGAGTTTCTAGCTTGTGAGTGCTTCAAAATTTCTACAATGGGTTATCTGACTTTGACAACAAACTAGTGACGGTGCTCAATTGTAATGATTTATATGTATTACTGATGGACTTAAACCTATTTTCTCTACCATATATACGTTTTCTTGGGCATCAGACGACACATCTATTCATTTCTGAAGTTAATTGAAAACGGAAAATGTTTTAATTGGGTTTTCATCAGGTTGGTATCTATGCCATGTGCTTGCTCATGCTTGGCTTAGAGCCTTGGATCCTGCCTCAAATTATCTCAAACCATCTTTAGTCACTACGTGGTTTTGTCATGTTCTGCAAATCATGTTTCATGTGTTAGGAAGGATGAAATATCTGGAAATTTGGATGTCATGATTGATGCATAACTGAGCAATCTTGGAGTCTTATGAAAAATCCCCTCATAAAGAAAGGCATGCGAGATGCCGATGATACCTAGGGAGTCGTCCAAATGATTCTTTAGGCATATTCACATCGGAATTCTGTCTTTTTGGTGACATGATGCATATGTGTCTTCCCGCAAGTGAATCAATCTTGTTGTTCCTAATTGTTAAAGTGTTTCCAGCCAAGTAGCTACTTGGGAAGGGAGCAGTACATCATCAGTTTTGGAGAAAATGTAGCATTAACAGAAAATATGCTATGTCTTTGTATTGCACATATATTTGCATATTGGTTTTGTCTCTTCATCTATAAATTGTTATTGCTAGTTGTTCTTGTGACATGTCTACGCTTCTGCATTCATCGGGAATATAAGAATGATGTGATCCGGTCTGTTTTCCTCTCTATTACCTTGAAACGCTCATGATAACTAATAGCGTGATCTCATCAGATGATAGAAAGTTGCTCTTGCATGACACTTGTCTTTCCTAAATTGGATTACAGAGTCTTGCAACAGCATAAAAAAAGACAGACATTGGTGAGTAGTGGAGATTGGATGGTCATTTGGAACTACCTTTTGTCACTCCACAAATATAACCGAACTCCATTTAGAAAACCATCAAATGCACTCATATATTGTCTATACACTGAACATCGTCAACTCAAATAAATTAAAGCAGAAAACTCTAATAAATCAAGCTATATCAATGCAGCAAAAGTGGATTTTAAGCCTTTTTACATGCTTCTGTTCAGGTATTTCCAGTTGTGCGATCTATGTTCAAATTGATGGCCTCTGTTTTATCAGATGAGTTCCATATCTGTAAATTGCTTGATGGCTTGAGCTGCGCTTCTCTCACAGGTAAACGAGGGGAAGGTAGGAACCCTCTGGATTGGGACACCCGCATGAGAATTGCCATTGGTGCGGCAAGAGGGCTCTCTCATATCCATCTCCAGAACAACGGGAAGCTTGTTCACGGCAACATCAAATCCTCGAATATTTTCCTCAACCCTGAAGGATATGGTTGCATCTCTGACCTTGGACTAGCCACTGTAATGAGCGGGCTGGCTGCACCTATCTCTCGTGCCACGGGTTACCGTGCTCCGGAGGTCACAGACACCCGAAAAGCCATGCAACCTTCGGATGTGTACAGCTTTGGTGTGGTGCTACTCGAGCTCTTGACAGGAAAGTCCCCAATCCACGGTACTACTGGCGGTAGTGGTGGTGGCGGTGGTGGTGGTGGTGGGGACGAGATCATGCACTTGGTGAGGTGGGTCCACTCGGTCGTGCGAGAGGAGTGGACGGCAGAAGTGTTCGACATAGAGCTAATGAGGTACCCAAACATAGAAGAAGAAATGGTGGAGATGCTGCAGATAGCCATGTCGTGTGTGGCAAGGTTGCCCGATCAGAGGCCTAAAATGCCTGATCTGGTGAAATTGATTGAAAATGTCAGGAGCAGCAGCCACACCCAGGAGAACAAATCCGGGACTTCTTCGCCGCCGCAACCGGCGGTTGGCACCGAGTCGTCATCCTCATTATAGGACTTTTGAGTTGGTCTTTTTCTTTTTCATTTTTGGCCCTTTTTCCCTTCAGGCGCTATAGTTTGGTTTCTTGTTTTGCTGGCTTCATTAGCCTTGTTTCTATGTCAGCCACCATAGTTGAGTTCATACTTGTTTCATAGTTTTTGTTCTTGATGCCTGCGGTCGGATCAAATTCCTGCACTTTTGGCAATGCAAATGCATCATGAATTGAGTCTACAGCATGAAATTCTCAATGCTTCTTACTCTGAATTCAATTTCAAATTTTTGGCATTATATTGTTTGTTGCTGAGCATATTGGCAATCTGCTTGGCATCCTTCCATCTAACGTTTGTAGAATAGGTTTCAGGGTGCATAATGTAGCTAATGAAGGAGCAATGCATGCACAGGTTGTGTGTCAGATGCTCTACTTCCATTTGGCGAAAGGAATACAAAAAAAGGAAGTATCAGCACAAGCATTTCATCTTCTGGCTCCACTAAAATGGATCACTTGACTATAGGTTAGTCTAAAGGGGGAGTCATTCTTCCACACGACGAAGGCACGGCAAAAAGATTGATCTGAGAAATTCAAAATAAAAATAAGGTATGAATGCAATTGATTTGAAATTGACTTGCTGGAAGATTTTGATCCATTTTTCAAATAATGGGTTGAAATCAGATATATGAGAAATAGCATATGTTATTGGTGCAACCAAGCCGACAGCAGGAATTGTCACCTCGTTTGCATTTTTTATGCAATCTATTAGAAAGTCAAATCCAAAATAACGCGAGACATTTTCAACGTCCTCTCTTATGTTTTCAAGATTAGGAGTGATACGTGAAATTTGATTATTGAGGTGGACACACAAGTAAAAAATCATTTAAGAAATTAAATTTAAATAGATAAAAAGAGGAAGACCGTATATATATAAATATATAAATCCCATTGTAAGATATTTTTAACACGATTAAATATCAGACATCAATATTGCAATGCCAAAAAGACATGAAATTGATGTCACGGCTAGAGCATTTGCCAAAAATTATTTCTTAGCCCAATTCCAACTGATTTAATGTAAAAGGAAAAACATAGAATGTTAACTAAACAAGAATAAGAAAGTAACTATATAGTTTCATGTAAAATCGACTCCATTGCACATGATATGTGATGTGGTATATTTATAGAAAAAATCGACTCTACATCTATATAATAATATAGAGTGAAAATTTAACCTTACCCTCTTGCAAAATAATGCCCTGTGAGAGAAACTACTTTGATCCCATTCAATACTACTGTCAGTTAAAGACAACATTAAAGTTACTTAAAGGACTATATTTACTCAAAAAGAATTACCAAACAATCGAGTCGAATTTTAAAGAATTAGCTCCTGATAAGTTCGATATTTGTAAAGGATGACATATATGATGTTTGATAAGTGTAACATGAAGTTATAAGTAAGGCGAATGAACGTGCAGCACTCAATTATCTTCTAAATTGTATGGATAATTGTCAAACAATATTTCTCCTACAATTTCATGATTATTATCATTGTTATAACTCTAAAAGTACAATTTTCTCTATGAGTTGTGTAAGAGTAGAGGAGCAGCTTTAGTAAACATAAATCTTCAAGAAAAGAATTACATATAAATTTCATGCTAACTAGGAGCGGTCTTTGAACTTCGGCCTAATAAACAACGTGGTTCCTCGAGCTAATTCCCTAAAAAATACTAAACTTTAGGTTCAGTCCCAAATTTATCATGAATTTTTTTTTTATCTTAGAAAAAATCTCAAATTTTGGGCTCAATTTCAAATCTGTCTCGAATTTTGTTTTGTCTAAAAAAAATTACCAACTTTTAATCTATTATTAAATCTACCTAATGGTCCAGTCCCAACTTATGTGGCATTTTCACATAAATATTAAAAACACATCGGTAAGGCAACATGAGAATTTATCTTCAAAATAAAACCGTTCTAGGATATAAAAATTAGGGACGAATTTGATAGACGGCTAACGGGGGCAAATTTAGAACTAGAATAAAAATTGATAATTTTCTTTT
Organism: Eucalyptus guilfoylei; assembly: GCA_016097605.1. Lineage (NCBI taxonomy): Eukaryota > Viridiplantae > Streptophyta > Magnoliopsida > Myrtales > Myrtaceae > Eucalyptus > Eucalyptus guilfoylei. Next base: position 28,464,261 of record CM027863.1, read on the forward strand.
CAACAAAATAAAAAATTTGAGTAGATTTGGGATTGGATCTAAAGTTTGAGATTTTTTCTAAGACAAAAGGAAAGTTCAAAGCAAATTTGAGACTAAACTTAAAGTTTGGTGTTTTTCTAAGACGAAAAAAAAATTGGGGCAAATTTAGAATTAGACTTAAAGTTTGGGATTTTTTATGAAATAAAAGAAATTTTTAGGTAGAATTGGGACTAGACATAAATTTTGGGGCTTTTTAGAAAATTAGCCCGTGGTTCTTGAATTTCTAATTTATTTAATATGGTTCATGAATTTTAACCAAATAGACTTTTCAATTTGTTCAATGTGGTCATTGAATTTTTCGTAAATGTTCAATTTAGTCGTTGAACTATAAAAAAATGTCAAATATTATTCTTTTATCAATTCAAGTTCAGGGGCAACATTAGGCATTTTCATATGATTTAAGAATTAAGTTGAATATGTCTAAAAAATTCGGGGATCATATTAAATAAATTGAAAGTTTATGGACCAAATTACATATTGAATTAAAGTTCATGGATTATTTTGAATAAATTAAAAACTTAATAATCATATTTCATATTATGTTAAAATTTAAGGACTATTCATATCATTTTCTTAATTAGGAAATCAGAAGGTAAGAAAACCAAAAGGTTACCAAAGAGGGCAACCCTCCCGTTACCGGATGATCAGGTTTAGAGACGTCGTAATCACCGAAGGGCAACGGCGCTTCCGCCTCGGGTCAACCGGTCAAAAAGAAAAAAAGGACCGGGGGAGGGGGGGTCCCACGGCCGAACGAGGCAGAGGCCTCAGAGACGTCGATCCCGGGTGGGGCCCGCTTGAGGGCGGACCAATCGTGGAGCAGCCGGCGGCGGCAATCCTCTGGGAACGCCCGCACAGGATCGCCCAGAAAGGAAAAGTCTTTTCTTCAACCCACTCCATCCCTCCTGCCCTCTCTCTCCTGCCCTCTCTCTCTCTCTCTCTCTGCAGACGCAACGCAGACCAAATAATAAACCAGGAGGATCTCAAGGTACTCTCTCTCTCTCTAGCTTTCGCCCTCTGGGCATCTGCGAGGTCGCTTCGTTTCTGGGTTTTCGTTGATTTGCTCGTTGATATTGAGAAGGTGGGTCCTTTTTGTTGTTGTTGTTGGTGGTGTTGTTGTTTTGTCTTTGGGGAGATCTGCTAGGGTCTGAATCGAGACGCGATGGCTTCGAAGCGGATCTTGAAGGAGCTCAAGGATCTCCAGAAGGATCCTCCTACCTCCTGCAGCGCTGGTACTCCTTCCCTCCTCCCAGATCTCACTCGCTTGTCATCTTGGTTTTCTCTGTACCTCGTCTTTTGGGTGATCTGATGGCTCGATTTTCGGCCGGCTTTCTTGGGTGATGCTTTGCGGCGGTACCGATTCGTTTGTTCATGTGGGTACCTCGTGGAGAGGAGATCTGAGCTTGTTGTTGGACTTCGGTCGTGGGAAAATTTGTGGAGTTGCTTTGGCTAGCTTGATTTGCTGTTGCATGTTTATGGGTTTGCCTCGCTTTTGGCTGAGATTCCGTTGACTGAGCTGACGAAATGAGCTCTAAGGGGCCTGTTTTGCTTGGTCTCAGAGGTTGAATTGTCTTTGCCTTGTAGAAATGTAGGAAAGTTTGATTTTTTCTGGGTTGTTACAGTGCATCCACCAATCATGCAAGTAAACGTGAGGTAATTGGGACATGTTGCGATGCTCAGATGTTTCTGGGTCTTATAAAAGGAGGTAAATGATGGGTGCTCTGCAAATACATAGATGTCTTTTCCCAGTTGAAGGCTCGTAGTGACAAATGAAACATGCTTCCAGTGGTTATGTGAATATTTCAAGAGATCTTGTCATGGATTGGGCTGGCCTTATGTATGGAATGGTCTTACTTTGATACCTAAGTGCTTTACATGAGGGATTTTCTTTCTGTAAAAGCATGGACACAATGGCCTTACTTTTGATCCATGGAAATCTATGGGCTGCAAATTGTTTGTTATCTCCTATTTATCTATAATTTTGCTTTTTCAGTTATTGCCATGTTGAAGCAGGAGATTTAAATCGTGAACCGAGGTGATGTCTTGTCAATTGCTTTATCTGAGATTTGAATGCTTTCCTTTGTGTGGTGCTATGTTTCTCTTTCTGATGAAAAAGCTTCGAGCCACTTCCATCTTTGAAGTGTTTGCTATTACTGGATTTTTCTCCATAGCTAAGGATTCTTCTGTCTGGTGTACACTTCCGATTGTATTTTGCCTCCATTATTTTTTGGCATTTGTGATCTTTGGCTATGGTGTTGTTACGCTATACTTTTGATCAGTCTATGATGTACTTTAGTTTCATGTTGTCCGTGGAATATATTGTATTATTGGTATACCTAATCAATTTTAGATTAATGGGAACTGGTTGATTTTCTTTAGGTCCAGTTGCGGAAGACATGTTTCATTGGCAAGCAACTATAATGGGTCCACCAGACAGTCCATATGCTGGTGGTGTGTTTCTAGTCACAATTCATTTCCCGCCGGACTATCCATTTAAACCACCAAAGGTAGTAACAATCACTGTGATCATTGCATCAAAAGATTTTGCATATTGCTTTTGCTGCTGGCTGCTATGTTTCCATTTTTTTATCAGGGGGCTTAACAGTTGCTCAAATAGATCTGGATATTTGTGTGAGCTTTGGCAGACTCTTCTTCTCTATTAGCTTTCATGCTCTTGGAATTATCTGGTTGATGTTTGATCTGACTTGTCTGTTGTCTCATTTTTTGGGGGAGTGACACTGCAGGGGATTTTTATATCTTTACAGTGTTATTACTTCTGCAAAGGTGGGATGTTTGAGTAATAAGTAAGATATTGCTAGTCTGAGTCTATGTCTCCTAATATGTTGAGGCTTTTCTGTAATCAGACATTTTTCATGTGTAGTTTTTTAACTTTTGTGTAGGCTAATGTTAAGATTCAGTGTGAATATGAATGACTCTGTATAGGGAATTCTTTCTGCCTAAGACCTTCTATAACCAGCGATGAGGATCGGTCTCTTCTTGTCCTCCCTGTGAAGGTGGTAGAGCTCCTTTAGGATTCCATTAATAACAGACGGCAAAGTCATTTTGAAAGCAGTTGGTTTGTTCAGTTGGTGCAGCTAGCGCTGTAGTTAGTCAGACAAGAAAGTAAGGAGTGAGTTTACAGCATCGAAGTCTGGAAGCAGAAGGCTAGGAAGACCGGAAAGCCAGGAAGTGGCTACATGCACCGGAAACTGGAGACACGATCTCTGAGTTATCGAGATTCAGAAGTTTTATGAGCTGTAGACTCAAGTTTTTTTTCCCCTGAATAGTTAACTCTTTGGCTCCTTGGTTAACATGACCATAATATTGCCTTGGAAGCAACTGCTTATTTACAGTGAATTACTCTGAAATCCCTCTGTTTAAGATTCTATATAGTAGCCTACATTTGGAAAACCTAAACATGTCCCATCACTTCCTCAGAGGCTCGGACTAACCAGCTTCTCAACATCTTTAAATTTGTGTTTGTGAGCTTTAAATATGCTGGCATATTACATTTTGCCTTCTGACAAGTAAAAGGGTCCTCCTATAAGTGGTCAATTCAGTTAGAACTGATTTTGGCCTTTCTTAAATCATAGGAAAGCTTCATAACTACGCAGAACTATATATTTCAGATTTACTATTCCCTTGTGATATGTCATATAGTCTTCCCATCTGGGAGTGTCTCACTATTAATCTCTGTTTATGGTTATTTATTGTCCGCAGCTTCATATAACCGTCTCCTTGTATTTTGTCTCCTTCCTTTTTCTGTGTTCATGTTGTATTTGGTGGAACTTCAGTTAATCGTGTGTGGTAGGCATGGTTTTCACGAATTACTGGTGAACGTTTGACATAACATTGAATTTTCCTACCTTAAAGTTGGATGGGAGGGCATGTGTTGTTTATTGGGGGAATGAGCTTCATGGTTTCTAGTCTTACCATGTGGTCACTGGTACCTAAGACTGTCTCTTCAAAACAGAGGATATAGCTGAAAAAATTGTCCCATTTCCTGTGCTCTCCTGGGCTGTAGAGTTTGCTTATAACTGTTGATGTTGTGTGCAGGTTGCATTCAGGACAAAAGTCTTCCACCCTAACATCAATAGCAACGGTAGCATTTGCCTCGACATATTGAAGGAGCAATGGAGCCCTGCCCTCACTATTTCCAAGGTTGAATTCTGTTGGACTCTAAAGCTTTATTTGCTGATTGGAGGGAGTGATGTGTTGTTTGGTGCAAATCACTTGTCCTGTGCGGTAGATGAAGTGTCGCATCTTTGTGTCTGTTTTATTGAATGCTTGCATCCAGCAGAGAAATCTTATTCTTTTACTGGAATGTGAAGTGGTATTTTCATAGCATTTGATGTATTTGGTACTTGAATCTGATTAATCTAAGTGGTAGGAAGATGGTAGGAAGAAATGAGCAATGCTAGGGATGCATTCTTCTGTTTTTGCCATTACGGAATAGTTGTTTAAATGTTAAACTTCCAAATCAAATAGATAATCTCCTGCATTTTAATGCTGAAGATTCATTTGTCTTCTGAATGAGCTCTTTTTTTGAGATCTTTATATTCATGTAATTAGCCCTGGTAGTGGCTTGCAATCAATTTTTTTTTTTTTGCCCCGGGGTGGGGGGAGGAATCAAACTGAAGTCTTCTGATATAGTTACAAAGTCGAGCATGATTTAAAATTCATTTGTGACGTCAGCGAGCATAGATGTGCCTTCTGTCTCACCTACTGGTAAATTACTCTATTGCAGGGATTACCGCATTATCCTTTGTCCCTAAATCCAGTAGGGTTAACTTGTGCTTTCTAGCTCTTTTTGGCTTCATCCTTTCTAGTAGTCTCTCAAATAGTCCTCACAGACCACTCCTTGAGTATGTTAGCTCATCTTTTCTTGGAAATAGTGTGATTCAAAGAGGAACTCATGTTACTGGCATATGATTTGCTCTTTTTGTCGTCAGAATGCTTATTAGAAGGTTAAAGCTTGGCTTTGAAAAGAAAAGATACATGTTCTTTTTTTTATACCTCTCTGTTGTAAATTCATATACCAACCTTGCTTACCTTAAAGTGAACTGCTCATTGTTTTATTATTATTATTATTTTTTTTTTTCTTTTTCTTTTTTGGCACTGCTCATTGTGCCAAGCGCCAATGTTGTTTAGTTGCTCAGCTGCGGATACTTCTTGTGGCTTTTTGGCATGGAACTAATTGTTTTTGGCCTTATTGTATAGGTGTTGCTTTCAATCTGTTCATTGTTGACCGATCCAAACCCTGATGACCCTTTGGTGCCGGAAATTGCGCACATGTACAAAACTGATCGGAACAAGTACGAAACCACCGCCAGAAGCTGGACCCAGAAGTACGCTATGGGCTAGAAACGCTGCATGTCTGTGTTGTGTAGGAGGGCTTCTTCCCCTGGGTATTTTGCTTCCCAATTGTGTTTATGAATGAAAGTGTGTGATCTGTGTCCTCTATCACTGCACTTAAACAGGGAGAGTTTGAAGTTTGTCCTCCTTGAAATAGCCTTTAATTGGTTGTTATGAGAATTTATCTTTAAAACCATGAAAAACGCTTTAATGTTTCTATGCCCTGCTCTGTTGCGCTCCGATGTACTCCCGGGGTGACTTCTGCAACTATTGTTAAATTAGGCTCTTGATACTAGGTTTAAATGCAGCCGGAAAGTCCAATTGTCTCTCTCTAGTCTTTATGAGGAGAGTTGCTCCCTAATAGGTATTTCCAAGATGCCCGTATCCAAAGCTAGTGACCTAAAAGCTCGTGTCTTCATTAATTTGGGGTTGTTCCGATCCGTTTGAGCTTTAGATGCATTGGCTTGATGCATTGGCTTTTTCATAACTGAGGCTGTTTTTGGTGAGCAGGGACACGGATCCAGGCCGGTGATTGGGATGTTCCCCTGAATTGGGATTAGATCCTGATCATAGGTGAAATTAAATGTGTATGGAGTATGGATGGTCTAGATAGCGTTAAAAAAACTGAGTCTTTTTTTATTTTAACCCAAGAATAAGGGAAACAAAAGAATAGGAGGGAGAGTAGAGCGGGGTTGATGTCGGCAACCACCACCATCGTCGTGACCTTCAGGTGACCAGTCTGGTAAAATCTCTCCTCTCTCTCTGTTGATCTAGACTTGGGTTGAAGGAGCAACCAGTGATTGATGTCTCGGACAATGTCTCTTTCTCTGGACTTCGAACGTTGGCTGGAGTCTCGATGATGAGAGTCGGTGGTGGCTAGAGGGTTGTCGATGGTCATTGTTGGAGGGGCATGGCCCATGCTGCATGGGTTCTACTATTTCGCTAAACGCTCTTCAAAGCAATTTTGGGGACGAGGGGGGAATTTTTATACATCGAGTTCTTGTGTCTCGGATGATAAATTTTTTAATGAACTTCATGTAGTTTGTATTTGGTAATGGTGAGACATAGCAAAAGATCACCATCTGTGCCATTTTAAGAATTTTTTTGACAGAAAGGTCGGACTGTTCTTTGATGATCGAGGCTGGCCGGGCTTCATGGCATTAACTAGGCCCGAGACGGTGGGGGATGTCAATTTGTAGGCAAGAAGACGGTTGAGAACATTGTACCAAAGGCACCCTTTTTGAGGAGAACAAAGAACAAAGTTCCCTGTTTATTTCGTAAAAAACATTTTTCTAATACCTTCCTATAGTTGGCTTGTTTGGGAAAATAAGTTAACGAAAAAGGTTTTTCTAGTCAACGAAAAAATATTTGGCTTGCTTGGGAAATTAAGTTAACGAAAGGTTTTCCTAGTCAACGAAAAAGGCTTTTCTATAAAAACTTAAATTTAGAAAAATGATTTTCTGTTGAAAAGAACTAAAAATGTTTTTCAAAATATGATTAGGTCTTGGTACTTGAATCCAAAACTCTGTGTGGGCACGAAACTTTAATGTTAGTTCCCAAGTCTTGGCATTTAGGACGAGGTCTTCGGCTGTTGACTTTGGGTCCATCAAGGCCAAGCTTGGGACCACAATGCTTGGCCTAGCCCCCATTGCCCACGTTCGGGTCCATGGAAGTTGAGCTGGAACCCTTGGTGCTCGTACCCAGTGCTCCGGTACTCAAACTCTAATATATAAAGTCTATACTCAAGTCCTTGGAGCTTGGGCTCGGGTCCTTAGTAAAAGTTATTTTTAAGATTTTTTTTTCTTTTATTTCTATCCTTTCCTTCCTCTTGTTTCTTTTTCTTCTCTTCTTCCTTTTTCCTTTTGCTTCTTCCTCTGTTGATCGCCGACCACGGCAAAGACCAACGAGCTCAAGCCTTGCTAGATCATATGAGCATGCAACCTTCGAAGGCCTTATTGTCGTGGTCAGCTACTAGCCAAGAAAGAAGCAAAAAGAAAAAAAAAAAAACAATTGAAAAAAATAATTAAAAATATGACATTTTTTTTATATAATTTTCCCCATAAGATTTATCTTATCAATCGATAAAAAAATACTTTCATTTTTCAGGTTTCATCCAAACACCCAAAAATGAAGTTATTTTCTTGGAAGATATTTTCCAAAAATTGTACGTTTTCCGCGAAACAAATGGATCCTAAATACGTTTATTTTACGAAAAATGAATAATTTAAAAATATTTTCCAACAAACCATTGCTTACAAAAATGAACAAGTAAAAAAAATAAAATTATCATCCACAAAAATTTTCAGATATAAATGGTTGTCTATAATCAAACAATTTTTATTAGTTAATTATTTCAAATGATGTAAGCAATTATTTTTAGAAAAATATTTTTAATTAATTCATATTCCAAATGGAGCCTATAATCAAAATTGATGGAAGAGTGATGGTCATAGCACATTGTAGAATGCAAAAGGACCTTAAAATTGAGAGTCAAGTAACGGCTTGATCTGATTCCATTTAAAAAAGAATGAAAAACCATTCTTGAAAAATGTGTTTGATTGCACTTCGTAATTCTTTTCACAAACCACACATATCTTTAAGAAAAGAGAAAGATGAGATCAAATTTAATTCAGGATTAAATGTGGAAAAAAAAAATACTAAAGTGAATGTAGCCTTTCAAAATATGCCAACTTTTGGAAAAGCTCAAGTGAATCCACCTTTCTCTTTCGTATTTTTCGGATTAGTTAAAATGTGCCCCGGGGCATTGAATATATTATTGTCCATGAGATAAAAAGGAGAAACTAAACATTGCTACTTTACATACAACTATTAATAGAACACACGCTTATGCGTATCAAATCTCTATAAAAATTTAAATGTGTATAATAATTAAAATGGATATGATTGTCGAGAAGTTCATCGGAAAGTGCCAGGATGGCACACTCCCGGAAGCGGTGGAGGACAACTTAGGGTGATAGGGTGATACCTTATTAATCAGAGTCGGCCTACGGAAAGGATCGGATACATATGCTTTGTGAAAATGTGATGTTTGTTGGTCATTTTAGGTGGAACGAGGTTCACTCAGGGTGCGCCTTGATTTGTGATATTGTAATTCCAAACCATGAGCTGAAGGAAAGGGTTACTTACAGAATGATTCAGAATGTTCACTTCAATTGGAAGAAGAGATGAGGCAATTTCTGTAAAATTCAGAGGATGACACAAGTAGTTGTGGCTCTATAACAGGCAAAAAGATCTTTATCCAGAAATCTTAAATCAGATGGAACTTTGACACTGTTAAATGAGAACCATGCACAAGGAGTGTCGTTCTTTTGACATGCATCATTCGGTTGAGAATTTGAATTCCTAATAATATCCAGTCATTTCAAGATAAGAAGCATGAATATGTCATGTATAAAAAAATGTGTGAATATATTCTTATATTCAAAGATAGCGGTGCGGAGCCCTGACAACCTAGAAAGTCATGAAATTCTCTATAAATCCCATGAACTGGTAAAATCCAAACTGTCAGCTTATTGAGATAGCCCTAATTCAGAATAGTTTGCACGCAATCTGCTTGATTTAAACAGAGTGTTCTATAATTCTTGTGATGGAAATTTGCTAAAATTTCCAATCAACTGCACCTATCCTTAGGGGTTAAAAGAGTGTGTTAATCCTTATTGCGTGTACTTCGTTAATATCTAATCGGATCCAAGAGAAGCACACGTACATAATAACACTTGAAAGAATCACAGTTCAAGGCTTGATTTGCAAAATGTCTGTTGTTAAACGATGCCATAAACTGAGCTTAGGAATTAAATAAACCCACTTGTACCACAAGGCTGTCAGATTAAATTAAACTAATCGCCATTCCCAATGTGCGAGCGATCTCTAACTCCGTCACGACACTGCTCATCAAGCCCACCAAATTGAAATCGGGCACCATTAAGAGCTGGAGGTGGAACCTTTCGACTCTTCAGAGTTAGGAAGAGAGATTGGCTGTTTGAATTTAGGAATTTGAAATATCACTGTTTCAATAAGACGTGAGAGCAAGTACGAGACCATGATCGCATTTCGCAAAAACAAATATATTGTGGCCGACTCATGCACGAGCCCCGTGAAGCAAGGGAGTCAACACTGACTTTGTGCGTTCTTCCCCATGAAAGAAAAAGAAAAAAGAACAGAAGATCCCCAAGAAACTAAAATAAGAATAGCCGCGTAACTTCATTTAACGTCACTCCTTATGCACTTAGCATTTGGGGCAGTGTGTCCCGCGTCCTTTTCTATCGAACACCGTTTCGCTTGGGAGTTCATAACCGAAGACTTTCGTTTAGCTTCGGTCTTAGAATACTTTCCTTGTACTTGTGCCTCGAGATGCTTGGTTTTTTTTAGTATTTGTCTGTCGAGAATCGCGTAAGTGGAACGAGATTGTCGATGTTACAATGAGAGTCGGAGACCAAAAGTCATATTATCAACGGTCGCTGCAACATTCCTATTAAACACCAGTTGAAGTATACAACCCAAATCCTACCATTTGGCAGTGAAAATTAGGGTTTTGCGTGATTTTTGCATGCAAAAAATTGGCATTGCATGGGAAATGGTCGTCTCTTCAAGTAAAATTTCACCGCATCTTGCTAATTCAAAAAGTACCTGATTGATAAGGAAAGTTTACGTTATATAGAGATAACTAACACGCATTGGTGGATCGATCATGGAAACTTAAAAGGTAATGCGGGGACCATTGGTGCAAATCTCCCTAACATGTGCCGAGCTTCAAACCAATTTTCTTAACATGTAGATCCTATTATGCACACTAACACAAAAGAATGCAATTAGAAAATGATTTAAGATCCGAGACAGAGGAGTCGTGCACACGTACGAGCACTCCAGTCGTAAAAGGAACCCGGCACCTGAAAATCTGACCCATCAAATCCCTTTTTTTCCTTAATTATGTTCTAATCACTCATCATTAATTCCAACACGGCCCTTTGTCTTTGTGGACCACCAGCGAAAAGTCAAGCTTTGAAGTTGTTCTCGATGGTATAACACAGCCGCCACATGAAAAAGCCTCCTCCAGTTGCATACTAGAGGAAATTTTGTTTGTTGGATCATACACTAATTATCATTCTCTAGTCACTCTCCCTGAAACCTAATCATACTTAAGTTTCCCATAACATGGCCATCATTTGCTCTTAGTTAGCTGTAACATCGGTGTCCCTCTGGCGTGGACTTTGTTTTTTCTCCTCTTAATTATTTCCCTTTCTGATGCTAAATTTTTTGTAAGATACGAAGAATCGACGTGTTATTTGCTTCTCTATCATGTCTTCTACCTGTAAATTTACCGAGTTCTTTAGTAGTTCACTTTCGGTACAAAATGTTAAGACTTGTCTACACATGCATGGGGAGAGGTCGATCGCTAAAGGCTTTCCATGGTTAATCAAGCTAAAAAAAGAATATGGAAGCAATTAGATGAATCCAAGTGCTTATCAAGGGAAGTATCTACTCGATCAATAGTGCACGTAATTGACTAAATTAATCCCGAGAATCACTGGCTTTTGTTTTCTTATAAAAATCCTTGTAAGCTTGTCTCTTTTCGGACACCCCTCAGCGTTAAGGAAGGGTTGCATGTTTCATGGACTCCACTATAAGCATTCAACGTGGGGCTATGAAAATAAAAATTGTTTAAAAAATCTTAAATTTATTGTACTTTAGCCAACTCAATCATCAACTTTTTAATTGTGCAAATTGAGTCTTAACAAATTTCATGTTTTGTTAATTAGGTCAATTTGATCAATTTTGATTGAAAATCGCTGACGTAGACACCAATAGTGCCACATAGAACAATCGGCACTAACATCCACAAATTTTTAAAATTGATTTATTTAATAATTTTTTATACTTTTTTTTTTTCTTTCTTTCTTCTCCTTTTTATTTTCTAAGTTGGCCGACCCTTGCCAACCCCAGGTGAGGACGAGCGACCTTTGTTAGCCACTGGGCAAAGGTTTGTGACCCTCATAAGCCACTAGCCAAGGGCTGTGAAGCCCTTGTTGATCGGGGCAAGAGTTGCGGCCCTCGCCATGTCTAGGCAAGGGCTTTGCAATCGGCGAGAGTTGACAGGCCCTCTTTAGGCTTAGAAAAAAAAGAAAAATAAAAAATAAAAAATTATAAAAGTTGTCCACGTCAACATCAGTTATGTTACGTTAGATAATCGATGTCCATATTAGCGATTTTCAATTAAAATTAGTCAAATAGACTCAATTGATAAAACGTAAAATTGTTTATAATTCAATTAGTAAAATCAAAAAATTTAGGATTAAATCGATGAAAGTGAAATGAATGATATGGGCTTTTAGACAATAATCCCTGCTTTGAAAGGGCTGAGGGTTTCCACGAACGGCACAGATGCTGTTTGGGAATCTGTGAAATCATTTAATGCTGTCCTCTCTCACTCGATCCTTTGTAAGAACAAGTTCTGAGAAGCTTTCTTGCTACCAGTCCGTCTAGTGATTATTTTTACAAACCAACTTGCGCTAATTTCACCGACCCAAAAAACTTGCGCTAATTTCAAGTCAACATTTGCGGGCTACGATGGATTATTTCTCTTTCATACCGCAGAAACAATAAATGCTACGTGCATCAAATTGGAAGAAAGCGAGATAATAACCACATGCTACCTGCTCTGAGACGTCAATCCCATTTAGTGTTCGCACACACATTCCTAACGCAATGTTCAAGATTCGTCCCGGAAAGAGTTGTAAGGGAACAGTTGTTTACGAAAGCGACAGAATCAGCATTCAATTTGAATGGGAGTACATCTCAATTTACCTTGTTTTGGTTCTCCCGTACTGAGAAACTAGGTTTTTCAATTGAATTATACGGAGTGGAATACCATTTCATTCCACGTACGGGTCTTGATGAAGATTCATTGTAGGTAACTTTGTTATAACGGTGCTGCATTCGACACCGGATAATGAGAGAGGACAAGTAATTTGCAAAAAAGAAAAAGCTTTTACTGTCAACTAACATGGACAAAGACACGAAAGTAATGCAAATGCAATGAAAACTAAGAACGTTCATTTTTATCTAGCTCAATGTTTCTGCTCAAGTATGTTTCATTATTAACTTGATTGAGATTTGATGATTGATAATCTCGATTTTATCGTTCTTACTCTTAGTATTGAAGTCGAGCTCGAAAACAAAAGCTTCGTGGAGCTCAAACCATAGACAAGTCTGTCGGTTATGACTTAGGTTTGAGTAGTCTGCTATGTTGAATTTGACCTGATTACATCCAAAGATTGGTCACATAAATAAAATTTCGTACTTCGATCACAGCGTCTAAGTACTTTACATATAATTTCTTATTTAAATGAGCTTAGGTTAGCTATTTGGAAAAGGTTTTAGAGAAGACAAAACATCGAAAAAAACCAAAAATGGCTCTTTATCAATTTTCAGGATTCAATGGCCACGAATATCTCTTGTCCGAAGTTAAATTTCTTCGATAAATTCAATATCGTGACTTGTAATAAACTAAGCGAAACACAAAGGTCCGAATGTCACCTGGCTCCGACGTGCTGCCACGATTTTGAGGACGCCCCTTGAAGAGAATCAGATACAGAATACGATGCACGAGCACATGTGCCTCTGTAAAATTAAAAAAAGGTATTTGGGTAATAATTACGGAATAATTACTTAATAATTACTTCAAGGTCAATCAATGCGTGTGGATCTCCGCGCTCGGAAGCTGATTTGACTTGATACGATCGTACATGTTCGAACCATGAGTACTGGTCTCCCACCCAAAGCAGAATTCTTTAATGCCTGTTTTAAAGGGGTAGAAATACCATAAATGACTGGTCTTTCTTCTTTTGGTGGCTCAAGAACGGTATCTAGGGCTTGATGTCGATTGACTCCTTTCTTGAAGAGTCATTAGAATATGCACATCTAGATGCATATATGCTCGTATGTTTGTATATTTGTTGTAGAATCCGAATATCCAACACACACACATATATATACAATATATATAATGGTTTAAAGATACTCTCCAAAAATAACTCTCTTGAGATTTTTCTAAGATCTCGAAGAATTATTAATTTCATTGATTAAATTTTGCCATACTAGAAAGTTGTCGAGTCTACTTAAATCTTGTGAATTTTTACTTCACAATTTCTATTAAAATAATTAGGTATATTAGTTTTTTTTTTCATACTACTTCACATTTAGATAAATTACATGTACATGTTTTTATTGTTCTAATACATCGAATGTTTTTATAGAGACTATATATTTTTAGATGATATATTGGTTATATAATACAGATGCATAATGTAATTATTTAAGCTAAATAAGTTGAATTAGTATCAAAGTTCCCTGACCAAAGGTGACCGGGTCGGAGATAAGATGCTCTCGGGTTATTGGTGTAAGTGAGTCAACCTTGCTCACGAGCTACTCGAGTTTGATTTGCAATTTACTTGAATTCACTTTGATGTTTTTGTGAGCCTGAGTATTTAATTTGGTCAAGGTTAAGTTGAAAATACTTGACTTGAGTAACTTGTAGGACTAATTAAAAGTATTAAGTTCTCAATCATAGTACATTTTTAAAATTCGAGCTTTGGTGCAAGTTTTGAAGACAATTTATCAAAAGGAAAATTATCCAAAAATCCTTAATCTATTATATAATTGTCGAATCAACCATAAACTTTTCAATTTGACAAATGGAATCCTAAACCTTTGACGATTTTCCAATGTAATTCATCCGGCCAATTTAGACCGAAAATCACTAACGTAGATGTTGGCCATCCTACGTGGCATGGCCTGCTATTAAACATGTCTGACATGTTTCAAAATGACATCGTTTTGAGAAATTTAAAATTTTAAAAATTTCTTTTCTTTTTTTCTTCTTTTCCCTTATCTTCTAAGAATGTTGTCTCACCTAGATCTCGGTGAGGGTCGCCGACCATTGTCGAGGACCCAGTTACCTCGTTGGTTAGAGTTCGAGGAAGATGAAGGGAAAAAAAAGAAGAAAATCTAAAATTTTCCCAAAATGATGTTGTTTAGACCTCTATCAGACACATTACTAGTTTCTGAGATAAATTAGTTAGAAAGATGACATTGGAAAAATGTCATATTGCATTGATCAAATTAAAAAGGTTTATAATTGAATTAGAGATCATATAATAGGTTTATGACTTTTTAAAGAATTTTCTTATTTATTAAATAATCTAATCAAGATGAACTTAATTGAATTTGAAAAGATGAAGTCAATTGAGTGCGAGATGAGTATCTTGAGCTCTAGTATTGAATTATGTTCACTCGACCACGCCCCTAAATTGAGAGAGAGAGAGAGAGAGAGAGAGATATGAGTATCTTGAGCTCTAGTATAGAGAGAGAGAGAGAGAGATGAGTATCTTGAGCTCTAGTATAGAGAGAGAGAGAGAGAGAGAGAGAGAGAGAGAGAGAGAGAGAGAGAGTTTTTGGGCCTAGGTTCGATGGTCAATGATATGATTCAAAAGATGTCGACTTTTTAAGTTAGGTTAATGAGATGATATGACTTTATTTAGGCCATTTAGAATTCACCTTTCTAGCTTTAGAAGACTCCTATCCTTGCAAGTTTGCCTTACATGATGTTAGAAATGTGTATCACTTATATCAATAAATATTGCCGTGGGTAGATCATCCATCTCTCGGGGCTAGGGTTCGATGGTCAATGATATCATTCAAAAGATGTCGAGGACTTTTTAAGTTAGGTTAATGAGATGATATGACTTTATTTAGGCCATTCAATCGAGTTGATATCTCAACTATTTAGAGGGGATAATATAATAATTTAGAATTCACCTTTCTAGATTTAGAAGGCTCTTATCCTTGCAAGTTTGCCTTACACGATGTTAGAAATATGTATCACTTATATCAATAAATATTGCTGTGGGTAGATCATCTGCCCTAGCTAGAACTTACCTAAAAACTAATGTTGCCAAGTGATTGATCTGATCATGCAATTTTCCGCATTTTCATCGGAAGGGGACGTTAGCACCTTTAGGTTTGTCATTTTCGTAGCCGTTTGCTCATAAATTGACCGGTACCCAAGAAATAACATTAAACTTGCACCTCCTTTTGTTCGTAAAATGTACAAGTTGTTCAATCCATACAAAAGAACAACCGAAGCGGACACGTAAACATATACAATGGTTATTATTATATTATGACCTATGAACAAAGGACAAGTATATAAGTCGTCAAATAGTCCGTCTCTACTTTAAGCACAAACCGGCATAAATGATTGATAGGAGCACCATACTTTTTATTTCGAACTTCTAACTTAGTTAAGTGTATGTTTGAGATTATTACTTTCGAAATTCCCAAAAGTCAAGAATGAATTAAGCCAAAAATCCATCGCATCTGGCAAAATTCCTACAGCAGCAAAAGATGATCTTCTTCTTCTTCTTCTTTTTTTTTCATTTTCAGTGGACATAAAGTGTAACGACAATAGTTTTTTTTTTTTTTTGGTCGAATAACGACAATAGTTACCCTTCAGCAAATATTTTGAAAATTCGGACTAGTTGCAACTCATTATAAACTAATAAAACCGGAATTTTTGAAAAGAAGAAAAAGAAAGACAAAGGAGACGGCTTTTTCGTTCGACACGGCGTACGAGGATTGTGTGGACCACGCAGGTGGGGCCCACGTGGTGGGACGATTTTTGGCCCTTTGGGATGGATTTTTCAGACAGCTCTTTTGAGGCACTATCTTGTTCGGTCACCATTCCCGCCCAAAATAAAATAAAAAATAAAAAATAAAGATAAAACAATTACTATAACACCATAAATAAAATATATTGTGGGGGATTTAAAAAAAAAAGAAAAAGAAAAAACGAGGGTGTGGATTTTTTTGCAAGTTGCAAAACAGGACATGACCCAATTTCGAAAATTCAGTGCATTTATACAGTGGCGAGGTGTGTGTGAGGGAAGATTTGAGGATCTAGCTGCCACTGCAATATCCTCTCTCTGCATGAAATACCTGGGAATATCTAGCAAAGTGTGGCGTAATTAATACAACTTGTAACGTGAGCGGATGGCAAACCAAAATGGGAAGGCGAACAAGAAGGAGGTGCATTTCTTAAAAATAGATCATGTGGAGATGTAGGCCGTGATATGGACCCTTTTTCATGATTTCTAACTTTTTGACCCATTTGAATTCTTAACGTGGTATCAAAACAGGTGGATTGAGTTTGCAGTCTCTTCCATTAGATACTCTCATTTTACATTCTTATTTTGATTTGAAAGATCTCAACTCTTTCACAATTGACACGAATCAACGAAATCATAAGTATAAAATTTGGTCCTTCTTAAATGTTGCCACCGTAAAATTGAGGGTAGATATTAAATTAGAAAAGAAAAAAACATATAAAATACTCAACCTAATAAAATTACATGGAAATTATTTGACAGACAAAAAGCGCGCCAAGCACCTCTAAATTAGAACCAAATAATTGTGGTCACCCAACACGAATCGTTTGGAACGTGTAAAGAACGGTAAATTCTTGCTCTCTTTTCATTCACATCGACTGACCAACACAACCACACAATCACGTGACAAAACATGGCGTACAAGCCCACTCCATTCTCTCTCCTTATCTCTCTCTCTCTCTCTTAAAGAACTATTTGTAACGTTCATTCTCTTTTCATCAGAGGCCCCAAAACTTACTCTTCTGCCGACCACAAACTCACTTGTCAACTTGCTATAGTACAAAATCTTTTATGGTGAATATGGATCGCACAAATTAATAGCGTCTTTTTATATGTTTTTCAAAGGAATATATTACACCTAAAAATTGGGATTAATAACATGAAAAACCCCTAACTCATATATTCATGATAAATTTACTATTCGTTTCATTAAATTTTATCATCATATTACTGAGTTAGATAATACGAATAGTTTTTTTTTTCAAAAAAATTAATTTGAAGAAAATTTATTACATATCGATTTTGGATTTTCGTGATATTAATCCTAAAAATTTAGAAAACTCAAGGAATATTTTGAGTACATGATTAGCTAAGAATATAAAACATGGGGCATTGCTTTTAATGGGTTCATGTTACGTAAAAATAGTCATTAACAGGACCGCTTAGACATTAGTAAGTAAAAAACTCTACTCCGGATCAGGGATTACGTTCCGTAAAAACGGTAAGAAATGACGGAACCCGACAATTTCACTCGATAATTTCAGCTAACGAAGCAGAAAAAATAAATAAAAAAATATGGAAAGTAGAAAGCATCGGCAGAGCGTGCTGGCGGGGAGTGGCAACGTAGAGAGAGAGAGAGAGAGAGGGAAACATCATTAATGAGAAAGGGCGCGTGGTTCAAGGTTGCCTGCCACACCACAGTGGTAACGGTCTCGCGGCTGAAATGACCATAAACGCCCTCGCGCCTGAAGCTAAACCGGGTTAAATTTAAAAATGGGGATTAGACTAATCGGTAATTACAAATCAGTGGGCTTTAATTGACCAGTCCTTAATT
Source organism: Eucalyptus guilfoylei (assembly GCA_016097605.1). Taxonomy (NCBI): domain Eukaryota; kingdom Viridiplantae; phylum Streptophyta; class Magnoliopsida; order Myrtales; family Myrtaceae; genus Eucalyptus; species Eucalyptus guilfoylei. The sequence goes on from CM027863.1 coordinate 28,482,168, forward strand.
TCGCTTTTTTTTCGTTGTTATTTTTTATTGGTCAAACGACGAAAGAGGGGGGGGGGGACTGAACACGGTTGTTCCCGTGTCACGTGACCTGCGTCGCTCCTTCCAAGGGAGCGCAAAAGGAAAAATAGAGAAAAAGAAAAAATGGAAAAAAAAAGGGGAAAAGAAAAGCCCGGTCGAGTCAGCACCTGTTAAATCTCATCCCCACTCCCATTGGCCCAGATGCTCGGGCCGGACCCACCTTGCCACGTGTCGAACCTCTGATGACCGAGTTATGCGGCGCCTCGTAAATATCTCTCAAACCTCCCCTCTGTGGCCTCGCTGGAACCTCATTTCTGTCCCCGGACCCTCGCTTGAATTACCGTCCCTCCTCCTTCTCTTCATTCACTCTCTCTCTCTCTCTCTCTCTCTCTATATGATTACGAAATAAACTAAGGAAAATGTCCGAGGAAAGTAGGTGGTATTGTCATGTAGATTGGTACTTTTGAAAATTTGGGAAAACGAGGATTGCCTATGTGTTGTTTTGTGTTGGGTTGCCACATGTGAAACTCGGAAACCCTTGAACAAGCCTCTCTCTCTCTCTCTCTCTCTTTATTCTTATTTTCATGTAGGCACGCATTATATTAAACTCGCCTCACATTCTAAGACAGATGGTTACAATGAGATTACAACTTTGCAAAAATCCTACATCAGGAAAACATTAAATCGGAGAACAGTGGACAGTTCGTATTTTTTAAAATTTGGGCTATATAAAGCCACTTTTTTTCAAGGTGAAATGGGCATGGCAAGCTCTTGAAAATGGTTCGAAAAGATGCATTATATTGTAATTTAAACTCTAGTTATCAAGCCAGCGAAGATAAAAGAAAAAAAATTTACAGTTCAATCGGTTTTTTCAGTGTTTTATTGGCCATATGCTGAAACTTTATGTGCAGATAAGGTAAGCTTAAAAATGCAAAAAATCTCAAATCACTTGGCTCGCTGAATTAATTTTTGGGAGTCAAATGGCAATCTAAAAGAAGAAAACTTAAAAGAATTTCCAAAAAACCGAATTAGGAGATGCCACTTGAATCGGGGGATCAGCCGTTTTAGAATCCTATAAAAGAGGCAGGGCCAGCACCAGCAACCGTGCTTCCGTTCGCGCGACCCTCTTATCTCTCCGCAGATCTACCTCGAACGCAATCTCTCCCTCTCTCTCTCTTTCTCTCTCTCTCTCGATCTCGACGGTTTCATTTTGTTGCTTCTTCCGCTTCCGAGAAAATCCCCAGTCAAAGCTTAGCAAAAATCCCAGAAAAAGAGAAAAGCAGAGTTCCTACGGCGAGATAGGAGTTCACCCCCGAAGTAGTAAATCCTGCGTAGACACAGCAGATTGAGACGAGCCCTTTGCTAGTTGGGTGCTGGCTCGATTCGCTCACATATATTCTTCCCCCTTCCCTTTTCCGGCAAAAGCCACCATCTTCTTTTTCCCCTCCCACCCTTTTCCTCCTCTCCCCCTCAACTTTCCAGGAAAATCCCCTGCTTTTTCTTTCCCCCCCGCCCCCCTTTCCTCTCACCGCCCTGCTCTGCTTCCGGGTCGTCGTCCCTGAACTCGCCCCTCTCTTTTTTGGCACATCACTCCTGCTTCAGTGGTTTCGCCTTCCGTACCTTTCTTCACCCCTCTTGCTTATTCCATTTCTCTTTCTCGCTTTCTCTCTCGCTCCCGCACGCACGCACGCTTGCCGCCTTTTTTTTTCCCCTTTTTTTGGGGCCTCTCTTTGCTTTTTGCACTTCTCGCTTTACTTGACATTCGCTCACAGTCTCACCCTTTGAACCACCAACTTTATTTCTCACCAGATTTTTTTCCCCCCATGTACCTTTTTCTGGGTGTTTGGTCGATTAGATTTCTCTGCGTTTTTGAAGCTTCTCTTTAACGTGGTTCACTCCGAACTTTTCCTCTTTATTCTCCTCCTCGTGTCCCAGTCTCAGAGGAATCTCTCCTTTTTTTCCCCCCACTCCCCTCCTCTATATCACCCCTCCTTTCTCTCCCTCTTCGCTTCGCTTTCGATGTTAACAGTAAGTCTGACCGAGAAGCTCCTGCAGTTTTGAAGTGAGAGAAAGAGAAAGCTATGGAAGCCACGACGTGTTTCGTGCCTCCCGTGAAGCTCACTGAGCATCGAACCCGCGCGAGGCTCCTGAGTCCCGAGCCTGCGGACGACCCCAGCATCCGACCCAGAGTCGTCCGGATATCGTACACGGATGGCGACGCCACCGACTCGTCCAGCGACGAAGAGGACGGCCCGTTCGAATGTCGTCGCCGGAGAGTGAAGAGATTCGTCCACGAGATTGCCATCGACCCGCCGTGCTCGAGAGAGAGCCACGAGGTCGTCAAGAGCCGGTCACTGAGGAGCAAGCTGTGCGGGAAGTCGACGGGGAAGCCGGCGCTGCGGGTGGGCCACTGCGAGATGAAGTCGCCGGCGGGGGGGAAGAAGTTCCGGGGCGTGAGGCGGAGGCCCTGGGGAAAATGGGCGGCCGAGATCAGGGACCCGCTGCGGCGCGTGCGGCTCTGGCTGGGCACCTACGACACGGCGGAGGAGGCCGCGATGGTCTACGACCACGCGGCGATCCAGCTGCGCGGGCCCGACGCGCTCACCAACTTCGCCACCCCTCCGCCGCTGGAGATGGCCGCGATGTCCCCCCCGATGCCCCCGGCGAAGGGCCCCGGCGAGGCCCGCTCGCCGACGTCGGTCCTCCGGTGCCTCCCCGACGAGGTCGAGGACTCGCAGGGGAGCGCCGGCGACGCCGCGAAGGAGGAGGAGCGCAGCGACGAGTCGTGCGCGTCGGAGAACGCCGCGAGCTTCGAGAGCTTGTTCCCGGACGATTTCTTCGACTTCCGGAGCTCCGCCCCGAGCTTGTTCGACGAGTACGCGAGCTTCGGAGAGAGCATGTTCAAGGACGATGTGGTCGACGCCTTCATGAACCCGGGCGAGGATTTCGGGTTCGGATTCTGGTCCGGGTCCGGGTCCTCCTGTTGGACCGTCGACGACGATCACTTCCAGGACATAGGGGACTTGTTCGGCTCCGACCCTCCGCTAGCAATGTGAATTTTTTCCCCTTTTTTTTCTTTTTTTTTTTTTTGCTCTTTTGTGTTTTTTCTAGATCGAGTCCCGTGGTGTTGTTCACGTCGTGCCGGTAACCGGCAGGCCACAGTTTTGTACCGGCGACGTCCCGTTTTGGTTCTTGTCCCTCGGGTCGCGGTTGTAATTTTCAATTCGTGTCAATAAGTCATTAGCAACGACGAAATCTACGTCTCCGTCGAAGGCAACGGCGGCGGACGAGTTTTGGCTACGTGCACTGTTCTCTCTCCTCTTCCTCCTCTTCCTCCATGTCGCTTTTGAGATTTCGTTCGTGTTGGGAACGTGCCGCGCACGTGACCGGGGGGGCACGCGTGAAAATTAAGATGCTTTATATAATTTTAATTCGCGGACATTGAAACGAGGTCGTACGTGGGTGTATTGTTCTCGTGGGTCAGATGGGTGTTTTTTGCACGTATGCGTAGTGTCGCGTCCACTTGAATTTTGTCCGCACCGGAGATTGTTGTTGACATTCGAGAAATGGCAAAAGGGCCAAGTATAGATAATTCAAATTGCTTATTGGTTTGCTCGTCTCAAAACGCCCAGAAAGAGCACGTATTGTTAAATGCTCAAGCCGTCGCCTTCGTTCCTTAAGAGTAACGTCCTTAATTAAATTTAGTCTAAGATCTCAAATGCATGGCGGTCTTGAAATGATATGAGATTTTTCTCAAGGTTACGTTGATGTATTGCAATAAACAGTGAGAAAATGCAAAAATCATATTGATATCGGTTTACAAGAATGATGTATAATGACAAGTTAGACATTTCAATAAGCGTATCGAATTCAAATATTTGATGCATGGCTGCCATATTCTTGTAAACTATTGTTGCAGATATATTCTGATATATTAGATCTTTTGTTTCTCTATCTTGCTTTGTAAGAATAAGGGAAAATGATATAAATGATCCCTAAACATGTGGTTTATTAATTTTTAATTTGTTTAATGCAGTCCTTGACTTTAACCCAAAGTGTAATATCACTTATGAATTTTTAATGTTCAATGTAGTTCATTAACTTTTGGTACATGTTCAATTTAAGTCTTTAAATTATGTGAATAATGTTCAATGTTATCACCGAAGTTTATTAATGGAATGATAACATTAAGCATTTTTATATAATTTATGGCTATATTGAACATATGCAAAAAATCCAAGGACCACATCAAACAATAACATAATTCTGATGTACAAGTTTCACGTTGTGGCAAGTGCAAAGCATACTACTTTGTCTGCTTTAATCTCATAGGAAAGCCTCAAGTAGGCTTGAAACCATATGAATAGAGGATTTTCATCAAGAAATTTTTGCAATTCCTTAGCAACATAAGGATCAGGATAAAGCTCAAATGGCCTTCGTGTTCATACTCGCCAGAAATCAGAATTTTCCAGCCTATTCTGACTAATGCTCAAATTTACATTGACGATATCCTCATTTACAGTCCAGATGAGGCATAATATCTTTTATAACTCGTGATACTATCGAGGATAAGCTAAGATGATCATTACCTAGAATGAAATTGAATTTCTTGAAATGCATCTCAAAAATGAAACTTATTTTCCTGATTCGGATACTTTTGAGTCACCAACAAATTCACAAGATCCAACTTCATCATTATCACAAGACCATGGGGAGGAATTGGAAACATGTTGAAAAATGTCATGGCTCTGGTACCAGAAAATTAGACATTAGATGTTAGGCTAAAGTTCACGATCTACATTAAACAAATTAAAAATTTGAGAATCATATTACATATTTGGCCAAAATTCGGAATTTATTTGTGTCATTATCCCTAAAAGTAAAAGCAAAAACTTAACGAAATGGAGGCAACCAGAGAAAAAAGGTTTATAATTTGTTTGGGAAAAGAAAGCCTTATAAAAAATTGGAGAATTTTTACCAGAAACCCATCTCAAATTGATAAGGTGTATTAAGATCATGTATTAAGATCATCATTATCTCAATTTTGGTCTACTCGTTTCAGCCCCCCATTGGCAGGGCCGATGATTGACTGACAAACTCGAGTGGACCTGCAGCGCACTTTTTTCCAGCTGGACTGTGACATGGCGGTACAAGTGGCGGATCAGAATATTCTGGTCCCAATTTCGATCCCAAGTAATAATAACGAAAACAACATAAGCAAGAAGAGCACCCAAAAAAAAAAAAAAGCAGAATGGAGGAATTTCATTTTCCATATGAAAAAGCAAAGAAGAAGAAAAAGGAAATTAACCTCGCGCTTTTGAAAAAAATTAAGCTTCAGTCCTATGTATTGTTCGGTCATAATTTTGTTCCAATGTACCATTTTCCTACAATGAGTCAAAGTCATTCATCAAATTTTTCATTTTAAGTTAAACCGAACTCTGACGGATTACAAATACCTAAATAAAGTCGCACTCTGTACATCATTTTGCACACCAAGAAGAGACAAGAGAACAATGTCTAATGGGGTTCATGCTGCGATAGGGGACAAGCCTCTTCTTCTTGGTGAAAGCACATCCACCAAGTGGTCCTAGAAGCGGCCAGATTTCGGCGGTGTAATTACCCTGCCCCCTTGCTCTTGCTCCTGCAACTCCATTAAAAACCTTTACTAGCTCATGCCGAAACCGAACATCATAATTATCTCGCACGTCGTACACATAATCTAGTCCTTAAATTATATAAAAATATATAATATTATTTTTTTCTTCATTAATCAAACTGAACCAAAAATATACCCAAATCTATTTCCGCGAACCGTGATTTTGTCTCGTGTACTATCCCACCGCAAGGGGACAATAGACACATCCGAAAGGCCATATATATGCTAACCAGAGCGAATGACTATTTCGAACATTCAAGAGCCGTTCGTACAATATGAAATCCTATCATGACGTTGTCTTAGTTACTCAAAAATAATAACAACGACAAAAAACAAGAACGAAGAAGAAATTATTTGGGAGATCTTCAAATTTCCTTTTCAGCAAGAAGGGAATGAATGTTGAATGGAATCGAATCCCAAGGTAGCCCCACCACGCGATCGGCGGGTCGCAGACAAAATCGCCGGAGTAGCAGTATCTAAGCCGAAATAGGAGACGTCGCTCTCGGGCGGATCCTGCCCCTGCGGGCGTTAGCAGGAGTGTGGGCCCCGACCTTTATTAGTGCGGCCCCGCCCGCTGGGGCCTGCGCAACTTGGATCTCCGACGATCAGACGGCGGTCGAGTCACCTTTTTTCCTCCTCCTCTTGGGAAAATACAGGCACAGCCGGTCCGACCCATCCGACCCAACTTGTCGAACGACGCAGCGGTTGGAGGGACAGACATATTACTAGGCTAGGGCAGCGCCACGTCAACCTCCTGCGGGAGGGCAATGTGGTGTGGGCTGCCTACGTGCGCATGCATCATTCGACTGCTTTTTCGCCTGGCGCGGTTTTCGCTTGTCGCTGCTGCTTGCTGCTGCTGCTGCCGCCGCTCTCTTCGATGCGAATGACGTCAATCGCCCACCGTTAAAAACGAATTCGATCCCGGGCGTTCGCTTTTGTGATTCGGAAGGCTCTCCGGGGCCGGGGCCCCATTTTTCGAAGGAAAAAGAGGACGACCCCACCGGAAGATCTCCTTCGTTATTCTTTCCGGGAGGGGCCTGTCGACAGGATCGTGGCCGTACGCGTAATCTCAGTCTCCGACGACGGGCGGCATCACGTCACCTCGTCGTCCCCAAGGAAGCGAACGCCCCAGTTGCAGGTGGGGGCGGGCGGGCGGGCGGGCGGGCGGCGGTCCCCGCGGTCCCCCGTGTCACGCCAGCGCCAGCTCAGCCAGTCAGTGTTGGTAAGGGTACGGTCGCGATTCGTGGTCCAGCCCCCCTCCAGTCTCGTATGGACCCTCCGTTTGTGGATAGATCGGGAAGGTGTGATCCTTTCGTTTCGCTAGGGGGCAAAGAAAGAACAAAAGATGATAATTGAGAGTGTCGAGATGTTGTTTTAGGCCCACTTCTTGGTGGGCTATTGTGTCGTGTGGCCCAGGTGGGATCTTGAAGCTTCCGATTGTTCGCTCGTACCGGCAGGGGGAGCCTAATTTAGGAGAAAGCATTTCATGTGCTACGGATGTATTGCGTGACAGTGATTAGTCACTATTGTTCGCATGCTATGAATTTCTTCTTGGCTGGTGTCGTATGTGTATTCATGTAACTTTTTGATGGGTTGATTATACTAATATGTATGTGTCACCGTCACGTGATGTATCCGTCACATAAAATACTTTCTCCATAATTTGAGGCTGTGCATATTGTAATGAGAATTCTAAAGAGGGAGATCATGATAAGGGCACATGAGTAGAGATTCACTCCACAAGCACCTAGTACATGAACTCAATGAATGTTTTTAAATTGAATCCGAGTCATCGGCAGGGCTTACGGCAGACCCAACGGGACCAAGGTCGGAGGTGTTGCTCAATGGCGACATGACAGGTTGTCATGTCTTCGGTCTTAGTTGTAACCCGATCGCTAGATTTATAGATCAGACACTAAGTACTAAATATCTCGCACCGGTATAATTGGACAGATGAAACACAAGTATAAACATGAGCCGATCACCTAATCCGATTTTGCATGCGATTGTCATCTACTAATTGCTCGTCGATACGGATTAGGGCGAGGGAAAGTGACGAGCCAGGGTGGTTCCCAAACTACAATTTGCACGAGCAGAATCTTGAGGCCCGATCTCCTGCCCCTTCGCTCAGCGAATCGCCATTCAACGTGGTAGTCGCCATGCACGGGGATGTCTGATCTGGGACAAACAAGATCTTTTCTTTCGTATACGACTAATCTCAGCTTTCGTTCTCAGAAACTGAATCCACGTGGCAAGCGGCGCATCAAACGTTGTCACGCCTACGTGGCTCATGAGTAACTGCAAATAACGACCCCATGCAAACATGGACCGCTCGTAGCTCCGCGAGTGGGAACGAAATTGAATGATATTCCAAACGGAAAAAGAAAAAGGGAAAATAGCATTTTTCTTCGGAACTAGCATGTGTAGATTAATTTCTTCATGACCAGGAAGAAAGCTACGGCATCTAATTAAACCAGCAAGCTATTTTATTTATGTCAATATATTGACAGTTATCAATAAGGCCTCTCTACCATCACTGGTAAGAAGGTCAGCAAAATAAAGGGGAACCATCCCGGCCGTACGACGGTGCCGGTGGAGGAGCGTGGGAGCGAGAGCAGAGGGACCGATCAGTGGATTTTGATGGGTACTTTGACGCCGGACGAGCCCGGGGCGTTCTTGACGGTGACGTGGAGCCTCTGGCCGAACTCGCAGTGCCTGCCGGACGAGGAGACGTAGTAGTAGTCGCCGGCGGTGGTGAGGTTGAGGATGGTGGGGCCCATGTAGTACACGTGGATGGGGTTCCTCATGTCGCATGTCTCGTAGCTCTTCTTCTCGACGACCAGCAAGTTGTTGGAGCCCGGCCTGTATGGGAAAACTGCCATGCATATGTGCAAGTTCGTGACGATTTAGAACTTATTGCTGTCAATTTTTTACGCTTGTGGATGCTAGAACATGCATATGCACTACATGTTGCGTTTTCTCGACAAACTTTGTGCCAAGAGACTGTTCGTACGAGGATTAGAATTCCGACCGCGATGACTAATATGAGCCTAATGATCGAGGAAACCCTAACAATCGGCATATCATGAAATGTTCGCGGAAGTCTCCATTCTAAGTGCTGACCGAGTTGATGTATCATCGCAGAAATGGCATTGATAGAGACTTACATTGGTAAATGACATGATCAAATGACGGCTATAATGATTGATTTTTCCGAAAAAAGTAGAAACTCACTGAGTTGGTCACCGACGCCGAAGGTCCTAGGTTTGGCCCAATCTTGGTAGAAGGTGACATTGTCGGGCACATCCCATCCTTGACGACCACCGACGACATGAAGCATTGCGCTCGTCGATCCCATCAGCATCGCCATCACTGAGCAGCCCAACAAGACCAAACCAAGACTCATTGATGATGATGATCTCTCCATGGTTGTGACTTCCTCGACCCTTTTACGCCCTTCTGCAAATCTGTTCTTCTGGTGTTGATGCCTCTGCGTTCGAAAGGAGAGGCAACGATTATAAGTTTAAAAGCGAGTCAATTACCTAATTATGATTGAGAGGCCCAAAATCATGATTTCGAGAGGTCGTTAATTTAATTCGTTATGATCGATCGATCGAAGTGATATTGAGGGGGGATTTGACCGGGTCAACAGAAACAAACTCCAATTTATAGAAGGATATGGTTGGGGAGGGGTCACGGCCTTTTCTCATCCTCCCTCCGATCATCTCTCTTGCCTTGGAAATTATACATCAACGGAAAAATGAACAAGTGTATGCAGATTGGTTGGGAACATTGAATAATGGATTTACCAAGATTAGCTAGGCTACCCAAGATGATAAGGTTAAAATCCTAAATACATACTTATCGTTTTCCTAGTTAATTAGGGATGCTGTGTGAGACAAATTATTGATAAAGATCTCACAATCAACTATTTACATTTAATTTGACCCAAAAAAAAGAAGAAAAACTACTTACATTTTATTGCTGGGATGTCATCACTGCCCATCCCGATCGAGGTCGCCATAGGTTACATCGAATGTTGTTTTACTCTAATGTTTGCTTATGAAAGCCTTGATTGATGCTATGTGTGGACTGGTCGTATTGTGTGATCCTTTACTTTGATTTCTCCTGCATCTTTCATGAGCCATTCTGTCATGTGTCGATGTCTTCCTCGCAGTAATCTCTTATTGCCTTAACTTCAGTTCCCTTTTTAGGAATAATCTGTAATTACTCCCAATTCCTTAATCAATAGATACTCCTTAACTCAATCTTAAATACACATTTCGAGTCAATTGGTCGTCGCCATGTATGGTGTACCTTTATTAAAACACCGCCTATCGAAAACTCACGATCAATTAAGTCAAGACATTCTATCGATGGGCCTTGTGGGTTAATTGAAGTATTACAACATTCATGATCAATAAACTTATTAGACATTTCATTCATCGGGCCGTATGCATTTCATCCGATGGGCTGTATGGGATATTTGCATTCGTCATGGTAGGGTTTGGACCATTAACTTGTTTATATCTGAACCCACATTTTTAAATTTAAAGCGGATAGACTTGACCGTCGATTGTCTATGCAAGTAGTTTTGTCCCGTCCATTGGCTTTGTTTTCAACTTAAAAGGTCGTGGTCGTCTCGCAAACCGCTCAAGACGCGCACTCCCTTCAATTGGATTTTTCTATAAGCTATATACTTACAAATGTTGGAGTGGGAGACATATATATATATAGCAAACAAGTGACTAACTCCACGATTCTAGAATGTCTCCCACTCCAACATTTATATATATATATATATATATATATTCAATTTGTCACACCAAGCGTTTGCTAAGGACAAGCAACTGAAGCCTTTTTCTAAAAATAATAATTTCCCGCAACAATTTGATAATCCAATTTCGCTAAATTTTAACCTTTAATTGAGGCGCTTTGGGACCAAATAAAAAGGAAAAATTAGTGCTAGCATTAGATGAAGTCTTCTTCAGTGATAACGGAAGGTTAGAGTTATAAGGTGAAGGAAAAAGCCATGCAAAAGGAAAAAAAAGAAAAACCTAAAAAGTTAATTGAAAGCATGTGTTGAGAGATTGATGAGGAAATTACTGTTAATTGTCCATGTAGTTAAGATTCTCTTTTATTCGTCATGGATGAAATCAGTGTGCTAAAATCCGCATTAAGAAAAGCTTAAATTGAGAGTTAAATAAGGAGCCGTGCTAATATAACGGTCCCGTTATCGATTGAAAATGATGGTGCAATTTCAACCACCACTTTCACTTCGAGAGGAATTGGCTAATGGATTTATGTGAATGACACATAGAGAAGGTCGGTCAAAGAGTTGCCTCATGTTCGAAAAGAAAAATTAGAAATCTTTCTTTCTTTTTTTCTTCATTTGGATGGCACATGTTCTCTCGATCTCTAGTCCATCTTTCTCTGAGGACTTTTCATTGTCCGGTACCAATCTTTTTCTTTTTAACAGAATTTTATTGGTTACTATGAAAAGTAGGGGTGAGTAGTTCCAAATTCTTTACAGGTTCGGCTTGGAACTTAAAACCTACCTTCGGGTACAAGTTCCTCAATTTTTGAAACCTCGAACCTATTCGTTGGAATCTGGAACCTAGAACCTACCCTGTTACATGTTCCAAGGTCGGTTTCAAGTTCTAACAGATTCTTTTTTTTTTTCCTCATCTTTAGTTAAGCAAAACTTTCACAACACTTACCTCCAGAAATGGCTGCACCAGCTTATTACAACACTTTAATTTCCAAGATGTACTTCTCCATACCAAGACCCACGACACCATCACTCTATAATTTTCTATAGTTACAAGGTACCTCAGCTTAGTTTTTAAACATCCAACAATTAAACTTTGAAGCAAAACATCCACCATTAGGTCAAGCACAGTAGAAACACACATTATGATCACAAAATCCAAATCAGAACAGATCAAGATCAACACCTTCCAATAATTCCCAGATCTAAAATTACAACTACACAATCACCTACTATCACACTAAAATTAGCAATTTAAGTAGATTATTTCCCATGCAAGAAGTTCTTCGCTGGATTATAACTCGACAACATTACCTCCATGCAACAAAAATTCTAGAAAGCACAGAGAAATAAAAACAAAATTGAAATTCTAGAGGTTGCTCTCCTGCTGTTATTACCTTCAAACAAAACATGAAATATGAATTACCCAATTCATGTTGACCCAAAGTCTTATGTAATGGTGGTTAACTATTAAGAGGAATTTCTACATGATTAACTTGTAAACTACCCAGATCGAACAAACATATTCTGTTCATTTAGCTTCACCAATAGGTCGGTATACAGAAGATCTTTAATACACATATCAAATCAAATTGCCCATCACAAAAGTGACTTCTGCCATATGAACTCTCCATATAATGTTCATTTTATATCTTGCAAAGTTCCTTCTCCATCACTTTTACCACTAACATTGCCCATCACTACAGACTGAGGGAAATGAACAAAAATTTAACGGCTATCATGCCAAATATGAGTGTAAAGATTACTGATTTACAAAACACATAAACAAATAGATGGCCAACCAAATGCCAAAGAAAACAGAAAAACCCCATTAGAATTTCAAACGCTATAGATTAAGTGTCACTATAAAAAAAATAAAAAAATAGAGGAATGAAGTAGCAGTAAAGAAGAGTGAAGAAAACAAGCAAGAAATGGTCAAGACCATGTAGAAGCATCTATCTGCAAGCACAAACCAAACATCCTCCAACGTCTCACTAAATCATAAGCATCCCAAAGCAATTTATACACGTGAAGCCAATCTCTCCCACTATATTCCACAAATAAACTCGCACGCACACCTAACATGGGAAGACTAACCAAATTATACATCCCTCACAGAAAAAAAAGACTCAATTTTCCCACATTCACCTCCTACCCTCTTCAAAATTGATCAACCAAACTATTCATCTTAACATCTAGCCGTGCCCCAAAAGAAAAACCTCTCATAATTCCAGCTTGAGACCACTCAAAATTCAAAAGAACCCGACAACACAAGTGCGCTGAAGAGGGAGACACACGCACGCACGTACCCTGCCCTTGGGGTGAAAGCAAGGATGGATGATCCCATTCATGTCGAGGTACAGGTTGTTGTACTCCACCCCGTTAGGGTTCAGCCTGGAGGGGCTGATCAGCCGGGTGACGCCGCTCGCGTCGACGGGCGGGGCTTCCTCGATGACGTTCGCAATTGAGCTCGTGTACCGATTGGCGAGCCACCGGTAGAAAGCAGGAACGCCCATGTTGCCCATGCCTTCGAACATTGGCGACGACGTCGTGGGTCGTGACGATGGCGTCGAGGGCGGTGAGTAGCATCGGGGTGTCATCGGGGGTGTTACAATGTTGCAGAGAGGAAAGTATCGGGAGACACAACAGAGGAGCTAAAGATTGAAGAAATTAGGGATTTTTAGGTTTAGGAATCCCAGCTCCTGGTTGTCGGTTCTGAAAAAAGTGGAATTTGGAATTGGAACCTCTTTCTCTAGAATCGGGAACTATGCTCACCCCTAATGAAAAGCCGGAGTGTTACAAAGTTCAGAAAATATTAGAAACATTGTAGATTATGATTTGACCGGCTTTGGCATTGGCAATTGGCGGGTGATGACTATCGATGTCGACTACCAACCTTCAATGACCATAGAGGCAGCTAATTAATTTGTGGTTATAGTATTGCGAAAATGGAATTGTGTACTAACTAAAGCCTGGTATTTAAGTAGATCTGATCTAATAAAAAAATTGCTGATTATAATTATAGTTAATACGTGCCGTGGAAGGTGCCAATTAAATCAAGTTCTTATTATACATGTTAAGATTATGTTTGTAATTTTTAGTATGAGAATATGCTTGTTAATTATTGAACTAACTAAAGCCAGAAAATTTAATTGCAAAACTAAACAAGAATGCATTTTATGAGATCATGTGTACTTGATTATGATCAAACATGATAAATGTTTGTGGAATTTCCAAACACAAAGGAAGATATGTTTTCCAATGTTATGTATTTGGTCTTGTCTAAACATTATAAATTCTTAAAAATTTGATTTCTTTTTATTTTAGATATATGACTTTTTTTTTTGTCGGTCCTACTCTAATCCTACTCTAACACTCACTCTCAGACTTTTGTCCTACCTCCTTACAGGGCGTGGGAGTCGAAACCCACTCCTGAAATGAAATCGTCCCCACCCCAATCCCTCCTTGAGAATGTGGGAATTTGAACCCCCTACCTCCCCCTTCCAAGTTGGAAGGGTGGCGTACACGCGAACCCCATGGTTGATATATGACTTTAAAATGCGTCATACTAGTCAATAAAAAATCAATGACATGTCCGGTGCCCAACTTGGATTCATCAAAATTTTATGAAAATCTATTTCCGTCATCCCAATGCCTCCATACAAAATATCAAAATTAAGTAAAGTAATTCATCATAACTCTAATATCATATGTAAAATAAAAAAACATATGTATACTTTCAATATATCCAAGTTTTGATTACTTGTTTGGTCCTTTTTTTCTCTTGTTATTTTGTACTTTTTTTTTGTCCATATATGCATTTTTTGTTCCATTTAGACTTCACCACTTTGGAAAAACCATCAAGTGGGACTTTTGGGACAAAATTGATATTCGATGTAAAATTGATTTTTTCATTAGGAATTTGGCCCAGAAATCAAACACGTGTCATGTGTTTTGAATTTAAGAAAGTTCTAGAGATAGAACATATCAATCTTTTTTGTTAGGGTTGCTGTCTGTGGTTGGTCAAGCCGGAGTGCGTGGAAGACGGACCGTCCTGTCTGCCGACTTTCTCTCAACTTATGAGAACGTGGCCGTCCCGCAAACGGCTCAAGACGTGCACTCCCATTCAATTAGACTTTTACACATGTTGGAGTGGGACACATTCTAGACTCCTGGAGTTTTAAGTTATATATATATATATGTGTGTGTGTGTGTTTTGCTAATATTTAATCTACGAAGAAATATCTTTTCCAAAAGTCATTCTTCAACTTTTGATGAGAGGAGATGAGTTCTATGACGACTTCGGATAGGAATACCCAGATGAACAAAAAATAACTGCAAACTTTTATTTTGAATTTTGAACCAAACGGTGTATACAAATCGTGTCAGAATTCAATCAACGACAAAACTTGAAAATATAACCACTTCCACAGCAACACAAGTACATGAACTGCATCGGAATTTAATCGACAACAATGCTTGCGAACATGCAAAGATATAATGCTGAAATTGAATTGACGACAAAACAACCAGGATAGAGATATGTGTCGGATTTTAATCGACGACACGAATCAGAAAGCTATGACTAAGGAAAAATAAAGTGTAGAAAAGTAAAGATAATGCAAAATTATATTTTGATTGTCTGGCGAGTCCTTTCCAATTGATGGGAACTTGATGTATATAGACCTTTTATTATAACCGTCTGGGAGTAGTTTCTTTCTGATTGAATTATAGTTCAAGGGTTCCAAAAATAATAGTCCTATATTCCCACATTGTCACTTTCTTTAAAATAGCAGTCTTACCTCCAAGGAGTTATTCATTTCCCACGTTGTCAATTCCCTTCAAAATCGCAACCTTAGTCACCATTTTCACCTAAACATTCTCCACGATCTCCTTAATAGATTTACATGTGCCTTAGCCTTAGATGCAATCTTCTGGATTGATCATTTGCTCCTTAGTCAACATAGTATCGACAATTTTGGTAAAATAATCTGCCATCATTTGCCACTGACTGATGTGTGCTAATAATTTCATCCAAGTCATCAACTGCATATAATATTGACCAATCTTCAATCCATTCATTTAGTTTCCTCTATGGATGACCAAACATGCCCGGATGGTATTTTCCACTATTTTCCCTTTTCTTCACTAATTTTGACAGTTGCATAGAGGTTGTCGAGTCCACTTTTGTTGCTTCCAATGATCATTACATATTGATAATAACTAAAAATCAGACACTTTTTGAGTGTCAACATATGCCCCATTTTAAAAGAATGGAATGATTCGTTAATCATTCGATTCTTTTAAGTTAGGAAACCTAAAAGTTATCCTGTGCCCCATTGACATCGACAAATTGCCATAATTGATACCACCAACCTCATAGGTCCCAAAAATGTAGGATTATCAAGATTTGCCTGCACTTAAATTGAATGACTCGATATTCTTGGCTCATTCATAACTTCATGAAAGATATTGATGATAATTGGCCTGATCGTGTCAACGAGATAATTTATCACGTAGTTCGTTAATTCATTCTTGTCCTCCTTGAATAACCATTGCATGGCGGCCAACATTACAAGGGTTGGCTCTAATTGCCTTCTTTGCTCATCGGTGTGTTGTCTTGGGATATCGACGTCTCCGCCTTGTCCTCGCTTTGCCACTGGTGATGCAGTTGACAACTCAAAGTCTTCCATATTATCATTACCACTTCGTTGTGAATTGTCACCACCACCATCATCAAGATCAAGTTGATTCCTTATTTACACCATCATATCTCCTCTAATCAACCACAATGGTCCCACCAAGCATGCCATTTGTTTCATTAGAATTTAATCTACGGCGAAACATTTTTTTCAAAAGTCGTTCTTTAGTTTTTGATGAGAGGAGACAGGTTCTGTTGTAACTCCAGACATGAAATATCCAGGGGGACAAGAAATAACTACAAGCCTTTATTTTGAACTTCGAATCAAACTGTACATATA
The DNA here is from genome assembly GCA_016097605.1 of Eucalyptus guilfoylei. NCBI lineage: Eukaryota > Viridiplantae > Streptophyta > Magnoliopsida > Myrtales > Myrtaceae > Eucalyptus > Eucalyptus guilfoylei. Next base: position 28,498,594 of record CM027863.1, read on the forward strand.
AATCGTGCCGAAATCCAATGAACAACAGAGCTTGAAAATATAACCACTTCCATAGCAACACATGTACACAAACTGTGTCGAAATTTAATTGACGACAAAGCTGGCGAATGTGCAAATATGTCATGCCGGAATTAAATCGATGCAAAACACCCATGATAGATATACATGTCGGCATTTAATTGACGACGCGAATCGGAAAGTTATAATTAAGGAAAGATAAAGTGTAGGAAAGTAAATATAATAAAAAATTACAATTTAATTGTTTGGGGTTCCTATCCAATTGATGAGAACTCGATAGTTATAGACCTTTTATCATAGGTAGTTTCTTCGTTGTTGAATTGTAGTTTGACGCTTTCGAAAATAATGGTCCTATATTCTCACGTTGTCCACTTCCTTCAAGATAGCAGCCTTATCTCCAAGGAGTTGTTCATTACCATGTTGTCAATTTCCTTCAAAATAGCAACCTCAGTCTTCATTTTCACCTAACTATTCTCCACGATCTTCTTGTTAGATTTACATGTGCCTAAGCCTTAGATGCAATCCTCTGAATCGATTATCTACTCCTTAGTTAACACACTATCGACAACTTTGGTAAAATAATCTGTCATCATTTGCCACTAGTTGACGTGTGCTAACACTTTCATCCAAGTCATCAACTGCAAATAATATCGACCGATCTTCAATTCATTCAATTAGTTTCCTCCACAGATTAGTAGACATGTCCGGATAGTATATTACTCACTCTTTTTCCTCTTCTTCGCTAATTTTGACGGTTGTATAAGAGGTTGTCGAGTCCACTTTTATTACTTCCGAACAATCATCACATATTCATAATAACTAGAAATCGGACATTTTTGAGTGTCAACAAGATGTATATAAAACATGTACGTATTTGATATGTTGCGACACATGTTCGTTAAGGAAAGCAAATTAAAGTCTTTTTACTAATATAATTATTTCTCGCAACATGTACTTATTCGATTTGTTGCGACACGTGTTCGTTAAGGAAGCAAATTAAAGTCTTTTTTAATCTTTGATCGAGGTGCTTTCGGACCAAATAAAAAGTAAAATTGGCGCAAGCATTAGATAAAAGTGTTCTTAAATGCAAATGGAAGGTTAAAGTTAAAAGGTGTAGGAACAAGTCAGGCAAAATAAAAAAAATCTTCTATGGAGTTAATTGACATCATGTATCGAGAGGTTAATAAGGTAAATACAATTTATTGTACACGTAGATTCTTAAAAGTATCTTTTATCCATCGAGGATAAAATCAGTGTGCAATAAATCCACAGAAGGAAAAGTTAATTTAAGAGTCAAATAAATTATGGAAGCTATAATTGCGTGGGTGGGTCCCACATAAATTGTCAATTGCTTATCCTTCACCAACTCCAATTCCATGGCAAGGAAGAGCACTCAAACCAACCCGCTTTCATGCATTTTGGCCTTTTTTTTAGGTGGATAGGAACATGTCAATTTTATAGATAGATATAGATAAAAAATATATATACATAGATGGTATAGAATTTTTCAGATAAAAGAAAGTCAGCTTATTCTCCAAGATACTAAGATGATCTTTAAGAATATAATGATGACTTCAAACGGAGAATTCATGCTTAATAAAACTTGAATTAGGATGACATTATGATGTGGACCTCAACTCGTTAACCCAGCACCAATTTTAGGAGACCCCAGTCCTCTTCGTGCTTAGTTCGAGCACAATACTATCAAGTGAGGGCATCAGGGTCCTAAGTCGGATCATTGAGGTTTGAGTCTTAACCCCAAGGCTAAGGTTAAAGATTCAGGCGTCCGAATCCTTGGCCTGCCGGACTGGGGATCTTGAAATATGAGCAGACTCGAATATTGAGATCGTGGGTTGATTCAAACATGCTTCTTAAAGAAAAGACCTTTTAAAGGTTTTTTGACAATAAGTTTGCAATCATCGAAAACGGTCCAAACACATGAGGTGGGTAATAAATGAGAGAAAGACCTAATGGTTAACAGATATAAAGGAAAAAAGTTGCCAAATGAAACGACTAAAGAGAGCCACCACTTTTGCTGGAGTGGCATCACCTGTAGGGGGCAGTCAAAACGCAGCACCGTTTAGCTCCCACACAATTCACTCCCGCACTCGCACCCCGTCGTTTCGTGTTCAGACCGTCCCCAAAACGACCTTTGACTCCGCCCCCACGCCACCCTGAGAAAGCAACGGTCGCTCGAGAAGCAGTCCGAGTCGAAACTCGCGGGAAGGCAATATATAAAGAAGCACGACCCTGATGTCTCCGAAGAAAGCGGACATTTTCAACGGCCACGCCCGGTCTCTGTCTCTCTCTCGCTCGTTCGTTTCATCGTCCAAGCTCAAACGAACCAACTCGAGAAGAGGATCAAAACCAAAGCACCTGAAAACATCAGTTTCTCTTCCAGCTCGAGTCATTTTGCAGACAAAGGAAACGTCGGTTTCTTCTTTTTTTTGCTTGGAGATCATCGTTGGGTTCTTGGGTCCTTTCTCGCGTGGGGGGAGTTTCGTCAGATACATCGCCCTGCTTTTTTTGTTTCTTCCGGTGAGTTTTCTTTCTTTCTTTTTATTCTCTTTTGGGTTCCAAGATCCTCTGCTTTGTCGAATTCGCGTCGGATGAGTCGGGTTCTTCTTTCTTTATGGAGATTCTTCCTGGATTGGATGATTGTGAATTGGGTTCTAAACAACCTGAGAGATGTTTGCTGCTCTGTTTTTCTCGCACGGGACGGTTTTTTATAGGTTGGTTTTTCCTTTGTCGACTCGTGGACGTTCCTTAGATTCCGCTTATGATGTTTTTCTTTCATGGCCAATCTCGAGTAATTGTGAATTCCGTGTTGAACTTGCACAAAAGATGCTGAATTTGTCTTGGTATGTGTACATGTGGTGCTTCTAGTTTTCAGGCACAACTTGCTTGAATCTATAAACTTTGGGAGATTTCGGGTCAATTGAGCTGAGTCTTGCTGCGTGCCCGGCTTCCAGATTTGACACTTTGAAGCCGGGATGGACCAATTCCGGCAGGTCGGAGAGGTGCTAGGAAGTATGAAGGCTCTCATGGTGTTGCAAGACGATGTCCAAATCAATAGGAGACAGTGTTGCTTGCTCCTGCACATTTTCACCACGGCTTTTGAAGAGATCGCATCGGAGATTAAGGAGAACCTCAGGCTCGAAGAGAGACACACCAAGTGGAAGCCTCTCGAGCCGCCTATGAGAGAGCTCCACCGGGTTTTCAAAGAAGGCGAGATTTATATCAAGCACTGCTTGGATGTCAAGGATTTTTGGGGCAAAGCGATCACCCTTCACAACAGCAAGGATTGTGTCGAATTCCACGTCCACAACTTGCTATGTAGTTTCCCAGCAGTCATTGAGGCGATCGAGACTGCCGGCGAGATTTCTGGGCTCGACCCTGATGAGATGCACAAGAAAGGAATTATGCTGAGGAGGAAGTACGATAATGAGTGGAACGACCCGAAACTCTTCCAACTGAGATACGGTAAGCAGTATCTGGTCCCTAAAGAGCTGTGCAAGAGACTGGACACGGTTTGGAGAGAGGACAGATGGCTTCTCTGCGAGGCTCTGAAGGAGAAAAAAAGCTCGGAATCTGCTGTTCTGACAAAGAACGAGCAGCGGCTTGCTGACCTCTTGATCCGGAAAATAAGTGCCCCGGAGACGTACAATTGGACACTCTTTCCTAGTTCGATCCTTACTGGGGCAAAGGACTATGCCGTGAGGCGGAGATTGGGAGTTGGGAGAGAGCTTAAGGAGATTCAGTGGTTAGGGGAGAGCTTTGTTATGCACCACCTTTTCGGAGAGGCCGGGCCATCGAAAGGCGAGATCTCTACTCTCCTATCGCTTTCCCATCCTAACGTGCTTCACTACTTCTGCGCCTTTTGTGATGAAGAAAAGAATGAATGCTTTCTAGTTGCGGAGTTGATTAACAAGAGTCTCGCTTGTCACATAAAAGAAAATTCAAATCCGAAGAGGCGGGTATTGTTCTCCCTTCCGGTTGTAGTCGACATCATGATTCAGATTGCAAGAGGGTTGGAGTATCTCCACTCCCAGAAGATTTATCACGGCGATCTTAACCCGACCGACATCCTCCTCAAACCAAGGACTATATTGGAAGGTTATTATTATGTTAAAGTGGCAGGGTATGGTTCATCAGGAGCGCTCGACCGTAATTCCAACTCTTTCCCAAACCAGGACTCGACCAACCCTTTAATTTGGTATGCCCCAGAAGTCCTTGCCGAAATGGAAAAGCCAGAGGGTGACTCTAAGTCGAAGTACTCAGAGAAAGCAGATGTGTACAGCTTCGGGATGATTTGCTTTCAGCTTTTGACCGGGAAAATACCCTTTGAGGAAGGCCATCTTCAAGGAGATAAGATGAGTCGAAACATAAGAGCTGGCGAGAGGCCTCTGTTCTCATTTCCTTCACCGAGATACTTGGTGAATTTTACGAGAAGATGCTGGCAAACAGAGCCTTCACTGCGTCCAAGCTTTTCATCGATATGTAGAATTCTGCGTTACATCAAGAAGTTCTTGGTGATGAACCCAGATAATGGTCACCCTGAGATGCAATCTCCTCCTGTAGACTGCTGTGACATAGAGGCCGGATTTCAAAGGAAGTTTTCTGCGAGCGGGAATTCAATTGCAGTAACGCAGATTCCGTTTCACATGTTTGCCTATAAACTAGCTGACCTAGACAAGACTCGCCTGAGTACTAAGGTCGGGATCAATGAGACAGCGAGCGAAGCAGAAACAACCTGCAAGGACGAGAACTTAACTGAGGATGATTCTTTTCTACTACCTGTTAGATATGCAAGATCGGTTTTTTCTGATATCCCAGACGGGAAAAATCAACTGACTAACAAAGGCACAGCTTTGAAGGTTAGAAGATCTCCAGGTTAGTTCACTTCCAACATTTCTTGATTGTGTCAACTCAATCGCCAGACGAGTCACTTGCTGACTCAACTGAATGACTAACCCAACACTCAACAATTATTTAGGTCATTTATGGATTGGTATCTCTGATTCTTGCAGAAGATCAGGTCCGGCCAAGCGATGTGAGGTCCATTTGTTCAGAGATACCAGAGAAGAGACCTTTGTCATTTAAGAAAGGCACTGATGTTAAGACGCGGAAAACTTCAGGTGAATATATTTCTTTGAACTCGCAATTGTTGATCTGTTTCATATTTCTGAGGAGTAGTGATTATGTCTCGAGAAGTGGAGAAGTGTCTTCAAAAGTTGTGTTTGGAGATCTGTCTGCTAATGTGCCAGTGGCTTGTTCATCACAGGAACACCGAAACCACAAGACAGGGCGCCGTCATTGAATTCTGAACGCCGTAATGTGAAGGTAAACAGGAGGAGGGAATTCGTTGTACCCATGACCTCCTCTAGAATTGTGAGTCGAGGAAGAACACGTGGACATGTATCAGATTCCGAAATACGATAGCTGGTGTCTCCTCCTTTACACTCCTGTACTGCATGATCATTCTTAGGAAATTTTGGCCCGAGGAAAATTTGTCTTAAAGTAGTTCAGTTCACACGGCAGTCTCTGGTGCTCATTGGATCATGTCTGGCCGATTTGGTGAGGGCAGAATGAATCCAGCGTTCGATTCCACAGACCAGCTTACAATGGTTACAATCAATCTCTTGCTGTTTTAGTGAATCACACTGTTTTAGAACGTACCTCTTTTACATAGACAGATATAGAGAGATTGTGTAGAGATTCTTCCAAACCAGTTTCGGTTCTGTTCCAAAGTAAACTTCAAAGGAGTGGGTCGTGGTCGGGAAATTTGTCTGCTTCACCACGCAAGGACTCGGATCCGCAATCTGGTGATTTTACCGGTCTGAGATGATGCAGCTGCACTATGTAAATAGCAGTTTGCTCGGCTAGAGGCTGTGATGGACTGAACTCCGTATTTTTGAGGTTTGGAAGTCTCGAGACTTCCCCAGAGAATTATAGATTGGGAAGGTCACCGAGTTAATCTTTGACCAAATTTATTTAACCGTACCTGGGGCTGGAATTCTGTTCTCACTTCGCTGTATTATTCGGCAGATATAAAAAGATCCATCTCTTTGAGAGAGAGAGAGAGAGAGAGATTAACCACTAATTAGAATGTGCTGAATCTCACGTCCAACCAACCATAATGTTTGTTTACCTGACCTGTCTCCATGTTTCAAGAACTTTGCTTTAGTTATTAAAACGAGTATGGCGTTTTGAACAAGGCTACGATCTCAAGAGCCACGAAGGACCTCCTGTATATGGCGCACTTCTTTTTTTCTTCTTAATTGGAAACCTTTGTGTCCCCACAAGTAATTTTTCCGGCTCCACCGCCATTGAGGAGCAATTAAGAGAACAAAGCTACGTAAGCCTCGTGCACCAGGTCTCCCACAAGAAGAGAAAAATCTGAAACAAATAATTCTATACAGCAAGCTATACGACATTTACATCAGGTAAGGTACATCTTTCTGACGGTAAAATTTACATACAGCTCAATGAAAAACTTCTGATACCTGTCGGACAGCACTATGAATCTTCATCCTGGCAACAACTGCGCATGTCCTGAATCCTAAAATGCCTGCCATCGGAGCCAGGCATGTGATCTCATCCCTCCTCCTCCTCCCCACCACAACGCCACACCCAAACCCCACAACACCCCACCCCCCCCCCCCCCCCCCCCCCCCCCCCCCCCAAAAAAAAAAAAAAAAAAACCAGCATTACTTCCATCTCCCACTTCAAGTCCACCATGTACCCCCTTTAACTATATGGCCTTTTGAGATAGTTCACCTCTTCGGACAGTTGACTCCGTAAGCTCCAATGGGAAAACCATCTCTATTGACGAATTTCTTGCGTTTTTCAGCTTCCTCAGGCAATGTACTTGTGTGTGAACTGACCTCTGCAAACATGGTACAATTAGGAACTCATAGCTGCATGACAACACATGCATTAGCTTTGGGTCGTTCAGTTCTCAGACAAGATGACCAGAGAGTCTCAAGGCAGATTTAAGGCTCTGGCCATAAACAAATGCCTGTGCTTATAACTTTGGAGACTCACAAGCACAAAGCCAGTACATGAAGCATTGCCGTCTTTTTTGCAGGTCTCCCTACACCCTAAACCATCTGCAAGACTTTTATGCAGCCACTTGAATTGGCAGCTACAACCATGTCTGATTTCCCTCTCCAACAGACGCTGGAAACAAACTGCCCATTGTCATCATCAGTTTCCTTCCCAGAAATAGGATTAATTGAACCAAACTTGTAGGAAGTTACTGGCATAGGCAGAGACCTATAATAAGTGAAAACCTACCAAAAGAAAGACACAAATCATGAAGGAGCACAATTGTTTCTAATTACTTAGGAAACTTCAATAAAGAAAAGCAAGAGAAGCAAGCTACCAATTTGACACAATGACAGAAATGGTATGCATACCTCATTTGTTTCAGATCCACATGTTATGTAACCATTAGCAACGGACAAACCCACAAAATTCTGGCAGATCATGAAATGAGAAGTAAGTGATCCCAATGAAGAAACGAAGAACATTAAGTCCTCTAAAGGGAAAATGAAAATTCAGATTCAAGACCAGAGAAAGAAAATGGAATGCTGTCTAGCCTTGCGATTGTACCTTCTCATTCGTATGCCCACTTAATGTTAAGCTGCAGGCTTTATTTGACGGACCACTGGAACAGGTTTTGTTCAAATCCCAAAGCTTCAAGGTGTTGTCAGTGGATGCAGTTACAATGGTTTCAGAGTCCAAAAACTTCACATAGCTTACAGCTTTCTCATGCCCAACCAACACACACCAGGGAGCTCTCGCATTCCGAAGATCATAACAGTAAGTTTTATAGTCAGCAGACCCAAATGCCAGCAAATGAGTGGAATGAGGAGAGAACTGAACACAGCAGACATTTGCTATGCTCCTTATTGTCCCCAAGCAATTTTTCTGTTCAAAATCAAATTTATGTTGCATGAGCTTGAAGGCCTCACTGAATCAAAAACTTATTAAAGTAACACAGTGAAGTATCAAGGGCAAACTATATTTAAGTATAAAGCTGAATTTCGCCATTGAATTTGCTTGCTATTGAATTAATGCATAGAGATCCCATAGTCAAAAGCCTACATGACTATCATGACTTTGTCAACCTATTTTCTTAACACATGTGAGAGAATTCAAATGAGTAGTTTTCATTGTTACTTTAGTTATCTTAAGTTATAAAGTAGTGAATACCAGAACTTTGCAACCGTATAGGTTTATAAACAATCATCGGTCAGATTGTTACATATGCAAGAGGTAATTCTAATTAAGGAGGGAACATGCCTCATTGATGCTCCAAAGTTTCACTGAACAATCGTCACTTCCGCTTGCTAACTTTGTAGGGTACACAGGTGAAAAGTCAACAGACCACGTCCTCTTTTCATGCTCACTGAACTCGGCAAACCCTTGACCAGTATTAGCATCCCATAACTGGATATCATTGCAGGAAAGTCTGAATTAGAAAACGTCCTTAATATGAAAACAAACAGAGCTGTTAAGAGCAAAAATAGAAAGTAAGCGGGGAACACAGCATATTTCTTTATACAAAGTTAGCAATAATATCTGCATGCAGAATAGCTATCATGTCTCTGGGGAATTATCACAAAATTCAACTGGACCAGAAATGGAAAAGAACAAAGTGCGGAATAGCTATTCGACAGCGACATGCAAGAGAACATTGTCAAGCATTTTTTGTTGAGCAAGACAATTGCAGATCATCTCTCTTTCTCTCTGATGGATCTGTTTTTATCAGCCTAACTTTCCTCAACAAAACTTTCCTAGGAAAATGACACCATAAGAGCCATAACTTTCGTACGCCACTCACTTGAATACCATATCATCTTTTTTTTTGGTCACCTGAGTGCTATAACTTATGTAGGGCGCTCACTTCAGTGGCATAACTTTTTTTCCGATCACTTGAGTGTCAAATGACTTTTCAATCGATCATTTGAGTGCCATAACTTTCTAAAAATGTTTATCACAAGTGCTATGCCATGTCGGATTTAAATAAATATTGGCACTTAAAGTGAATGATTGAAAGTTAATGGCTCTCAAGTGAACTTTTTTAGAAATTATGGCACTTAAGTAAAAATGTCATGGCTCTCGAATGAGCGCTATATGAAAGTTATGGCACTTGTGATGTCTTTATCTAGAACTTTCCTCATTTAAATTGGATACACATTAGGAACTTCAAAGTCGCAAAACATAAGAGATCAATATTACAATGGACAAGAAAATGAACTATTTTACAGATAGGCATAACACAAAAAAACCACCACAAATTTGAATATCAGCTCTATCACAGGATATGGCCTACCACTATTCAAGAATGCTGATTATAAACCATCAATCCAAAAGCAGAGATTTCAACCAATAGATGCCAAGTGTCAACCAGCAAAACTACCCAAAAAAAAAGCACTAAAATACAGACTTTAAAATGGACATTTCACACACCTTTACTATGCCATCATAATCAGTTGAAGCGAGGTAGTTACGGATATAATTATTCCAGCAAGTGCAGCTTAGCTTTGACCTATTTGACATCTCAATCACTGGATAATGGATATCAACGGAGTGATTAAAGAGCGCATCAAATTCAAATATCTTTATTTTCTTTGATATCCCAGCAGCAGCAAAGTAGTCCTCATCCCGGTCAAAACTTAGGGAGCAAATCACATTTGCTGAGGAGTTGAACTCTCCATTTCTCAGTATACCACGTACTGCAAACTTACTATATCGAGCATACTTGCATAAGCCATCAAAGAAAGCACCCAGCTGATCAGAGCCATCCTTCTGTTCGTCATTGTTATTGGGAGGACCCTGATTCTCATGATTTTTTAACACATCATTATCAGCACGCCTCGTGGCATCAGCCTCAGGGAGCTGCATTCTTGATCTCATGGAGAAATAAGCAGATTCAAGCTGACCGATGTTCCCCATCCACCTAGACTCAACCGGATTTATGACAGGAGAAAGATGAGGAACGACGTCTAGGGTTGAAAGCTCCTTAAGATAAAGCTTATTCTCAAGATAAAGCTTATTCTCCTTTGAATCAAAGGAGTCAGCCAGGCCAATTGCTTGGCGCCTTCTCCCAATCTCTTCAATGTCTGCTTCCAAGCAACTTATATTTTCTATCAACTTAGAGGCACATTTCTGCTTATGCTCTTTTGAGGTGATGAGAAAGTGCAGAAGTAATTCGGACTCTGCATCATCTTGCTCTATAGAAGATGACAATTCTTCCGAGCAAACCTCCTTAAGCCCACTAAGTACTTCCGACTCTAGGATCTCCCTGTCAAAGATCACAGCCATAGATGTAGCAGATTATATTTAAACATGTGCAATAATCAGGTTAATGACACAAACTTGGTGAGCTGCTATCTAATGGATTCAAAATTAATCGCCTTGAAAATTTCAGAGAAGTCTGCAAAGTATAAGAAGACGAATGTCATAAATCTTTGTCACTCCATAAAAGTTCACCTTGACTTTCCCTACAAATAATCAATTCTGCCAAACAAAATAAACATGCACCGAGCAGATTTTTTCAACCTTAAGAAAGTAGTAATGATTACTAAAACAAGTCTCAGGACTCAAGATAATATGCATTAGGGATTGTAATAATTACTAGAATAAGTCTCTTTTATTTTCAGTCGCTATAGATGATTTTTTTACATTTAGATCACACTAGATCTTTTCGAATTATGGGTGCGTTTGGTTTAGCATTCCCAAAGGGCTTTCGGCCTCCAAAGCCCCTTGGGGAAATATTGAACCATTTGGCGATCATTTTGAAATAGCTTTTGAGTGAAAGCCAGCATTGAGAAGACTAAAAATCCAATGCTAGTAAAGATGAGCTTTGAGCTATTAGCATTTGACCAAATACTAATATTCATTTTTTTCTTCCAAAACTACCTTCACCCATTCTTCAAATTTTTTATTTGCCCTCGTTATTATTTTTTAAATGCTAAAAAAAAAATCAAATATATATAAATGCTATATAATTTTTTTTTTTTTAGAAAAAAGACCAACCCTTTGCTGGTTCGGCGAAGGAAAACGAGGGTTGTGTGGCCCTCGTTGGAGCTCACTTGACCTTGGGTGACCTTGACCAGCGGCTGCTGGCGCCAAATCTGACTCATCGGCGGCCGTAGCCCTTCACTAGACCGGCAAAGGGTTTGGTCTTTTTTAAAATATATATTTATATATTTGATTTTTTTCACATTATTGTCAAAATTTATATTTAAAAAGTTGCATATATTATTTTTTTTCAATTTTAAACAAATTAAAATTAAAAAACTAATATTCCTCACCCAAAAGGCTTTTTAAATGTGTTTTCTACCAAACAGCATTTTTTTCAAAGTTGCTTTTCAAAATATAGTTTACTAAATGGCCTTTGCATTTATCCAAAATCCTTTAGGCTATATTACTTTATCTTTTCCAATGGGCTTTCAAAATGCTTAACTAAACGCACCTTATGGCCCCATAAGAATCCCACAAGCCACACACGTCATATCCATATCATATACATAAAGATATGTGACCTCAAGTAAGAAGCTGAAGTAACATAGGGTGACATTGCTGTTTAATCTTAATTCATCTCCCTGAACAAGCCGATGATGAGAGCAAAATTGTTCCGTTTGGGACCCCTATGTGGACATGCCAGATCATCACAATTGTTACTGTACAGATGGGTGGGTAGATAAACACTACCTGCAAGTTGGACGTGAAGAAGGATCAGGATGTAGTAGCCACAAGCAGAATCCAGCTTCTTTCGGATTTTCAGACAAGAAACTGGGGGGAAGAATCCTATGACGAAGATCCATCATTGCTGCATTCCGAGCCTTTTCACAGTCGAAGCGACCGAGTAACTGGAAAAAGATATTCATTGAAAATATTATGGCCAAGTACATGCCTAATCATTTTTTGATAACTATAAGTAGAATGAATCAATAACCAGTGGAGGATGTAAAATAGATAATTGATCTTAAAAGGACATGATATAAAGTTGATCAATGAAAAACAGCAGTAAATATATTCATTAATTGCATATGCTCAAGGAAAAGCTCTTGAGAACAATATAGATCCCTAATTCTGACAATGCTGACAAGTTTTGAGGCCAAAATCAGTGAAATGAGAAGAAGACGAAGTGTCTTATGACCGGGATACCAATATTATATAAAAGAATCCAGCAGAGACAAAATGATGCATCAATTTAGCTAACCATAACAAATGGTTCTGCGAATAGCAATAGGCAACACAAGCTACACCTTGAAGAGATGTATTTGATTCAATGCAAAGATATCACACCTTGTCAAGCAAAACACATTAACACTACAAGCTTGAGAACTAAGCAAGCAAAGCTTATATTTCTGGGAAACCCTAAGCTATGCTTTACTATTGCCGGAAGGTGGTCTTACACATAAAGGAAAACTTTCATACTTGCCCCTAAGTGAGATAGCTGCCCCCATCAATAACAGATATCTCAAGATATGGAGCAAGATTGCCATTCAAATTGTTTAGACAACAACATGAGAATGTAGCCTCTTTGGTTCACAGACAAAGGGTCACGTTTATCCTTCCGTTGCAAGAAATAACTTGATGTAGAGAATCCTTTAATCATCAAAATTAAACAGAACATTACAAATCGAAAAATAATACAATTATTGAAATTGTCCATCAGATGCAACTTCTGGATCAAGAGTAGAAAAAGACATATGAATACGCATGTAGAAGCTCAGAAAAAGTATTGATCGGCTTTCCCTCCAACCCCAGGTGCCAGAAAAAACTATGTCAATTGTCAAAATAATGGATAAAGTCATTCTATATGATTTGACAAATCAGTATATGAAGGTTTGTAAAATTTCATGAGCTCAATATTAAATATCAGTGTCACTTCAGACTCTCCAAAAGGAAATCACAACATAAGGAAAAAGCACGAAAGGCAAAAATCATCCCAGACACACTATAATTTGCAACCACTGCCCACAAGTTCAAGTAAAGTTCAGAAGAGAAGCAATATCCAGATCAGATCGCACCTCAAAAAGGAAAACGCCCAAACAGTATATATTTGATGGTGTATGGCTTGATCCCTCGTCGACTTCCTCAGGGCTCTTGTACCACTTCTCTTCCAGCTGGTACCTTGCAGCGGTCAATAACTCTGCACCAGCGCTTAAAGTAGGAATGTCACCAGACATTTGTGATCCATATTCTGTACTCGGCTTCTTTGCAACGCAAACATAGCCTGAGTATTGTGCATCACCGGCACTCATCTCAGTCCCACTCACAGCTTCAGCTTTTAAATGAGGTCTCGAATGAAACTGAGGCCACTGCCAGCCATTATTGATGCCCTCATTGAACTTTTGCTTCTTTGCACCGGAGCTATAAGGTCGAACCAAACCATGCTCTAACACCCTTTTCTCAATGATCTGGTTACCGTTGCTTGGAAGATGTTTGTCTCCAAAGGTTCTGGAAATTTCTCCCCCCAATGATGATCCTAGATACTTCACCTGATTTGAAGGCAGCAATGTAAAATGAGATGGCCGTAAGTCATGCAAGGCAATCCCCTTGGAGTGAGAGTGATCCACCAAATCCATAATTTGCCTAAATATATTTAATCTCTCCACTTTATTTACATTTCTGTGTGCACCGCTAAGCCATTCTCTCAGATTGACTCCATCAGGATCAGAACTGAAAACAATCTTGGTCCCACAGGTATCATGAGTAGAAGGCACAACACTTGAGGGATTTGAACTAAGTGATGCATCAGAAGCCATCCTGGAACCACCAGCTACAGTTACATTATTCGGACTTTTTGACTCAGTAGGTGGGCCTCTGAATATGATTCCCTTTCCCTTCAGAGTGTTCTTCACAAAAAACTCTGAGAATCCTGACTTCGATAGAATTTTTGTCCGAGTACCACCATGAGCCAAAACACCACCTAAAGTTTCTTTATTTTCAGAATGAGGTGATTGCTCCATGGTTTCGTTTCTATCACTTCTCAATAATTTGTGAGACAATAGTTCAGAAAAGGATGTGCCTACTATGTCCTCCCAGATACTAGTACCCTCCCGGTTCACAGGATATCCATGGGAGCTCGAATTTGTTGATCCACCTGCTGTCTGATAGATGTGCTGCCATTGGTTTATCCTAGTGCCCATCCTACCACTACTTTTTGAGGTGCCCACTGTAGTCAAACTCGGATTATTATAGTTCCTTACAGTTAACTCCTCGACCATGCCACCGTCACCATCCATTGAGTGAGGACTCACAGACGGACGATCAAGGGGGTCCAAAGAGCTTAAACTTTTACTTACATCCTTACCATCTAGAATATTGGCTAACACGTCGGATGCGGTCTCATGGTACTTAGCCTCCTGGGGAGTAACCATTTCCTGTGATTCCAACATACTGCCACTTTCAGTCTTGCGCGAATACTCACTTTCCTTGCTTTGCAGGTGACCTCCCTTGGCTGCATCCAGCACCGTCACTTCATCATCCACCCCCTCATCCATGATGCCCAACCAGGCTTCATCCAATCAACTGATCACATCGCATTCCGACTACAACTATGTCTGCAATTAAATCACACAACTCAAAAGCTACAATCTTCGCTCTTCTCTGTTCCCTGCGAAGCATTCGTCGCATTTCGATTCAATTCATTCAACCACAACATTGGAACAGAGCACAGAAAGAAGACGACCACGACATGCCCACAAAGCTTTCAATCTGAAAATTGGGCAGAACCCAATGAGCAAATTTTCACTCACCAAGAACCGAATTGAAACGAAATCATTCGACAAAGGAGTCGCGCCCAGCTATCGTTCCTACTTCAGATAACACGAAAAAGAACAGCATCCGCATAAAAAATAGAAATTTCACCAAAATGCCATCAGAACCCTCACTCCTCCGCAGAAAAACTGGCAGAAGAAGGAGGAAATCGCCGCTCCGGAAACAGAACCTACCGTCTTCGGCAACGGAAGAACGCCACCGCCCGCCCCAAAATTCATCAACGCCGCCGTTCCCTCCCCACTTTCCCTCATTCGATTGCACCGAAATTCAGCTCAAACCCGCCGCGGAATGCCCGAATTGACGGCCGGAGATCAGGACCCAGCTCGGCAATTTCGCTCCCCGGCGACGAAGCACCGACTTCAAATCCCGGTGGGAACAGAGAAGGTGGACGGGAAGGGCAAAACCGGAAATTCTCGTCAAATCACGAAAACCCTAGACCTCTTCTCGATTACGAAGGGAAGGAAGAAGAACATGGTAAGAAACGAGAGAGATACTACGAATCCTTTTTGCCCGAAATGGCCAAAAAAAAAGGAAAAAAATATAGAGAGAGAGAGAGAAAAATTAAAATATCTTTCGCCACATCCTATCACCTCTCGAATTTTCGGTGTGGGAATTTCGCTATAAAATACCCAATAATTTATTTTCCTGAATTTCGGAAAATAAAAATAGAGACTAATAAAAAATGTTGTCGTTTTTCTTTTATCCTCTATTTTTTTTTTTTTTGGGGGGGAGGGGGGTGGAAAAGCGGCAACCAGTTATTTTTCAAGATAGATATTATCTGGCTTTTCTCATTTTATTCTTTTTGCCGAGGTGGCAAACTCGAGAAGGGAAATCTACGAAAATACCACTGAACATAATAAATGATTCTTTTCCCCTTATCTATTTATTTATTTATTTGTGTTCATCATGGAACATCGGGCATGTGCTGTGGATTTTGAGTTTTAGCATGCAAGGAGGAAAAGAGATCGCGGGAATTAATTAATGTATTATCAGTTAAAGATCTTGGAGGTTTTGTGTTTAATTATTATCATAATTGTCAAATAAATGACGCCGTCATGTGCGATATGAGATTTGTTATTATTATTGACATGTGGTAAAGAGAAAAATAAAAAAATGAAAAAGGACAATAGGTGCTAAATTTGGAAGAGTTTAAGGAGGGTGCCCAGTGATACCTTTGATCATGGAAACTTTTTCTTTCTTTTCTTTTTTTTTAACAGAGTTTACAAGTTGGGTTGTATTTTAATCAAGTAAACGTGCTTGCATTGTACTTTTACATGAGCTACGTGCGCATAATCATGACGAGAAAGGTGTTTAATACAAAAAAAAGGAGCGGTTCTTTTCTCACCTCGTGCTGTCATGACTCATGACTACTTAAATTCCACCGAAAATGGAATGGAGCCGATTGTCTACGTAAGTAGAAATTAGCGATCCGGCAAGCACTAGCAAAAAATACCATTTCCTTTCTCACCAGCCGAGTTCCGATGGCATGACGCTCTAGCACAAGCATTCGAAATCTCGATAATCAAGTTTAAGTAAATAATTATCTCAATTTTCTATTTTAGTTAAATAAGGTAACGATTTCAGAAATGTGATAGTGTAGCGACTTCGGGAGTGTGATTACATCACAACTATACCAAAATACTTCGAAAGTGATCAACTTGATTGTTTGTGCATCCAAATAGTCCCATTTGTCGGCTCATATGTCGATTGAGTGTCGTGTTCCGATTATTGATTTTATTTATTTATTTATTTATTTATTTATATATTATGTTCATGTTGTCGACCTGCAACTAAACCGACCGTCGCGTGGTCACAGGCGCTCCACGCGAGTCCAGCGTAAGGCCCTGAACCTCTCCATACCTCTCTGTTTTCAGCGTTCATTTCTTTTCTCATTTGTAGGATCAGGTGCCACGTGGCCCTTCATCGTCCACAGTTACTTCCCCTGCCCTGCTCCAGGCGATGTCCTATGTCGGCCGGCAAGTTCTCCACGAGTCCTTTTATCCGAGCGTTCCAAGGGGCATTTATTCATCGTACCTAAGGAAAATAAATAATGTCTTGAAAATGACGGGATTTCTTTATTTGAATGTTTCACGAGTGTTCACTATACATTCGTTAACAAAATAATGATCGACATACTAATGCTTCGTGTATATACGAAAGGTGTGGTGTAGGGGTGAGAGGAGGGGGTTTCTCCATTGGATGTTTCGATGAGTTTACTCATGTATTGCCATGTCGCTTAATTTCGATTTGACGGACGGGTTTTCATGACCATAAGATTGTTTGATTTTTCTTTTATGATCAAAAGACACACTTCTGCATAAGCAAATCTCTAGCGAGATAATACCTCATTACTGAATTAATGCATGGTTGAGTGATCTAAACATGAAATGACCCACGTGAAAAAGATATGTTAAAAATAATGCATTTGATTCACACAATAGGTCTCAAAAGGAAGGAGTGTCTGTAACAATGGGAACCAGCCAGGAAATAACTTTTGTTGGTCCCACTCTATTTAATTAAGAAAAAATTTATTTGTCATTTCTACACTTTCACGGTTTTTTTCCCCTAATGAAATCCTTGTGCTTCTAATTTGTTTGATCAAGTCTTTTACTTTCATAATCCTTCTAATCAAATCCCTCTAACACCATTCTGGCTCAATCCAACTCGGTGGCCATCGGACAATGTCTTAGTTTGACATGGATGAAAACTTTGCCAACGTGGATGTCCACATTGGCTAAGTTTTATTCGCATTGGACAAGACATTATTATGCACACACATCTGCGTGGAATGCGCATATCTTATCCATATCATGCTTTTGCTTTGTCCAACATCCAAATTAGTTTAATTCGGTCAGGTTTGCCATTAGAGGGACTTAATTACACGATTTGTGAAAGTGGAAGAGCTTAAATAGGCAAACTAAAAGTAGGGGGATGAAAAACAGAATTTCTTCTTCCTATTACTATTGGTTCTTATTTGTTGGTTCTCGCCTTCAAAGTAATTTGGTTCAAAGTTCAATGATTGCTTTAATTATGATCTATAAGAATTGCACGGTTTAGTCCAAGCAAGTCTCACAAGCACCCAACACTCGTGACTATACTTCATTTCAACCATCTAGGGGTCCCTTGGAATGCATTCAATGATCACCGCATTGTCCGGGATGAATTGGCCTTTGCCTGTCAAAAGATTGCATGTAATAAAGGGGCATGGCCCTGAAATCACAAAAAAGCCCCAAAAAATCATAAATTTCACGAACACGGGTCACCACTTGATTGCACTAACAGCACCCTTCACACACAAGCAACGATGCTATCAAAATAAGGACACGACACGACACGACACGACACGATAAATTTATTGCATTTTCTACTCTTATTAAATTCTATCACATCTTGAAATGGATTTCACGGAAAAATCTGGTTGTTTTTCGAACGTATGGAAAAAGTCTAGTGAGCCAAATACTTTGTTTGTGTGACTGCCTTTTCAACGGACTTTTGAAGGGCTTGCTTATCACACGGTACGGCGAAAACTTACGTGCGACGCGATGTTGGCCAATAGCTTCAAAACCTTGAAAGAAAGGCATGGTCGCTGGCCACCACCTTTTAGTTCGTGGAAACCCATGAATCGGTGTTTCAACATTGGAGGCGACAGGCATTAATGAACGAGATCGCTTCGGTATTGGAAATTTGGCGTGACCCATTTTGGCAGCCGAACAAGCTTTTCTCAATTGGAAATGCCACCAAAATATTTGATTTCTTAAGATCATTACCAGCATGAAAAGGCCGACCATTTCCTTAATCCATGGGGCTATAGTTTTTACTAGATTTCACATTTCACATTTCAAGTAGCCCTTGATTTGGTCGCACTTGTTTGGAGGGATAAGTACACTATCAATGCCATAAGTTGTGTACGGCGCTCACTTTGGTACCAAAAGTTTCTATCGGATTACTTAAGTGCCAAAAAGTTTGAAAAATGATCATTTTAGTGCCAACTCCGATCTGATTGGCCGGAAATCCGACGTGGCACTTTTTTATTAATTTTTGAAGCTGATGTGGCTCGCTGGAGAGTACAGTCAGCATCCTAACACAAAAACGACGCCGTTTGGTGTCTCTCCCAATTCAAAACCCTAAATCTCCAGCCAGTCGCCGTCCTTGATGGCCCCCGCGCTTGGCGGCCGCGGCTCCGACCCCGACCCTGACCCCAACCCCAACGACGGCCACTTGGTGGCCAAGTCGAAGGCTGTGATCTGGCCGGTGCTCGGGGAGGCCGCCGACGAGTGCGCCGCCATTGATGTCTCCCTCTCCATCTCCGATCTCCCCGACGAGTGCCTGGCCTGCGTCTTCCAGTATCTAGGCTTCGGCGACTGGGGCTAGTGCTCCCTCGTGTGCCGTTGAGGGCGTTCGAACAATGCCAAGCAACGGCGGCCGAGCGACGGTGGAGGTCGAGCGACGGCGGTCGAGCGAGCTAGGTCGGAAAAACCCTAATTTTAATCCCCAAATAAAAAAAAAATCTCCAAATGATTTAAACAGCGTCGTTTTTGTGAGGCCATCCACGTAGGATGGCAAAACGACATCGTTTTAAAGCAACCGGAACTTTTTTTTTTAAAATATAAAAGTCACGTAATTAATCTGGTCGGAATTTCTCGCCGGTGGCACCAAAGTGATCGTTTTTTCTCCGATTTGGCACTTAAATGATCCGACAGAAACTTTTGATACCAAAGTGAGCGCCGTACACAACTTATGGCACTAATAGTGTACTTCCCCCCTTGTTTGGAAGTACATACGAAGTGTTGGGAGTGGCCCAACATGTTTGGGAGTCGATTAGAAATATCCCAATGATTTCTCATCAAGAATACCTTATAATAAGGGAGTCCTATTATGGTAGGACACTGAAAAGGAAAAGTCTAACTAAAGAGGAGTCTTATTTAAATATAATACCGGGATGGAATCAATTTTGGTAATTGCCCAAATAGAGGAATTTCAATTAATTGATTGTCAATCAATTAGGGAGGATTCCTAACTCGAGTGGGGAGGTCTACCACTATAAACAGGAAAGCTTGAGTGGAGGTTTTCTGTGCACACCAAAAAAATATTCTATAAAGATCACAAGGGTCTTCAAAAAGTGGCTTGAAAATTGTGAGAGAAACACTGTTAGTGTTGTTCTTCTTCTCCGTCTCTTGTGTTATTTACTTTCTTCTGCAAAGAGAATGAATGGTTGCATATTGCACATCCTAGCAATTAGAATTCCGTTGCTATCGGTTGCGATCCAACTTAATTTACAACATGTAGCGATAATTTTCAACATGACTCGACAATAAAAGCATGAGTTTGATTCACTTGGTTGCATTCAAGTTGAAATCATGTTGATGAGCTCAATGGAATTCATAGATGGTTCAAAGAGAGGTTTGGGAGCAAAATGCACCCACCCAAATTAGATCTTTACTTCCAGACCAAAAAAATAAATAAATAGATCTTTGCTATGTGAGCTAAAGAATATAAGGGGATGATCGAGATAGAACCATAAGAGGTGAAATCATCATAAGGCCAGTGAAGTTTTCGTAATGTCACTGGAACCACTTTCATAAAGCTTATAGAGCCTAGCCTAGAGAAAGAAGCCGTAAGGATTGATTGAAGAAGGGGAGGGGTAGAGAATGTTCCAGCAATGCAAAACTATTTTTGCAGGCTCATTGATGCTTGAGCATGAAGATGGAAGGGCCTTCTCAATTGGGAACTGCTCATGTAAGGGGTAGCCCTTAAAAATTCCTATATGACCGAATGGGTCAAGCAGTGTGAATCTGCAAGTCTTACAATATAATAATATATATTGATAATTGCTATAAGAAAAACATAATCATATAATAGTAATCATTGAACATTTTCAACATGGTTAGTAATTTCAATGGGGTAAGAAATTTTTCAAAGTTGAAAAAACTATGATTGGTAGCTAGTAATTTTTTTCATTCATTTTGTAACTTTCCTAATCAAAAGTTATATGGTCGTAATTCAATGATGGTAACTTTTTCATTAGGAATTTTTATTTTTTAACTAGTATAGAATATTGTTTGAAAATCGATTGAATTACCTTTTTTTTTTTTGGTTGGTACAATTGAATTAGTTGTCCATTACTTTATTTAATTCTATCAATGACGCACAATGTTTCACTGGAATCCAATGGTCCAAATTATACTAGAACGGACTTTCGTATTCCAAGGCACAACAACATAGAATACATTGCCTTGATTTAGAGCAATGCATGTAATTGGTAGGACTCCCCATCAAAAGGTACATTGCCATGTTTCCATGACGGTAACTTTTTCACTATGAAGTTTTACAAGGTAGAAAATCACTTGAAAATTGGTTAAACTAGTTGTTTGTTCTATTAAGGGAAGAAAATATTAAGCAAGTATTTAGGGAATATTTGCTGAATATTTTCAATATTTGTTAATTTGTTGCCTTCCGTATCGTATCTCTTAGAGTCCTTTACATACATTGTATTTGCAACAAAAAAAAAAAAGGCATAAAAATTTCATACCCTAAAACCTAATTCTATTGAATCTCATGACTCCCTCATGTATCTCCTTCAATTGTAGTACCTTCCTTTACATATATTGAAATTAATTATTTTAAGTTGGTATAAGAGCTTCCTTAGCGAAAGCCTTGACGATCCATGTCTAAAGAAATATTATCTTCTTCATCTGCGCCGACGCTGTCATTAATGCCGTCATCAATTGTCTCAAGTAACCCCGCCCTCATATCACCACCAAGTATTGGGGAGAAGCTAATCGGGATAAAATTTCTAATCTAGAAAGCATAGATCTCACTGTATTTATGAGCTGCTTAGTTACTGTCCATTCTAGATGGCACTGAACCTCAACCAGAGGAGACTATCGAGGAGATTGCACTAGGAAATGCTGTTATGCAGATGACCAATCCAGTGTTTGAAAATTGGAAATTTTGAGAGTCCATTGTCTTGCCTTGGATCCTCAATTCGTCTACTGCTTTTATAGTTGCCCAATAGACTAGTCACACATCCGCGCCAAGTGTTTAGAAGTATCTTGCTGCTCAATTAGCTGCTCGCGCGTCTGCTTTATGGCTCCAGCTTCAATCACTCTCACAAGGTCACCCATCCGTCATGGATTTTACAAGAAGCCACCAGCCTCACGGACGAATTAGCCACTATTGGTGAGCCTTTATCTATTAATGAATATCATACTCAACTGTTTCGTGGTTTGGGTGCCGAAGTTTAGGGTCTCCACACCACAATTTCCGTTATAAGTCAAACCGGGTCTTTGACAAAGAACCAACTTCATGCCTTAATTCTTGATCATGAGGGAAGGCTAGAGCTAGCATCGGTAACAAATAACCAGCCCCCACTGGCGGCTTTTCAAACTAGCCAAGGACTGCCTCCTTCTCGGCAGACCTGTCACGAGTCCAACAACTTCCATGCCACCAAAACATTTGATTTCTCAAGATCATTACCAGCATCGAAAGGCCAATGATTTCCTCAATTCGTTGTGCGTGTGTGCTTGGGGACCGATTGTTATCCTTGTCGAGCGCAAGGCTATAGTTTCTACTAGATTTCAATGGTCATGTTTCGAGTAGCCTTTGATTTGGTCACGCTCAATCTGAAGTACATATCAAGTGTTATGAGTAGTCAACATATTTGGAAGCCGATTTGAAGTATCTTGATGATTGCTTGTCGAAAATACCTAATAAGAAGGAGTCCTATTATGGTAGGGAACTAAAAAGGAAGAAATCTAAATAAGGAGGAGTCTTATTTAGGAAGAATACCGGGATGGAATTAATTTTGGTGATTGCCCAATTAGAGGAATTTCAATTAATCGAGTAGATTTCTAATTGGGAGGTGATTGTCAATCAACTAGGGAGGATTCCTAACTTGGTGGGAAGTCTACCACTATGAACAAAGGGCTTGAGTGGAGGTTTTTTGTGTGCACTAGAAAATACTCGAAAGAGAGCACGGGAGTCTTTAAAAAGTAGCTTAAAAATTGTGAGAGAAACACCGTTAGAGTGTTGTATCATTCTTCTTCTTGTCTCTTGTTTGCCGTGTTATGTACGTTTTTTTTGCAAAGAAAATATTCGGCCACATATTGCATGATCCTAGCAAACAGAATTCCGCTGTGATCGATTGCAATCCAACTTAATTTATAATGAAAAACAATAATTTTCAACACGACTTGACAATAAAAGCACAAGTTTGATTTGCACGCCCGCATTCGAGTTGAATTCGTGTCGATGAGCTCAATGCAATTCACAGATGGTTCAAAGAGAGGTCTGGGAGCAAAATGCACCCATCCAAATTAGATCTTTGCTATGCGGGCCAAAGAATATAATATAAGGTGATGAGTAGGGCAGAACCATAGATGTGAAATCATCATTAGGCTAGTGAAGTTCTCATAATGTGACTTGAACCACTTTTATAAAGCTTATGGGGCCTAGCCTAGGGAACAAAGCCGTAAGGATTGATTGAAGATGGGGAGGGGCAAAGAACGTTCCAGCAATGCAAATGTATTTTTGCAGGCTTATTTGATGCTCAAGCATGGAGATGGAATGACCATTCTCAACTTCCTAAAGAACTACTCATGTAAATGCATTTTAAGGGATAGGGCCCTTAGAAATTCCTAACTCCACCGGAAAGGTCAAGTAGTGTGAAACTACAAGTCTTACAATATATATGCTATAAGCAAAACATAATCATATGATAGTAATCATAGAACCTTTTCATTATGCTCAGTAATTTCAATGGGGTGAGAAAATTTTCAAACTTGGAAAAAGTATGATTGGTAGATAGTAATTTTTTTTCATTCATTTTGCAACTTCCCTAATCAAAAGGTACATTGTCGTACTTCAATGATGGCAACTTTTTCACTAGGAATTTTTATTTTTTAACTAGTGTAAAATATCGCTTGAAAATTGATTGAATTAGTATTTTTTTTCGGTCGGTACGGTTGAATTAGTTGTCCATTCCTTTTATTTAATTCTATCAATAATGGGCAATGTCTCATTGGAATCCGATGGTCCAAATTATACAAGGACAGACTTTTGCATTCAAGGGTACAACAACATAAAATATGTTGCGTTGATTTAGAGTAGTGCATGTAGTTGGTGGGACTCCCAATCAAAAGGTAAATTGCCATGTTTCCATGATGGTAACTTTTTCACTATGAGTTTTTATATTTAAATGAGGTAGAAAAATCCACCGGTCCATATTACATAATGTTGGGTAGTCTTGAGTCTCTCTCACCCCAAAAACAAAATTGATCACCTATCCGTTCCACAATCGATATGAGATAAATTTCAACACACAACTATAGACTTTTATACTTAAGGCCACAACAACATAGAATTCGTCGCCCTAAATAAAAATAGTTTGTAAAAGGTTGGTGAGATTCTCAATAAAAAGCTATATTGCCCTATCTCAGTGATGGTAACTTTTCCACCAAGAATTTTCATTTTTCAATGTAAAAAGTCACTTGAAAATTTGTTAAACTAGTGCCTTTTATTTAATTCGATCAACAACATATGTCGTTTCACCAAAATTCTATGGCCCAAACTACACAATGATTGACTTTTGTATTTGAGCCCATGACAACATAAAAGTCGTTCCTCTAATTTATAACAATTTGCATGCAATTGATAGAATACCGATCAAAAGACATATTGTTATTTTTCCAGCAGTGGTAACTTTTTCACCAAAAGTTTCATTTTTCAAACAGAGAAAATCACCTGGAAACTCGTTAAACCAGTGGTTCGTTCCCTTTTGTCTAATTCAACCAACAAAATATGTCGTTTCATTGAATTCAGTGACCAAATTACATCTATCCCCCTAAAACAGCTTGCATGCACGCAATTATTGTGATTCTTGACCCAAGGTATATTGCCATATTTTAGTGGCGGTAACATTTTCACTGAAAACCAATGACACGATGATGAACTTTCGTACTCGAGGCCACAACAACACAAAATTCCTAACGTGGGCCCGGCCCATTCCGGTCCAGCCCGGCCCGCCGAGGCCCAAATGAGCCATCCATCGTCTTCGCCGATCGCCCCTTATCCTGATATCCACTCGAACCAGCTCTCCTCCGTCACCGCCATTTTTCTCCTCCGATTTTCGTCGGCCATGGCCTCTTCTCCGTCTTCCTCCCTTGCGCCCACGCTCTCGAATTCCCCATTTTGCCCCTACCCTCCCCCCAAATTCTCGTCCCCGCTCGTCTCCTTCTCCCGCTCCCTCCGGCCGCTCCCTTCCCGGCTCGACGCCGCCCGCCGGCACCGCCCTCGGGGAAGGGCGGCGGCGGCGGCGGTCCGAGCTCAGACGCTCGACTTCTCCGGCACCTTCTTCGAGGGCGGGCTGGGGTCCGACGACGACCCGGGGTCGCCGCCCGGGTCGGGCGCGACGGCGGTGGAGGACAGGGAGGAGCCCCAGTGCCCGCCTGGGCTTCGGCCGTACGAGACCATGGCGGTCTTGAGGCCCGACATGTCCGAGGACGAGAGGCTCGCGTTGACCCAGAAGTACGAAGAGGTGATGGGTTTCTTGAGCTTCGTGATGTTTTGGACTTTTAGTTCGTTCTGTTTCTTTTGATCAGGAATTATAGGAAGAAGAGAACGAAACGATTTTGGTGGAGTATGGCATGTTCTATTGCTGTATACTGTATAGGTTTGATTAGACATTAGCTGGGGGAAGTTGATGATGCAAGTTTGAAGCTTTGTTGGAGATTGTACAATGGATTCTGCTGAAAGAATTGAGAAGACACACCTCAGGATTATATGACTTTGTATTTGCTAATGTCTGTCTTGAGCTGTTGCTAGTAATCTTTCATTCTACTGAAAGTTGTCCTGCAAGAATCTAGCACTTCTATGTAGATGCAAGAAATGCTTCTACTAGTGAATGTGCAATGTAATCCGGAGAGATATGAGACCGATAGTGATGAAACATTAACCGAAGAGGTGCGAATTATGTGCATCCAGAGAAAGGGAACTTTTTCACTTGGAGGTTGATTGCTTTTGCCAACTCCCCTTGGCTTTTTAGATTGGTAGAAGGCAAATTGTCGTTGTTTATTTGGAGGGAACATAACTGACCTGGAATTTTTGTTTATCAATCTCGCGGCTGGTTGTGATTCGAGTGCATAATAGGGGCTTAGCTTTGTATGACGAATTTAGTCTTCAGTGATTTCAGTTTCCCATTGGGGACAATGACCGAGTCTTTTCTTATTATTATCCGAGGTAATTGCATGTTCTGCATGTTCATGACGACGGTGGTCTTGCACTTGGTTGTGATTGGAGTTCATAATGGGGGCCTAAGCAGATCCTTTGTTGGTATAAGAATGTTAGTAGGAACTGATGTCATAATACATGATACATTACCTGCTTCACAAATCTAGGTTAGGTTTTGTCTTATTCCTCAACCGAGGCCGACAGTTTTCTTGCTTTCCCATTGGCTTTTTTTTTTTTCAAGAGTAAGTAATTTTTTCTAACTGGATCATATATTCGGCTGAACTGGCCGATAGCTTATCTCACCATGCTTATCACAGAGCATGAAATTGAAGGACATCTACCCTTTATAACTGTCTGTCAGATCCTTAAAATGAAAATGAGGAGATGAAAATGCCCTTACTTGCTTCTTGTAGTTTTAAAAAAATTTTACATTGGGTAATATATGATAAACGGAGGCTATACTATTTTCTTATACAATATCTTAATGCCATGAACTTCTGGATAAAGAAATGAGTTGGTTGTGTTCGTGGTGGCTTTATTGACTAGAAGGGGTTCTTCAAGGTTGATAATCGTCTCGTTTCATATAATCATCTCCTATTATAGACTATAGTCATAACCCATCTCTCTCTCAGTGGGAAATCTCCTCAGGTTCCCTTTCTGCTTCTGATGCAAATTTGATGCATCTTTTGTTGTCTTCTTATCCATAGATTTTGGAGGTATGGTATAAAGGTAATGGGGGCTTAAAATATTGAACTGTCATGATTCTTTGATTTTGTTGTTCTTTCCCTTGTTTTCATGCGCTTATAATTTGAGCGTCAAAGTCTGTTTAAGGCCTTCATTAAGCATATACTGTAGTGATTCGATGTAATATCTGGACATTTCAGACAATATTACCTGCTTTCTGGTGTATTTGTACTAATCATCCATTTGCATCTGCATAAGCCTTGCATTTCTTTTTAGTTCTGTGACTGTACATAACACCCTTCAGCGGATTTTCCCTAAGAACTTTCTTCCATTTATAATGCTTGTGACATGATTGATATCGATTGGACTATTCTACTTATCAGTTTTGATATGGTCTAATTCAGTGCAAAGTTTAGCTTAACTCTTAATGCGCTGAATTTCTATCTGTCAGTGATGTCTTATCTGCTAATTGAGGTCAATAGGTCCAAAGCTTCTCTGTTAACATTTTATTTACAAGATTTCATGTTTTCTCTTCTTGGCTATGTCACTCCTGTTTTGTGTTCATGTTTTTCCATTTCTAGCAGAGTTTGTTGCATTTCTGTCTGGGAAGGATGTTTAGGTCTGAGCATGTTCAAACTGTGTATATCGTCTTATCACCAATGTCACTGGATACAGGTTGAAAGGACTAATGAGCCCTAGTTGCAGATGTGTTTTTTAACCTTTTTTTTTTTTGGGAGAAGCTTCTCAAGTGACGGTTCAAGCTGCATGCATATCACTTGATACTTGCTATTGTCACAAACTTGAGTCGTCTTGCTAATGGTGTACATTGTTGCAGCTGCTTGTCGCTGGAGGTGGAATGTACGTTGAGGTTTTCAACAGAGGTGTGATTCCGTTGGCCTACAGCATCAAGAAGAAGAACAAAGCAGGGGAATCTAACACCTACTTGGATGGTATCTACCTTCTCTTCACCTATTTCACCAAACCTGGGTCTATTGAGACTCTGGAGGCGACCCTGAATGCTGATGATGACGTAATCAGGTCATCTACCTTCAAAATAAGGAAGAGGAAGTATTAGTTTCTTTTGTAAAATCACAGGTCTCTCGCCAGAGGTGGAAAGGAGGCGAAATTCTTGCATGCGACCAATTTTACTTATGGTTCTGCTTTTGCAATTATTGCGGTCCGGCGTTATAGCTTCTTCTTTCCTTTTTTTTTTCCGACCCTTTTCTGCTGTAGGATAATCCGGTTGGTAGAGGTGGGCTGGTGAGCATATCCGTGGCTTGTAGTTGCATGTTGTGCCCTGAAGCTTTGTAAAAGAACAGTTCCTGGAAATTATCTTGCATTTTGCCTTGGTTATTTGAAGCTCTTGTGGGATGTTCTCCACCCCCCTCTCTCTCTCTCTCAAAACCAACCCAACTAGAGTGGCGATGAAGTTGGTTGCATTTTCACATACTTGCACTTGGAAAACTGTCGTCATGTATGTTTAGTGTACAACGAGTCGATATTGATTAAATTTGGGTCGGGCCCTTCTTATTTAACCTTAACAAGACACCTGCCATGCGACATGACTCATGTCCAAGAAAGTTTCCCCAAAACGTACCTTATCTGAGGTCCAATCAACTATTCGTGAGTTTTTCACATCCTTTTTGTTCGCTTCTATTGGCTTTTCGCTCTCCGGAAGGAGGCAAAGGCTAACTAAACAACAAGCCGTGCGTTGATGTCATAGCACGAGGCACGCTCAAAGTGCATCCATGGCGCAAAAGTTTCTAGAGCCATTTACGGCTCGAGGGCTCATCAAATCAAACAATATTGCATATAATACTCCCGGAGGTTGAAACCTCGTAGGCAACTAAAGATATCTAGGCTAGTGTCCTGACGATCGTCCACTGACCAAGATCACGAAATTATTTGAATCTAGCATAAGTACCTGAGTTGGAAGACACTAACCACAAAATCAAATGGCCCTCTAATCCCTTCTTTAATCGCAAATGTCCTACGTGAGGGCTCTACAACTTAATAATAATCATTTTTCTGTATGAACACCGAGGCCACGATCAGATATTTCGTAATCTAATAGTGGTTGGACTGACCCTTTTCAACTATAACATGATGGTCGTCACCCACGCCATCGGCGACTATTATAGGATAAAGTGGAAGCACTTTTCATTATGTTACTATTATTATTGTTGTTGGTGGCATTATTTCTCAGTTAGAAAAAGGAAAAAAGGAAACGTGGGAGAGATCGAGAGATGCACATTTCTGCGTCACAGATTGAGAATCCGACTTTCAGTGGTGTAGTTGTAGATCTTATCTCTCGCCCACTACGAGAGAGAGAGAGAGAGAGAGAGAGAGAGAGAGAGAGAGAGCTTTCGTTCACGATCCCCATCAAAGCGAGAGCTCTGTCGATAGATGAAAAGGTAATAAAAGTACGTGCTCGCATCGATCACCAACATCTGCTAAAACGATAGCAAACAGAAAAGAAGAAAAGAAAAAGAAAAGATGGCAACTAGGAAGAGTGTGAAGGATATCATGATATCGCAGAAGACTTTAGTGAAGTCATGTCTTGATGGGTCTCATAAATCAAATCACTGAAAGCAAGAGCAAGATCTTCTTTTGTTATTGAGTTGAAGTTGTTAATTGATTAACATTTGAAGGAAAGAGGACGGGTTCAATTTTGCTTAGATATGGAGGCTATTAGTGAATAATTGACAAGCATTTGGTCTAACTTCTCTGTAGTGATTCTAACCTCATAAAGATGAATAGTTGCTTCTTAGGAGCTGTTCGAACCAATTCAAAGGCGTTCCCATCTTCACACTTGTGCCTGACACATTCTTAGAGTAATTTGCTTTCGGAGCTTATAATCGTTTTAGGGTCTCTATCCTTTGATTTCGATATTTCTTTTGATGGAACATATAATGAGCGCTTCTTTCTTCGAAAAAAATGTCCAACTTGCCACTATCCAACATGGTGCAACTTGTAAAATGATGAATACTGATCGAATCATTTGCACGGGGATCTGGTGAAGAAGAAACATTCTTTGATCCTTCCAATCATGACTAATGAAACACCAAGCAGATCGAGGCATTACATGTTATCGAAGTTTGCACTAGTTAAAGTAGAAGCTGACACTTTTTCCAGGCAACAGCTGTCCCAAAGCGTGCTGTCTCCAGCCCTATTTTATTCTTCAATACTGGGCTTCTGCTGATAAAGAAAGAACATTTTGAAGATTTTTAGAAGGTGAATCTCATCGGACCTTCGCTTTTTGGAGTAGTGCGTGGACCTTTTTCTTCATTTTAAAGAAGAATAAGTTCCCCCAATTCTATCGGTACAGGGAAGAGGGGCCTTGGCTTGGGCCCCCCTCCTTCGACACCCACCTCCTTTCTTCTTTTCAAAGTTTTCATAATTAGTTCCAAAGGCGAAGAAAATGGATGTGTTTTGCGTATAACTCAACTTATGGTGTATTGAATGATTTATAAACTGTTGAATCTAGTGGATTTCATATATATATATTTGATGATTTGAATCATTTGATTTGGAATGGACCAATTTTAGATAAGAATTAATTGAAAGATGAAAGATGAACGGATGGTCTCGATTGGATCGTCTTCTTGACCCTGTATGAATCAATGTCATGAACAGCTAGGGAGGTTAGGTTAACATCTACACGGACACCACAAAGTCTTTTGTCAATTGGAAAACACACATGCCTACCTGACACATCCTTTTTTCTCTCACCTTTTCAAGGCAATGCCTACCTTGAACCACTTGGGTCAATTTAATGGAGACCAGAAAGGAAAAAGTATTGCCTAACTCGAATGACTGCTCACGTAATGAATCAGATCCATAACAATATCTGTATGAAAAAGTAAATCCTAAGCTGCTAGTGCGAAGGAAGTTTTACCCAAGCCACCTTTTCAATCATTGGTTTGAGGATTATAATTGCATGCTTCCTCAAATTAGAGGTGAATGAAGTCGTTTGTGTAAAATTTTCTTTATACTAGTGATGTGTGTCATAATTACTCAATTTTTACTAAATAATGGTGTAGTGTGAGTAATTTGTCAAATTTGATTACTTGTGTGCATAGAAAATATATCCACAAGTATTACTAACAAGAGAGTTCCTCTAAATTGTAAACCTATTATTGACCGGATATATGAGCTTAATGTGTTTTAGATTTTTTGAAAACTCATAGGTTCGAGTACAACAATCCGCTTACTTAGAAATCCATAGAATACCTTGCCAGTCGGTTAAGATCAAACCTTTTGCTTGTGCAAGTGGGCCTTATCCAAAGCAATTTACATGCAATGAGTGAGATTAACCTTTAAATTTGCAATTGAAAACCCCAGATGGCCCAATCAACTACACCAATCTAGACGGTTTTTATGAGCTTCTGTTTGAGGAAATGTCACAAATGGTCTCTGGACTTCTACTTAATGTGCAATCTCGTCCCTGAGCTTTCGATTTGTTTAATTTGGTCCCTAAACTATCTATAAATGTCCGATCTAGTCCTTCCGTTCAAACCGTTAAGTGATGACTGTTTTTCCTTTCTTTTTTTTTTTTTTCTTCTCTCTTCCCTCCGCCGGCCATGGAGGAAGGAAGGGCGACCCTGGACTGGCTAGGGTGGCCCTCGCCTACGTCGAGCGAGGGCCCTCGCCTGCATCGGGCGAGGGATGCCCTCGCTAGATGGTGACGCCATGCAGCAGATCTGCACGCATTTCATGAAACGAACGCGATTTCCTCGCAAGATGAGACGCGAGATCGACTCGGTATAAGCCAACAACAACGGTGAAGGGAGGCTGCTCTCAAATGGCAAATTGAAAGGTCGGGAAAGATCTAAGGGTTACGTAGGAGCTCGAGGACGTTACCTTGGGGCTCACCTACAGATCGGATTGATTGGAGGAGGAGGAGGAGGATCTGGTGAGGGCATCCCTCACCTGACGCCGGCGAGGGCGACCCTAGCTAGCCTAGGCGAGGGCGACCCTCACCGGACATCGGCTTCCCTCTACTGGCTCCGCCATGGCTGGCGGAGGGAAGAGAGAAGAAGAATAAGAAGAAAAAAAGAAAAAAAAAAAGAAAAAGACCAAAATGCCTAATTTCGTTAACTTTAACTAACGAAAGGACGAAATTGGTCAATTTTCAAATAGTCAGGGACTAAATCGGACATTTATCAATAGTTCAGGGACTAAATTGAACAAATCGAAAGCTCGAGGACGAGATTGCACATTAAGTAGAAGTCCAGGGACCATTTGTGACATTTTCCCCTTCTGTTTTGTATCTCTTTGGTACGGAAAAAAAAAATACTTTAGTAGCATCACTAATCACCAGGCAAGCTCCATCCAAATCAATAATCATTTGGAACTTCTATCTTTCTTTGGCAAATAAACTAATAACATCACTCATCACTCTGCAAGGTCCATTCAAACCGATATTTATTTGGAACTTCTTTTTCTTTGCTAAAAATCAAAATAGTTTATAACACTCGTCGCTTGATAATTCGTGTACTTTGAATCATGAATAATGTAAGACAACAATGCGATTTTGAAATGCCTCATACTTTCTCATATGCTAGGTCGTTAGGTGCATGAACTTGCCAATGATGGATCATCAAATAGACTTATAAAAATCTAAATAGCAAAGAATCACCTCATCCACCACAATGTCACGACAGAACTCAAGACCAACATTTTCCTACATCACTTCTCGGTGGGACAATTTACCAACAACTCGGGCGTTTAAGAATTCGCTTAGCTAAGCATACACAAACCAAAGATTTGTACTTTCTCATTATCAAAGCTAGGCACCGGAGTCACTAAGATGATCCTATGTTAAAATATCATTAAACAAAAAGTTAAGATGGCATTGTACTGTTGAGGGCCATGCCTAGAGAGTGAGGACAAATGGGCCTCATTAGCAAGTGTGAGGGCCCATCTTATTGTGGCGACTCACTGGCTTAAGCGTGGTGGTAGTCCCATCAATTGAAAAGCAGAAATAGATGCCACGTTCTATTGATGTCAAACGCTCGTCCCCTGGCTTCTAATTTAATAACAAAAAGCCCTCATTTTTTTAGCAATTCTCCTCAGTCTTGCAACAATTTCATAAAGAGTCTGTGTGTGTGTGTGTGTCACACAGAGCAATCTTCTCCATATATTTAGAGGAAGAAGGCCTATCTAACCCCCTATATATTTTGCCTTTATCAGCTCTAGACTTCGCCCACTCGAGATAGATATATCAACATAGTTTCTTTCTTTAAATTTTCATTAAAGTGTGTCAGAAGTTTTGATGGGTCTTCCTCAATCGCCACCAAGCTCACCACCTCATCTGTATCCTCAGGCGCTTCAGCTCAAGCTTTATCAGGCCTTCATATTCTCCATCCCTATTCTCTTCTCCATCATTCTCTTCTTGCTGTTCTACCTGTTCTACCTAAAGAAGAGGGCCTCTTCTCTCTCCTCTCCCCCACCTGCCCTGCCTGTATCCTCCAACCGAGCACCTCCTTATGTCTCCTCGGTAAGCCTCTCTCTCTCGCTCGATCTTTCGACAAATTTGTGTTTGGCGATAACTTAAGAATGTTGTGGTGCACGAAATACCCATCTGTTGGTCCCATTAGTAGGATTCGCTCCTTTTCGAGCTGTATTGTTTAGAATTGAATCTTTGCTTCGCTTGGAGATCTTTTAGATGGACCCCAAAGACAGGCAATGAACGAAACCCTAATGTTGTAATATGTGCTTACATTTCTCAGCCATGCCAAGTGGGATTGAAAGGAGAGCTCAAAGACAAGCTTCCAATAGTATTGTTCGATGAGGAACTCGGAGCAAAGGATTCGCAGTAAGTTTGTTCGCTTTACTTTCATCTAGTGATCATTTGATTCTTGGACCCTTAATCATTTCGCCCCTTCGTTCTTTTCAACCATTACAGTATGCACGATCGTGTGTGTTTGATTGATAGTTTGTCCTGTGACACGTGCGCCACGTGGCGTCGTTTTATGTCCATCCACCCAGTCGTGGCTGGTCCACATAAAAGGGCGAACGACTGAGATTGACTACTAATAATGGCCGTCCCCTTTTGCTCTAAGTTGGATTCCACCTATGTAGCACGGACACTCTCCGGAAGCCTTCGTGTCGTGTCCGACACGCTCCGACACATTCCGACACGCTCCGACACGCGGTCAACGAGTGTCGAAAAATCCGACACGTGGTCAACTCTCTCCGACACGCGAGTCCAGAATTCCGACACGCGATTCCGACACGCACGGGGTCAATTTTAAAAATTTCTAATACTTGAGGGGTCAAAATATAAATATACACAAAAAAAGTAATAAAATTGCTATAAATATACATGCACGAGGTCAAATTTTTTTTTTCAGTTTTGTTTTTTTAGAATTGTTTTAGTTTTTTTAAAAGTCTTTTACTATGAAAGAAGTAATAAAAAAATGCTATATATGATAAATAAATAAATTTAAAAATATCATTTCAGCATTTTTCTTTAAATAATGTTTTTTTCCTCTAAGTTTTATGTATTATTGTAACGAATTAAAATAATAAATGATATTATTTAATATTTTTCGTGTAAATTAATTTTAGGCTATTATTGTTATTATTATTATTATTTTTATTATTATTATTATTTATGTATTTATATATAAAAATATATTTAATATATAACGTGTCGGAACGTGTCGAAATTCTCTATTTTTAAGAAATGACGTGTCGGCGTGTCGTGTCGCGTGTCGCGTGTCCGTGTCGGTGTTACATAGGATTCCACTGCTTAAAGAAACCGTACAGTATGGTTTCCGGTTCTTTCCACGGGGAAAAAGAGTAATGCCTATAAGGACCGATTTTTCACGACACTAGGTGGCCGATAAATTTGGATTGGAGAGCACGTCTTATCTAATTAATAGCGATGCGTTTCATGTGTTGGACTTTGCTTATCTAAGATAAGATTCTCTTCACTTGTAAAAAGAATGAATAGTTCGTTCTTCTAAATTTTGCTTACAACACTTAACTATCTAGACAGTGTATGAGTACAATCCCGTGCATTATGTTTATGAATTAGGTTTCGAGTGTGCTCAATATATGTTGTCTCAATCCAAATGAACCATTAAATCAAGCATGTCTCGTGCGGGGTCAATTGATCTCGCCCAACTGTACGTGCGAGCTTTATGCTCACATACATCTCTAGCATGGCGAATATTTATTTCCAGGTGGGTGACTTTTCTTTTTGTTGATTTTTGCTGACCGTACTGATGGATAACTTTAGACCATAGAAGAAGGCATCAATTTTACACATTGGCTAAAAAGGAACCGAGTCATTTTGGGTTGAAAAATCACAGCTGGTACGAGCGCTCCGAATCTTTGATAAGAGCCACTTCTTTTTATTCCCCTGAAAAGAGCCTGACGAGAGACGCATGTTAGATGGGCTCACTATATATAAAGTAATTCGATGGAATATATCCTTTTTTTCGAGTTTCCGCTGTTCTTACATGACACTTTATTATTAATTGGCGCTGTTTAACACAAAGAAGATGCGAACAGGGTCGGGACCTTTCGATGCCAATGTTCAAAGTCAAACGCAAAGAGAGTTATTAGTAGCCAACGTTTGTTATATCATCTAATAAGAGCAAGTTGGTAACTACTCTAAATGATTCTATATCAGTAAATCCACTATATGATTCTACTATTTGATTTTAAAAAACGAATATCTTCCCGTGCTAATAATTTTTCGTATTAGTTACCGATCATCAAATATTTTGGTATCTTATTGTAAATTTATGGACACTTTTATGAAATTTCCAACTCCTCTTTACAATACCTATTTTCGTTAACTTTTACCATCTTTTACTTATTTATCTTAACAGCACTTTCAATTTACCAACTCTTATATAAAGTTACTAGTCATTAATTGAGTTGCTCTCCGACTTTTATTTGATTGAATTTGTAACAAATTTTTAGTTACTAACTATTATTGGAGTTGCTTGCTAATACTTATTTGATTATTTTTTTTAGTAATTTTTTTTTTTTGTTATAGTTTACCTACTTTTATTTTCTCTCCTTTAAACACATTAAAATTATCGGCTTTCACATTATATTCATTAACTATTATATGAACTCACCAACTTTTCACCTTTAGCTTTTTTTATTTAAGAAATGTTTGTTTAGGAAAAAACATAAAACTGAAAAAGGTAGAATAATGGAGAAAATAAAAAAGAAAGCATGGGAAAAGCCAAGTTGATCGGACAGGTAGCCGGTTACATGTTAGGAAGGGTAACTTTCTCATGAGACCTATTCAATACAATAACTTTTCTGTTGATTAAGTTCCACTTTGATTCCTCATTTAATTTTGTAAGTATGAATTAATCAGATGCAGATACTAATTTTATTTTTTATTTTTTATTTTTTTGTATTAGAAATGTCAAATTTTTAAAAGACAAATAATTTTTTATAATTAAAGTCACGACAACTTTAAAATATTGAGATATATTTTTCCCTGGGGTAAGTAATTTTTGGGTTTGATACTTTGCGAAGCCAAGCATGCAAAATATTTTATACAATAAACTTAATAAAACATGCTCAAAGAGAATTGAAAAAGTTACATGAGTTTTAAAAAGTGAAACTACATTCAACAATTTTTTTCTAGATGAGTCTATTATTAAGAAAAAGAGAAGTGAATATTTTAAAATGAAGGTGAAATAAACACATATATGAAGAGTAGAAAGTGTAATTTGCAATTTTCCTAAAAGTAGTTAAATTGTTGATCTAAATGGAAAATAAACCAAAAGAATATATCAGGTAAATTGTGAACATAAAATAAAGGAATTTATGATATAAGGGCTTGAGTGAGCGAGGCATATCCACTCCCAAGACCTTCCTTTCATCTACCTTTATACAGACATACGCACATGAAGATAGTTTCAGCAGTCAAGTCTCTCTACACATCAACGGCTCTAACATGACTTTAACTGAAATTATAGAAGGAAATCCTCTTCAATTCCTGACATTAGCTAAGGACAAAAGTGCATGTCGTGCAGCCTCCTTTTTGTGTCTCAATAAAGAATCTTAAACATTGATTTATAAAAATAAAAATATATCAAAAATTAAGATTTGTTGAAATATGAAAGAGAGCACAATACAAGATAGATGATCTCATTAAAGAAAATAAAAACCCCATTTCTTGGAGTCATTTTTTAATGAATGTTAACCTTTAGATCACCTAAATTTCACTTGAGATCCATCACCATTAACAATTCGCACCTGGTTCACACAAGAATTTCTCTTTTTTTTATTCGAGCAAAGCTGGCGTAGCGTCTCTTCTCTAACCATGAATAGGACAACAGGTGTTGCGTGTGCTTGGGAGAGTTCGAGATGAAAGAGGAGTTGCTCCAAGTGCCGTCCTGCAAGCACGTCTTCCACGTCGACTGCATCCACCACTGGCTCCACTCCAACGTCACTTGCCCTCTCTGTCGCTGCTCCGTCGTCCCCACCGCCACCGCCAAGTCTCATGGCTCGCCGCAGCCCCACCAAGATGGCCAGAGCTCCTCGGACCCCGCGCAGGCACTCATTCGGCCCGATCTAGAGCAGCCGCAGCAGCATCGACAAGAACCTGTCACTGTGCCAATCCAAGGTCCGAGCTCAAGTGGGGATGCATGTCCTGGGGACTCACAATCCGTGATTGTCAATGTCCAAGCGCTCGAGACTCTACGAAGCACGACATGAGAGGCTCTCTCTCTCTTTTTGGTCGGGCATGAAATTCTAGGGTAACGTGCTATTGTAGTTTGCAGAGATGGAAAATTTTGTTTTCTTTTTTTTTTCCCACTACTCACACTCTTTTTTTAGTGGGGTCAAAATTGAAGAATCAGTCTCAAGTCTAAACTAGAGTAATAAAAAGAGCAGTTGATGACATTTATTGGTTCTTTGAGTAAAATTTGATTTTTTACATAGATACCTATCATATATATCGAGGATATACTTTGTCCAACAAAAAATAACTTAAACCAAACCATACATTATGAATTAATGTTTCATGCCAGAGAAACTGTAGTATAAAGAAGAGACGCCATACATGCCGAAACCAACGTAACCTTGGTGGGCATCCTTCCCTTGTCGCTCCTCATAAACATGGCTTCAAAAATTGCCCAACAATTCACGACCCCAAAACTGGCCAACAGATTTGCGATCTCTAAATTTCACATACTTGAGAAAAATATGCCGACAAATTTGATATCGCCGATAACTTAAGGGTTGGAAGTGGTTACAAATAAGTAAATGTTACGGCATGCAAGATAGCATCTTTTTCGGATATCGATGATTAATCCGAGGAATGATGTGATTGGTCCAATTAGTAGGATTGGATCCTTTTAGAGTTGTATCTTTGAGAATTGGATCTTTGATTCTCTTGGAGATTGTTAGATGGATTTGGAGGGCGTGCAATGAATGAATCCTAAATGCAATATGCGTTTCCATATTTCAGCCATGGCGATTGAGATTTAAAGTATGAGTTCAAAGACAGGCTTCCAATGGTAGTGTTCGATGAAGAACTAGGGGCCAAGGATTCGCCGTAAGTCGTTGTTTAATTCATCTCGGAGTCATTGATTGTTGGACGTTTAACCATTTCCCCTCGTCAATTCTCTCAACCATTACGATTATGCACGGAGCGTGTTTGAATCATATTTTAGCCTAAGACATATCATGACGCGGAGTCATATGAACTACCGAGATTGACTACTTATAATGAAAGAGAGTAGGCTATAACATAGACAAAAATCAGATGCACGGTAAATACTTTACCGAGTGCAAATAATTTTATATCCGGGTCACCCACCCACTTGGATTGTGGATCTCGTCTAACCGATTTAAAAGGTTAATGATGTGTTTCATGAGTCGTGATTTACTAATTGAAGATGGGGTTCTCGTTACTTATAAAGAGAATGCATAGTTTGTTTTCTAAATTGGGATAAGGAAACTTAACTATGCAGGCAGTGCACAAGCACTGTCTCATGGCTATATTTGTAAAGCAGGTATCAAATGCATTTAATAATATATGTGAACCTAACTCTCATGTACCATTAGATCAAGTGAGTTTCACGTGTCGGGTACATGTGAGTTAGGTTCACATAAATTGTAACCTTTTTTGTGATTTTTGATCATAAAACTGATGGCTAACTTCAGACCATAGAAGAATCCAAAAAGAGACGGAGCCATATTTGGTGGAAAATCACAGCTGATACGACCACTTCGAATCTTTGATTAGAGCCACTCTTTTTTCTCCCTATAGAAAGTCTTACCATAGACTCATTTTGAATGGGCTCGGTATCTATAGGGGCAATAGTGTCTGGTTGCTCTCACTCCAACCAATATATCTTTTCGAGTTTCATGGTTTTTACGTGTCATATCATTAGTTGACATTGTTTTTATACAATTAATGCAAACACAATCGGAAAATTTTGTAACCGGTTCAAAGTCAAAACAGACTTATTATAAGTCATTGCACACTACATCGTCTAATGGAATGACTTTCTCCATTTTAGTAATTGAGACTAATAACAAACTTATCTTTTCCTTCAAAAATAATCTCGACCATTGTATCAAAAGTTGAGATTTGCTGAGACACGAAAGAAAGCACCACATGAGATAGATGATTTTATTTGAAGAAAATTAAAATACCCTTTTTTCTTGGAAATATTTTTTAGTTCATTCTAACATCTAGATCATGTGGATTTTACATGAGATTCGCTAACATCAAGAGCTTGAATGCACTGGACTCGTGTATTCAAGGATCACTTGGAAATTTGTCTTTTTCTCGAGGAAAGCTGGCATAACATCTACATGTTGAATAAACTCAATTGATAAAACTTGTAAAGGTTGGCACAATTAAAAGATTTAGGACTTATCTTCATTTCCTAAAATTAACTAAGAAAATTGGCATGGACCCTTTGTACAGTATGTGCTCCTCTAAATGTCTAAACAAATAGTCTCAACCATTTTATCAAAGGTTAGAGAATTGTCAAGACACGAAAATGAGCATTGCACGGGTTAAATGAAATTTAAAGTACCCATTTTTCTTGGAGACATATTTTGAACGACCTACCTCTCCAAGACCACGAGGGTCATCCTTGCCAGATTTGACGAGGGCGACCCTTGCCTATGGCTAGTTGTTGGCCATAGGCCAAAGGAAAATAAAGGAAAATAGGGAATTTTTTTTTAAAATTAATAACAAATTAAAAAAATTGTCCACATCAGTGCTGGCCGTATAATGTCAAACGGTCAATGTCTACATCAATAATTTTCTACCTAAATTGATCAAATGGATTAAATTTGTATAACTGTAAAAATGTTTAAGATTAAATTAGTTCAATTGAAAGATTTATGATTAAATTAATACTAATACAATATATTTATGATTTTTTAAGTATTTTCCCCGGGAGGAAGTGGACCAATCGACCACAAGTGAGAGTTTTGACTTTCCGTTAATATATGAACTTTGTAAATCAACATGGACTGTTACGCGAAAGTCCCTCAAAAAGGAATCGCAAGAAACATGGAATGCACAGTAAGATAACACCTTCACTTAAAACATAACACACATGGACCTACGATGATATATCGAGCACTACACAACCTACGTCTACTAAAAGACGTCTCACTGGATACATGTCATATGATAGTTCCTGCATATTTTAGATTGCCTTAGTAACTTCTCACCTCTTGTCGTCACGCCTTCTCAGCCTCCTTCGGGGCGGGGCCATTATTCTATTGCGGTTTCACTTTTTTTGGCGGCGATCAACAGCCCGTGGGTCACTGTAAAGAAGAAGGTCAGCAGGCCAAGGCCGATGACGCCAACCATGGCGCAGACAGTGGCGACCGTGAACTTGCTGCGGCATGAGAGGAGGCCAAGCTTGATCTGGACGACGTCAACCATGGCCAGGAGCAGCAGCGAGCACCCAACCATGGTCCCATAGATTGACAAATAGAACCCGATGACACTCATCAATCTGCGGTGCGGGTTGTCCTTCCCTTCCAGGAAGTTTTTATTGTTTTCTCTTTCTAGGGCATCCCGCTTCTCGGAGATGTAGAGGAAGACCTTGACAGACTTGGCGAGGAAGCCAGCAAAGATGAAGCAGCTGAAGGAGGCGATCTCAAAGGCTACAAGCCGCTTGCGCAGATTGGCGCCCGTGTGGCAACGGGGGTCATCTGCGAGGCTCTGAACTTGGCCCGGCTGGGCGAAAGAGAGGCCGATGAAGACGGCGACAGTGAAGAGGGAATTGAGGCTCACGATGTCGTCAAGCACCTTCTGGAAGTACTTCTTCTCGTCCACTAGCTCTTCATCTTTGCGTCCGCTGTTCTTGCTGGAGGCAAGCAAGAGAAGAAGGAATAATTGCAGAGAATGAGCTCAGAGAGAGAGAGAGAGAGAGAGAGTTTTACCTGTCTTCCATGAGTAAGAACTTGCTTGATGTTACGGAGGATCCAGTGATACTGTTGGTGCTTATAAGGAATTGATGACGATTGAGAATGTTGACTTACTTGTTGACTTTGGTGAAGCAATTTCTTCTTCTTCTTCTTTTTTCTCTGATAATGTTGCCCAAATTTGGCAAATTATAGAGAACTCAATATTCAGGCTAAGGCCCCAGGTTTTACTCGGTTCAAGTCTCATTTACTCGGTGATGAAATGAAATTGACTATTCGCACCCAATAAATCATGAAAATTGATGAGACTTAACATATTTCTTAGACATGCAACTTCTCATTATCAAGTTCGAATAAGTCCAATACAATTACTACATATGACCTTATCAGTAAAAATTTTCGACATCAATTACTAGATACTCTTGAATATCACATGATAGTTTTC
Organism: Eucalyptus guilfoylei; assembly: GCA_016097605.1. Classification (NCBI taxonomy): domain Eukaryota; kingdom Viridiplantae; phylum Streptophyta; class Magnoliopsida; order Myrtales; family Myrtaceae; genus Eucalyptus; species Eucalyptus guilfoylei. The sequence goes on from CM027863.1 coordinate 28,540,163, forward strand.
TACCGTTTATGGAAATAGATGTGCTCAAAAAATAATAAAAAAGAGAGAGAATAGAGTGTGGTCACATTGAATGGTAACTACCACCGGCTGAAATATATATGACAAATCTACATTTCCTTTGACAAGAGCTATTTTGACTGCATGATCATGTAATGACAACCATTTTTATTCACCATTAAGCTTCTCAAACCACTACTAATATAACAAACCAACCAAACGAGTACAAACAGTGACCAAGTAGTTGCCAAATTGAACACACACAAGACTGTATTCACATTCAGTCATCGCACAGTCGAACACGCACAAAAACATTTGGAAAAGGTAAAAATTGTGTAATCCTAATTACTAAGAGATGTTCAAATCCAATTTAACACTCTATAACTCAAAACTAACACGTTTTGATTCTTGTTTATTAAAAAGCACTTTGTAATTACATTGATATAAGATAACAATCACACAACACGAATAATAGGTAACTCAACTCTATTTGCTTCATCCAAGGAAATGATGCATTCATATCCCTACTTGATCATCAAGTTAAGGGTTTTTCATGAGATGTGAAATGAAAACTATTAGCCTTACACAAGATCTGTGAATAAGTGATTAATTTAAGTGGGGCTTGGACTAATTATGACAAGCAACATGGGTGGTATACCATGATTTCACAAGATTAATATATTAAATGATGTGGTGGATGGCAAGTATGCATTAATAAGTGGATAGTGTTCAACAACAAATAAAAGTCCATCACATACTTAACATTTCTTAGTTATGATATGAATTGGAGCGTGTATTTTGCATTATGTGAAATCAATGGACCTTACACATGCATAAGATTTGTTCGATTTGGTGCTCTAAAATATGTTCGTCATATGCTTCAATTGCATGTGGCAAGGTCTCGTAAATTTGGTTGATTTTGACTTTTTTTCTTTTGCCATAATATGGCCCGTTGAATCATATGAAAATTAAATTTCCTTTATAAACCACATTTACATCAGGAAGAACATCGACAGTGTAGGATTTACGTAGTTTTCTTTTTGCTTGGTAATTACATGATTTATTAAAAAAAATTCATATATGCAGGGAGTAATTCTTCTTTCAGCCTAATAGCAAACTAGTACATCATTCCTCAAATTTTGCAATTAGCTGGAGCTACGAGAGAGGTCAAAGCTCATAATTTCACACCTAGGATTCACATAATTTTGATATACTTATTTACATGAATTGCTATATTAAGTAATTTTAAGGAAGGCGTGGAGTCGGACATGGACATCATTTTTCTAAATTGCTCGTGGAGTCGCGTTTCAAGGAAGGTGAAGTGCGATCCCGTCTGATGGTCGATGCACATGGGCTATGAAGAGCATATCTCCTATATAAATTCACGGACCACGTAGAAATAGGCATGTTAATTTAGAAGACGTTCGAAGTCAATAAAGAAATTGATTGAAAAAGATTCAGATCGCTATTCAGTGTTTACATTATAAACTAAACTAGTTTCATGAGTCTTCTTTAGACAAAGCTTCACAAAAACTGTATCAAATATAACTTACTTGTTTCTGAATGGCATTTAATGCCCATGGGCAAATGGTAGCATGTTCGTCACACACTCAAATAGTGTAGTCTTTATTTCGCGAGTTCTTACGTGAATTGGATTATTATTTTTATCATGTGATAATATAATTCGTTAGATCAAATCTGTCCAATTACTTTTGCACAAATAAATTATTCCTAGAGCGAAGTACCCGGCCTTTGTCCGTTTCTCGCTAGGCTAGCTCCAATGCACCTGTAAAGTGGGGGAAAATTTTGATGAATTTTCTTATGCATTAATTAATTGAAAAGGCTACCGACCAAAAATAATAATAATAATAATTGAAAAGGCTATAAAATAGTGGGCATTATTCTCAGTGAAGATACTTTCCTACTATATTTAACCTTATGTCTTTTACTAATCCATATATTCCGCAAAGAAGAAAGTCTAATGCCAATATAATAGTGTTTTGATGGGTTATAAGTTCGAATATAACCCATATTTATTTATATTCAATTAGATTTATATGGTGCTGATGTTTGCTACTTTAAACCACGAATAAAGACATAATTGAAGGAGAGCATAGCTCGTCACAAAAAGTGTCGGAAGCTTTTTTAGTGTTAGAGCAATGTCGATGCCAAGTGAAGGTCCACAGTTTATATCAATCCGTACAAGCAAGAACAACACCCAAGACAGCAAGTAAGGAAAGAGAGGTGAAAAGCAACGGTGGATACGTTCACTTAGAGTCCGTATGATTAGACTTTTAGAAAAAGTTTTTAGAGAAATACGAAGGACTTTAAGTTAAAGGAATTTTTTAAAATGTAAATCGCGTTTGGTAAATTGTAATCTAAAAGTCTATTATAAAATATATTTGAAAAAAAATAGTGTTTGAAGGATTTATATTTATAAAAGGATCTTTATTATTTAAAAAAAAAATAGTTGGCCGGTGAAGGGCCAACTATTTTGGAATTCAACGGAGAAATAAATTGAAAAAAATTCACATTGCTGTTCAATGCGCACATCATAAACTATATTAGTTTTTTGAATTGACTTTTATGACAAAGCTTCAAAAGAAGCTGTACCAAATATAATTTATTTGATTATGAATGGCAATTAATGCCCTTAAATTAAAGGTATCGTATCCGATGCACAATCGCATGATGCAATTTGTTTTTTTTGGACAGAACATGAATCTCATTATTATTTTTATATAATTTCATTAGATCAAACCTATCCAATTACTTTTCCAGAATGAAATGGTTCCTCTAGCGGAATGCTTTGTTAAAATTATTATTATTTTTTAATAATTCTCGGCCATGCATGTGAGCTAACTAGAGCTAACTACCCGGCCTTCGTCTATTTCTGGCTAGACTTAGCTCCAATGCGCCTGCACGTGCATGAATATTTTTCATGAGTTTTATTCTGCATTGATTTAAAAGGCTATTACATAAATGAATTTTCTTATGCATTTTTTGTGAATTTTTCATGAATTTTCTTAGTGGGCATGATGATGTTCAATGAAGATGCATTCCTATTATATTTCCTCACGTCCTAATCGAATATATATAATCCGCAAATGGATGGCGCCGTTGAGAATGCAAATCCCCTGAAAGTTCGCGGCATTCACACGTGCTGATCCAACGCAGACCACACAAACCAATGTCTCGGTTGAATTGCATATGCTGTTGATGAAGTGATTAAAAGTTCAAAATTGAGTACCAATTCAGGCTCATGAACCTTTCAATTTGGTTAGTTTAAATTTAAATTTTTTAATATTTACTAATTGAGTCTATTCAGCCAATTTTGATTGGAAATTACTGATGTGGTTGCCAACCGTCCTAAGTAACAAAGTCCGCATTGACGTGAACATTTTTTTTTTGAACTTCCAATAATTTTTTTAATTTTTTGTTTTTCTTTTCTTTTTAAGTTTTTTGTTTTGTTTTGTTTTTTTTTTTTCTGGACTGAGGGTCAGCAAGGGTCGTCAGCAACTAGGCGAGGACTCGTGGGCCCTCATTATGACCGACGAGGGCATTGTAGACCTTTGCTACTGGCTAGTGAGGGCATAGGCAAGAGCCACACGGCCTTCATTGGCCAAAGCGAGGGGGCAAAGCCTTGTTCAAAGATAATGAGGGTTGAGCATGGCTGCGACACCCAAATCCAATGAACCTATTGGGACAATAGCCCAAAGTTGGCGACGGCCAGTAACCCTTGCTAACCCTCAAGCCACAAAAAAAATAAAGTAAAGAAAAGAAACAAAAGAATATTTAAAAAATTATTAAAAAAATGTTCATGTTACATCAGCTATGTCATGTAAGATAGCCGATATCCACGTCAATAATTTCAAACCTAAAACATGAAAATGGTTAAAATTAAATTGGTACAACGGAAATGTTTAGGATAGAATTAGTACAACTGCAATAAATTTAAAATTTTTTTGGTAATTCTCCTAGATATGTCCAAATGGCATATTATGGTTAAGAGCACAACTTCGACAAAATTGCCATTCCAAAACTTAAACCTTCCAATTGCCAATACCAACACTACATAATGCCATTAGTAGTCGTATCAAATGAGGTGTCCATGGGAATCACAGGGCCATGAACAAGGCGCTATGAGCCATTGCCGGCGAAGTAAGGGATGGCATTGCTGCCTGGTTCACTTTAGTCCCCTACAATGGAAGAGGTTTTTATTTTTATTTTTATTAGATCAAATGGGTCTCACATGTTGGGTACGTGTGAGTTAGGCTTACATGCATTATGACATTCTTTTATAATTTTTGCTCGTAAGATATGGATAATTTTAGATTGTAGAAGAATAAAAAAATGGACAGAGCCATACTTGGTGGAAAATCACAGCTAGTACAACCACTTTGAATCTTTGATAAGAATCGCCCTTTTTCTTCCTCTAGAAAGCCTTACCAGAGAATCATAGACTCATTGAGAATGGGCTCAGTATCATTTATAGAGGCATAGGTCCATCTAATATATCTTTTCAAGCTCAGTGATTTTCACATGTCACATCATTAGTTGACGTTGGTTTAACCCGATCAATGCAAAGTCATTCTGCATTATATCATCTATTGTAATGACTTTCTCCATTTCGACAATTGAAATTTCGACAATTGAAATTAATAACGAACTATCTTCGTTTCCTCTGGATGTCTTGAAAGATAATTTAGACCATTTTATCAAAAGTTGAAATTTGTCGAAACACGAAAGATAACACCACATGAGATAGATAATCTTATTTAAAAAAAATTAAAATATCCATTTTTCTTGGAGACATATTTTTATGTATCCTAGCATTTAGATCACATGAGTTCCATGTGAGACCCCACCAACATCAAGAGAGCGAATGCACAGAACTTTTTTTCTTTTTCTGGAGGAAAGCTGGCATGGCATCTTTCTCCTGACCCCGAACAAAACAACAGGTAACAACAGGTGTTGCGTGCGCCGGGGAGAGTTCGAAATGAAAGAGGAGTTACTCATATTGCCGACCTGCAGGCGCGTCTTCCACGTGGACTGCATTCACCACTGGCTCCACTCCAACTCCACTCTCCCTATCTGTCGCTGCACCGTCGTCTCCATCGTCGTCCACCCACAGCTAGAGCAGCCATAACAGGGTCAACAAGAACACGACATCATACCCATCCAAGGTTCGAGCTCAAGCGGGATCGCTTGTTTTGGGGAATCACAACTCTCTCTCTCTCTCTCTCTCTCTCTCTCTCTCTCTCATGGCATTGTAGCTTTTGTAGAAATGGAAAATTTGTAGACGATTTAGAAAAATCAGTCTTAAGTCTTAAGTTAGTCCTTGTGAGGGTAAACGTAGGACGTAAAGTGCGAGCAAGGAACGAGCAGAAGTGAAGCTCACATAAAAAAACTGGAGTAGTAAGAAAGACCAGTTGATGACAATCGAGTAAAATTTGATTCAACATATGTAGAGTTATACCTCGATATGGAAGAAATAATTCAGACAGAGTCATAAATGTCCCACTAATCTTTCATGCAAGAGAAGCTGCAGTATAAAGGAGAGACGCAACGAATGCCGAGACCAACGTAACCTTGGTGGGTATCCTTCCCTTGTCGCTCCTTATAAACATGGCTTCGTAAATCGGCCAACCATTCACGACCCCGAAACCGGCCAACAGGATCTGCAGCACCAACCCTTCCGCGTCACCGCCGCCGCTCCTCCTTACAATAGCCACCATCAGACCCTGCACGAGGGACAACAAGTTGATGATCGCCGCCGCCGCCAGCACCATGAACATCGGTGACACGGCCCCAAACTCGAAAACCCCCTGCTCGTACTTCCTGCTCTGCTCATCGTCCAGCACCTTGCTCGTGACACTGAACCCATGTGCGGCGACGCCTAGGGACTTGAGCGTGTACTCGATGGTGCCGGACAGATAGCTCGTCACACCGCGTATCAGGTACATCCGCTGGTCGTTCCACCACCGCCGGAGGGTCCCGTTGTGGCCAGCTAAGACGAAGTTGGCCAGGTCTTGGGCGTAGGCTCCGAGGAAGAGGAAAATGTATAGGAGGAACCATGGTTCCGAGACCTGCGACAATGTTAAGCGGTTCCATGAATAGTCCTCGCCGGTGCAAAATTATGAATTCAATGGAAATGCTAACTGTCAAAATTTTAATTAAGCTAAATTTAGTTCAATTAATTTCAGCTACTTCAGCAAAAGTCTACCATTGAATGCATTGTTGGGCACTGACCATCTCTACGAGTGAAAATTGTCGAAAAAATCCTAAACTCATTGCATTTTTGCCAATTCGGTCTTAAATATTTCAATTTTGCCAATTTAGTCCTAAACATTTCTCATTCTTACCAATTGAGTCCTAAACATTTTCCATTCTTGCTAATTGAGTCCATCCAACCAATTTTAATTAGAAATTACTGATGTGAAGGCTGGCGGTGTCACGTAGGATTGTTAGCACTGACGTGAATAATTTTTAATTATTTTAATTTTTTTTTCTTTTTTTTCCCTTCTTCCTTTGGCTGATGGCTGGCCTCCAGCAATAGGCCATGGCCGACCGCCAACCATGTTGATTCGCTTTGCTTGCCACAGGCGAGGCACAGTTGGGCGAGGGTGAGCCCTAGCGAGGGAGCCCTTGCCTCATCAAAGCTCGGTGAGGGTCGACCTTGCCTTGCCTCGCCTAGGCCAAGCGAGGCCAACCCTCGCCCAGACCAGGCAACGCCGGCTGTTGCCCAGGCTAGAGTGGCCTCGCTAAGCATTGGCCAAGCAAAGAGGCATAGGCCAGATCTAACGAGGCCGGACGTTCCCCAGGCTAGGGCAGCCTCGCTCAGCGTCACCTTCGCCTGATTGACGCTCGGTGAGGCCGCCTTAGCTTGGGCAACAGTCAACGTTGCTTGATCTAGATGAGGTGAGGCCGACCTTCGTCGGGCCTCAACGGGGTGAGGGCTCCCCTTGTTGGGGTTTGCCCTTGCCCGGCTATGCCTCACTTGTGGCAAGGGAGGCTAGTCAGCCTAGCATGGCTAGTGGCTTGTGATGGCCTATGGCCGGAGGCCGGCCATCGGCAAAAGGAGGAAGAAGAAAAAAAAAGAAAAAAGAAAAAAAGGCAAAAAATAGAAAATAGAAAAAATAGAAAAAATATTATGAAAATTGTCCACATCAGCATCAGTAATCCTACGTGGCATCCTCGACATCTACGTCAGCAATTTTCGATCAAATTGGCTGGATGAATTCAATTTGCAAGAAGTGAAAATGTTTAAAACTAAGTTAAGAAAATTGAAAAGTATAGGACTGAATTGGCAAAAATGTAATAAGTTTAGGACTTTTTGGACAATTTTCCCATCTCTACGCATGAATAGAAGTCATCAATGATCGGGCTTGGGTAGGATGCGACCCTTAAAATGAGCCTAATTTGTTGTCCAGTTTTGTCCATTAAAAAAACTTTACATGTAAAATTAACAGGTCCTACTGGACTCTATGACTAAATAGCCTTACCCAGCAAGCCGCCTATAAGTGCCATTTGGGCACATACAGCCATACGGTATCGGACTCAACTTGAATTTGTGATATTCTTTATATATATATTTATCTATTAATATATTTGTTTGCTTCTTGATGTATAAGTGCATACCTTGGGGAAGATGGAGAGTCCATTAATAAGAGCAATCTGAGGGAGGAAGGCATAGACGGTGATCGGGACGGACCACATGGGCCAGAATGCGTAGTGCGCGTAAGACAGGCCCATGAGGAGGCCCATGGACCGGACGCCGTATGTGACCGGGCTGAACTTGGAAAAACCCACCTCGAGAAGCCCGATGGCCCATCTCTTGTTCTGGTTGAGGACATCGATGAGGCAAATCGGCGCGTCCCCAAGAAACGCCGCCCTCTCGGGGTGGCAAAATATCGACCTCCACCCCTCGCATTGAAGTTGGTAGCCCGTGTAGTAGTCCTCCACAAGTGATCCGTATCTAAACCCCACCTGAATAATCACATTCAATTTTCAAAACTTGGAGATATGAAAGTAATTAACCATGGAAGATGCTCTAAAAGGAGAAAGGGAAAAAAGAAAAAAAGTTTGCTAGGACATGAATGATATAGCCTTTCCTTGTGGCCCCAGTTTGTATTGTGCTCATACTTGCATCCTGCCACCTTTTGTGCCAATACCGACGTCCTTTCTGTCCTAATCGAACCCTTCGGACAGTGCTCGGGACTCAATTCCGGGATCTCTAGCGGCACGATCGCCGAAGGAGCGCCAAACAAGCTCCGCCGCCGGAAAAAGCACCCGCTTCCAACGTAACTTGGGCCGTTCTTCATTCCGGGCGGGTTGATATGGTATGGGTACTTGAAATCGCCACAGTATATGTCGCCTTCATTGATCCCTTGGAAGCGTTGAGGGAATTGAACGTACCCAAGTTGTGACTGGTTCGTCAAGGGGTCGGCTAAGTAACATAATGCTCGACGAGGTGTTTCGGGATCATTCGAGCACATGTCACAGTCCAAAGTCAGAATTATGGCCGCATTGGTCATGACAGCCGACACACGGAGCTTTAATTCAAAGAATAATTAGAAAGATTAGCCCCGTAGTGATGATACAAAAAAGGAATCCAATGGTTTCTTTCAATTTCAAGAAGAAAATTTACCTAGGGATATGCTGAAAATTTGGTCGATTTTAATAAAGTCTCATTTTTGCATTAGAATTTGTTTATCTTTTTACTTTTCAAAATGCCAAATGTAACTGAACTTAGATGCATACAAGCTTTCTAATAATTTCTAGAAGAGTAGAAATTTCCATCAAGGCGGAACAAATTAGAAAAGAATTGGAGGTCTCACTTCATACGAAACCTATTAATGAGAAATTACCAAAGAAATCCTTAACATATTTTAATTATTCTAATTCAATCTTAAACTTTTTTTTTGTCAATTCAGTTCTAAATTTTTTGCATTTGTGTTAGTTTAGTCCATCCAATTAATTTTAGTTTGCCGACGCTGACATGAACAACTTTTTAAATGTTTTTTTTCTTTTTCTTTTTTCTCTTTCTCTTTCTTTTCTTTTTTCCTTCACTTCATCCTTCGGCAATCGGCCAAAGGCAGGATGGTGGGGCCTTGCCTTGCAAATGGCTGGTGCGCAAGAGCCTCGCCGGCTAGAGGGAGGAGGAAAAAAAACATAAAGAAAAAAAGGAAAAAGAAAAGAAAAGAAAATTGAAAAAAAATATTACTGAAAATTGTTCATTTTAGTGTCAAGCGTGTCCATGTTAGCACTGATCGATTTAAACTGGCCAGATGAATTGAACTAGTACAAATATAAAATGTTTAGAACTGAATTGACTAAAAAAAATTAATAACTGAATTAGTACTATTGCAACAGGTTTATGATCTTTTTGGTAATTTTCCCACCTATTGATTGACCAACAAGGTCCTATATACATGTAATATGTGTATATTTGGATTGATTATGATTTCATGGGGAAGTCATAAAAATGAAAAAGTCAGTACAAAAATTGCAATAATAAGCACGTAAATGGAAGACTAGAATTACCAAGGAATTAAGGGCACCAGCCTTAAAATGGTGGGGCACATTCTTGCTCTTCTCTCTTGAGAGGTAGACGAGATTGGGCATCACATTTCCTGCAATGTCTCTATCCCTACTGGTGTCTAGCAAAACCTGCTCATGGATAACATCCATTATTAATAACAAACATAAGCCCCATGTGGACTCAGCATGTTCAAAACCTAAAGTTATGTTGTTGGATCAATTTTTTTTTTAAAAAAAAAATCATAAATGTTTAGATGTTAGTTTAGTCTAATTTATTAATATAGTCATTTTGGTTAATTTTGATCGAAAATTGCTATGTGGACAATTTTGCAAATTTTTTAAATTATTTTTGTTTTTCATTTGCAAATGGCATCCACACAATTAGTATAAGACCTTTTTTTTTTGTAATTATTCCCATTATCTGAACATATGTATAAAAAAATAATACCTAGATATATGAGAAAATATTGTATAGACCATGGATAACATGGTGAGTAGAACCAATCATGATAAACTACTGTATAAGTCATTTTTTTTCCTTCGGGTCCCATAGATATTCAAAACTTGATTGGCTCAATCCGGTATTATGAAATTCTTATACTTCTAGATAGATGGTGTTAGAAAGCTCTCTCCCCCACCCTTCCCCCCTCCCCCCAAAAAAAAAAAAAAAAAAAAAAAAGAACACATAAATAGATCAAGGGTATCATAGCTTTAATGTTGCTCTTTTAAGTATATAAAGATGATCTAGGGTTTGTGAGTTGAATACCTCAACGACTGCAGCATGATTTTGACGGGTGAACTCATCCTTCCACTTGCCGAGAGCTTGACGCTCGCGATCTCCGATGATGTACTCTTCCCCAACTTTACCTCTCTCCACCGCGTGCTCGACCCGCACCTTCATGCTCTCATACATCATCTACAACATTGTGTAGCCACGATTCGGATTTACTAACTATCGCATAATTTACGTTACATTAAATTAGTTAACTACTTGCTACTGCAACGCCTAATTGTCACAAGAAAAGTGCTAAAAGAAATATTCAGTCAAATTCATTCGATTTTTATCCGTTTAGTATACTTTTTCTTTGGGGGGAACTCATTTGTCCTTCCTAGAAATAATTGAGGTGATCCAACCAAGTCAAAAGGACAATATCTTGTAATGAAGTCGAAGTTGACTTGGTGTATGACTCGAAACAGACAAAACTGTCCATTTTCAAGGGCATAAATGTAATATTTGGAGCTCGAAATAATTGAGATTCAAGGCCCTTATTTTCTTGGGAGGTTGCTAGCGACAAATTTCCGGCGGCCTGGAATATTTTGGTTATGATATTGAATATTAGTCAAGCTTTCAATTACTCAAAGAAACGTGGTTAGAAATAGAATCACGTTCAATAATTAATCAGGCTTTGGACCATGCGCAGAATGGACACGTGTTCGTATTTTTGTCCTTTAAGATTGTTTGTGAGTGACTTAGTCTTGAAAGCGACACGGTAATGGGCCGTTGTCGATCTTGACACATTGAGAGTTGCAAGGAAAATACAATCTTTAAGCTGGCAATACAGAAATTACGCTTAGAGCCATGGATTTGGTGAGAGGGCCAGGGTAATGAGGTTAGCAATGATCGAGGGTGGGAGGGTCAAAGGCAACGAAGGTGGCGGCGACATTGAGTTCGTGAATTGGTTTGATATTAAACGAGATATCTCGAGTTTGATATTTTTATAAAATTATTATGTGGATTAGTTTCTTATAAATTAATTTCTAGTAAATCTAGAAGTGTATTCTTTATTTGTCTGGCTAAAAAGATACATTTGAGTAAAGAAAAAACACAAAATATAAATCACAAGGAATGCTGAATGCCATTGTTACTCATCAAAAAAAGGAAAAATGCTGTAGAAAAGTGCGGTAGATCATTAACATGTAGCCCTACCACGTAGACCGTCAGATCATCGGTGGGGCAAAGTTAATTTCCAAAGGATCTAGAGTCCGGATTGTATTATACGGGCAATGTTAGAAGATTGGCAGTAGACCGATATGTTATCCTTGGAAAATCCAAAATGCAAACTGAGTTCAATCTCATCAACTCACGGAGTAGAATCAAATTCCACTTAAAAGTTAAATTAATTAAATTATGGGCTAATAAAATATAGTGATTGGCACTCACCCATCAAATTCCAACGGCGCAACTAGAGTATCCGTACACGTCTCTATGTGAAATTCACATGATTTAATCAGTCCCTAAGTTAGACATAACCTACGATAGTCAACCAATTCCTTAACCATGTCTTGCACAACGACAAGGCTAAGGTTTCTATGGAGCTTAAAGTATCAAGGTCACCTCCACTTTCAAGTCAATTGGGTCACACTGACGGGTACTCAAAACACACATTCAGCTTACTTTAAATAAAATCAATATAATATTTGAAGTGCCAATAAATCATCGCCACATATCTGCTGAGAAAAAAAAAGCATGTTTTGAAATTCATAAAATTTTCTTAACTAATTGTTCAATAAAAATCTATTTCTTTATAAAAATAGATAAGTTGATCTTCTCGATTAATCAAACATGACATGTTATATACGTGTACACAAGGATTAATAATGAAAAGAAGACGTGGCCAAAGAGTTAATTCTGATGTCTTGGTAATCTTGTCAACATAGTACTGAAAGATTGAATTAATTTGTCAAATTTCAGCTGGCGCTTGGTCAAGTTCTCAAGGGAAAATAGCATCCTTTTACCCAGAAAAGAAACAAAAAACAAAACTGAAAATAGCATCCGACGCGTATATGATGCTCAGGGAGCAAATTGGAAAAAATTGGATAGGAAGAAAGTTTATAGAAACAAAGATCATCGTACCTTAATCTTACTGATTTCAGTGCCGCCACAATGATTGGACGCAAAGTAAGCCTCCGGGTTGCGCTCCATCAGATTCCTCTCCCTGCAAAATGGCAGCCAGTGGCCGGCGAACCTCGCCGCCTCCATGAACGCGAACAGCGTCAGCGCCGACCCGCCGTCGTCCGAGACATACACCGATAACTTCTCCGTAGGGTACTCATACGCCATCACCGATAGTGCTGTGTTCACTACTCCTATCGGGGGCTCCTTGTATGGGTCCGCTGTGCATATGAACACGTCCAACGCTGGGAAGCTGCCGGTCCCTACCACCACCTTCTCGAGGTTCTCTGGGAACTCCTCGTTGCGGATCGGGTATAGTAGGAAGGACTGGGCGGTGATCCACATGAAGGAAAGGACTGCATCGGCGGGCAATAAGAGGAGGGCAGCGATGGCGTTGGCCGCAGTCGAGGGGTGGAGGAGAGTTTTCACATGGTGATAGAATAGGGCCGGGATGGCACAAGCGTAAGTAAGGGCGAACGCACGGTTTAGGACGGCGCGTCGTAGGAGCTTGCTGGAGTTGAGAGGAGGGTGGTTGGTGGTGGCTGAGGCCATGCTTCTCCTTGGAGCCGCCATCCTTTCTAAGGAAAAAGCAATAAGTTTGGGTGCTATCAAACTGGAGAGACGTCGAAGATGGCAATGACATGGTCGATACATATAATATTTTTGTTTTAGAACAATAGTGAATGAATAAGATTGCCTTAGGTAAGAAAAAATGGCAATTTTTACCTGCTAAATGAACCATGAAATGTGCTTAACATTTGAATAGTGGTGTATACTTAATGTTAGGTATATTAAACCTTTAGAGCATTTTTGTTGTCTATGCAAAAAAATCTCCAAATAAAAAATCATGGCACACCGACAACAGATTGGCCATAGCAAGGGATCACAGGCCCTCGCTATGGCCGGTGAGGGCATCACAGCCTTCGCTACTGGTTGGTGAGGGTCAAGGCAAGGGCTGCAATGCCCCCTTGTCAGCCAAAGCAAGGGGGCATAATCTCGTCCACATCCGGCGAGGGTCGGGTGAGTTTGTGACATTAAATTTGGTGAGGCTATTGCAACCTTTGCCAAAAGTCGGCACGAGTTAGCCAGTGACCCTTGTCGGCCCTCAAGCTATAAAAGAAAAAGTAAAGAAAAGAAGAGGAAAGTATAAAAAATATTAAAAAAATAAAAATAAAAATGTTAATGTTAACGTCAATTATGTTACATAGGATGGCTAGTCTTCACGTCAGTAATTTTAGACCTAAATTAGCCGACTCTACTTAATTGACAAAACGTGAAAATATTTATGACTAAAGTAGTACAATTGAAAATTTTAAGATTAAATTGGCATAAATGTAATAAATTTAAATTTTTTTTATATATAATTTTTCCTTGGTATCTCCAAAGGGCATATTATGGTTTAGAGCACAACTTCGACAAAATTGCCATTCCAAAACTTAGACCGTCGTTTTGCCTTTACCAACACCGTATAATGCCATCGATAGTCGTATCAAATGAGGTGTCCATGGGAATCCTAGGGCCATGAGTGAGGGGCTGTGAGCCATCACCGGCTAAGTAAGGGGTGGCAATGCTGCCCCCTTAGCTTCAGTCCCTTCCAGCAGAGGAGGTGCGTTTTTTCTTTAACCTTTTTTTTTTTTTTTTCCAGTTAAATCAAGTGGATCTCATGTGTCTGGTACCTGTGATTGATGATTTTTGCTCCTAAGATTGTTGGATAAATTTAGACCGTAGAACAATCAAAAAGGGGACGGAGCCATATTTGGTGGAAAATCACAGCTGGTACAACCACTTTGAATCTTTGATAAGAGCTGCTCTTTTTTCTCCCTCTAGAAAACCTTATCAGAGACTCATTGTGAAAGGGCTCACTATCATCGATAAAGGCATCGATGCCCAGTTACTCTTGCTCCGTCTTATAAATCTTTTCGGGTTTCGCAGTTGCCACATCTTTTATTGACGTTGTTTTAACATGACCAATTGCAAACACCATCCAAAAATTTTGCAACCCCTTAACATAGAGAGTTCTTATTAGTCACTATGCATTACATCATCTAATGTAATGGCTTTCTCCATTTTAGTAATTGAAGCTAACAACGAATTTATCTTCATTTCATCTAGTTGACTCAATAAATGATCTTGACAATTTTATTAAAAGTTAAGATTTGTCGAGACACGAAATAGAGCACTACATGAGAAAAATGATCAAATTAAAAAGAAAAATTGAAATACTCATTTTTTTAGCGATATTTTTTAGTGCATCATAATATTTAGATTATGTGGATTTTACGTGAGATCCGCCGGTATCAAGAGATTAAATACACCGGACATCTTTTTGTCTTTTTCTCGTGGAAAGCTGGCATACCATCTCTCTCTAACTTCGAATAGAACAACAGGCATTGCGGGTGCTTGGGAGAGTTCGAGATGAAAGAGAAGTTGCTCCTATTGCCGCCCTGCAGGCATGTCCTCTATATGGACTGCATCCGCCACTGGCTCCACTCCAACTCCACTCGCCCTATCTGTCGCTGCACCGTCGTCCCCATCGTCGTCCACCCGCAGCTAGAGCAGCCGTAACAGCGTCAACAAGAGCACGACATCATACCCATCCAAGGTTCGAGCTCGAGCGGGAACGCTTGTTTTGGGGAATCACAACTCTCTCTCTCTCTCTCTCTCTCTCTTTCTCTCTCTCTCTCTCTCTTTCATGCTATTGCAGCTTGTAGAGATGGAAAATTTGTAGACGATGTTGAAAAATCAGTCTCAAGTCTTAAGCTAGTCCTTGTGAGAGGAAACGTAGGACGTAAAGTGCGAGCAAGGAACGAGCAGAAGTGAAGCTCACGTAGAAAAACTAATGGAGTAAGAAAGACCAGTTGATGACAATCGAGTAAAATTTGATTCAACATATATAGAGTTATATCTCGATATGGAAAGTACCAGCCATGACATCTATGATGGATATACTTTGCCCAACAAGAAATAATTCAAACAGAATCATACATGTCCCACTAATTTTTCATGCAAGAGAAACTCCAGTATAAAGAAGAGACGCAACGAATGCCGAGACCAACGTAACCTTGGTGGGCATCCTACCCTTGTCGCTCCTCATAAACATGGCTTCGTAAATCGGCCAACCATTCACGACCCCGAAACCGGCCAACAGGATCTGCAGCACCAACCCTTCTGCGTCACCGCCACCGCTCTCCCTCACGATGGCCACCATCAGACCCTGCACCAGGGACACCAGATTGATGATTGCTGCCGTGGCCAACGCCATGAACATCGGCGACACGGCCCCGAATTCGAATACCCCTTTCTCATACTTCTTGCTCTGCTCGTCGTCGAGGACCTTGCTTGTGACGTTGAACCCGTGTGCGGTGATGCCTAGGGACTTGAGTGTGTACTCGATGGTGCCGAACGCATAGCACGTCACGCCACGTATCAGGCACATCCGCTGGTCGTTCCACCACCGCTGGAGGGTGTTGTTGTGGCCGGCTAGGATGAATTCGGCCAAGTCTTGGGCGTAGGCTCCAAGGAAGAGGAAAATGTATAGGAGGAAGCATGGTTCCGAGACCTGCGACAATGTTAATCGGTTCCGTTGATAGTCCTCGCCGGGACAAAATTATGAATTCAATGGAAATGCTAATAGTCAAAATTTTAATTAAGCTGAATTTAGTTTAATTAATTTAAACTATTTCAGAAAGTCTTGCCATTGAAACGCATGGTTGGGCACTGACCATCTCTATGCATGAATAGAAGTCGTCAATGGATGGGCTCGGGCCTAACCCGACCTTAAAACAAGCTTTGTGTATAATTAACAAATCAAATTGGACTCTATAATGAAATAATGTTGCCTAATGTCCTTTGGGCACTTGCAGCCCTGTAGTATGGTACTCGACTTGAATTTTTAATATTCTCTGTAATTTTTTTATCTGTTTTGCTTCTTGAAAGCCAAGATCGAGTATTGCACCCAGACATGATGTATGAGTACATACCTTGGGGAAGATGGAGAGTCCGTTGAGAAGAGCAATCTGAGGGAGAAAGGCATAGATGGTGATGGGGACGGACCACATGGGCCAGAACGAGTACTGCGCGTAGGAGAGGCCCATGAGGAGGCCCATGGACTGGATGCCGTACGTGATCAGGCCTAACTTGGAAAAGGCCACCTCGAGAAGCCCGATGGCCCACCTCTTGTTCTGGTTGAGCACATCGATGAGGCAAATCGGCGCGTTCCCGAGAAACGCTGCCCTCTCGGGATGGCAAAAGACCGATCTCCACCCCTCGCATTGAAGCTTGAGGCCCGTGTAGTAGTCCTCCACAAGTGTTCCGCATCTGAAGCCCACCTAAATAATCACATCCAATTTTCAAAACATGGAGAGTAATTGACCACGAAAGATGCTCTAAAAGGAGACAAAATAAAAAAACCTCGTGAACACATGAATGAATTAGCCTTACCTTGTGGCCCCAGTTTGTATTGTGCTCGTACTTGCATGCGGCCACCTTTTGTGCCAATGCCAACGTCCTTTCCGACTGAATCAAACCCTTCGGACAATGATTGGGACTCAATTGCGGGATCTCCGTTGGCACGATAGCTGAAGGAGCACCGAACAAGCTCCGCCGCCGGAAAAAGCACCCAGTCCCATAGTAATTCGGGCCGTTCTTCATTCCGGTTGGGTTGATTTGGAACAAGCGCTTGAAATCGCCACAGTATATGTCGCCTTCATTGATCCCTTGGAAGCGTTGAGGGAACTGAACATACCCAAGTTGGGATTGGTTTGTCGAGGGGTCGGCCAAGTAACATAGTGCTCGGCGAGGCGTTTCGGGATCGTTCGAGCACATGTCACAGTCCAGAGTTAGGATTATGGGTGCATTGGTCATGATGGCCGACACGCGGAGCTTTCATTCAAAGAATTTTTAGAAAAATTAGCCCTATAGTTATACAAAGAAAAAATCCAATGGTATCTTTTAGTTTCAAGAAGAAATTTTACCTAGAAATACATTGAAAAATTCTGAAGACGGCAAATTGCTAATGAAGTCTCATTCAGGTGCTATAGAACTTGTTCAGTTTTTACTTTCAAAAAAATGCTAAATCATTTAACTGAACTCGATATATACAAGATTTTCATTATTTTCTAAGAGCGTGTTTGGTGGCCAATTCTATTTCCGAGAATAATTTCTTATAAAAAATTATTCTTTTTTATTTTGTTCCTAATAATAATTTCTAAGCATTTGAAAGTGTTTGTTAACGACTAAAATTTCTATCTTCAAAATTTCTAATCCAAATCATTTTCTTTTTAATTTTTTATATAAATTTATTACTTTTTTTCTTTTTTCTTTTTTTTTTCCTTCCTTTTCTTTCTATTCTTCTTCAAGTTTTGGTTGGTCGCCGGCCTCGGGATGATTAGTGACTGGCCAGACGATGGTAGGTGACCTCGCCAAAACGTCACTGCCCCTGGTAAGGCCATGCCTTAGCTGGGCGAAGAGCCTCGCTCAAATCTAGCGAGGCTGAGCTTGCCCCATCGCTGACGAGGCTCGACCTCGCCAGATTTAAGCAAGGTTGAGCCTCGCCTAGCCACCGACAAGGCTCGGCCTCACTAGATTTGGCAAGGTCGAGCCTTGCCGATGGTTGGGTGATCCTTTGGCAAGCTCGCCAGACTTCACCTTAGCCTAGTGAGCCTTCGGCGAGCTTGCTGTACCTCCCCCAACTGGTGGACGGTGGCGGCAGCAATAGAAGAAGAAGAGAGAAGGAAGAAGAACAAGAAGAAAAGAAGAAGAGAAAAGAGAAAAACGAAATTTGGGTTGGCTTCATTTTGGATTTGTTCCCGAGAATAAAAAATTTACTAAACGAATTTTTGTTTCAAATCTATTCCCGAAACAAAAGAATAAAATCAATTACTATTTGGTAAGTTGCCAAATGCGCTGTAAACTTAGCCGAAATTTCCATCAAGAGGGAACAAAATATAAAAGAAATGAAACCTATTGATGATTAACAAGGTCTTGTTGTATTTATGGTGGGTTAATGGATCAACAAAAGTGAACAAAATGAGATATATATTTCCGTTCATGTATCTCATTAATTTGTGTGTCTCTTGAGTTCATATATCTCTTGGATTTATGCATCTACTTCATTCTCCGTTCATGTATTCATTGATTCTCCTATCTATTTATTTTATGTATCTTCTAGATTCTTATATCTATTTATTTCACGGTTAAATAGATTTGAAACACTTCATTCCAAGTAGAACTAGAAAAACATCTCCTCTCTTCAAGTTTCTCTAAGTTTGCCGGTTTTAAGAAGTGTTTGACAAGGTCCTATTTGTATAATATTGATACCAATAGGTTCGAGATGTATCCTAGGAGGCGAAATTCGTGAATTTGCTTAGCACTATTGGTAGGAACTAATTGTCTCGAGGAAATTCCGTTAGTCGTACCTCACTTCCAATTCTTATTTATTTTGTTATCACTTTCTTGGATTAATTTTCTAGCTACAACAAATTGTATTACGTATTCTTCTCCCAATAAGTTTTCTTCTTCTTCTCCTCCTCTATATTTTCCAATAATCTTAAGGCAATTAGCATTCTCACTATTTGTTAGGTTTACTAGAAAATCGAGATGAACGATAACAATGATGTTCGAAATGTTCCTAAAGACGTTCCTATGGTTGTTTTGACTGATGAGGTTCAAACCTTGTGGCCTGGTTTTGTGATAGCAAATGTTGTGAGCCTTCGGGATAAACCATCTATAGGGTATGGGTACAAGTTGCTTGACTAATATACTGGGGATTGCTTTTCAAAATAATACAAGCTAAATGACGTATGATCCAATTTTTGGAGGGATGGTTCAACAGTTTTGCCTAGTTTGATGGTGACATCTCTAGTAATACCGAATGAGAAACCGGAGAAATTCACCTGTGTGGGCTTTAAGCAGTGGCAGAAGAAGATGTTTCTCTATTTGACCACATTGAGTCTAGTTAAGTATTTATCGGAGGTGTGCTCGATGAGTAGTCTTGATAAGCAAGATGTCACGACCCTTAGGGTGTTGAAGGCTTGAAAGCATGGGGACTTCCTATGCTAAAACTATATCCTCTACTATTTGGTGAATTCCTTATATAATGTTTATTGCAACATTAAAAGTGCCAAACGATTATGGGAGTCCTTAGAAACAAACTACAAAACTAAGGATGCGAACACCAAGAAATTCATGATTGCCAACTTCGTAGAATTTAAGATGATGGATTCTAAATTTGTTATGAATCAAGTTTAGGAATTGCAAATAATTCTAAATGATATCTTCGTTGAGAGAATGATATTTAGTGAATCATTTCAAGTGGCAACTATTATTGACAAGCTGCCTTCGGGCTGGTTAGACTTCATAAATTATTTGAAGCACAAATAAATAAATAAAACGAGAGATGAGCCTTGAAGATCTCATTCTACCTCTTAGAATCGAGGAGGATAATAGGACGATTGCAAACCCTCCTATGAAACCGAAGGCCAACACCGTGGAGCTTTCCAATTTTAATCAAGAGAGAAAGAGGAAGAAGTCCTTTCAAGGAAAAGGCAAGCAAAAGAAACAATCTCAAAAATTCTAAGTGACATGTTTTGTCTACAATAAACTTGGCCATTGGGCTAAGGATTACAAGAAACGTCCAAACAAAGTCAAGAGCAATGGTGCAGTCAAATAGCTAAATCTGATAGAAAGCAAGAAGATATTGAAAGACTTATTATTGTGGTGATATCATAAGTATCCTCAGTGTCAAACCATAGCAATTGTTGGCTAGGAACAGGTGCCACAAATCACATTTGTGTGGAAAAACACTTGTTCTCATTTTACGAGAAGGTTGAAGAAGAAAAAAAATCTTTATTTGGCTAACGATACAGCATCAAATATTGTCGGGAAATGAAAAGTGATTCTAAAGTTCACCTCTGGCAAGGAAATCACACTGCTAAATTTGCTGCATGTACCGGAGATCTAAAGAAATCTCATTTCTGGCCCCATACTTATCAAGAAGGGTTGTACTATCTAAAGGGGGGCATGTATGTAGGGAAAGGACATTTATACAATGACTAGTTCAAAGCCAATGTGGCTGTCATTGATGTAAGCTCGAAATTCTTGTACCCAAAAGTTAGCAATAAAGAGAAGCATTTAGTTTACATTGTTGTGTTTCCTTATTTTATGGCATGATAGATTAAGACACGTAAATAATGGCACAATGAAGAAGATAGCAAACTTGGGGCTAATTTTAAAGTTTGATTTGAATGTTTATTACAAGTGTGAGACTTGTGTTGAGGCTAAGTTCACTAAAAAAATCTTTCAAATTTGTTGAAAGAACAAGTGAACTTTTACAATTAATTTATATTGATCTATGTGATTTAAAGTTCGTAGAAAGTAAAGATGGAAAGAAGTACTTCATTAGTTTTATAGATAATTGTACTTGATTTTGTTATGTTTGTTTGTCAACTAGCAAAGATGAGGCTATAAGCATATTTATCAAGTATAAAAATGAGGTCAAGAACCAACTTGATAGATGAATCAAAGTGTTTAGATCTGACAGAGGAGAATAATATAGTTCTTCCAACTTAAATAAATTGTGTGCTAGTTTGGGAATAATTCTCCAAATAACTGCACCTCACATTCCGTAGCAAAATGACGTTGCTAAATGGAAGAACAAAATTTTAAAGGAGATGGCTAACGCTATGCTCTTGAGTAAAACTTGTGGGGGGAGGCAAAGCAATAGAAGATTGCCAACCTACCATTTTTTTAAAGTGTGGGGGTGCCTAACTAAAGTGTCTCCCATCTTTATGAGCAACAATGCTTCCTAGAGCGTTTCAAGGGTACGCTACATATTTAATGATTCATATAGTTAGGAATACAATATCCTAGTGAGGTTTGGTAGGATATCTTAGATAGGAATGCACCTATATGCATACAGTTGGTCGACTCTATGAGAATCTTTAAAAGCTAAATTTTCCAAAGTGCGCATAAATCTTGAGAGGTTTTAGAGCTGAAAAAATAAACATAATCGAGAACTAATCTTGATTTGGAGATACTTTGTGTGAGATCTATTATCTAGGCTTACACCAACAACTGACAATTCAAGGCATGGTCCATTGTTTGGCTAAGCATGTCCGATAGGCTTTCATAAAAGGTTCAAAGCGAAAACTACCTATCTTGATGCAGTGTATTTCCACAAGCATATTTAGAATGCCTTGAGTCAAAATGTTTTGTTGATCCATTAATGTGAGGGATAATTGTATTTATGGTAGGTTAATGGATCAGCGAAAGTAAACAAAACGAGATATATTGTTTTCGTTGATATATCTCATTAATTTGTGTATCTTTCAAGTTCATGTATTTCTTGGATTCATGTATATACTTAATTCTTAGTTCATGTATTTCCTGAATTCTTGTATTTATTTATTTTAAGTATCTCCTAGATTCTTGTATCTATCTATTTCATGGCTCATGTACTTTTGTACATAAATTCTAAACAATCTATAAATAGATTTGAAATTCTTCATTCCAAGAGAAACTAGAAGAACATCTTCTCTCTTCAAGTTTCTGTAAATGTGTCAGTTTAAAGAAGTGTTCGAAAGAGTACTGTTCGTACAGTGCTAATACCAACATAATCGAGATATTTTATCTTGAGAGGCGAAGTTCATGAAGATGCTTAGTATCGTTAGTAGGAAATAATCATCTTAATGAGATTTGATTAGCGGTACCTCACCTCCAATTTTTATTTATTTTGTTATCACTTCCTCGAAATAATTTTTGGTTACAACAAACAATATTATGTATTCTTCCCTCGATATGTTTTCTTCTTCTTCTCCTCCTCTATATTTTTCAACAGGTCCTATATACATGTAATATATGTGTATTTGGAATAAACACGTTAATTATGCTTCCATGTGGGAGTCATAAAAATGGAAAAAATTCATAATAAAAAATTAAAATAATGAGCAAATAATTTGAAGACTAGAATTACCAGGGCATTGAGGGCGCCAGCCTTAAAATGGTGGGGCACATTCTTGCTTTTCTCTCTTGAGAGGTAGATGAGATTGGGCATCACATTTCCTATAATGTCTCTATCTTTGCTATTGTCTAGCAAAACCTGCTCACAAATTACATATTTTATTAGTAACAAACATTAGACCCATGTGGATTGAACATGTACAAAACTCAGAGTTATGTTGTTAGAATGAAAATTACTAAAAAGAAAAAAAAAAGTCATATACATGTTGTACGGACCAATTTAGTCCTAAACTTTTTGACAATCTGTCAATGTAGTCATTCCGGTCAATTTTGGTTGAAAATTGCCTACACGGACAATTTTGCGATGATTTAAAAAAAAGATTTATTTTTATTTCTTTTCTTTTCTTTGTTTTTCATTGTCGTTGACGAGAGCCTATAAGCCCTTGCTAGCTGCGGCGAGGCAGCTCTCACCCAAATTCGACGAGAGCTACAACCCTCGTTGGCCACAATTTAAGAGAGAAGAATAGAAAATAACAAAATAAAAATAATTTTCTATAAATTAAAAAAGTTGTCTACATTAACATTAGTCATGTCACATATGATAGTTGCCATTCAAATCAGTACTTTGGCCAAAATGGTTACATTGGCAAATCGTAAAAAATATTTAGAATTAAATTGGTCAAATTAAAATGTTTGAAACTAAATCGGCATCCGCACAATTGGAGTTGACTTTTTTGGTAATTATCTCCATTGTCGAACATATGTATCGAAAAATAATACCTAAATATATGAGAAAATATTACAGGCTCCATTGATAACGTGGTGGATATCATCAATCATGATAAACAACTGTATAAGTCAATATATTTCTCCTTGAGTCCCATATATGTATTTAGAACACGATTGGCTTGATTCAGTATCATGGAATTCTTATACTTTTAGATATACGATGTTAGAACCCCCACCCTTAAAAAAAAAAAAAAAAACACACATATACACATAGCTTTGATGTTGCTCTTTAGGTATATAAAGATTCTCTAGGGTTTGTAAGTTGAATTACCTCAATGACTGTAGGATGATTTTGGCGGGTGAACTCATCCGTCCACTTGCTGAGTGCTCGACGCTCGCGATCTCCGATGATGTATTCTTCTGCAACTTTCCCTTTCTCTACCACGTGCCTGACCCGCTCCTTCATGCTCTCGTACATCATCTACATCGATTAGTGTTTATTAATTATTTGCATGAAATATAGTTAACTAATTGATATTGTACGTCTAATTGTACAAAGAAAAGTGCTAAAAGAAATATTCGATCCATTCATTCGTTTGTATTTTTATAGTTCACTCTCTTTTTGGCAGAACTCATTTGTCCTTCTAGAAATAATTGAGGCAATCAATCCGAGTCAAAAGTACAATTATCTTGAAGTTGAAGGTAACCTGGTCTATGACTCAAAACAAACAAAATTGTCTATTTCATTGGCATAATGTAATATTCAGATCTTGAAATGATTGAGGTTCGAGGCCTCTATCTTCTTGGAAGATTCAAGAAGATTGCAAGTAATATATTTTTGGTGGCCACGAATACTTTCATTACGATATTAAACATTGGTCAAGCTTTCAATTACTCAAGGAAACGTGAATCACATCCAATAATTAATCAGGCAATATCGAAATTACGCTCAGGGGCCCAGGGTAGTGGTGTTAGCGATGGTTGAGGCTAGGAGGGTCGAACGCGATGATGGAGGTGGCGACACCGAGGGGAGAGAGTGACAGAGAGAGAGAGAGAGAGAGAGAGAGAGAGAGAGAGAGAGAGAGAGAGAGAGGGCATTCCAAATGACTAAGCAAGCCACCAATTGAGATATTGGCATGCGAATGATCGATCAAATCAACTTAGCGATGACCCTCTACCCAATCTTTGATTTTTTTCTTTCTTTCTCTTTTTATTTTTTTGGTTTTTCTTTCCTCCTGCCAACGCTTTGGCGCCGGCCCACGCCTTCAGGAGCGACGGGAAAGTGTAATTATCAGGAAAGAGACCGAGATTAAGAAGCCGCACGAACAGCGCCATCTCCATCGCCCGAAGCGGGTCATTGACGCGCAAGTACCCGCGGGACATGGTGTTGAAGAGGATGACGTCGGGGTGGGGAATTTCATCGAACAGCTTCTGGGCATGGGCCATGGAAGCATCGTCTGAGCATTGGGTGCAGAAATTGACGAGCCTGTGGACCACAGCGACGTCATGTTGGAGCTGGGTCTTCAAGGCGAAGGCCTGGATTTGCTTGAGCTCCTTCAAGGAGTTGCATTTGGGTAGAAGCCAGAGTGAGCGATAAGCTGAGAACGCAGAGGCTGAGGTCGGGTCCTATTTCAGTGGATACGACCTTGCCTGATGCCGTGACGGTGAGGGCGAGCCTCCTGAGTGGCCAGCAAGGTCGACCTCGCCAACCCTAGCCTCCGGCCGATTCAGCAAAAGAATGAAAGAAAAACAAAAACAAAAACAAAAAGGAAAAAAATTGAAAAATATTTAAAAATTGCTATGTTAGCGCTAGTCAGTAAAAATTGATTAGATGGACCAAATTTGCGTAAATGCGAAAAGATTTATAATTGAATTGATAGAAAAAAAGATTGATGATTAAATTGGAAAAATTGTAATAAATTTAAAATTGTTTTGGTAATTTTATCATTAGTGGCCCTTGGCCTTTGACTTTTGTGAGCTCTTGGAATCTCTCGAAGTGCACACCCATGAATCGGATTCCATGTCATATTATATAATAAGATATTAAACCCTAGACAACTCGAGTTTGATGTTTCTATAAAATTATGATATTTGATTAGTTTTTTATAAATCTTTTGCTCATATATGATAGGTCTACAGCTTTAGCCGGTGGCTCGCATGTACTACATGTGATGTGGAATTGTGAATAATCAAATCTATACGTCTATTATTTATCTGCTAAGCTAAAAAAATATGCTCGAGTAAATAGAAAAACACAAAATATAAAACAAAAGACACATGCTATATGCCATTTTTACTCACAAAAAAGAAAAAAAAGAAAGAGCTGTAGATCATTAACATGAGCTAAAATTCATATACGTAGCATTGGTGAGCGAAGTTTATTTCACGAAGGATTTAAAGTCTGGAGAGTATACTACGGGCAGTGTTAGAACGATACCTTATCATTGGAAGATCCAAAACGTAGACTAAGTACAATCCCATCAACTCAAATAGTAGAATCAAATTCCACTTTGAAGTTAAATTAATTTAATGATGAGCCAATAAAATATATTAATTTTGCACGCGAGCATCAAATTCCAATGGCACAATTAGAGTACTGGCGCACGTCTCTATGTGCGATTCACGTGATTTAGTCAGTCCCTAGGTTACTGCAATGGATCCAAGTAACCTAGTCAGTTTAAGTCAAAGGATGAAGCCAAAGACAACATACGATGGCCTCCCAATTCCTTGAACATGTCATGCGCATCAACAAGGCTAAGGTTCTGTGGAGCTTAGAATTACAAGGTAACCTTCACTTTCGAATCAAACGGATCATATTTACGAGTACTCAAAACACTCATTCAGCATATTCAAAAATAAAATTAATATAATATTCGAAGTGTCAATAAATGATTACTACAATTCAGCCGAGAAAAGTTTTTTTTTTTTTTTTTGATGTCCAGGATCCGCCGAGCCCGCCAGGCTTATGCCTCAGCCAAGAAAAGTTCATGTTTTGAAATTTGCAAAATTTTCTTAACTAATTGTTTAATGAAATATTTATAAGAATATATTAATTGATCCTCTCGATTAACTAAATATGAAATGTTAGGTATGTGTAGATAAGGATTAATAGTGAAAACAAGATGCGGCCAAAGAGTTAATTCAGATGATTCAGCCGGTGCTTGATCAAGTTCTCAAGGGAAAATAGCATCCTCTCAGCCAGAAAAGAAACAAAAAACAAAACTGAAAATAGCTTCCGACGCGTATATGATGCTCAGGGAGCAAGCAAAGATCATCGTACCTTAATCTTGTCAATTTCAGTGCCGCCACAACGATTGGACGCAAAGTAAGCCTCCGGGCTACGGTCCATCAGATTCCTCTTGCTACAAAACGGCAGCCAGTGGCTGGCGAACCTCGCGGCCTCCATGAACGCAAACAACGTCAGCTCCGACCCGCCGTCGTCCGAGACATACACTGATAACTTCTCCGCCGGGTACTCGTACGCCATCACTGACAGTGTAGTGTTCACCACCCCCATTGGCGGCTCCTTGTTGGGGTCTGCCGTGCATATGAACACGTCCAACGCCGGGAAGCCCCCTGTCCCTGCCACCACCTTCTCAAGGTTCTCTGGAAACTCCTCGTTGTGGGTCGGGTACAGCCGGAAGGACTGGCTGGTGATCCACATGAAGGCAAGGACCGTGTCGGCGAGCAGTAAAAGGACAGTGGCGACGGCATTGGCTGCAGTGGCGGGGTGGAGGAGAGTTTTCACATGGTGATAGAATAGGGCCGGGATGGCACAAGCATAAGTAAGGGCGAACGCGCGGTTGAGGACAGCACGTCGTCGCAGGAGTTTGCGGGAGTTGAGAGGAGGGTGGTTGGCGGTGGCTGAGGCGATGCTGCTTCTTGGAGCCACCATCCTTTCTTATGATAAAGCAATAAGTTCGGGTGTTGTCTGACAGGAGAGACGTCGAAGATGGCAATGACATGGTCGATAAATATAATGTCTTTGTCCTAGAACGGTAGTGAACTCATAACGTATTGCCCTACGTAAGAAAATATGACAATTCTTACCTGCTAAATGAGCGATAAAGAACTTAAATTATGTAGTCGAGTGAAGGGGTTGGGGTTTTCCGAAAAAAAAATTTAACTTTATTTCGTAAGATAATTTTAAGTCCAACTTCCTAGTGTCTCTTTGACAGTCATTAAATATTCCCTTTTTCTTTTATCGAAAAATATTCTATTTGAAAAAGCTACTGAATGTCTACGTGTGAGACGACTTGGTGATTGGTGTGATTTTTTCTGGGAAAAAAATGTGCCCTCAGCCCAGCCTCCCTCCTCTGTCTTTGCCCAAAGCTGGACAACCACCGCGACAGCCGTGCCACCATCCCCTCCACCACCGAGCCACGGCCATCTCGTTTTGTCATCCATTTCGACGACCACATCGCGTCCTTAACTCCGTCGCTTCTCCCGATGTTATCATGCCAGCCCTTTTGTCCCCTTAGTCCACTGGGGTAACCTCGTGGGCGGGGCCAGAGATAGACCATACGTGACCGTGGTAAAAATTGTTCCGTGTGAAAGTTTGTGCATTATTCGAGGCACTAAAAGCAAGGGTCAAAATTATTCTCCATATTAAAGATCGATATCAAATTTTTCCGGAAAAAAATTCCAGAGAACCATGAGACGGAGTTTGGGATGGCAACCGGACGTGCTTGGGATACCCTGTCCCAACCTCAATTCTAATTGAACTCAAATATTATTGTTCCAATCTCAAATTATTTCTAAACATAACATGTTATAATATATATTAATTTAAATATGATTACAATTTTGTATTTCCTAATTAATTATAATTTATTGCCTGCATTTATTATGTGATAATTACCTGTTAATAAGGTACCCTAACGGTTTTGATAAAAAAAACGTTGGTAATGTAAAAAAAACGGAATAAAAATGTCATGTTGTCTAAAAACACACCATCAAGTTTTGATGGGTATTAGCTAGTGGAGCAAGATATTCACATATGGTAATTCAACGAATCGATCAATAGACGGTTCACATATCCGTTCAAGGTTTTTGGGTTTTTTTCGCATTTATAGATTTTCATCAATGACTGGAGGTATGTCGATCACTATATTTCTGCAAAATTATTCCCAATTATGCACGTATTTATTTGTGAATGATAAATGGGGATTGCCAATTTGTCTTTAGACTTAGTCTAACAGTTGATATTATGGCATGTTTATGATTTCCGCATTGATGAAAATTTTGGAATTTTGTATGTTTTAATTGGATTATGAATGGGTAAAATTTGGATCTTTTGTGGCTTGGAACAAAATTTCAAAATTTGGTCACATTTGGGCAACCCACCACACGATAACGGATCTACATAGTTACACCACCATTAGAAAGAAAAGTCTTAAGGTAATTCGACATATTACTGACCATCAAATGCTAATGGAGCGGTGAAATTTTTGATGGTTAGGGTTTTATGGCAGATTATTTTAGGCTTAATTCTGATCGATTTGTTGGCTGTTTTTGCCGGATCTTGGAACTATGTGTTCATCGTGGCATTATCTTCAAAACCCATTGATCAATTTGATCGGACATGGGCTGTGGAAGAAGACCTAGGCAACGCAACGGAGGCTAGTCACGACGAAGCAATGGCAGAAGAAAATCGCATGGAAAGACCTCGCGTGCGTGCAACGCACGTCCGAGCACCCAATAGCAGGTGTGTGCGATGCACGTGCTCAAGTGCAACTGATGGGCGTGCATGCAGGGCCCTTGCCGTGCAGAATTCTGATTCTACCCTTGCCAACTTAATTACAATTTTGCCCCTTCACATCAAGTAAAATTACAGTTCTGCCCTGGCCACATAAAATTCTAATTTTGCCCTTATTGGCCGTGAAAGTTTATGATTTTGCGCGTGAAATTCTTGTTTTACCCCTTACAAATGAAAATTCCAAAATCTGCCATTTCATGTAAAATTCCAATTTTAGCCCTTTACACGTGTTTTTATTGTTTTGCCCTTACATGCAATTTTATGAATATTTTCTCGTGAAATTAAATGTCTAGTGATCCATATATATTTAATTAATTGAAGATCAGCGACATCATCTTTGATTATATTAAAATATATTTATTAAAAGCCTATGGATCACATATAGTCGAAGATATTTTTTATGATTAGTCATCTTAATATGATGAATTTTATCCCACATGAATTTTCAATATAATAATGTAATTAATTATGATAAAATATTATTTTATCTTTCTTAATTTACCCACAGAGATGGAGGAAGGGAATATAATTTAATAGTTTCATTATGAAGTGATTATGAATCTATTTAGACTAGAAACTTAGCCCATAAGCAGTTTTTTTATGTTATGTGATTTATATTTTATAACACGTTTTATATTAGTAAAATATGATTTAAGTTTATTTGCCTCAAATATATTGATACATAAGTTTTCCTTTGACTATGATGCAATCTTACTACTTACGATTAGTTCTAATATAATTGTTTCTGAGCTGAACAGTAATAACTATAAAGAATTGAGGGAATTAATCATTCTCCAATTAAGGTGCATGGATATTGATTGTGCTCTACAGCCAGACGAACCACATGTTTCTACTGAAGTTAGCACTCCAGCTAAATATACTCTTTATGCTTATAGGAGTAGTCCAATCATCTCAGTGTGACTTACATAAAGATAAAACTTTTTGCTAGCATTCGTGGTTCAATCATTCAGCATAACAATACTAAAGAATTATTGAAGACTATTGATGTGCAATTTGACTTTTCAGAGAATGCGCATGCTATGACCCTAATTATGAAGTTTTCAACGTTGAAGCTTACTAGTGTAAAAGGTGTGCATGAGTACATCATGAAAATGAGTGACATTGCAACTCAGTTGAAGAATTTTGAGGTTGAGATATCATAATCTTTTCTTGTGTACTATATCCTAAACACTCTCCCATAAAAGTATACCTCCTTCAAGATCTCTTATAATACAAATAATACTAAATGGTCAATCAATAAAATCATAACCATGTGTGTTCAAGATGAATATGGGCTACTAATAAAGAAGGGGAGAAAGTGCTCATATGGCAGCATAGGGTAAGTATAAAGGGCAAGGCAAGTAAAAAAGAAAAGGTAAAACACCTCAAACCTCTCCAAGCTGACATTATGAAGGAATCCAAAAACTTCTTTCATAAAAAAAAAATGGGTACATGAAGAAGGATTGCGCCAAACTTAAGGCTTGGCTCCAGAAGAAATATAATTTACTCTCATGTGTTTGTTATGAATCTAATATAGTTGATGTGGGTCACAACACTTGGTGGATTAATTCTGGTTCTGCAATCTACATTTACAATTCTTTGTAGGGTTTTCAGAACTGAGGGAAATTAGTGGGAAGTGAACAAAGCATTTTACTAAGGAAACAAGATGCACTCGCGTGTGGAAGCTATTGGGATATGTAGATTAGTTCTCAATAGTTGTTTTGTTTTAAATTCAAAAAGGACTTTTTATATCCCTAGTTTTTCTAGAAATTTAATTTCAATCTCAAGACTTATAAATTTTCAGGTTTAATATTTAGTTTATTGTATAAATATGAAATTGTTGAGAGTGCTATTTTGTCTGACGGACTCTTTCGAATTAATTTACAAGATGATGTCATTTATAATCCGATGTATGTTCATGATAATGCTGGCATAAAGTAATGTGCTATGAATGATGATTCCTCTATGTTGTGGTACTGAAGATAAGGACATTTCTCGATAGATAGAATTAAGCGATCAGTAATGATTGAGTACTTAGCATTCTAGATTTTATTGATTATGACACTTGTGTGAATTGTATAAAGAGAAAGTAGACCAACAAGTCAAAGAAATGTGCTAAGAGGAGTATGGAAATTTTAGAAATCATACATACAGATATTTGTATTCTAGATAAAGACTCAAATGGTCAAAGATATTTCATTTTTTTATAGATAATTATTCACGATTCATGTATTTCTACTTGCTTCATAATAGGCACAAAGTGCTAGATGCCTTTTAGGTATTTATAATTGAAATAGAGAAATAATGTGGTAAGTAAATTAGCATTGTGAGATTAGATAAATGTGGAGAATACTATGATAGATACACTGAAGATGGACAAGCACCTTGTAACACCCATTATCTGATTCAAGTCACATGACTTGCTTTATAAATTAGGGGAGATTTTAATTTCATGAATAAAATAAATGTCATTCTAAGTTGAGTCATCAGAAACTGAACTGCACTTGACTATATTTATCAAAAACTTTGTTTACGTATACATCAAGAGATGAGGCTAAGGAGGGGGATTTCTACAAAAAAAAAAAAAAAAAAAAAAAAAAAAAAAAAACACTAGGAGCCACAAACACTAAATATCCCGCCTCTTATCGAGTATGTACATAGATCGACAAAAACAAAACTCTCCCATATGTCGAGCGCTCCTCAGTCACTTTCTAATATGAAGAAAAGACACAATAAACAAGTGTGAGTTTTTAAAATAAAAACTCAGCAAGTGGGCGGTTAATCCTAACTTGGATTTGTCAATAACAAGACAAATAGGTAAACATAATCATCAATTTGCTGAATCCACAGAAATCTAGCTGCAACAATCACCCAGGGGGAGACGACACTCCGCCCTGAACCCCTCGCACCCAACCTGGCATCACGAGGTCCACAATCACCCAGGGGGAGATGACACTCCACCCTGTCCCCCTCGCACCCAACCTGGCATCACGAGGTCCCCTGAGAAGTTATTCAACCATTCTCAGACCTCTGGAGAGAATACCACTACTCTTCATCACCCCTCTCCAGGCATCCCGACACCCGGGGTCTCACATTGGCTCTTAGCCAACTTCACACATTCAAAATTCCCTTGTTGCAACACCAACAACCTCAGCATGTGAACAACCACAACTAGGTCTAAACACACATCATTAAATACTTCAAGGTATATAGGAACTCTCATTAAAGGTAACACAGCAACTGCTGCACATTCTCGGATCAAAGCAGTCTATAGACTGAAATGAGCAATTTCAATCACAGACACAGAAAGTATATCTATCCTTATCGAAATGTTATGAAATTTCAGTATGTTATAGAAGAGACATAGATTAACATTTTCCGTGGAGAAACCTAAGTCTATATCTCAACGTATTAAGAGCAGTAATTTTTGTTTTCTTTCTAAAATTCTGCAGCAGATTCCAGGTTTAGTACCTACAGAAGAAAAATCGTTTCACCAGCCAAACCTTATCGGTTTGTTCTCAAATTTTGATGTGTTCTGCATCTACATGTCTCCTACTACTTTCATGAAGAAATCAAGTCCTTATCCTAACTCGAAAATTTTATAAAAATTCAGATGCACTCTGAGGTCGTGATTTAACTATTCTGGACAGCTTACAAACAGCATAAATTCAAGCTTTCGTGAGGATCAATTCAACTCAGAAAAATCCCAATTAAATATATGTTAGATATCAGAAAGTAATGCACAATTCTTCAGAAGATAAATCCATCAAATTTTTAATGGATTTGACGACAGAAAATCAGTAAACCAGCACCCTCAGCTGGTTTTTCTTACTGAATAGATCAACTATAAATTCTATCATCTGCACTCAATGGTTCCTAGCTGTTTAATTCTCTCACGAACCCCCTTTTTAGACTCGACCACACACGTATAGCACCTAAACGGGCGCTAACCACCAGCGATTCACCATCAACAACTTGAAAAATCCGTCTAAAGCCACATTTAAACTCTCGATCTTCCTAAGTTAACACACGAGCCTATTTCGTAACTCATCAGTATTTCCTACTCAACAACGAGGGACCATAGCCTCCCTTTTTGCCCCGATCTATACCATACTATCCACAAGCCTTGCATGCAAGTCACCGAACACCCGTTCAACCCCGCGACCAGCCCAAATGAGCCCCAAAACAGAACCATCAAGTCCAGAATCATCCTCAACTCGTTTAGTCCGCATCTCTCACAGACTCTCCCTCTCTCTGTCTCTCTCTCGCACACCCCCCTTCTCGTTCACAGTCTCCCCTCACATATAACTCCTCAAGCTCTTATTCAAACTCTCGGCTAACCCATATACGCTCAAGACAGTGACATTAAAGCTCTATTCCATTCAAGTTGAGGGAGGAAAAGAGAGAATATGGGACAGAGAGAGAAAAACATGGATTGGTGGGTTGTCGACTGGATAGGACGCGATACCTACGACTCACCGACAAGGCCACCAAAACCAGAACCTACTCTATCTAAGAACTAGCGTTTTCAGCCATCAATCCCGGCTCCAACAACCACTTCAACTCACGAATTGCATATGCAAAGCTTCCTAGAGTTTACCCATGAACTAAAGACTCCAAAGCAGCACCACAATCACAAAAGAACAGCAATCCGCCGCACCTACCCCCAACCCCAGCTACGAACAGCACTTTATTACTCGTCCCTTGCGCCCTCACCGCCACAACCAAGCCCTAAATCAACATGTAGAGCTAGGCGGGGTAGATTTATGAACTCAAATCACAAGGACAGCTCCACTTGCTTGGATCTTTCACCGGTGGGGGAGGGAGGAGGCGTCGGGCGAGCTAGGGTTCCACGGCCGGCGGCGGAGCTCCAAACAGAAGATTTCGCTACTGGATGGAGGCATCGGTCGTGAGAGGCCGAGATGAGGTCGAGTTTTTGGTGGAACGAAGTAAGAACATGGGAGAAAAGAAGTGGGTGTTTCGGTAGAGAGAAGAAGAGAAGACGCTGGTCTGTTGGGGAAAAGGTATCGAACGTTTCAAGGAAGGAGAATGATAAATAAATAAATAAATAAATAAGATGTACAAGTGTTGCCTCCCCCTTCCTGCTCAACTCCACTTGGCTGCAACGTGGGGGAAAAGAAAATTTTCATCTTAAAATAATCCCTCCCCCTTCCACTCTCTCATGTACGAAGTGAATCATCAATGGAATTTAATTTAATTTAACAATTCTTTTTTTTTTGAATTATTCTCAAATATGTTCAATCTAACTAACGAATTTTATTTTTTTTTGGCATCACACACCTGATCCATTTGTGAAGTTTCTTGAAAAGTACGAGATTATTACTCAATACATTATACCTAGTACTCTAAACCAAAATGGTGTAGTAGAAAAAAAATCGAACTTTATTGGACATGGTGCAGATTATGCTTAGCAGCTCAAAACTTCTTAAGTCCTTATAGACTGAGGCTCTTAAAACGGCAGTGTACATATTAAATTGAGTTCCACCTAAGGTCGTCCCAAAGACGCCTTTTGAGTTATTCAAAGTTTGGAAACCAAGTTTACAACATGTATGCATTTAAGGATGCCCGTCTAAAATAAGAGTCTATAATTTGTAGGAAAAGAAGTTAAACCCAAGGACTATAAGTGGATATTTTGTTGAATATGCTGAAAAGTCTAAGGGATATAAGTTTTATTGTCCATCTCACACCATTAAATTCGTAGAGTTGAAAAATGCTAAGTTTTTTTAGAATAACCTGATTAGTAGTAGCGATCGATTCAGAGACCTTGTTCCTAAAGAAGATCATTCAAATACTCAACCTTCCACCTCAGGTACTAGATTGGTTGTTAATTATAATGCCCCTTTAGTTCAACTGACCATTGAATAACTAATTATTGAAGATCCATAACCTGTTGATATTGATTTGGTAAACCTAACTGTTCAGTAATTACGATATACTGTTGAGCATCCAGTTGAACAATGAATTCCTTAAAAGAATGTCGATGCAAAATTAAGAATGTCTACTTGAATGAAGAAATTAACAATTCCTAATGACTACATTGTATATCTGCAACAATCTGATTAAAATGTTGGAGTTGAGAATGATCTTGAAACATTTTCGCAAGCTATGAGTTGTGATAAATTGGATTTATGATACAATGCAATGAAAGAAGAGGTGAGTTTTACGGCATTTAACAAGATTTGAGATTTAATCGAGTTGCCTAATGGTGCGAAAGCTATTGGTTGTAAATGGGTCTTCAAAATTAAGAATGATTCATTAGGCAATATTGAAAAATACAAAGCCAGACTCGTTGGTAAATGATTCACTTAAAAGAAGGGAATTGATTATACGGAGACATTTTCTCATTATCTAAAAAAGATTCTTTTCGTATTATTTTGACATTAGTTGCTCATTTTGATATGAAGTTATATCAAATGGATGTGAAAATGATATTTCTCAATGGCAAACTAGAAGAAGTGATTTACATGAAACAACTAGAACGATTCTTCTTTAAATGCTAGTAAGCATTTGGTGTGCAAGCTTAAGAAGTCTTTGTATGGCTTGAAACAAGCATCTCACCAATGATACTTAATGTTCAATGATGTCATCTTTTCATTCGATTTTATAGAGAATGTCATGGATTAATGTAAATACCAAAAGGTCAATGAAGCAAAATTTGTTTCCTTGTGCTATATGTTGATAATATTTTACTTGCAACCAATGATGATAGTTGTTACATGAGATGAAATAATTACTCTCTAAGAGTTTTGGCATGAAGGATTTGGGTGAGACATATTATGTCATTGGCATTAAGATCCATAGGGATATATCTTGAGGTATGTGAGGACTATCTTAAGAAGCTTATATCAATAAAGTCTTAGAGAGATTTCGAATGAAAGATTTTTCATAAAGTATAGTACCCATTGTGAAGGGTGACATATTTGATTTGAACTAGTGCCCAAAGAATGATTTTGAAAGTAAACAAATGAAGAACATTCTATATACTTCTACTGTCAGAAGCTTGATATATGTTCAAGTTTGCACTCGATTTGACATTACTTTTGCTATGGGAATATTGAGAAGATATTAGAGTAATTCATATATGGATCACTATAAAGCTACAAAGAATGTGATGAGGTACCTTCAAAATACAAAGGGACACATACTTATGTATAGACAGACGGACAGCTTGGAGGTAGTTGGTTACCCGGATTCAGACTTCGCTTGGAGCATTGATTCCTGTAAATCATCATCAGGATATATTTTTATATTCATTAGTAGAGCTATCTCCTGGAGGAGTGCAAAACAGATATTGGTTGTCACTTCCACTAGAGAGGCAAAGTTCTTTTCCTGTTTTGAGACCACCTCACGTGGTGTATGGTTGAAAAATTTCATATTGGGACTTAGAGTTGTGGATTCCATCCATTAATAATATTTTGCGACAATTCAAATGTAGTTTTCATTGCTAAGAATTTAAAAAAAAATGGTAATCGAAACAACCGCATTGACATTAAGTGTTTAACCATCTGGGAACATGTTGAAGAGAATAAAGTGGTCATAGAACATATGCACTGAATTGATTATCGCTGATCCTTTAACTAAAGGCATGCCACCAATAAGTTATAAAGATCATGTAGTCAAAATGGACATTGATCCAATCATGTAAATTTTTTCTTTATACGGAAGAATTTGCGAGACTTTTATTCATTTGTGATATTTTTCTCAATACAATTGTATAAGTTCAGTTATTCTAAGAAAAATAATCACATTTGAATTGGAATAAATGTAAGGTTTATTCATTAAGTTATGTTATTACATATAAGCTGATGAATTGCATTTTGATACACGGAAGATGATACTTGCTTTAAGAGGATTCGTCGCTATGATTCATGTGTTTGATTTCAACATGAAGTTTATGTGGGTTTATGTTAATATTTCCTTTGATGGAATGTTAGAATCAAGTTAGAAAATGTTATAATATATATATATATATATATATATATATATATATATATTTAAATGTGATCCCAATTTTATATTTCCCAATTAATTCAATTTATTGCCCGTATTTATTACATAATAATTGCTTGTTAATATGTTACCATAACAGTATTGATGGAAGGCGTCGATAACGTAAGAAACAGAACAAAAACGTAAAGTCATCTAGTTCAAACTGTATTAGTACAAAAAGCACATCATCAAGTTTTGAGAGGTATTGACTAGTGGAACAGAACGTTCAGATCTGATAATTCCACGAATTGATCAATACATGATTCACACATCCGTTCAAGATTTTGGGATTTATTGCATTTGCAAATTTTCATTAATGGTTGGAGGTATGTTGATCCTTACATTTCCGCAAAATGGTTTCCAATTATGCACGTATTTATTTGTAAATGATAAATCGGGATCGTCAATTTTTTTTTAGACTTAGTCTTACAGAACATAATTCCCAAATTGATATATTGCATTCTAGAAGAATAGGATATTTTGTGAATATACGTAATCATTTTATTTAGGGTGTGGACTACTCAGAAGTCATATTTACTCCGCGATGAAATGAAATTGACTATTTGCGCCATAAAAATCATGTAGATTGATAAACCTTAACATATTTCTTAGACAACACATTCATTATTTCTGATTTTTAAACTTGCAACTTCCCATTATCAAGGTCGGATAAATCTAATACAATTATTAAATACTACTTTACCAGTAGAACTTTACAACATCAGTTATTGGTACTTTTAAAAATCACATGATTAAATATCACATGACAGTTTTAAATGGTTTATAGAAATTGATGAGCTCAAAAATTGATAAAAAGAGAGAGAGAGAGAGAGAGAGAGAGAGAGAGAGAATAGAGTGTGGTCACGCTGAATGATAACTACCACGGAGTGAAATATACATGACAAATCTACATGTCCTTTGATACCAGCAATTTTGACTGCATGAGCATATAATAACAACGAGGATGGAACCATTTTTATTTACCATTAAGCTTCTCAAACCACTATTTATACAACAAACCAACCAAATGAGTATAAACAGTGACCAAGTAGTCGCCAAACTGGACACGCACAAGACTTTATTCACGTCATTGTATGGTTGAATCCGCATAAAAACATTAGGAAAATGTTCAAATTTGTGTAACCGTAATTATTAAGAGATATCCGAATCCAATTCAACACTCTTTTAACTTGAATTTGGGATGTTGTGATTCTTGTTTATTAGAAAACATTTCGCAATTAATTTGATATAAGATAGGGATCACATGATATAATTCAACTTGAATTGCTTCATCCAAGGAAATGATGCATTCATATCACCATTCGATGATCAAGTTAAGTGATTTAAGTTGGGCTTGGACAAATTATGGCAAGCAACACGGGTGGTATATTACAAGCGGTTCACAACATTAATATATTAAATGATGTGTTAAGGGGTATTTCTGTCAAAAGATAATTTTTTTAAAAAAAATTTTCTTTTTTCTTTTTTTTTTGGTAAGTTTCTTTTTTCTTTCTTCTCTCTATTTTTTTTTTTTTTTTGGGTGAGCGACAGTGTGGGTTGCCTCGCCTAGGCCCTCACCGGCCGTGGGGAAGGTGACTGCTGCCCCGATCAAGCAAGGGCTGGCCTTGCCTAGAGTGAAGGTTGGCTCGCCAAGGCGAGGCCATCACTCATCGACTGTTAGCGAGTGACCCTCCCCCAAATCTAGGGAGGCGATCCATCGCCTATGGCTGGCAAGGGCGACCCTAGCCTAACCCTCTCTAGGCATTGTTGATGGCCAGCCATAGCTTGAAATTGGCCACCAGCGAAGAAGACAACCAGAAAAAAGAAAGAAAAAATAAAAGAGGATAAAATGACAAAAATGCCCTTGACCAATTGGGAAGTCAAGTACTTATTTGAAATTGAAAAGCCATTTTAGACTCTTATTTGAAACAAAATCAACTTCAAGCCATTATTTAGAAAATTAGAATACTTTAGGCCTTTATTTGGAATCTTCCTCTATTGTTTTTCCCACTACTTGGAACTAGACTAAGATAGTATTTAGTTTACATTTCACTAATTATTTTAAATTTTTTTAAAAAGTATATGTAATTTGCCCGGTCCGCTCTAGTGTCCCATTGAAACAAAGAATTGGACTGTTCGAACACCAGTTCCACTTTTAGGAATCGGGAATCAGATCGACACTCTTAGGAATTGGACTCAACCGATGGGTTTGGTCCGGTCCGGGTGATTTCCAATTCAAATGGTCCGTCTTGCACACTCCTAGCGTCCATTGCATGAAGGGAGGTATTGTAAATTTGGTTGGTTTCTACTTTTTTTTTCTTTTGCCATAGTATAGTCTGTCAAATCGTATGAAAATTAAATTTCCTGTAAAAACTACATCTCCGTAAGGAAGAACGTCGATCGTGTAGGATTTATCTAGTTATCTTTTTGCTAGGTAATTACGTGATTTATTAAAAAAATTGATATATGCAAGGAGTAATTCCATTTTCAGCCTAATTGCAAACTAGTACATCAATCCCCAAACCTTGCAATCAGCTGTAGTTACGAGAGAGGTCAAAGCTCATATTTTCACGCATAGGATTCATATAATTTTGACATTCTTATTACATGAACTGCTATATCAAGTAATTTAAGGGAGGCGTGGAGTCGGACACGGCTAAAGGCGATCCCATTTTATGGTTGATGCACAGGGACTATGAAGAGCTTATATCCGATATAAATTCACGGACCACGTAGGGTTAGGTATCCTAACTTACTAGGCTTTTGAAGTCAATAAAAAAATTAATTGAAAAAGATTCAGATCGCTGTTCAATGTTCAAATTATGCTTATTTTTGAATGGCATTCAATGCCCATGCATGAACGGTAGCGTATTCGTTGCACATTCACATAGTATAGTTTTTATTTTGTGAGTTCTAATGTGAATTCGAATATTCTTGTTATCATGTGATTATATAATTCATTAGATCAAATCTATCCACTTACTTATGCACAAATAAATTATTCCTAGAGTGAAGTACCCGGTCTTTGTCCCTTTATCGCTAGGCTAGCTTCAATGCACCTACAAAGTGGGGGAAAATTTTGATGAATTTTCTTATGCTATGAAGATACTTGTCTACTATATTTAGTGGGCATGATTCTTAATGAAGATAACCTCTTGTCTTTTCCTAATCCATATATTCCGCAAATAAAGAAGTCTAGTGCCAATATTATAGTGTTTTGATGGGTTATAAATACGAATATAACCCGTTGTTGACACCTAAATTTTTACCTAATCATTTAGTAATTAGTTGCATATAAAAAAAAAAAGTAAAATTGCATTTCATGTAGTCGCATTTGCATTGGTACCAAAACACAACAAGACGCAGCGGCTCGCGGTCGATTACATGCACAAAAGGTGGTCTCCCTCTTGCTGATATGAAAACACACAATGAAAGTCAAAGAAAGAAGAAAGAAGAGTTCTTCACGTCCATTGTCTCTTCCTCATTAATGCATGCACATGCATGAATAAAATTCGGCGGACGTAAGAATTCTGGTGAAAGCCACAAAGAAGCAAAATGAGCTCATAAAATATTATAAAATATGTGGGTTGTCAAGCGGTGGCCATCATATTTGAAAAAAAATGAACTGACGTGAACGGCAAGGAAAAATTACGGCTGCCTCCTGTTC
Organism: Eucalyptus guilfoylei; assembly: GCA_016097605.1. Taxonomy (NCBI): domain Eukaryota; kingdom Viridiplantae; phylum Streptophyta; class Magnoliopsida; order Myrtales; family Myrtaceae; genus Eucalyptus; species Eucalyptus guilfoylei. Next base: position 28,580,717 of record CM027863.1, read on the forward strand.
ACCTGTTCACACTCAAGACGGTGGGACGCCTATAAATAAGAACGGAGGGGGGAAAAATTCATTGGAGAGGTTGGTCAGAAGGAAAAGAGAAAACATTTCATTGTGAGGGGGGGTTTCTCCTTCGGTTAAAAGGAAGAGAGATAGAGAGTCTGTCAGAGAGAGAAAATATGAAGTCAGGGGGAGGAGATTAAAAAAAAGAGAAAAAGCAGAGAGAGAGACTGCAGAGAGTGAGACGTGAGAGAGAGAGACAGAGAAAAGAAGTGACCGAAGAGCAGAAACAAAAAGAAAGAGGAAAAGACCCCTACTGTTCATCTTCTTCGGGAGTTCCTCGCTGCTGCTGGTCGTCCGGCACTGCAGCCGCCCACCCGCCGCCTTCCTCCTTCCGGCGAGCTCCGAGCCCGCCGCCGCGCCTCTGCCCTCGTGCGCCACCGTCCCCGTTGCTGCACCTCTGACCGACGCCAGCATCTCCTTCCAGCGAGCCCCGAGCGCGTCACCATCACCGCCCGCCACCGTTGCTTCTGCAAACAGCACCTCCGTAGCAGCAACCGAGCCGGCCGCCACACCCCCCCGAAGTCCGCTGGCCGCTGCTGCAACCTGCCCCTTCGCCCGAGCGCCGACGAGCCGGTCACCGTGCCACCAACCACCGTCGCGTCCCGCCTCGCCTGTAGCCCGCACCGACCCGTGACCACCTGACGCTGCTCCTGCTCCGCCCGCGGCCGCTGGTCGCAGTGCCGGCCTCTGCCCGCCACCAGCGACGTCTGCAACTCCACAGCTGCACCTCAGCCTGCTCGCCATCGTACCAGTAGCTCGCCAGCAGCATCTCCAAGCCAGCACCACTGCATTCCGCTACTCGTCGAGGCAGCAACCGCTCGAGCCCGACACTGCTCTCCACCACCGCTCAATCCCTCGCGACACCAGCAGCCTGCGAAGCCACCGTCTCAACCCGCGCCTGCACCTCCGGCCCGGCGTCCACTGTAGCCCGCACCACCGTGCCGGTCCGAGACCCGTCGCTGCTCAGGACATCATCAGCCACCGCCCTTCGCCCGAGCTCCGAACACCGGTGCCCTGTCAAGCCCGTGAACAGCCAATTGTCCGAGCCAACGCCCGTGTCACCCCGGACGTGAGCCGAATCTCCATCGTGGTCCACTCACTCGTTAAGGCAAATTTGGAAAAAATTCAAATTAGGTAGGTTTATTATATTTCATTAGGTAGAATTATTTCATTATGTTATTTTTTAATATTTTGTCTCTTTGTTTGAATTAGTTCTTAATGCATGTTTGAAAATCCCCGACGTACCACTTAATTCGCAACCGCACACGAATTTTTATTCCATCTATAAGGCTTTAGATGGAATAATTAATCATGCGGGAGTAAAATTGATATCTTGATCTTTAAGGCTTAAGATCAATTTATCGATTTTATTAGCGAAATAATTAATTTTGTATCTAAATTCGAATGATGGATAACATTTTTGATGACCATGGATGATTTGGTGTTTAGCTTTTAATTGTTCTGTTTATCCCGAAAATACAAAAAAAAACTGCATTTGCATTTCCCGTAAATTAGAATTGATTTTCCTAGATAAAATTGCATGATAAAATAGTTTTTTTTTATGTAAAAATGCATGTTTTGATGGTATTTAGGTTAGATAGTATATTTTGAATTAAATGGCATGACGGGCAATTTTCTAAGTTAAGATAGAGTTCATATTAGTCTATTCCTAACTTAAAATAGATAATATCTCACTTTAACTAGTTTTTTTAGCATTTTTAATTACGAATTTTCAAAAAAAAAAAAAAAATATCCAAAAAAATGTAGGTTAGAATTAGGTTTATTTCCTGTTTTAGGGTTTCTATATTTAGAATAGGAATTTTATTTCGAATTAAAAAAAATAAAAATAAAAATCAAATCAATCAATTTAGGTTGCTTGTTTTTTAACTTAGGTTTCATGTTTAATTACTTGACAATTTTTAATTTCGAAATTAATACAAAAACATAAAAAAAATTAGAATTTTAGCACTCTTTGCATGTCATTGCATTTTAGGGTAAAATTTCATATAGTTTAACTCTAGATAATAGTTTTTTAATTTATTATAAGTTTAGATAGATTGCATTTTAGTTAGGGATTTCTAAGTAAGGATAACATTCTAGTTTAAATTAGGATTTGGCTTAACCTCATTCCTAATACAAATTAGATGATATTTTAATTTAAATAGATAATTTTCACATTTTTTATTCCGAATTTCATGGAAAATACAAAAAAATTTAGAATAAATCAATTTCATGCTTTAGGATAGACTGCATGCTTATTTATTTCATATAGTTTAGAACATATTGGCATGTCACATCATTTCATGTTAGATTAATAGCATGCATTGCATAGAATATGATTTTCATTAAATAAGTGAAAACAAAAAAAGAAGAAGAAGAAATTGCGTGTTAATTAGAAATCATTTCTAGGATTGTCGATGTGAATTCTGATCTAACAACGCAGATGCTTTCGTTGCTATGAGATAAGTCCTACAATTTATTCATTGCTTTATCTGGGTGTTAAATTGGTGGTTTGCGCACCCGCGTGATCGCCTCACATGTTAGGGAGATAAATTAAAATCAATTCAAGCTGCCTGCCAAACATTTTTTCTAAAATAAAAGAGAAAGGTACCGAAAGGGCGTTAGAGAAATCTAGCGTAACCAAGTCCCCGAACTCATTTAATCTCTGGTTCGTAGGAGTGAAGTAATTCTCCCATTGCTTTACTTGGGTTTCTAATCGACCCACCAAGAATAGATTAGTGGCGACTCCTAATTGAAAAATCATTTGCATGTTAAAAAATTTGAACTTAAGTCGCGAATTGGTATGGGCACAGGGAGAGCCCGAGTTAAGTCTAGGCTTAGCAATCCATTAGCCGAACCCTTAGGTGGTCCAACCCGCTTCAGGGAGGTCGCGACACCCGTATTTATTTATATTTAATTATATCTATATAGGATGCTCACATAGCAGAATCGGAGTAATGAGAAAGGCCAGTTGATGACAAACTTATAAGATTTAATTCAACATATATAGAGTTATATCTCAATATGAAAAGTGTAAACTTAGATATCCTTGATGGATATACTTAGGAAAAGTACCAAAAAAAGTCCTAAACCTTTTGCATTGGTACCAATTCAGTCCTAAACTTTTCAATTGGACCAATTCAGTCCTAAACCTTTTGCATTTGGTACCGATTTAGTTCATCCGGCCATTCTCTACCGGAAAAGGCTGATGTGGACTCCAAGTCAGTGCCGGCAACGCTGGCCGGCGCTGACATGGACGCCGGAGTGCGAAACTACGTCGTTTCGCTTTAAACAGTAAATAAATAAAAAAAGACTTTTTAACGCCCAAAACCAGTCTTTCGTTTACCCTTTGGGTGTAAAAAAGTCACGCCCAAACCCTATTATGAAGACGTCCAAACTGAAGACGCTTTGCCCCAAAATTCTCAGCAACTTGCTCTCTCGTCTTTCCAATTTCTTGAAGCCAAGTCATTCTTCCACCAATCTCCTCCATCTCTCTCTCTTTGACTGAAAAAAGTTCAGAGCTTCGATCAAGCCGAGTACTCCGTCTGGATCGCTGTTGAAGCTGGAATTGTCTTTGCAAAATCATCGAGAAGGGTTCCCAACGCATCTCAAAGAACTCCCGAGATGGCCCCTACCGTTGCTCCTTCCATGAACGCTCCGTCGATGTTGATTTTTAAAGGTAAGAGGCTTCGGTGGGATCCAATCTTTGAGTCAATTGAGTCGTTTCCATGTAAAGTTTCGAACTTTGCTTGTTCCACTTGCTGAAATTGCTGAGTAATGCTTGTGCTGAGTCAATTAGGGTTTCTCAAATTTGGGGTTTAACCTTCGAAATACAAGTCATTCCTTGCTTTTGAAATGAATCACAAAAGGGTTGCAATTTCTTTGAAAGTCAGTGAATTTCCTGGCTGTTCAATTATGTGTTGGAGCCAAACCTCAATTCGCAAAAGGTTTTGATGTGAAATTTGGATTTTTACTTCAAGATCCGACCAAATTGAGTTTGTCCATGGACAAAGCAAGAATAGATGTTCCACTGATTCTGCTTCTTGATCACATATTGGGTATGCTGGCCGAGGTAAGATTTTCTGTCAATAGAGATTTTCTGTTGTGGGAAGAGTATTTTGACATATACTCCAGAGAAAAATCCTAATTTTAAAGGGGGTCTTCATGTTCCAAATATGGTACCATAGTTTGCAGATGGTTGCTCACATGCTGTGTTTGCGGATTCTGATCTCCCCCCAAGAACTGTTGGCTTAATTGGAGTTGAAACCCATTTGCCTAAACTTTGTAGTCGATGCTGACATTTGCTTAGTTTTTGGGAAATCGAGATCCGTATCATGCATACAATTTGGGAGGAAAATTACTCTGATGTTGGCTTTGGCCAAGCATGAATATATATGCTCTGATGTAGTCTGTTCAGCATTTGTCTTAGAAGCATGAAGCAAATTTTTGAAGTTCTTATTTGCATTTCTTTTGGTAAGCTTGTTGCATTCTAATAGGGACAGGAATTTTAGGTCAGCATTATGAGGTGCATTTTAGGACCTGATTTCTTGTTGTTGAGACTAATTTCAAGATGGAATGAGTTATGTTGTTGCTATTGAGGTTAAGCCATGTAGACATAGCTAAGGTGCTGTTGTTCAACTTTTTTACAGGTTAAAAATGCTCTGACTGGTGTTGATTCTGAAAGCATACATAACAATTACTCTACAATCATCACAATTGATGAAGACATCGATGAATTCGTCACAATTGAGGACATCGATTCCTCTAATCAACAACGATACATTTATGTTTTGCTATTGTGGCCTCAAATGTTCTTTACAAATAGCAAAGACAAAGGAGAATCAAGGAAGAAGATATCATGGCTGTTCGAAATATAAAATCGGAGAAAGTTGCGGTTTTTTTATTTGGGTTGATGCAGAAACGTGTCCATCAGCAAGAAGTGTGTCGACAAAATTTCACCGGAGCAATATTGAAGAAAAACAAGTGTCGACATTGAAGACCATGTTGATTGTGTCGTGGGTCATTATAGTAATTCTAGGAAACATGCTATTTGGAAATTCAAAGATGAATGATGTATTGAGCTTGCCGTAGGGTGTATTAATGCTTATCTTGTTATATAATCTATTTTTGTACATTTTTGCAATATATTTTGTATTTGTCCACATGTTGGAATATGAATATGAACAAAGTGAAAGTTGTTTGCACCCTCTTGTGTCATATGCAATTTGTTTCTCAATCTCAACACCAAAGATATATCGTTCTTGATGTCACGACCTGCTATTATGATTAATGAAGTACAATATGAGAAAAAAAGCAATATAATCTCACTACTTCATGAACAAATAACCACAAAACAATAAACAAGCAAACAATATACACACAATATTACGTCCAAATGGCTACCAAAAAGTAAAAGAAGACAATTTCTTATTAAAGGTTCAAACAACCTGTTACATGTGGGACATTATTATCCAAGTTGCTGTATGGTTATAAAGGATGTACAAAGGAAAAAAAACACCAATGCAAAACTCATGCCCAAAACTTACAACAAGTATATTGAAACAAGACGATTGGATAAATATATGAACCCCGTGTCAGACAACAAGACACTAAAATTGAAGTATTAATGTCTTAGTTGAACTCAATCAAGTCTAGAAGATAGTGCAACATGGGCATCTTGTGTCTTCAAAAGGCAAGAACCGAGAGTGTGCCGATGAAAAAAATTACATTAAAAGAAAATCTTCACTTGACCTATCTTCACAAAAAGTTAAAGCTAAAACGTATCACTACTAAATCCACCCCCACATATTGTCACTTATGCCTCTTTGAGCAACTTTTGGCTTTTGCGCCTTTGACCGTAGGATTCACACCGGTAGGGCCGCCACCACTACCACTCGTCACTTTACCTGTGCATCTCTGTACCTACAAAAAGTATATTCGCTTAAAGTTTTATTGACAAAACAAGCATAACAAAATGAAAATGGAGATACTAACCAAAATGTTTTGCCTTGAAAATCGTGTTTGTGATGATGTAAACCCAATCTTCTTAGCTGGACATGTTAAACTGTTGTGTCCTGTCTTCAAGCAAGTTTGACATGTCATTTTCATTCCGATCCTCGACATCCTAGTTCCAATTGCCACCTCACCTTCCTCCCTCGATCTTTTCAATTTACGTCTACCGGGTTTGACCTTGGCTAGAAGTGGTTCAGGTGGCTCTCTATGAGTCTGTTTCCAAAATTTCTGCCCTCGAATTGGCATCATCATATTTTTATATGCATCTAAAAACTTAGCCTTCCTGTAACATTCATCAAGATAATCATATGCATCATCTTGCCTATGATTTAAAGCAGAAATGGCATGGGGACAAGGGATGCCAGTAAGCTGCCATCTTCGACAAGAACAATCTCTCTTAAACACATCCACCACATATTTTTCACCCTTATCCATTACCTCATATCCAGTCTCACCATTCCAGATCACTTGGCAATATGTCGTACCAGCTCTATTTTCTTCTAACTTTTTTACAATTCTTGGACCACAGTCCTTTCTCCATCTAGCACATGCATCCCTCTGTGTATGCATCCTTGTCATTATTATTATTCGAATTTCCTCTAAAATACTGTAAATGAACTTACACCTAGCATGTATAATTCTTCCATTGAATGCCTCGCATAAATTGTTGTCAACGATGTCACATTTTACATCAGTGGTAAAAAAGGCCCTAGACCAGTGCTTTGGCTTTGTTTGAACTAAATCATGATATGCGGTAGGACTAATTTTCTTCAATGCTTGAGAGTGTTCATCAAACTCTATCATCGAATTACTTTTAGCACACTTCCAAAACAATCTTTGCATTTGTATCCCTTTATATTTCTTACCCCAATTGGCATAGATGTGTCTCGCACACATTCTATGCTCAGCTACAGGCAACAAATGAGCCACAGCTTGTACAAGGCCCTGCAAAAGATGATTGTTATGTGAAACATATATTACAAGCGTGACTATAATGGCATAAAAAATAAATAAATAAATAAATAAATAAGGAACTTACTTTTTGTTTATCACTGATTATGATCCAACCTTGTCCATATGAGGATGAAATGTTGAGGTCATACATTAAATTTGTCAAGAACCACGTCCAGGTGTCGCTACTCTCGACTCGAACAACCGCCCAAGCAATTGGGAACATCTAATCGTTTGCATCTCTTCCAACAGCACATAAGATTTGGCCTTGACAAATTCCTTTTAAGAAGCAACCATCTAATCCCACGACTTTCCTACATCCATCAATGAATCCTTTCTTACAAGCAGCAAAATATATGTACATTCTCTCAAATAACGCCTTAGATTGCATATCAGATTTTTCAACCTTCAATGTAATAGTACTCCCAGCATTTCTCTCCCTAAGCTCCTCTGCATAATCCCACAACTTTGCATATTCCTCTTTATAGTTTCCCATCAATACTTGATAAGCCAACAACTTAGCCTTCTTGCATTGTATTATACTCACATCTAAGCCCAGTTGCTCCTTGATAAGTTCCTTGAAAGCAATAGTCTTGATAGTTGGCATTGCTCTTATGGTAGGAAGATAGTGTTTGGCCAACCAAGAACCTGTCACCCTCCGATTCTTGAAACTTATGCTACAGGTATGTTCTGAATTATAAGTCTTTACATGAAATGATCCAGTACGACTATCGACAGATCCAGAAATCTTCCAAGGACAATTTTCGTGTGCACATTTTGCTCTGACAAATTTCTTGTCATTCTTTACAAATTTTATCTCTCTACGCTCAGCCAGTGAATACTTTATCAAAGCATCTTTGAATTGCCTACTACTTTCAAATGCCATAGACACAATAAACACGGGCACATCACAATTAGGATCATGCTTTGGAAACCTACTTCTTCTCCTAGTAAAATCATCATCTTCTTCTCCTTCATTAGACTCCAGACTCTCATTGCCATCCATTTCATAGTACTCTGTTTCATAACCTGCTTCAGCATCAATAACATTATTCACATCCAATCCTTGGGATGGCACCAACCCCGTGGATGATTCCCCTGTAATTAGATCATTTATGGCCCTCTCATGGAACTTTGTCATGTTCATCCTTGCTTCTAGAAGCTCCTCATTATCATAATCATCATTATCAGTCAAGAATCTTACATCGACAAGGAAGTCTGCCTCATCGTCATTGTCATCATCCACGATATAATCATCTTCATCAACTAAATCATTAGGATCTAAACCACTCTCGTGCTCAATCATGGTCTCATTACTTAAACCAACACTAGTGCCAACGCCCTCACTAACCCTTTGACCAGCATCCTCACTGACCCTCTGACCAATACCCTCATCCACACCCACATCAACACCTTGGCCATCACCCTCAACCGCCTCATTGGTCGTAAAATTTTCTCCATATACCTCAATTAACCCACGATGCAAATAACTAAAAACTAAATTGACTACTCTATTCTCATTCCATATGTATGTCAACCCCTCTTCTAGTGACTTTCCAGGAATCTTAAAATAAAGCTTTTCAAATGTACTATTCACCCCATTCTCGATGTCTCTAATGAAGCTTTCGTAGCTTGTTGAACTAATATCAACTTTTATCAAGTCAAACTTGCCTCTAACGTATTCAAGCATTGGGCAACGAGATAAAGTTCCACCATGGAAAAGGCAGATCCATGCTGATTTTTTGCTCATCTTGACCCTACACGAAAAAAAAAATGGTAACCTATGTTATAAGCAAGGCAACACTTAGAACCTGTAAGTCCCATACTATGTAGCACTCTATACATCATGTTTCTAGAAGAAAAAGTAGTGATCATCTACTCGGATTCAGAGGTGATCAACATCTAAAAATTAAAAAAAAAAAATCCAAAGATTCAAAACCAAAACTTCCAAAGCAAAAGTGTTAATGGATTCCAAAAAATTAGAGTACAGTGAACAGTGTGGACTTGATCAATAAAACTAACTTTTACAATATGTGGAATTGCAGGCTCTCTCTTTTGTTATCAAACATTAGAACCCAAAGCCAGACTATGAACCCCTCTTTCTTTATTTTTCTTTTGTTGACAAAACCACCATGAACCTTTACTTTTTTGGTAAAATAATCATCATTTGGACACAATTGACAGTGGGGTTTGCAAGTGCCCCAACTGATAAATCTATGGCTACTCCACGAAAGAGACCCTCAATGAATTGAGAAATCGAATACATGTACGCTCAAGTCAATTACTTAATTGTGATTGTGCATGCCTCGAGTAATAAAAAGCTTGTACAAGAATAGGAAAAGTGCAGGGAAACAAAGGCTTTCTCTTCATATTGTGCATAAAAACATAGGCATCCAGCAACCATATGATTGTACACGCGAAGAATTTGGCTAGACGCGATCATACAGAAGCTTTCTCTTCATATCGTGCTTTATTAGAAATTGATTTGGCCAGACTTGAGTGTTATATTCCCTACTACACAGGTACTTGACAGTAAATGTGAAGAATTTCTCTCTTTCAACCAACAACGACACACGTGGAGAAATCAAGGCAAATTGATTATATAAAATAAAAAGAGGACAACACACTCAATTTGGGAGCACGACAACATACTTTTCACGTTCTCCGCTAACTTCAGGATGCCACGTCAAGTTGTCGCTCAACGCTGCCGACAAAACAATAAAGCCGAGACCACAACGCCTACTCGTGTTCGCTTCGGATTGTGACAGACGAGTCGGGTCGTGATGGATGAGTCGGGTTTCAACTAGTTTGTGGGTGAATCGGGTCTTCGCCCATAAAGATGGGCGAGTCTCTGGGATTGTGACTATGAAGCCCTCAGCCAAAAGGGACTTGACTAATGAAGGTGATTGGTGGAAGAATGACTTGGCTTCAAGAAATTGGAAAGACGAGAGAGAAAGTTGCTGAGAATTTTGGGGGAAAGCGTCTTCAGTTTGGGCGGCTTCAGAATAGGGTTTGGGCGTGACTTTTTTACGCCCAAAGGGTAAACGAAAGGCTGGTTTTGGGTGTTAAAAAGTTTTTTTATTTTTTTATTTACTGTTTAAAGCGAAACGACGTAGTTTTGCACTCCGGCGTCCATATCAGCGCCGGCAATGCCGGCCGATGCTGACTTGGAGTCCACATCAGCCTTTTCCGGTAGAGAATGGCCGGATGAGCTAAATCGGTACCAAACGCAAAAGGTTTAGGACTGAATTGGTTCAATTGAAAAGTTTAGAACTGAATTAGTACCAATGCAAAAGGTTTAGGACTTTTTTGGTACTTGTGCCACTAATCTTTCACGCAAGAGAAACTGCAGTATAAAGAAGAGACACAACGAACGCCGAGACCAACATAACCTTGGTGGGCATCCTCCCTTTGTCGCTCCTTATAAACATGGCTTCGTAAATCGGCCAACCATTCACGACCCCGAAACCTGCCAACAGGATCTGCAACACCAACCCTTCCGCGTCTTCGCCGCTGCTCCTCCTCACGACGGCCACTATCAGACCCTGCACGAGGGACACCAAGTTGATGATCGCCGCCGCCCCCAGCGCCACGAACATCGGCGATATGGCCCCAAACTCGAAAGCCCCTTGCTCGTACTTCTTGCTCTGCTCGTCGTCGAGGACCTTGCTTGTCACATTGAACCCTTGCGCAGCGATGCCTAGGGACTTGAGCATGTACTCGATGGCGCCGAACACATGGCACGTCACGCCGCGTATCAGGCACATCCGCTGGTCGTTCCACCACCGCCGGAGGGAGCTGTTGTGGCCGGCTAGGACGAAGTCAGCCAGGTCTTGGGCGTAGGCTCCGAGGAAGAGGAAAATGTATATGAGGAACCATGGGTCCGACACCTGCGACAATGTTAATCGGTTCCATTGATGGTCCTCGCCGGTACAAGATTATGAATTCAATGGAAATGCTAAACTGTAAAAAATTGAATTGAACTGAATTTAATTCAATTAATTTCAATGGACAAGCTTGCACTAGACCCGACCCTTAATACGAGCCTAATTTGTTGTCCGGATTTGTCCATTATAAAGACTCTATATAATTAACGGATCAAACTGGACTCTATAACTAAATAATTGTGCCCAAACGGCCTACAAGTGCCCTTTAGGCACTTGCAGCCCTGCGGTATCAGACTCGACTTGAATTTTAATATTCTTTGTATTTTTTTATTTATTTTTTTGGTTTATTAAAGCCCAAGATCGAGTATTGCACCCAGACATGATGTATAATTACATACCTTGGGGAAGATGGAGAGTCCGTTGATAAGAGCAATTTGAGGAAGGAAGGCATAGATGGTGATGGGGACGGACCACATGGGCCAGAACGCGTAGTGCGCGTAAGAGAGGCCCATGAGGAGGCCCATTGACTGGAGACCATACGTGATCGGGCTGAACTTGGAAAAGGCCACCTCGAGAAGCCCGATGGCCCACCTCTTCATCTGGTTGAGCACATCGATGAGGCAAATCGGCGCGTCTCCGAGAAATGCTGGCCTCTCGGGTTGGCAAAAGGCCGATCTCCACCCCTCGCATTGAAGCTTGAGGCCCGTGTAGAAGTCCTCCACGAGTGATCCGTATCTGAAGCCCACCTAAACAATCACATCCAATTTTTAAAACTTGGAGAGTCATTAACCACGAAATATGCTCCAAAAGGAGAAAGGAAAAAAGCTTGCCAGGACATGAATGATATAGCCTTACCTTGTGGCCCCAGTTTGTATTGCGCTCGTAATTGCATCCGGCCACCTTTTGTGTCCATGCCAACGTTCTTTCCGACTGAATCAAACCCTTCGGACAATGCTCTGGACTCAATTCCGGGATCTCCAATGGCACGATAGCCGAAGGAGCGCCAAACAAGCTCCGCCGCCGGAAAAAGCACCCGGTCCCGAGGTAATTCGGGCCGTTCTTCATTCCTGTCGGGTTGATTTGGAACAAGCGCTTGAAATCGCCACAATATATGTCGCCTTCATTGATCCCTTGGAAGCGTTGAGGGAACTGAACGTACCCAAGTTGGGATTGGTCCGTTGAGGGCTTGGCTAAGTAACATAGTGCTCGGCGAGGCGTTTCGGGATCGTTCGAGCACATGTCACAGTCCAGGGTCAGGATTATGGGTGCATTGGTCATGACGGCCGACACGCGGAGCTTTCATCCAAAGAATTATTAGAAAAATTAGCCCTATAGTTATACAAAGAAGGAATCCAATGGTATCTTTTAGTTTAAAGAAGAAATTTTACCTAGAAATACACTGAAAAATTCGCACGACGGCAAGTTGCTAATGAAGTCTCATTCAGGTGCAATAGAACTTGTTCAGTTTTTACTTTTGAAAGAATGCTAAATCATTTAACTGAACTCAGATGCATACAAGCTTCCTATTAGTCTCTAAACTTATTTCCATCAAGAGGGAACAAAATAGAAAAGAACTGAAACCTACTGATCAATCAACAAGGTCCTTTTGTATTTATGGTGGGTTAATGAATCGACGAAAGTGAAAAAAAAAAAACAAGATACATTGTTTCCATTCATGTATCTCCTTAATTCTTGTATCCCTTGAGTTCATGTATCTCTTGGATTTGTATATCTACTTAATCTTAGTTTATGTATTACCTGGATTCTTGTATCTATTTAAATTTTATATATCTCCTAGATTCTTGTATATGTTTATTTCATGGTTCATGTACCGCTTCTGTACATGAATTCTAAAAACTTTATAAATAGATTTTAAATTCTTCATTCCAAGTAGAACTAGGAGAACATCTCCTCTCTTCAAGTTTCTCTAAGTGTGTCAGTTACATGAAGTGTTCTACTAAGTCCTATTCGTATAGTGCTGATACCAATATGTTCGAGGTGTTGTTACTTGGGAGGTGAAATTCATTAAATTGCTTAGCACTATTGGCAGGAACTAATCGTAATAAAGAGATTCAGTTAACCATACCTCACCTTTAATTCTTATTTATTTTGTTATCACTTTCTTGAATTAATTTTTTGGTAACAAACGGTGTTATGTATTCTTCTCCCGGTAAGTTTTCTTCTTCTCCTCTATATTTTCCAACAATCTTACAGCGATTAGCATTCTCACTATTTGTTGGGTTTACCAAAAAATCGAGACGAATGATAACAATGATGTCTGAAATATTACTAAAGACGCTCCTATGATTGTTTCAACCGGTGAGGTTCAAACCTCATGGCCTAGTGTTGTGGCAACAAATGTTGCGAGCTTTAGGGTTGAAACCATCTATGGTGGTATAGGTACAAGTCGCTAGACTAATATACTCAGCATTGTTTTTCAAAATAGTACAAGCCAAATGGCATACAATCTAATTTCTCGAGGGATGGTTCAACAAGCTTTGCCTAGTTTGATGGTGACACCTCCAATAATACCGAACGAAAAACCGGAAAAATTCACTAGTGTGTGCTTTGAGCAATAGCAAAAGAAGATGTTCTTCTATTTAACCACGCTGAATCTAGTTAAGCATTTATCAAAGGTGTACTCGATAATTAGTACAGATGAGCAAGATGTCATGACCCTCGGGATGTTGGAGGCTTGGAAATACAAGGACTTGCTATGCTGAAACTATATCCTTAACTATTTGGTGAATTCCCTATATAATGTTTATTGTAACATTGAAAGTACCAAACAATTATGGAAGTCCTTAGAAAAGAAATGCAAAATTGAGGACATGGGCATCAAGAAACTCGCGGTTGCCAAGTTCCTAGAATTCAAGATGGTGGATTCTAACTCTATCATGAACCAGGTCCATGAATTGCATATAATTCTAAACAACATCTTTGCTCAGGGAATGATACTTAGTGAATCATTCCAAGTGGCAGCTATTACTGAGAAGTAGCCTCCGAGCTGGCCAGACTTCAAAAATTATTTGAAGCACAAAAAAAATGAGATGAAAGATGAACCTTTAAGATTTCATTCTATGCCTCTAAATCGAGGAGGACATTAGGAGGATTGCAAACCCGCCTATGGGACTAAAGGCCAACAATTCCAATCAAGAGAGAAAGAGGAAGAAGTCCTTTCAAGGAAAAGGTAAGCAAAAGGAACAGTCCCATAAATTTCAAGGGACATTTTTTGTCTACAATAAGCCTAGCCACGAGTTAAGGATTACAAGAAGCGCACAAACAAAGGCAAGGGCGGTAATGCAGTCAAATTGCTAAATTTGACAAAGAGCAAGAAGATGTTGAGAGACTTATTGTTATGGTGATGTCTAAAGCATCTTTAATGTCAAACAATACCAATTGGTGATTAGACACAAGAACCACAAATCACATTTGTGTAGATAAACTTCTATTCTTGTTTTACGAGAAGGCTGAGGAAGGAGAGAAGCTCTATGTGACCAACTCTACAACAACAAATATTGCTGAGAAAGGAAAGGTGATTCTGAAATTCACCTTTGGCAAGGAAATCACACAGCTAAATGTGATGCATGTATTGGAGATATGGAGAAATCTCATTTCTGGCCCTATATTGGTCAAGAAGGGTTTCAAAATTATATTTGAATTCAACAAATTTATACCTTTTGAAGGGGGGATATATGTGGGAAAATGGTACTTATACAACGACATGTTCAAAGCCAATGTGATTGTCATCAATGCGAACTCGAAATTCTTGTACTCAAATACTAGTAATAGAGACGAGACTTCAGTTTACACTGTTGTGTCTCCTTATCTATAGCATGATAGATTAAGACATGTAAACAATGGGTTCAATGAGGAAGATGACAAACTTGGGACTACTTCCATAGTTTGATTTAGATGCCCAATACAAGTGAGACGTGTTGAGACTAAGTTTGTTAAGAAAACTTTTAAATCTGTTGAAAGAATAAGTGGACCTCTATAATTAATTCATAGTGATTTATATGATTTAAAGTTTGTAGAGAGTAGAGGTGAAAAAGAAATATTTTATCACTTTTATAAATGATTGTACTTATTTTGCTATATTTTTTTATTAACTAGCAAAGATGAAGCTTTAGGCATGTTTGTCAAGTTAAAAAATGAGGCTAAGAACCAACTTTATAGACAAATCAAAGTGCAGGTTTGAAAAATGAGGAGAATATGGTTCTTCCAACTTAAAAAAGTTGTATGCTAGTTTAGGAAAAATTCTCCAAACAATTGCATTTTACAATTCGCAACAAAATGGAGTTACTGAACAGAAGAGCAAAACTCTAAAGGAGATGACTAACGTCATACTCTTGAGTTTAGATTTACCTCAAAACTTGTGAGGAGAGGCAAAGAAATGGAAGGTTGCCAACCTATAATTTTTTGAAAGTGTGGAAATGCCTAGTCAAATTGGTGATTCATTCTCCAAAATAAATTCGATTGGGACATAAAATGGTAAATCTGGACACATTTGTCGTAGATATAATACCAAAAGGCAATTACTCTCGAATGAAATTATTTCTTTGGACTTTGTGAAGTCAAAGGAAATTAATGTGGATCCGCTAACAAAAGGTTTGTTAAGAGAGCAGATAAACTGCACATCAAGGGGAATAGGGTTAAAAGCCTTAACTCAATAAAGAGGTTCTAGGGTGGAAACCTAACCTAGAGATTAGAGATCTCGTGGACTAAGTTCAATAGGACAACGCAAATTTTGGAAACTTTAGTGTGCGCACTGTCTCCCATTTTTATGATGCCGCGGTGTTTCCTACAACGTTTCAATGGTGCACTATACGTTTAATGATTCATATACCTAGGAAAACAATATCCTAAGGAGGTATGATAGGATACCCTTAATAGGAATGCACCTATATGTGTAGAGTTGGCCGACTCTATAAAAATCTTTAACGGTTAGATTTTCTAAAGTACGCATGAATCTTTAGAGGTTTGGAGCCGAAAGAATGAATGTAACTGAGAACCAATCTTGATTCTGAGATACTTTGTGTGAGGTCTATTGCCTGAGCTTACACCAATAACTGGTGATTCAAGGCCTCGTCCATCGTTTGGTTAAGCATGTCCAATAGGCTTTCACTAAAAAAAGTTCAAAGTGAAAGCTGCTTATCTTGATGCAGTGTATTTCCACAAAGCACATTTAGAATTTCTCGAGTGACAATGTTTTGTTTATCCATTAATGTGAGGGATTGTTGTATTTATGTTGGGTTAATGGATCAATGAAAGTGAACAAAAGAAGATATATTATTTTCGTTTATGTATCTCATTAATCCGTGTCTCTCTTGAGTTCGTGTTTCTCTTGGATTCATATATCTACTTAATTCATAGTTCATGTATTTCCTGGATTCTTGTATCTACTTATTTTATGTATCTCCTAGAATCTTGTATCCATTTATTTCATAATTCATGTACTGCTTCTGTACATGGATTCGAAAACTCTATAAATAGATTTGAAATTCTTCATTCCAAGAAGATCTAGAAAAACATCTCCTCTCAAGTTTCTCTAAGTGTGCCAATTTCAAAATGTGTTCAACAAAGTCCTATTTGTATAGTGTGATACCAACAGGTTTGAGGTGTTGCATCTTAGGAGACGAAGTTTATGAAATTGCTTAGCACCGTTAGCAGAAACTAATCGTTTTAAGGAGATTTTATTAGCGGTACCTCACCTACAATTCTTATTTATTTTGTTATTACTTTCTCGAAATAATTTTCTGGTTACAACAAACATTGTTACGTATTCTTCCCCCAATATGTTTTTTTTCTTTTTCTTCCTCTTCTCCTCTACATTTTCCAACATGTCCTATATACATGTAATATATGTGTATTTGAAGTAAACAGGTTGATTATGATTTCATGTGGGAGTCATAAAAATTGAAAAAAAAGAAGAAGTCATAATAAAACATGAAACAATGAGTAAATAAATTGAAGACTAGAATTACCAGGGTATTGAGGGCACCGGCCTTAAAATTGTGGGGCACGTTCTTGCTTTTCTCTCTTGATAGGTAGATGAGATTGGGCATCACATTTCCTGTTATGTCTCTATCTCTGCTATTGTCTAGCAAAATCTACTCATAAATTACATCTTTAATTAGTAACAAACATAAGCCCCACGTGGACTGAAAATGTACAAAACCCATAATTATGTTGTCAGGTGGAAAATTACCCAAAAAAAAGAAAAATCACATACCTATTATACGGATGTCAATTTAGTCTTAAACCTTTTGGTAATCTATCAATGTAGTCATTCTAGTCAATTTTGATCGAAAATCACTGACATTGACAATTTTGCAATGATTTTTTTAAAAAAAATTCATTTACTTTTGTTTCTTTTCTTTTCTTTGTTTTTCATTGTCATTGGTGAGAGCCTACAAGCCCTTGCTGGTTGCAGCGAGGTGGCTCTTACCCAAATTTGACGAGAGCTACAACCATGGTTGGCCACAATTTAAAAGAAAATAAAAGAAAAGAAGAAAATATATATATTTTTTTTTTATTTTTTTTGTAAATTGCAAAAGTTATCTATATTAATGTTGGTCATGTCATGTAAGACAATTGATGTCCAAGTAAGTGCTTTGACCAAAATGATTACATTAGCAAATTATAAAAAAGATTTAGAATTAAACTGATCAAATTAAAATGTTTGAAACTAAACTGACATCCACACAACTGGTGTTGATTTTTTGGTAATTATCTCCACTGTCGAGCATATGTATCGAAAAATAATACCTAAATATATGAGAAAATATTATAGGCTCTATTGATAACGTGGTGGACAACACCAATTATAATAAACAACTATATAAGTCAATATAATTTCTCCTTGTTCCCATAGATGTATTCAAAACGCAATCGGCTTGATTCGGTATTGTGAAATTCTTATACTTCTTGACGTGCGATGTTAGAAAACCTCCCCCCCCCCCCCCCCAAAAAAAAGAAGAAAAAAAAAAACATTTATACATAGCTTTGACGTTGCTTTTTAGTTATATAAAAATGAGGTAACGTTTGTAAGTTGAATTACCTCAATGACCGCAGGATGATTTTGGCTGGTGAACTCATCTGTCCACTTGCCGAAAGCTCGACGCTCGCGATCTCCGATGATGTACTCTTCCCCAACTTTCCCTCTCTCTACCACGTGCTTGACCCGCACCTTCATCTTCTCGTACATCATCTACATCAATTGGCGTTTATTAATTCTTTGCATGAAAATAGTTAACTAATTGCTGTTGCAACGTCTAATTGTACCAAGAAAAGTGCTAAAAGAAATATTCAATCCATTCATTCGTTGGTATATATATAGTTTACTCTCTTTTTGGCAGAACTCATTTGTCCTTCCTAGAAATAATTGAGGCGATTCATCCAAATCAAAAGTACAATTATCTTGTAATGAAATTAAAGATGACCCAGTCTATGACTCTAAACAGACAAAACTATCTATTTCATGGACATAAATGTAATATTCGGATCTGGAAATAATTGAGGTTCGAGGCCTCTATATTCTTGAAAGATTGGTAGCGACAGATTTTCAGCGGCCACGAATACTTTCATTACAATATTAAACATTGGTCAAGCTTTCAACTACTCAAGGAAACGTGATTAGTCAGGCAATGGACTATGTGCAGATCGACACTCATTCGTGTTATTGCCCCTTAAGGCTGTTCGTAAGTGTCTTAGTCTTGAAAACGACATGATAATGAGTCATTGTCGAAGTAACGCACTGAGGATTGCAGGAAAATAGAAATTTTAAGTAGGCAATACAGAAATTACGCTTAGAGCCATGGATTTGGGGAGGGGGCCAGGGTAATGGTGTTAGCAATGATCGAGAGTAGGAGGGTCGAAGGTGACGATGGAGGTGGCGACACCGAGTTCGTGTCGCGGTGAAGGCGAAAGCCTAGTTTCACAAACAACATGAGAGAGAGAGAGAGAGAGAGAATTTTTTTGGTTTTTCTTTCCTTCTGCCAACGCTTCCACGCCGGCACACGCCTTCAGGACCGATGGGACACTGCAATTATCAGGAAAGAGAATGAGACTAAGAACCCGCGCGAACAGTGCCATCGTCCGAAGGGGGTCATCGACGCGCAAGTACCCGCGGGAGATGGTGTTCAAGAGGACGACATGCGGGTGGGGAATTTCATCAAACAGCTTCTGGGCATGGGCCATGGAACCACCGTCTGGGCATGAGGTGCAGAATTTCATGGCTCTTGGAATCTCTCTCAAAGTGCACACCCCATGAATTGGATTCCATATCATATTATATAATAAGATATTAAACCTAGCCATCCCGAGTTTGACATTCCCATAAAATTATGATGATGTTAGGTCTAACACTTTAGCCCGTTGCTCCACTGTACTATACATGATGTGAAATTGTGAATAATCAAATCTAGAGGTGCAAACACCTGAAGTGACAAAACTTGGTATGATGAGACATTTAAATGCTAAAAGTTCGGAAATGTACACTTAAGTAATAAAATTCAGAGCAAAATTGATCAATTAAGTGTCAACGACAAAAAATTCCGGCCAACATGCTGACATGGCATGTTTCAGAGAGACAAGTGCGAAACAACATTTTTTTTCATGCTGACATGACTAGATAAACTGAAAACGGCATCATTTTTTACACTGACATAGCTAGATAAACTAAAAGTAACATTATTTTGCCTAAGATTTGATTTTTTATATAAATATTAATTAAATTAAATTTAAAACTAAATAAATAAATTTAGAAGAAAAAAAAAGATTGCAAAAGGCTCATTTGGCGAGGGCTTGCCACCTCCCCATCGTCGCCGGCCCTTTCTAGCGACAGTGGGGAGGCGACCGCAAGGACTTGCACGGCCTTGGCCAAACGAGCCTTCGCAATTAGGGCCGGTGACAATGGGGAGGCGGCGGCAAGGGCTTGCATAGCCTTGGCTGAACAAGCCTTATGCAATCTTCTTCTTGTTCTTCTTCTTTTTTAAATTTTTTATTTATTTTCAAATTTAATTTAATTAATATTTATATTAAAATTCAAATAAAAGGCGAAACAAAGTTGTTTTGGCTCTTCTTTACTGACTCAACTTTCCGACGAATCACGTAGGCAACTTATATTATTAGAAATAACCCACGTTGGATTTCTGGCATCCTTCATCAGAATTGATACTTAAACACCCCATTTTTCAAAGAAAGTGGCGTTTAAGTATATCTTTCGAAACTTTTGACATTTAAGTGTACTCTCGTGCTAAGTTTTGACACTTATACTGTGCTTTTACCTCAACTCTATGAATGTATTGTTTATTTGCTTAGCTAAAAAATAAGTTTGAGTAAAGGAAAATAACACAAAATATTAAACACAAGACACTTGCTAAATGCCATTGTTACTCATAAAAAAAATAAAGGAAAAGAAAAAGAGCTGAAGACCATTACCACGAGCTAAAATTCATTTACATAGCATCGGTGAGGCGAAATTTATTTTACGAAGGATTTAAAGTCTGGAGAGTACACTACAGGCAATGTTAGAACGATACCTTATCATTGGAAGATCCAAAACGTAGACTAAGTACAATTTCATCAACTCGAGTAGTATAATCAAATTCCACTTTAAAGCTAAATTAATTAAATTATGAGCCAATAAATAATATTAATTTGGCAAGTGACCATCAAATTCCCATGGCACAATTAGAGTATTGGCGCATGTCTCTATGTGCAATTAACGTGATTTAGTCAGCCCATAGGTTACTGGAGTGGATACAAGTAACTCTAGTCTGTTTAAGTCAAAAGATGAAGCCAAAGACACAACACACGATAGTCACCCAATTCTAACAATTTCGTGCATAACAACAAGGCTAAGATTCTGTGAGCCTTGAATACCAAGGTTTCCCCCACTTTTGAGTCGAACTGGTCATGTTGACGAGTACTAAAACACTCGTCCAACATATTTAAAAATAAAATTAATATAATATTCAAAGTGTCAACAAATGATTTTTACAATTCAGTCCAAAAAAGTTCGTGTTTTGAAATTTGCAAAAGAAATTTAACTAGTTGTTTAAGGATATATTTATAGGAATAGATAAATTGATCCTCTTGATTACCTAAACATGAAATATCATGTACGTGTACATAAGGATTAATAATGAAAACAAGATACCGCCAAAGAGTCAATTCAGATGATTGTAACCTTCTGTTTTGGTAATCTTGTAAATATTAGCAGTGCAAGATTTGAATCAATTTGTCAAATTTCCGCTGGCGCTTGGTCAAGTTCTCAAGGGAAAATAGCAGCATCCTTTCAGCCAAAAAAAAAAACCGAAAATAGCTTCCGACGCGCATATGAAACAGAGATCATCGTACCTTAATCTTATCAATTTCAGTGCCGCCACGATAACTGGACGCAAAGTAAGCCTCTGGGCTGCGCTCCATCAAATTCCTCTCCCTGCAAAACGGCAGCCAGTGGCCAGCAAACCTCGCCGCCTCCATGAATGCGAACAGCGTCAGCTCCGACCCGCCGTCGTCTGAGATGTACACCGATAAATTCTCCGCCGGGTACTCGTATGCCATCACCGATAGTGCCGTGTTCACCACCCCCATCGGTGGCTCCTTGTAGGGGTCCGACGTGCATATGAACACATCCAACGCTGGGAAGCCCCTGGTCCCTCCCACCACCTTCTCAAGGTTCTCTGGGAACTCCTCATTGTGGGTCGGGCACAGCCGGAAGGACTGGACGGTGATCCACATGAAGGAAAGGACAGCATCGGCGAGCAGTAAAAGGAGGGCAGCGACAGCATTGGCTGCGGTGGCAGGGCGGAGGAGAGTTTTCACATGGTGATAGAATAGGGCCAGGATGGCACAAGCGTAAGTAAGGGCGAACACGCGGTTGAGGACAGCACGTCGTCGCAGGAGCTTGCGGGAGTTGAGAGGAGGGTGGTTGGCGGTGGCTGAGGCCATGCTGCTTCTGAGAGCCGCCACCCTTTCTTATGATAAAGCAACAAGTTCGGGAGTTATCTAACTGGAGAGACGTCGAAGATGGCAATGGCATGGTCGATATATATAATGTCTTTGTTCTGGAACAGCAGAGAAGTCATAACGTATTGGCTTACGTAAGAAAATATGACATTTTTTATCTGCTAAATGAACAATAAAGAACTTAAATTATGTTGTCAAGTGAAGGGGTCCGGGGTTTCCAAAAAAAATTAACTTTATTTCGTAAGATAATTTTAACTCCACCTTCTAAGTGTCTTTTTGACCGTCGTTGAATATTCCGTTTTTGAAAAAGCTACTAAATGTCTACGTGTGAGACGACATGGTGATTGGTGTGATTTCTTCTAGAAAAAAAATTTGCTCTCTCCAGCCCTCAGCCCAGCCTCCCTCCTCTGTATTTGCCCAAAGCTGGACGGCCACCGCGACCGCCGTGCCACCATCCCCTCCACCACCGAGCCACGGCCATCTCGTTTTGTCATCCATTTCGACGACCATATCGCGTCCTTAACTCCGTCGCTTCTCCCGCTGTTATCATGCCAGCCCTTTTGTCCCCTTAGTCAACAGGGGCAACCTCGTGGGAGGAGCAAGAGATAGAGTATATTTGACGGTGGTAAAAATTGTTCCGTATGAAAGTCTATGCATTATTCAAAGCACTTGAAAGTAGGGATCAAAATTATTCTCCATATTGAAGATTGATATCAAATTTTTTCGAAAATTTTTTTTAGAGAATCAAGAGACGGAGTTCGGGATGGCAACTGGACGTGCTTGGGATACCCTGTCCCGACCTCGATTTTAATTAATCTCAAACATTACTGACCCACTCTCAAATTATTTCTAAATAGAACATAATTCCCAAATTGATATATTGCATTCTAGAAGAATAGGGTATTTTGCGAATATACATAATCATTTTATTTAGGGTATCCAATGACCATCTAGACTCTAGGGCGTGGGCTACTTAGAAGTCATATTTACTCAGCAATGAAATGAAATTGACCATTTGCGCCGTAAAAATCATGTAGATTGATGAACCTTAACATATTTCTTAGACAAGACATCCATTATTTCTTTTTTTTAAACATGCAACTTCCCATTATGAAGTTCGAATAAATCTAATACAATTACTAAATACTACCTTACCAGTAGAACTTTACAACATTAGTTACTAGATACTTTTAAATATTACATGATAGTTTTAAATTGTTTATAGAAATTGGTGAGCTCAAAAAAGGATAAAAAAAGAAAGAGAATAGACTGTGGTCACACTGAATGACAGCTATCACCGAGTGAAATATATATGACAAATCTACATTTCCTTTGACAAGAGTAATTTTGACTGCATGAACATGTAATAACAACGAGGATGGAACCATTCTTATTCACCATTAAGCTTCTCAAGCCACTACTAATACAACAAACCAACCCAACGAGTATAAACAGTGACCAAGTAGTCGCCAAACTGGACACACACAAGACTTTATTCACGTTCAGTCAGCATGGCTGAACCCACACAAAAACATTTGGAAAAGGTACAAATTTGTGTAACCCCAATTATTAAGAGATATCCAAATCCAATTTAGCACTCTTTAACTTGAAATTGACACATTTTGATTCTTGTTTATTGAAAAAACACTTCGCAATTAAGCTGATATAAGACAATGATCACATGATACGAATAACAGATTTCAACTTGAATTGCTTCATCCAAGGAAATGATGCATTCATATCCCCATTCGATGATCAAGTTAAGCGATTTAAGTTGGGCTTGGACAACTTGTGGCAAGCAACATGGGTGGTATTCTATCATCGGTTCACAAGATTAATATATTAAATGATGTGTGGGTTATAAGTAGGCATTAATAAGTGGATTGTATTCAATGACAAATAAAAGTCCATCGCATACTTAACTTTTCTTAATTATGATATGAGTTGGAGTGTGTATTTCGGGTGGAAATACAAAGATACAAAATCATTTTGAATTACTAATTGATATCAATCTAAACCTTAGATTGATTTAAGTATCTTCAATGAAATCAATTGCACAAATCATATCTCTAACACGGTCAATTATTTTTCCCCACTACATTTTGGGAAAACTTCAAATAAGGGCCTAAAGTGGTCGTGTCATTCTCAAATAAAGGCATAAGTGGCAATGGCAGTTTCAAATAAGGGCTCAACCTTACCGGTCAATGGCATTTTCGTCAAAAAACAATTTAAATTTTAAATTATTTTTTAATTTTATTTCTTTTTTCTTTTTTTTTTCTTTTTTTTTTGGAGCTTTCCGACAAGCACCGACAAGGGTTGCCTTGTCCAGGCCCGCACTGGCCACGAAATAGGTATCTTAACTTAGAAGGCTTTCAAAGTCAAAAAAAAACTAATTGAAAAAGATTCAAATCGTTGTTCAGTATCCACATTATATTTATTTCTGAATGGCATCTAATGCCCATGGATGAATGGTAGCATATTCGTTTCACATTCACATAGTGTAGTTTTTATTTCGTGAGTTCTAACGTGAATTTGATTATTATTTTTATCATGTGATTATATAATTCATTGAATCAAATCTATCCAATTACTTACTCACAAATAAATTATTCCTAGAGCGAAGTGCCGACCTTTGACCGTTTATCGCTAGGCTAGCTTCAATGCACCTGCAAAGTGGGGGAAAATTTTGATGAGGTTTCGTATGCATTGATTAATAGAAAAGGCTATAAAAATAGTGGGCATAATTCTCAATGAAGATACTTGTCTACTACATTTAGTGGGCATGATTCTCAACGGAGATAAATCTCATGTCTTTCCTAATCCATATATTCTGCAAATAAAAAATTCTAATGCCAATATTGTAGTGTTTTGATAGGTTATAAGTATGAATATAACCCGTATTTATTTATATTTAATTAGATCTATATGGAGGTGAAGTTTGTTACTTTAAACCACGAATTTAAGACCTAACTGGTGGAGAGTATAGCTCATCACAAAAAGTGTCGAACATTTTTGAGTGCTACAACAATGTCGACGCCAAGTGAAGGTACATAGTTTATATCAATTTGAGCAAGAACAACACGTAAGACACAAGTGAGGGAAAGAGGAAGGGAAAGCAATGACGGGCATGTAGACTTAAAAGACTTTGAATTTCAACGAAAAAATAAATTGAAAATAATTCAGATCACTATTCAATGTTTACATCATATACTATATTAGTTTTATGAACTGACTTTTCCGACGAAGCTTCAAAATAAGCTGCATATAATTTATTTGATCCTGAATGGCGTTTAATTCCCCTGGGTTAATGGTAGCATACTCGATGCGCAATCACATGGCACAGTTTCCTTTTTGCGGAATTGGACACGAATCTCATCATTTTTTTATATAATTTCATGAGATCAATTGTACCCAATTACAATTACTAATCCTTCGTAAATATAACTAATTTTTAATAATTCTCGGCCATGCATTTGAGCAAATTAGGGCTAATTACCCGGCCTTCGTCTGTTTCTGACTAGACTAGCTCCAATGCACCTGCACTTGCAGGAATATTTTTCTTAAATTTTCTTATGCATTGACTCAGAAGGCCATACTTTATATTGGTAGATATCTAAGTAACACTAACTCAGACACGCAACACGACATGATACACCAACACGTTATTTCTCAAAAATAAAGAATTCTAATACGTTGAGATACGTTGTATATTAAATATATTTTTTATATATACATGATAAATTATCATTTTTATGCAAATTAATCTTATTCAAATTAACAAATAAATAAGAGTTTTACACTAAAAATATTAATTCACTATTTGTTAATATCATTCATTATTTTTATTTGACAAATTCAACTACATTCCATTCTAATAATTCATAAAACTTGGAAAAAAAAAACAAGTAATCCATATTCCACTATTAAATTTAACGTTTAATAATAAGTTGAAAGAAAACAATTTACATTTCTCCATCAAATACAACAATAAGTCTTTCCCCCTTTATTTTTATTTTTATTTTTTTACATATTTACATTTTAACCCCACATTTATTGAAAAATTTTAGAATTGATTTCGTGCATGTCAGAATCGCGTATCGGAATTTTAGACTTGCACGTTAGAGCATGTCAAGAGAGTTGACCACACATCTGATTTTCCGACACCTATTGATCATCTCCGGCCATACACAAAGGCTCCTGAAGAGTATCAGTGCTTCATAGGTAGGTATGATGCTCAATAAAAATGCATTCCTATAATATTTTCCTCATATCCTAGTCGAATGTATATAATCAACAAATGGATGGCGCCATTGAGAAAGCAAATTACCTGAAAGTCTATGGCATTTGCATTATGCGGGTTGGTCCAATCTAGTATATATTATATAATATAAATAATATATTTTTGTCTACTCTAAACACTAATGTCTTTGCAATCTTTCTTTCTTATGCAGTTTTGTCTTGTAAATTATAAAGTAGAAACTTAGCCTTAATTCAACCAAGAAAAAAAAATAATAGAAACTATCTTCACTCACCTTGATCTATTCAATTGCATCAATCTCACTTGCCTTGCTCATCGCTCGACTCTCTTTGCTTGCCTCTCAGCTCGCTTCTATTCGCTCGCCTTTGGCCCCTTCTCACTCACCTCACGAGTATAACTCAACCAGTGAAATCGCTTGCCTCTCTTGGCCTGCCTCACGAACATAGCTCACCTCTCTTAATACATATTCTGTTACTATTTTGGTTGTTAAATGTTGCATTGTTGATGGATATTTAATTTAAGAGAGTATGTTTGTCCTTTCAAAGAATATAAAAAATGAAAAAAAAATAATTGATTGATCCTAAGTTGACTCTAGAATTGAATTGGACCTATAAGGGGTCTAGTCCTCAGTCTCCGGCTCAACAAACTCAATCCTGAAAATTGGAGACCAACACTGTGCGAGCTAGTCCCTTGATTAAATGCTGGACCGGCTCAACCTAGATCATACTCACCCTTATTTACACATGTTAATCCAACGTAGACCACACAAACCAATGTCTCTGTTTGATTGGATATGTAACTGTTGATGAAGTGGTTAAAGTTCAGACTAGATCTTTCAATTTGATTATAAACATTTTTCACACTTTGCTAGTTAAATCCATCCAGTCAATTTTGATCGACAATTGCTGATGTAGTCACCAATCGTCTTGCATAACATGGCCGAAGCTGACGTGGATATTTATTTTGTAATTTTTAATAATTTTTTGAGTTCATTATACTTTTTAGTTTTTTCTTTTCTTTTATATTTTCTTTTCTTTTTTCATTTTTGGATTGAGTGTCGATAAGGGTCATTGACCACTAGGTGAGAAATCGTGAGCCCTCACTATGGTTGACGAGGCCATTGTAGCCTTCACTACTGGCTAGTGAGGGCCTAAGCGAGAGCTAAAACACTCTTGTTGGCCAAAGTGAGGGGGAGCAGCCTTGTCTAGATACGGCGAGCGTTGGCAAGGGTCGGCGACCTTGGCCAGCCCTCAAGCCACAAAAAAGTAAAGAAAATAAAATAAAAAATAATAATATCTTAAAAATTATTTAAAAAACATCAATATCAACGCTAGCCGTGTCACATAAAATAATTTATGTCCACGTCAATAGTTTCAAGCCTAATTTGGTTGAACGGACTCAATTAACCAAATGTAAAAAAGTTTAGGACTAACTTTGATTAAGAGCACAACTTTGACAAAATTGCCATTCCAAAACTTAAACCTTCGTGTTGCCTTTACCAACACTACATAATGCCACGAATAGTCGCATCAAGTGAGGTGTCCACGGTAATCCTAGGCCCATTAGTGAGGGGCTGTTAGCCCTCACCAGCGAAGTAATGGGTGGCGGTGCTGGAAAATCACCGGTGGTATGACCACTTTGACAAGAGCCGCTCTTTTTTCTCCCTCTAGAAAACCTTATCATAGATTTATTGTGAATTGGCTCAATCTCATCTATAGAGGTAATAATGTCCAGTTGCTCTTACTATCTCATCAATTTCATCTATAGAGCCATAGACTTATTGTGAATTGACATGTATTTACATGTCACGTAATTAGTTGACACTATTTGAAAATTCTGTAATACCATTCAAACATAGAAAGTTATTATTAGACATTACGGACTACGTCATCCAATGTAATGACTTTCCTCATTTACAACGAACTTATCTTCTTTTCTTTTAGATATCTCAATAAATAATCTTGACCATTTATCACATGGGATAGACGATATTATTTAAAGAAAATTTAAGTATTTATTCTTCTTGAAAATATTTTCTTTGTGCATTTTACCGTATAGATTATATGGGTTTCACGTTAGATTTGCCAACATCAATAGCTTCAATGCATTGGACTCGTATGTGCGCAGATTACTAGGAATTTTGTCTTCTTCTTCTTCTTCTTCTTCTCTTCTTCTTCTTCTTTTTCTTTTTTTCTGGAGGAAAGCCGGCATGGCATCTATCTCTCTAACCCTGAACAGAACAACAGGTGTTTGCGTGTGCTTAGGAGAGTCCGAAATGAAAGAGGAGTTGCTCCTATTACCGCCCTACAGGCACGTCTTCCACATGGACTGCATCCAACACTGGCTCCAGTCGAAACTCCACTTGCTCTATCCGTCGCTGCACCGTCGTCCCCATCGTCGTCCACCCGCATCTCGAGAAGCTGTAAGAGCGCCTGCAAGAACACGACATCATACCCATCCAAGGTTGGAGCTCGAGCAGGAACGCTTGTTTTGGGGAATCACAGCCCCCCCCTCTCTCTCTCTCTCTCTCTCTCTCTCTCTCTCTCTCTCTCTCTCTCTCTCTCTCTCTCTCTCTCTCTCTCTCTCTCTCTCTCATGCTATTATAGCTTGTGGAGATGGAAAATTTGTAGACGATTTTGAAAAATCGGTCTCAAGTCTTAAATCTAGTTCCTGCGAGAGGAAATATAGGACGCAAAGTGCGAGCAAGGAACGAGTAGAAGTGAAGCTTAAATAGAATAACTGGGATAGTAAGAAAGACCAGCTGATGACAGTCGAGTAAAATTTGATTCAACATATATAGAGTTATGTCTCGATATGAAAAGTGCCAACCTAGATATCTATGATGGATATACTCTGCCTGACAAGAAATAATCTTAAGCAGAACCATACATGTCCCCCTAATCTTTCATGCAAGAGAAACTGCAGTATAAAGAAGAGACGCTACGAATGCCGAGACCAACGTAACCTTGGTGGGCATCCTCCCCTTGTCGCTCCTTATGAACATGGCTTCGTAAATCGGCCAACCATTCAAAACTCCGAAACCGGCCAACAGTATCTGCAACACCAACCCTTCTGCATCTCCGCCGCCGCTCCTCCTCACGACGGCCATTATCAGACCCTGCACAAGGGATACCAAATTGATGATCGCCGCCGCCCCCAGCACCATGAACATTGGCGACACGGCCCCGAACTCGAAAACCCCTTGCTCGTACTTCTTGCTCTGCTCGTCATCAAGGACCTTGCTTGTGAGGTTGAACCCGTGCGCGGCAATGCCTAGGGACTTGAGCGTGTACTCAATGGTGCCGAACACATAGCTCGTCACACCGCGTATCAGGTACATCCGCTGGTCGTTCCACCACCGCCGGAGGGTGCTGTTGTGGCCAGCTAGGACGAAGTCGGCCAGGTCTTGGGCATAGGCTCCGAGGAAGAGGAAAATGTATAGGAGGAACCATGGTTCCGAGACCTGCGACAATGTTAATTGGTTCCATTGACAGTCCTCGCCGCTACAATATTATGAATTCAATGGAAATGCCCACTGTAAAAAATTGAATTAAACTGAATTTAAGTCAATTAATTTCGACTAATTCAGAAAAAAGTCTCCCATTGAACTCGTGGCTGGGCACTGACCATCTCTATGCATGAATAGATGTCATAAATGGACGGGCTTGGGCCAGACACGACCCTTAAAACAAGCCTAATTTGTTATCCAGATTTGTCCATTATAAAAATTCTTATGTGTATAATTAACGGATCGAACCTGACTCTATGACGAAATAGCATTGTCCAAGTTGCCTAAAAGTGTCATTCAGGCAGTTGAATTTTTAATATTCTTTGTAATTTTTTATCTTTTGCTTCTTGAAACCCAAGATCGAGTATTGCACCCCTAATGTTAGGAAAGACAAGATGTATGAGTACATACCTTGGGGAAGATGGAGAGTCCATTGATAAGAGCAATCTGAGGGAGGAAGGCATAGATGGTGATGGGGATGGACCACATGGACCAGAACGCGTAGTGCGCATAGGAGAGGCCCATGAGGAGGCCCATGGACTGGATTCCGTACGTGACCGGGCTGAACTTGCAAAAGCCCACCTCGAGAAGCCCAATGGCCCATCTCTTGTTCTGGTTGAGGACGTCGATGAGGCAAATCGGTGCGTCCCCAAGAAACGCTGCCCTCTCCGGGTGGCAAAGGGCCGACCTCCACCCCTCACATTGAAGCTTGTAGCCCGTGTAGTAGTCCTCCACAAGTGACCCGTATCTGAAGCCCACCTAAATAATCACATCCAATTTTCAAAACTTGGAGAGTAATTAACCATGAAAGATGCCCTAAAAGGAGAAATAAAGGTAGAAATGATTGGGTGACAGTATTTAATCTACTTGAGAATAACAATCAATTCTTGATCATAAAAAATCAAATAAAAAATATTATGAATTGCTGTGAGGCATACTTTTTCAAGAATTTGTAACTCATAATAAATTGTTATTCTCCCAGTAGCCCAAAGACTATTATGTTAGCAAAATCCAAAAAAAAAGGCTTGCTAGGACATGAATGATATAGTCTTACCTTGTGGCCCCAGTTTGTATTGTGCTCATACTTGCATCCTGCCACCTTTTGTGCCAATGCCAACGTCCTTTCCGATCGAATCAAACCATTTGGAGAGTGTTCGGGACTCAATTCTGGAATCTCTGATTGCACAATAGCTGAAGGAGGGCCAAACAAGCTCCGCCGCCGGAAAAAGCACCCGGTCCCAACGTAACTCGGTCCATTCTTCATTCCGATCGGGTTGATTTGGAATAGGCGCTTGAAATCACCACAGTATATGTCACCTTGATTGATCCCTTGGTAGCGTTGAGGGAATTGAACGTATCCAAGTTGGGACTGGTCTATCGAGGGGTCAGCTAAGTAACACAGTGCTCGGTGAGGCGTTTTGGGGTCGTTCGAGCACATGTCACAATCCAAGGTCAGGATTATGGGCGCATTGGTCATGATGGCCGAAACACGGAGCTTTCATTTAAAGAATTATTAGAAAAATTAGCCCCATAGTTATACAAAGAAGGAATCCTATGGTATCTTTTAGATTCAAAAAGAAATTTCACTCAGAAATACACAAAAAAAAAAAAAAAAAAAAAAAAAATGGACGGCGGCAAGTTGCTAATGAAGTCTCATTCACGTGCATTAGAATTTGTTCATTTAATTTTCAAAAAAAATGCCACATCATTTAACTGAACTTAGATGCATGCAAGCTTTCTATTAGTCTCTAGACTTTAAGCGAAATTTCCATCAAGACGGAACAATATAGAAAAGAATGGAAGTTCCCATTTCAGATGTAATATATGTGTATTTGGAGGAAAAAAAGTTGATTATGATTTCACGTGGGAATCATAAAAATGAAAAAAGTCATAATAAAAATTGAAATAATGAGCATATAAATTGAAGACAAAAATTACCAGGGCATTGAGGGCACCAGCCTTAAAATGGTGGGGCGCGTTCTGGCTCTTCTCTCTTGAGAGGTAGATGAGATTGGGCATCACATTTCCTTTAATGTCTTTGTCCCTGTTGTTGTCTAGCAAAACCTGCTTATGTATTACATCCATTATTAATAACAAACACAAGTCACATGTGGCCTCAATATGTACAAAACTCAAAGAAAAAGTTATAAAATTATTGTACATATATCAATTTAATTTTAAATCTTCTTGCGAAAATTGAGGACGTGGACAATTTTGTAATTTTTTTTATTTTTTCTTTTCTTTGTTTCTCATTGTCATTGGTGAGGGCCTGCAACCGTTGCTGGCCACACTTTAAAAGAAAATGAAATAAAAAGTAGATATTTTTTTAAAATTATAAAAATTGTCGATATCGGCCTTTTATCGCCACTTAGGATGGTTGACATCCAAATTAGTGATTTAGTTAGAATGACTATACTAGCAAAGCACAAAAAATGTTTACGATTCAAATTTTAAATTTCAAAACTGAATTGGTATCCGCACAATTGATGTTAGACGTTCTTTTTTTTTTTTGAATTATCCCCAATGTTGAACATATGTATCAAAAAATAAATACCTGAATATATGAGAAAATATTATATAGACTCTATAGATAATGTGGTGGATAAAATCAATCACGATAAATAACTGTATAAGTCAATTATATTTTTTCCCGGGTCCCATAGATATTCAAAACGTGATTGATTCGATTCGCTATAATGAAATTCTTATAGTTCTTGATATAAGATGTTAGATAAATCAAAAAAAGAAAAAGGAACACATATATAAACCCGAAAAAAGAAGAGTGTCATAGCTTTAATGTTGTTTTTTATGTATATAAAGATGATCTAGGGTTTGCAAGTGGAATACCTCGATGACCGCAGGATGATTTTGACGGGTGAACTCATCCGTCCACATGTTGAGAGCTCGACGCTCGCGATCTCCGATGATGTACTCTTCCCCAACTTTCCCTCTTTCTACCACATGCTCGACCCGCATCTTCATGCTCTCGTACATCATCTACAATGACCGGCATTAATTAATTCTTGCATAATTTACTTTGCATGAAGTTAGTTAACTAATTGTTGTGTCTGATTGTAAGAACAAAAGTTTGAAAAATATTCAATTTGTATCCATTAGCTAACTCTTTTTTCGGCAAAATTCTTTTGTCCTTCTAGAAATAATTGTGGCCATCCATCCAAGTCAAAAGTACAATTATCTTGTAATGAAGCTGAAGATGATCTGATCTATGACTCTAAACAGACAAAACTATCCATTTTCATGGACATAAATGTAATATTCGAATCTCGAAATAATTGAGATTTGAGGCCCCTATCTTCTTGGGAGATTGCTAGTGACAGATTTCTGGCGGCCGTGAATGCTTTGATTACGATATTATATACTGGTCAAGCTTTCAATCAATCAAAAACGCGATTACAATCACATTCAATAATTATTCAGGCAGGAAATGACTCGACACTTGTTTTTGTTTTTGTCCCTTAAGATTGTCTATGAGTGACTTAGTCTTGAGAGCGACAAAAAAAATGAGTCGTTGTCGGTCTTGACCCACTGAGGGTTGGAGGAAAATAGAATCCTTGAGTGGACAATACAGAAATTACACTTAGAGCCATGGATTTGGTGAGAGGGCCACGGTTGGTGTTAGCAATGGTCGAGGGTAGGAGGGTTGAAGGCGATGACGCGGAGGTGGCGACACTGAGTTCATGTCGCGGTGGAGGCGAAAACATAGTTTAGAGAGAGAGAGAGAGAGAGAGAGAGAGCAGTCCAAATGATTAAGCAAACCATTAATCAAGTAATTGGCATGCGCATGATCGATCAAATCAACTTAGAGATGACCCTCTACTTATCCCAAGGTATATGCTGATAATGATACTTTCTTTTTTTCTCTTATTTGTACTTCATTTCGAGTCATCAGCTGCATCGTGTCACAAGGGGCACTCGTCATTGGAAGGGACGATGAATGTCTTGTAGCTGACCCACCGCTTGTGATTATCTAATCTACCAATTGACTTCGTCCAAGATGTTTGGCTCTATCCATTAGAATAAGCCAAACATCTCTCTCTCTCTCTCTCTCTCTCTCTCTCTCTCTCTCTCTCTCTCTCTCTAAGAATGATGATGATCGAGAACTCTGATGTTCATCCGACGATCTGATGCCACCCGCTGGTCTTCTTTCGTTCTTTCTGACTGTTAGCAGCCCTTGACTCTTGATCTTTTGTGAGCTCTTGGAATCTCTCTTGAAGTGCGCACCCCATGAATCGGATTTCATATCACATTATATAATAAGATATTCAACTTAGATATCTCGAATTTGATGTTACCATAAAATTATGATATGGATCAGTTTTTTATAAATTTTTTAGTTCATACATGATTGGTCTACTACTATAGCCCGTCGCGGCATGTATTATACATGACATGGAATTGTGAATAATCAAATCTATGAGTGTATTATTCATTTACTAAACTTAAAAAAAGATGTCTGAGTATAAAAAAACAAAAAAACAAAAAAAAAAAACAAACAAAAATACAAATCACAAGGCGCATGCTTAATGCCATTTTTACTCATTAAATTAAGGAAAAGTGCTGCAGACCATTAACATGAGCTAAAATTTATATATGTAGCCCAACCACGAGGACTGTCATATTATCGGTGGAGCAAAGTTGATTCATGAAGGATCTAGAGTCTAGAGAGTATTATACGGGTAATGTTAAAAAAGTAGTAGAAGATTGATACCTTATCATTGAAAGATCCAAAATGTAGACTGGGTTCAATCTCATCAACTCCGGGAGTAGAATCAAATTCCACTTAATTAAATAATAAGCTAATAAAATATTGTGATTTGGATCTTGACCGTCAAATTACGATGGCACAATTAAAGTATTCATGAGTGTCTTTATGTGCAAGTCACATGATTTAATCAATCCCCAGGTTAGACACAACCTACAATGGTCACCTAATTCCTTAATTATGTCGTGCAAAATGACAAGGCTAAGATTCTGTAAATCTTAGAATGCCAAGGTCACCTCCACTTTTGAGTCGATCGGTCATGTTGACGAGTACTCAAAACACTCGTTTAGCATATTAAAATAAAATCAATATAATATTCAAGGAGCCAATAAATGATTACTACATTTCTGCCAAGAAAAGTTAGTGTTTTGAAATTTGCAGAATTTTCTTAACTAGTTATTCAACAAAATCTTTATAAGAATAGATTAATTGATCCTATCTACTAATTAAATATGAGATGCTATAAACGTGTACAAAGGATGAATAGTGAAAACAAGATGTGGCCAAAAGAGTTCATTCAGATGATTCTAACCTTCTGTTCTGGAAAACATTAGTGGTGAAAGATTTGAATTAATTTGTTGATTTTCAGCTGGCGCTTGGTCAAGTTCTCAAAGGAAAATAGCATCCTTTTAGCAAAAAAATAAACAAAACACAAAACTGAAAATAGCATTCGGCGGGTATATGATGCTCAGGGAGCGAGCAAAGATCATCGTACCTTAATCTTATCGATTTCAGTGTCGTCACGATGACTGGACGCAAAATAAGCCTCCGGGCTGCGCTCCACCAAATTCCTCTCCCTGCAAAACGGCAGCCAGTGGCCGGCGAACCTCGCCGCCTCCATGAATGCAAATAGCGTCAGCTCCGACCCGCCATCGTCCGAGACGTACACCGATAACTTCTCCACCGGGTACTCATACGCCATCACCGACAGTGCAGTGTTCACCACCCCAATAGGCGGCTCCTTGTAGGGGTCCGCCGTGCATATGAACACGTCCAACGCCGGGAAGCCCCCGGTCCCTCCCACCACCTTCTCAAGGTTCTCTGGGAACTCCTCGTTGCGGGTCGGGTACAGCCGGAAGGACTGGGTGGTGCTCCACATGAAGGCAAGGACCGCGTCGGCAAGCAATAGAAGGAGGGCAGCGACAGCGTTGGCTGCGGTGGCAGGGCGGAGGAGAGTTTTCACATGGTGATAGAAGAGGGCCAGGATGGCACAAGCGTAAGCAAGGGCAAACGCGCGGTTGAGGATGGCACGTCGGAGGAGCTTGCGGGAGTTGAGAGGGGGGTGGCTGGCGGTGGCTGAGGCCATCCTGCTTCTTGGAGCCACCATCCTTTCTTAGGAAAAAACAATAAGGTAGGGAGTTATCTGACTGGAGAGACCTCGAAGATGGCATGGTCTATATATAGAGGTCTAGAGCAGTAGTGAATGTATAAAGTATTGCCTTAAGTAAGAAAATATGACTATTTTTACCTGCTAAATGAACGATGGAAAAACTTAAAAATTATGTTGACAAGTGAAGGGGTCCGGGATTTTCTAAAATAATGAAATTAACTTTTATTCTAAAGACAATTTTAACTCCAACTTCTGAGTTACTAAGAAAATGCAAGCTTACGTGAGTGACAATATTGACTGTCGCTAAATATCTCATTTTTTTGACGAAAAATATTCTGTTTGGAAAAGCTAATGAATGTGTACGGGTGAGATGACATGGTGATTGGTGTGATTTTTTCTAGGAAAAAGATGTGCTCTCTCTGGCCCACAACCCCAGCCTCTCTCTTCTGTCTTTGTCCAAAGCTGGACGGACACTGCGACCACCGTGCCACAATCCCCATCGAGCTACGGCGGTGTCGTTTCATCATTAATATCCAACGACCACCTCGCGTCCTTGGCTCGGTCGCTTCTCCCCATTGTTATCATGCCGACGCCTTTGTATCCTTAGTCCATGGAGCAACCTAGTGGGAAGAGAGAGAATACATGTGACGGTGGTAAAAAATATTCCACGCGATAGTTGGGATCAAAATTATCATTTATATTAAAAATTCAAGTCATTTTTTTTGAAAAAAAAAATTCCGGAGAGCCGAGAGACAGAGTTATGGATAGCAACTAGATGTGCTTGGGATATCCTATCCCAAGCTTAAATCTAACTAATTTGAAATAAAACTAAATCACTCTCAAATTATTTTTGAACAGAATATAAAACCAAAAATGATATAGTAAATTTTAGAAGAATCAGGACGACCATTTCTAAACAAAATTCATGGGACTCGCATTGTTAAGTCAAAATATGAAACCTAGTCATTTAACCTCTGGGGTGTGGACTACTCAGAAGCGCAATTTCAATAAAGTTAGGGAGTTTGATGAGGAAAGTAATATTAAAGTAATATTTTATAGTGATTCGAATAATCTATTTTATCTCTTAACCTGATCTTTGACATTTGAAAAGAGACGTGCTCAATGTCAGACACCTGAAACCTTTAGGAACATTTTTGTTGTTTCCGAAAAAGTCCCAAATTGTTTACATGTTTTTCTTTTCTTGTGTTGGGCATACTTTTAGGAATTGTAAAGATGAGCATAATTTAAAAAAAAAAAAAAGGTTTAATTAACAAACTAACATCTAAATCTCTATCCAATATTATCAGATAAATCATATCAAGTCTATGAAATTGACCTATTCATTACTTTTATTGGGCTTTCTCATAGAAATATCTCTTTTTCATGCAAGTTAAATATAACTCGTGGAGTCAATTGTCCACGGTGTTATAGCACATCACTTTTGTATCCAAAAGTTATTTGATCACATATGGAGCTTAAGATAAAAGCATCGCGTTGTATGTAACGCGATATCATCTCGTACCTTTCAATCCATTAATGTCATATTGTACCTTTCAGGATATTTATGTTGAGATATTTGAAATTTTTTGTGGTACTAACCCCAATTTTTATCTTATATTCTGTGGAGCTCTCGCCATTCAAGTTGCGTTCGTCTTTAATAGAAGACATGTCAAAGAAAGGTACACGAGAGAGAGAGAGAGAGAGAGAGAGAGAGAGCAGAGAAAATGACAAAGGGTCTGGTCGTGCATCGAA
Source organism: Eucalyptus guilfoylei (assembly GCA_016097605.1). Classification (NCBI taxonomy): domain Eukaryota; kingdom Viridiplantae; phylum Streptophyta; class Magnoliopsida; order Myrtales; family Myrtaceae; genus Eucalyptus; species Eucalyptus guilfoylei. Next base: position 28,618,226 of record CM027863.1, read on the forward strand.
GATCCGAACTCAAATAAAGAATATATCCAAAGGATATTCGTTAAATTTCGGAACTTTAATTATAAAAGAATGGTCACACACTTGCCCTATAGTTACCTACAAAAATTGCTATTGAAGATTGTATTTTGTCCTTTTCGTTATCATCGAAGCGTGCATGGAGTTCTATCATTTATGACAATCTTGGGAGACCGGCGTGGAGATCTGGTTATCTAGGCTTGCACAAGTGGTCCTGATAAATCTTTATTAAGAAAAAGAATGGATGTAGGAAACTAGGTATATTATTTTTGGGATGAACTATTTGTAACTAGTTAAATGTGATACAAAATACATACGCTGGGAAAAGGATCATATTAAAGAGAAGATATGGTCCTTAACTTATTATGGTCCATTAGCTGCTCACCGATAATGAACAACTATAACGACTTTGGATGAGAACGCGATCATGCCAAACTTTTCTTACACTTCAAATTATTTCTAATCATGTCCCTCTCTAAATCAGGGGTGGTGTTTGGATCCTTGGAATTTGGTTATATGGACACCTCACCAAAGATCGGGAGTTTCTCTAATAGGGGCTGTCTCCGCCTGTCCGCTTATGCAGTGGATTATAAGACTATGTTATTTATTTTAACATACTGGTGCCTGCACGCCCCACCTCCTTATTGGTGTTTTACATTCCAATGATCTCAAGGTGCGGACAAGCATTGAGATGAAGCTTTTTAAGGACTTGCTTAAGTCCTATGTATTGTTAGATGTGATCCCTCTTTTTGGGTCCACGCAATAAAAGCTCGATATCATCACCCAAAGAAATCATTAAGAGGAAGTTCAATCCAAACCCATCAACATATTTAATTAGACTCACTTTTACTTAAAAGTTTGAATTAATAAGCTATGGACCAATTAAAATATGTTAACTACTCCATAGTTACATCATGTCCCCGCCATAATTACACCGCATCCCTCAGCAGATCTAACCTGAGTAAGGCTGACCCACGTTGGTCCTTGGCTGGCGGAGCCTTGCCTGTGGGTGAGGGAACATTATCGTTCAGACAGTGCATTATGATTGAAGCAAGTGATTGACGAATCGATTTTTTGCGGCCTTTAAGGGGGTGCATGACAAATTACAATTTCTGTTCCGAAACAATTTTTCTATTCCGAACATTTCTTAATAAAAATCCGTTTGATATAATTATTTCATTTTTCTATTTCGAAATAGATTTTTGTTAAAAATAGGTTTGGAATATAAATCGAAGTAAAAATTTTCTATTTTTCTATATCTCATTAGAGAAATAAAAATTCTTCTCATCGTTTGTCCTTGCTATGAACCGGTTGTCCATCCGTCGCCGTCGACCACCATCCGTCGATTGCTGGCCGCCGCCATCCACCAGTCACTGGCCACTGCCGTCTACCGCCACCATCGTCGTCCGCCGTCTGCCGCTCGTGGCCGACCCTTATGCCCACCGCCGTCGAAAGGAAGAAAATTCATCTCATTATCAAACGAATTTCTATTTTTATAGTAGAAATTTTGTGTCGCTATCAAACGGGTATTTTTGCTTAGAAACTCATCTAGAAATAGAAATAGAAAAATCTATTTCTCTTCCAGAAATCAATTTCTAGCCAGAATGGTTATCATTCGCACCCTAATTTGCTTCCGACCGATGAACTTTCTTTCCATCGCCAACTTGAGGGCAACGTGTCAAATTTTGGCCATTCTCCAATTTGAGAACGGAAGAAGAAATCTTGAGGATGGCACGCCTCGCCATCACCTTGAACTCTCTATTATCCTGTTTTAATTTCCATTTATGAAATGGAATACATATTTTCCGTGCCTCCGATTAGTAAGATAACAAGTTATCGCACGCAAACTAAATTAATCATGCCGATGTCCAGAGGTGGTCTCCAGTTTAATTAGTTATATCACAAATTTGTTACAGTAAGAATTTAAACATGAAGCATTGTCTTCGCAAATTCGCTTGTATTTACTTTCTTTTTTTCATTGGAAGAAAAAATTTCATTACACTTAAAAAGAGAAATACATAATTTTAAGATAAAACCAATTCCAAAGAGTTATGGTCCGGTGCAAATATGAAAAATGAATCAATTCGGTATCTCTTATAGAGACTCGTTCATTCCATAAGAACGGATTTGTCATAGTATCATAGCACAACTGGTGATCAATGACCGAAACTCGCATCATCATCAATATGAGAACACACCAAGATTTTTCTGTCTAATAACTACAGCTTTATCAAAAGGCAATGCACGCCTAAGTTTAGCGTACCCAGCATCATCATCATATAGGGACAACAGTAACACAAATACGTTGAAAAAACACAAATGACGCCTTGTAAATCCCATATCCATGTGAACAAAAAAAAAATCCCAAATCTAGATTCAACTCTAAATTTGGATAGAAAAGCTGTAAAATGGATATCAATTGATCACAAAATCACATTCACGCGATAGGAGAGGAGCTTAAGAGATGTGGAGTGCTCAACTTTCTAGAGCAAGTACTTAGAGCCAAAGTGAGCAAGCAAATCCAAAGACAGTAGATTCTTCCGAGGCGCTCGCACTTGGATCTTAAAGCTCGCAGGGACAAAACTCTCTACTTTTGCGAAGGAAGTCAACAGTGACGTCCACAAAATCCACGAAGAAGTCTTGAAGATGAAGAGGCAGGGAGATAGAGAGGCAGAGGGAGAGGATGAAGGCCAGGGCGAGAAAGAGGGAGAGGGAGGGAGACTCATCTCTTAGGAACAGAACCTCATAAAAAGGGCTGGCGGTTGGGAAGAGAAGGGGGTTGAGAGAAACCAAAACCGCACTCTGCAAGAACTTGCCAGAAAGCCTCCAGTTCATGTAATTTAAAGGCTAATCAAGTTGGGAGTTCAAATTGAAGTCAAACTCAAATAATTTCCAATGTATATATGAAAAATTGTGAACACAGACCCAATTCAAACGATACTCCGATTGATTTCTTGGTATGACTAGATTCTAGTGAACCAATTTAAAACACAAAAAATACTTTGTGAGTATTCTTGTCCAGATCAAAAGTTATTCGACCACTATGGAATTGGTTTAGTTGTTAAGGTACTGGGTTTTTACACTCAAATCAAGGATCCCACATGATTTCAATTCCTTACACTATCAAATACAAATAACTTTATATTTAAACTACAAGAAAAGCATCAAAAGTCTTAAATCTATTGCATTTATACTAATTTAATCCTATTTAATTGTGTCAATTTAATCGTTAACATTTTGACATAGTGCCAATTCAGTCATTCTAGCTAATTTTCGATGGATATTGCTAACATGGATACTAATCAGCCTACATATCACCACCGGCGCTGACGTAGATAATTTTAATAATATTTTATAATTTTTTTATTTTTCAACTTTTTATTTTCCTATATTTTCTTTTTATCTTTCTTCTTTCTTTTGCTAGTGACCAGCTACAAGCGAGGCCTAGCCAAGCAAGGGCTGCCCTTGCCAATAAGGAGGTTGGCCCTTGCCTAGGCCAAATCTGGCAAGGTGAACCCTCGCCCAAGCCAAGGTGACCTCACCGGGCATTGCCTTCACCAAGGCTCGCCCTCACGCAGCTAGGCCTTGCCTGTGGTGAGCATCAACGACCCTTGCTCAGGCAAGGCCAGCCTACCCAACCATGGCCAGTGGCCAATCACAAACAAAAGAAAGAAGAAAGGAAACGAGAAATAAAATAAAATATCTAAAGTAATATTAAAAAATTATTTAAAATTATACATGTCGCATTTATTTTGTGCCTTGCATTAAGCCGGCATCTACATCAACAATATTCGGCCAAAATTAGTTAAAAAGACTAAATTGACATGATTTAGGACTAAATTGATATAAATACAATAAATTTATGACTTTTCTGACACTTTTCCCTTTAAAATATCGATGTGATTTTAAGGTATTTTATCTGTTCCACAAGTTAGTAGGCTATTTTATTTCATGACTTATCACTCTAAGTGTGGTTCCACCCAAAAGAAAATGTTGTGATGAAGAATCTTGAATGGTCTACGGGACAAAATTATTGCTATGGAGAGGTCAATAGGCTTGTGACAACACTTACAAGATTGATAGATCATCAAGATTGATGTTTCTTATACTTTGCCATTTGTAGGCACTAGATTTGACACTTTCTTGATAGCCATCGCCATCTTTTAATTTCCAACGATAGAAGAGCCCTCAATTATTTTTCTTTTGGGACTAGAGAGTTCTCCACAGTTATGCTTCTCTTGGCTAATGAATGAGGGCTTTTATAATATAATAATTTTTGGAATATTATAAAAATAATAGTTTATTGTGAGTAATAAATTATTAGAGAAGTGGGTCCCACAATAATTTATAATTATTTCTTATTTTTCTTTGTTGTTTAGAGTAAACCGTTATTTTTACAATAAATTAAAGATTATCGCGCAATCATTTCTCAATAAATATTCCACAAGTTGGGCCATTGGTTGAAGTAGTGCTCTTACGCTTAGGTTGGATAGATTATGTTTCTCCATGGCAACATCTTTTTCACGGATTTAGTATGATTAGGGAAAATGAAATGAAAATTTTAGATATTGCACGAGCTAATTTTTTTTTATTAGTAATGAGGGAATTTGTTCTGGAAAATGGATCATGACTTATAAACCTTTTCGCTATTTAGACATTGACAAGAGCCTCCCTCCACTATTAATTGAATGGAGATCCTCCAAATTTAACCGGTATACATCGCATATTTAGCCCGTCTAACTTTACCAAACGCTCTGGAAAAAATCACACCCAAAATTTCTCCTTCCCCAGCCACCCTATGCTTGTCCTCACGCTAGCGCGCCGCAACTTTCTCTCTACGTGCCCATCGCAAATTGTCTCCATCAGTGGCGTGAGTAGCAACTAGAGTTGGGTCTGCGAAGACCATTGATTGGTAGATAGTCCTGATCTAGGAAGTATAGGCACTTTTCGGGAGTTTTTTGTATCACGTCGAACGCTTCGATATGTGTCCGACACTCAGTCAACGTGTGTCAAAAAATTCAACATTTGGTCAACTTTCCCGACAATCTCCAATACTTGAGTCGAAATTTCAACATGTGAGTTTCTGGCACGTGATTCCGACGTGCGAGATTAATTTTAACAATTTTCAATAAATAATGGGTCAAAACATATATATGTGAAAAAATAAAAATGATAATAAAAATAATAAATAGAGAAAGAAGAAAAACTTAGTTTTCTTTTCTTTTTTGACTCTCACTTCCATGATACACAATTCGCCTCCTAAGTTCTTTTTTTTTTCTTCTCTTCCAACATGTCCGCCACGTGAGTCCAGAATATGAATTGTTTATTTTTTTTCCTTTATGTTTTATAGATTATTGAAATGGAATTGAATTTGTTAAATTGAAATAATGAACGATATTAATGAATGGTGGATCAATATTTTTAGTGTAAATTCATTCTAAGCTTTTTTTTTATTATTTATTTGTGAATTAGAATCCAATTAATTTGATTGAAATACTAATAATAATGATAATTTTTTATGTATATATAAAAATATAAATTTAATGAATAACGTGACTTAACGTATCGAAATTATCTGTTTTTTAAAAAATAACATGTCAGCATGTCGTATCTCGCATGTCACATGCGGTGCTACTTAAAAACCTTATCAATCAGAATTGCCCTGGCACTTACATTGCATGCATCGTGGAATTCAAACAATCCACATAAATGCGTGAACGAAAATAATATTTATGCAAAGCTAAAACCCTAGAAGCTCTTAAATCCTTCATATATGCCAGAGAAAGTGCAACGCAAAGAAGAGAAGCTGAAAATGCAGAAGCCGCCAACGTATCCTTTGGGGGCATCTTCCCCTCGTTGCTCCTCAAAAACCAGGGCTTCATAAATCCGCCAGCAATCGTCGGCCCTAAAACCCGCCGACAAGATCTACAGCACCTACCCATCTTCCATTTCCCACTCCTCTTGACAACTACCTCCGTCAAACCCACCATGAAAGACAACTAGAGTTATGTTGTTTAGACATATTTATTCAGATATAACTGCCGATAACCGCCGAGAATTGGTGAAACACGCGGTTCGGATGCGCGAGTCCCGTGATCATATCGCAACCTCTCCGGCTCAGAGTGATTTCGATGACAATGCCTTTCCCAATGCCTAGGCGGAGCCTTTCTTGATAAAGGCGGACTATGTGCACTAGACGGTTCGCATGCATTCATGAGGTCCCTTCGTGACGTGAAATAGTAGCGTTTTAGAGTTGCGATTAAAGTACCTAAACGACCGCGGGATGATCTTGACGCGTGAACTCGTGCACTAGCTGAGAGCCTAGGTGCTCCCGATCTCCATCGGTGCATTCTTCCCCGACCTTACCTCGCTCAACGACGTGTTCGACCCTCACCTTCATGCTCTCGTACATCCTCTGCGACATTATCAGCGGCACCAGCATTAGCACCATATGTTGCCATGACCAGCTATATTAATTAGCTGATAGACATGTGTGTTTTGGCTATGTGTTTCCTCCAACCCCTCATGGAAAATTAGACCCTTTAAGCAATGGATAGAGTGAGTCATGAGTGTGCCATCTTTCTTAGTATTCTCGTTGGGGGGCATTTGATTGAGCCTCTTTACATACTTATAAATAGTCACGAGTCACACAATTATTGAGGAAATGCATGTGTATACTATAGGATAAACGAGAATATAAGCATAGAACCTTAGGATTGATGAATTCACGATGTTGGAGCCCATATGGTGAGCTCTATCCGAATAACATAAGCTCAACAGGTGCAGTTGCGGGAAAGAAAAAGGAAAGCAGAAAGACGACATGAGAATGACGGTCGGTCGAATGTTCATGGGACTGAATAGGCCCAGACCATTTGTGTCCTCTGTTTCTAGCCACCCTGCATAGAATTTGGTGGCCCAGCCCGTTATTTGCCCCTCTAAGTTCGATTTTTCTTCTTTACTTTTCAAAATGAATGCTCGATTTATTTTATGGAAAATGTGATGTTTCCAGATATTATTTTTCAGAAATCCATTTTTTAGAAAAATACAAATATTTTCCGGTTCTCGGCTGAAATTTGAAAATGAACTAGACATATTTTCTGCTGTTTGTAAGGAAAATCTTTTTATGCATGCATACATTTTTTATAATTTTTTTTATTTTTTAAAAATCTATTTTTAAAATTTTAATTTGTTTCATTTCCTCTCTTTTTTTCTTTTCTTTCCTTCTCTTCCTGTTTGGCCTTGGCGGTCGTCGACTACCGCCATAGCCGGCGGCCAGCCAAGGTTAAAGAAGAAGAGAAGGAAAGAAAAAGAAATTAAAAACTCAATTTAAAAAAAAAAAAAAATAAAAAGAAAACATAAAATTCAAATGAAAATGTATTTAGTGAAACAAAGTGAGGTGGAAGAAGTAATGGAAAATGTTTTCTAAGAATATGTTTTCCACTTAAAAGTGTATAACATTTTCCCCACTTTTGAAATTATTTTTTTCAATAATGGAAAACGTTTTCTTGATTAATTCATTTTTCGTGAAATAAATGTTGAAAAATCTGAAAAATGTTTTTCTAAAAGTCATTTTCAGTTAAATGAAGGGAGCTGAAAATGCGAGTAAATGGTGCGATTTCATGGAGAGACTCGACCTGTCCTATTCTTCACTTATCCGAGCCTCCTGGAGCAAAGCAACGCGCTGATCCCGTTGGATGGAAGGCCTGGCTCTGTCTGGTAGGAAATGAGTCATCATCGAGAAAAGAAGCCCTTCGAGGTGGGAAAGCCATGAGAAGATTGTCCTTTAAGTACCAATTGATCATGAAAGTTTAATCAACCTTTGTTAACGAAGATGCCGTGTAGAATAAGTGTCAACAATTCAGTTCGAGTCAGATATCCATGATACCCGAACCAAACCATACGTGAAGAGAAAAAAGCCAAACGGTGATCCAAACCAACCTGATAGCCGAATGTAATCCAAACCAATAAAGCGGTTTGATTCGATTTTATTTTTTGTTTGTTTAATTCATATTATCATTTGCTGCACAGAAGCCACCGATATTGCGGACAATGAAGCATATCAGGCATCCATCTCTCCCTTCAATCCTCGTTACTCGACCACAAATTCCAAGTCTTTCGACAAATTGATAGAGGATTTCCTGCTTGCCATGATGTCTCCAAACCCGAAGCCAAGCCTGATTGATCTATTGTCAAATCGAATCTCCAGAGCAAGCCACAGCTCGAAAATGAAGATGAAGAAGACAGATTCGGCCACCTATGAAGAAGTTATTCGCGGAAGCAGGCGCCAGTGGTGGTACATGGACCTGCACGAAGATCAACTCTACTAGATACTCGAAGTTGTGGCAGTTCAAGGAGTTGTTGCAGCTGAGCAACTGCCACGGCGTCGCAATGCTGAACACTCTTGTCAACACAGAACCAAATTGATCATTCATCTAACCTGTTAGAAAAACAAGCGATCGAATAATAAAATAGATGGGACAGGAAAATAAATTAGACATCAGATTTACATGATTCGGCCATAATGACCTATGTCCACCGGCAGAGCGATAATAAATTCCACTATAGATCATACGATATAATGGAGATTACAATCACACTCGAGTTACTCAAACACTTTTAGTGTTTTCCAAGCTCCACTTACACCTAATATAACTCACGTAGTGTTTTGCCCAACAATCCAACGTTAAATAATCTTCCAATCTCACAAGGACTTACACATAAATCTTACCATAAGATTTAATTGATTTCAACACTAAAAACTTGTTGGTCCAGTCACATCAAGCCAACAAAAAAAAACCCACAACCAAGCACTCGTGAAATGGCACTTCGAGATCTTGCATACAAAGTCATTGCTTCAAGGTTTCATTAAAAGCACAAAGACCCACGCGTCAACCGATGCAACCCAAAATTCCCACACCATTATATGAATATGTGTGTGCTGTAGGGGGTGTTTTTTTTTTTTTTTGGGGGGGGGGGGGGCGGTGTGGTGTGGTGTGGGCATGGGACCAATATCCATCTAACTCCACATGCAACATTGGAAACCGACTCCAACTGATAAAAGGAAAGCACACGTCTCTTGCTTTTGTGGATATCGTCCACATCTAGATGCATCTAACGTCTTTGTGATGAAATTTGTCACTATCTCATCTTGAAGCTCATATGGGCTACTATGCTTAATTTGTTTCATTATTACCAAAGCATCTCAAACGATTTTCAGAACTCCACATTCTGAAAATACCAACACCTAACTAAACCCAAGGCACTCAAGGAAATCAGGTTCTTATTCAACTCCGAAACGTGCCTCACTCCGATCAATGTCCTCAATACTATCAGGCATTCTTATTCTAATATTGCCAACATCTATGACACCACATATCTATGCATTGATAATTAGTAAACCAATTTTTATTTGATGTAGCATGAAATGAACAACTAGAATCCCTAATACATCTATCAAATGATGAATAATCAGTGACAGACAAAAAAAAATTAGCACTATCCAATTTACCAACGGTTATAGCTGCTATATCATCTATAGAATCAATTGTAATTCCCTTACCCTTCTCATTTTCAAGCTTAAGACAATTTCTTCTAATATGCCCCATCTTATCATAGCTCCAATAAATGGCACCATCAATCCTAGACTAATTGTGTCTATTCATGTTTATACTACTCCTACTAATACGTGTACTAATTCTTCCTCTATTTTCACCTACTAAAGTAGCAAATATAGATTCACCAAATTCTCACTCATAATTAAATCTCAAACTCCATCAAATGTCAAGGTTATTGACCCAGAGGAATTACTAAGAGCAGTAACAGTAGTATTCCAACTATCGGGCAATGAGGATAATAGAATCGAAGTACATACCTCATCTTCAAAGTCAATCTCAATTAAACTCAATTAACTAACAATCACATTGAATTTATTGCTATGATTTGTAACCGAAGCACCTTCGCTCATATTCAAGTTAAACAGACATTGTATCAAATAGACTTTATTGATTGCAAAGAGCTTCTCATACATAGCCGACAGGGCTTTCATTAAACCCACAATGCTATTCTCTTTCACGATGTTAAATGCGACATTACAAGCCAACGTCAGCCGAATAACACCCATAGCCTGTCTATTCAACGATTCCTAATCAGCTTACTTCATTGTCTCTAACTTCTCCCCGAACAAGGGCAAGTGTAGTTTCATCATATAGAAATAATCTTCAATCTACATCTTCCAAAAACCAAAATCATTCCCATCATATCTGTTGATTCTCACTTTTCTTTCTTCTATCACTATCGATTCACTTCAACTTAGCCAAACCTGGCTGTAATACCAATTGTTACAGAAAACAAGTGATCAAACAATAAAATAAACAAAAGAAGAAAATAAATTGAACACCAAATTTGCGTGGTTCAGTCATAATAACCTTTGTCCATGGGCAAAGCAACAATGAATTTCATTATAGATCAATCGATATAACAGAGATTATAACTACACTTGAATCATTCAAACACTCTCGGTGTTTTTCAAACTCCAATTACATCCAACAACTCGAGTAGTATTTTGTCCCACAATTCCTCACTAAATAATCTCTTAATCTCACAAAGAACTTACACGCATGTTTTACCACAATATTTAATCGACTTTAACACTAAAAACTTCTTGGTGTAATCACACGGAGCCAACGGAGAAACCCATGACCAAGCACTCTTGAAATAGCGCTTCAAGACCTCACGTACAGCGTCATTGCTTCAAGGTTTCATTAACCGCATGAAGACCCGAGCATCAACCGATGCAACCCAAAATTCATATATATATAGAGAGAGAGTGGGGCATTGAATCAATTCCCCTGACTCTACATGCCAATGTCAGGAACCGACTCCAACTCATAGAAGGAAAGCTCATGTCTTTTGCTTTTGTGGATATTGTCCACATCTCTTTTGCTTTAATTCAAAAGTATTTAGATAAACTTTCCTATTATATTTTCCATGGATGATTCCACGGATATTTTCCATATCAGAGAGTTATCGAAATTGAAGTTCGAAACCTGCCTTGAAGTGCATCTGAGTATTAACTCCATGCTTCCCTACAATTCAACAAAAGTTGCCAACCACGATCGGCAATGAACAAGAGGGAGATTTGAACGAGAAGTGAAACACTACGAGAACGTCGACAAGAACAAGAGAAGCAAAGCATGTGAGATTAGGTGAAAAAAATTTAAAAGCTCTTTTCGAGCAAAGTGTTTAGAGATTATTGTATTTCGGTTTGGATTTGTGATCTAACCTAAACCGAACCAAACCATCATGAGATTCAAACTTTTCTATCAGCTACCTGAACCGTAAGAGACCCGACCCGAAAGTGCCCAAAATTTTCAGATCAGTTCGGGTGGGTGCGAGTCCGTTCCGCTTTTATGACACCCTTATCGTAAACAAGTCATGTTCTCTTAAAAATTTAAATTGCCAAGGGACGTGTTGACTGCATGCTTACAAATATCGAGCTTGCTTTGCAAAAGATGTTTAGGCTTCGCCTCCTCAAGGAGGGTGATGATTTCTCTTACGTGCTCATATAATCACGTGGTTTTATTGGCCGAAGATATGTGCCTATTTCTCGACACTCCAACACGTAGGTCGCATGATAGGCCTCGGGATTGTTAGGAGACCGAGGAGCAAACCAGATTTAACGTAACAAGATAATGGGAGAATGTTAGGGATCAAGTTGTGAACCCTAGCTAGGAGATATCTAGAAGGAGCCGTTTGGTAACTTAAGTCTAACTCGTTGACCATTCTCATGGCCGCCCTGCCCTCGTGTTCCATGGGGTTCCGTGGGTATTTGTTCAAAGAGCTCGGAAGGCTCGTCAACCTAATTTCCATCACTGGGTCCTCCCAAATCCTCAATTCCGACAAGACTCGGGACCAGAAACTTACCAAGTTTCCCTATTCGTGGCATCATGACACCCGAAAGAGAGAGGAAGCCGCCTCATCCTGTGCGCCCCGAACACGCGGCGAGCAAGAGAGCTCATCTCACGAAAGATCGCGACGAGACCGCCCGAGATCAGACCACGAAACGTACATGCTTCCTTCTCGCGAGCTTTGCGAGCGTTTGTGCGATTGCGGGAAACCGGAAGGAAAGAGCCACTCCTCCGATTTGACGTCCCATTCTCTTTCCCCCATGGACGTATAGCGACCGGCAAAACAAACGCGTCCATGTCGCCCGAAGACCCATTCAAAGCAACGTCCCTCTCGGGTTTTTACTGCGACCGAGTCAAGGATCTCGAGAGCGAGCAAAAGCCACCATAATTGACATAATAAAAGACGCAGCAGACACATCAAAGAAAGATATGGGTTGACCCTAAATTTGGCCGAAGGGGTGGATATTCCTATGATCCAATGACAACCCCGCCATCCATCGACATGATGAAGATTTCGGCTCCGGTCCACAACGGCGATGGAAAAAGAGAGGAGAAGAAAGAAAAAGAAAAAGAAAAGAAAAGAAAAGAGGAGATGCGTCTCCTAAACAAAGAAAAAAGCTTCATCACTTCAGTAAAGCTCCAAAGCAACAGGGGCATTGGAATTAGATTAAGGCCAATAATGACCTACTTTACGCTAGTGGAGGAGCGAGACCGTGAATAAACAAATGAAAAGGATAAGGGGATTTCCAGATATCAATATAAATTATATCGAACTCCAATCAACAGACAGCCCCGAGGAAGCCCGACAGGGGATTGGTGCGGCTTGTGGTGGCCGGTCGGTCAGTCCACTTCTCTCTCCCCCCCCCCCCCCCCTTCCTTAAAATTCCCCCACGTGCGTACAACTGGTTCGTTTGAATTTTGGGGGCCTCTCTGTTTCCAAAAGGGCAAAAGGCAAATCCAAAAGGCATCTTTGCAGATATCCTAAATCAAAATCCATGTTTTCTCATGCTAATATATTAAAAAGGGGGACAAAGAAAAGGAGGAGGAAGAGGAAGAGAAGGAGAAGAAAACAAGAAGGGGGGAAAAGCTTTGCCATCTTCCATTTGCTGATGACTACCATGGATTCCACTTCCCAATTAAACATATCTACATAAAACAAAAAGACCTCCCCACTTACATCCCACCCAAGAAGAAACTCCAAAGATATACACAGATTCTTGGTCCTAAAAACCTAACGCATATAAAATCCCATCCTCCCAAGTTCCTAAGTGTTGATTGATAGTGGGTCCTATTATAGAAGTTAGCTTTCGCAAATAACGCCAAGTCCCCCAATTCCCCAAGCTATGCAAATTTCAACCCCACCCCCAAAAAACAAAACAAAAAAATAGAATAAGAAGAAAATGAAGGAAAAAAAGAAGGCCCCTTAGGCACAAGGAGATTACAGACAACAAGCTGCAGACAAGAATTGCAAGGGGGAAATAGAGGAAAAGATACACAGGTGACGAGACTCCGGTGGTTAAACTAGCTCCCTTCTTCTTCTACCGAGGACACGGGGAGCCTGCTTCCGGGGCTCATCTTCTTCACGTCCTGACTTGACCATATGAAGATTCTTCTGGCCATGTTGCAGAATTCCCTGCACAAAAGGATTGCCAATAAGAGGACACTCTCAGTTCGAGTAGGCTCGTAGTGTTGGGACCAAACTGATTGAAGTAGTAGTACTAGCACAAAATGAACTTACGGCCAGGGATCATCTCCCACAAGCATCATGTCCCCTTCATCATCGGTGAAGACGATTTCCCACTTATTCCGAGGCCTGAGCTCTCCTTTAATCTCAAACATCTCCTCGAGCTCATCAATGAGCTGATCATACTCTTCGAACATAGTCAAGTCAACAGCGCGACCCACAGCTACTCCTTGCATTTGAACCTGTTGGCACGTATTCCAGCCAATCCAAAACATGGCAATAAATATACAATGTAGAGAAAACAAACAATCACTGCATATTGAATATTAAAAATGTAGCCCAGATCGTCAGTCACGAAGTAGGTACCTTAATGCGACTCCTTGCAGTGGTAGAACAACTTTGTTTGCTTCTAATCTCTTTTGGTGAAAGCACAGACTGCTTTTGAATTATCTCTATCGAGGTCTTTAAAACAGCAGACTTCTGCTGTGAATCTGCTGCAGGAGCGTTGCCTGGAGTGTGTGTTTCGTTAATGCCAGCAGATCCATCAAGTGGCTGAACAGTCAGCCTGTCCACTTGCTGAGAGTTTGAAGAATGATTTATCAAGTCAATGCCAAACAATCGGCAACTAGTAGGTCTCTCGGGCTTCTCAGCCAGCTCGACCTTAGGTTCATTTCTCGGCTTTGGTGAGTGCATAGTTGAACTGGAAAGAAGTGGCCAGCCACAGACATTGGGAGAAAACTGCCTGTCCCCCTCAGTCTGAGGCCACGAGATAGAGTTGCCGCCGGTGTTCACACTTGTTTGCTTATGATGCCAAATACCATGATTATCGCTTCTTTTTCCTTCAATGAAAACAGTTGTTTGCGTAGAATCACAGGACTGCATAAGTCCAGCATCATGGAGAGGTGCACCAGCAGTATCTACGACTATGAATGAGAAGACATTAGTTACCCACAACATGTAAATAGAGAGATATCTGCAGCAGAAAAGCAAGACACGAAGCTAACGGCAATTTCTTAGAAGATTACCAAGAGCAGGGAGCTCAGCAGGTGGTCGAGGCCTTTTGTTCTTTGCCACTGCTGACTCTGTCATGCTCGGAGGTATAGACGGTACAGAGGATTCAATCTCCCATGGTGAAACTCTATCTGGCCTTGGAACAGAAGCATGTTCATCCCATTGAACCTGACGAATGAAAGAGGTCCAAAAAAGTTGGGACAATGCTGTTGCACGTGAAATTCCATCAAAGATGAAAAGCATTTCCATTTAGTCGTTACCTTCAGTGATCGCCACTTGGAATCAGTCCACTGAGAGGAAATGTCTTCGACTCCTACTATAGTACCAGAAAACCTGAGGAGAGAAAATATGAGATCATAGAAGAGTCACAAACCAAAATAGTTCCCGGAAAGAGTAAATTGTGACTTCCATTACCTTCTCTCAGGAGAATCCTCTCCCTCAAACCTCATCTTGAATCTCATGCCAACAGAGAACTTATTGTTAACAGCTTCTAGATACTTGTTCAAGCTTATGATGAACTGACTTGTCCTGAGGTTTTACAAGAAGAGAATTCTATCATGCTTCAATCTAGAAATGCTAACATAATAGCAGGAAAGATCATTTCCATATGGTGTACCTGGGCTTATAATAGACTACAAACAGGGTTTGAGTCGTGACAGCATGAGAGGCAGTTGCAAGCACTCCTAAGTGCATACTCTGACTCGATATCACCGATGCAGGCATGGTGCTCTGTTGACGTGCCATGCGTCTGACACCAACACGAAGTTCTCCACTCTCCCCTCTATGAATGCATCAAGCAGAAGTACTTATTAAATGCCTTGACGACAGAGCGGGACAATCCAATGAAATCAACTATATAACAAATAAGGAGCAGATATTTAAGAGTATGAACAGCCTCTATACCTCAAGAACACAAAGGAATCACCAGCAACCAATCTCTTGGAAGTGACAAATGTACTCCATCCAGTTGTCAGCAAATGCCTACGTGGTTGACCTGTTTTTTCAGAGTCAAGTGGAAGCACGAGTCACAACCTCTATTCATTCAGCAAGCAACTTCATAGAGGACCGATATGCACTTTCTTCATCCGAGAAAAAGCCACTTTCCTACACGTACTAAAAGCGTTTCTTCTTTACCTCTGAAAATATGCTTAAATTTCCACTCATAACCATGGAGATCCCTTGCAACCAACTCTTGAGTCGGTGTTGTCTGGTTCATATCCTGCGGAGGAATAATACATGATAAAATGCTCACACGAAAGGAGGTAAGAGAGGGGGCGATGGGGTGGAGGCCAAACGAGCCGTGATGAAATTACCAAAGGCGGAAGACACTCAGTCGCATGTTTCCTGAGAACAGAAAATCCACCGTGCGTGCTCGTATCGGAAGCCGTCAAAACCTTGCAGAAGGAGTGAACTCGCGGCCTTGGAGGCTCAGGAAGGTAAGGGTCGGGACTCATAGGCTCGGATTGCTGCAAAAAACGGAAAACCATGAAAATTAACAGACAGCTCACGACACAATCTTTCAACCGTACGAGGCTTCCACAAGAATTATGATCTGACTAGGGTCTTACAGGGGCCTCTGGAAGTAGAGTAATCTGGGCATAAACTTCATCCGTTTCTTGCTCCGCCTAAACATCAAAACAAAAAAGACCGAACAAATAATATCAAACATCACGTCGAATCGCGGCTTCTATTTCCCATCCATTTGTCATTAGAAAAGAGGGTGCTTTTCAGGAACCCAGAAAAGGAATTCAACTGATAAGAAGATCCAACGGAAGCCCGAATTCGCGGCGAATAACATCAGCCAGCAATTACCAGCCAGAGCTATAGCACATGTACAAACTGAAGTCAAGAGTCCAGACAAATTACCAGCAGCTGAATGTACATGACGCGACAAAGTATCTTCGAGGGAAGATTAAACAGCGGGATCCTCTCGTTCAGCTCCTGATTCGTGGACGCCTCCAGCTGAAACCCGAACGGCACGAGAATTAGAAGGCAAGAATAATTTACGGGATTTCGCCCCCCCCAAAAGAAGAAAGAAACAACACGAGCGGAAGAACACGTAAAAGGAAACCAGCTCAAACCAGAAACGTCGAAAGAAAATCCGTGCGCTAAAATCTCTCGGGCTTGTTCCCTACCGAACGAACAAGATGAAACGTCGATTCCAAACAAAAAGAAGGGGGCGAAGAAATCGTGGGGAAATGATTCCTCACCTGTTCCATGTGCCCTTGGGGGAAGTAGAAGACTCGCTCCCCAGCTCGGGGGACGTCAACGAGCGGGCCCGCGCACGCCTTCCATTGCTCCGTGTACAGATCGTCTTCTCCACCACCTACCAACGTCGAATCAAAAACCGCCACCCACAAAAAAATAAAGAAGAACAACAAGAGGAGGAGGAGGATGAAGAAGAAGGAGGAGGAGAAGGAGAAGGAGGAGGAAGAGGAGGAGGATAACAAGCAGCAGCTCTCTCTCTCTCTCTCTCTAGCTCGCTTTTTAGCTCTTCGACAGCAAGAGAGAGAGAGAGAGAGAGAGAGAGAGAGAGAGAGAACGGTTTCGACGCTCCTTCCGGGCATTCACCTCGATTAGCCATGAGAGCGCGGAATTCGACGGAGCTAGCGGGGTCGCCGGAGTATCAAGCACGGCTCGGAGATCTCCTTCTTTCTCTCTCGCCACACGCACGATAAAAGCCAGCGATGAACAAAGCCCGCCGGAGCTAACAACCGCCCGCCGCGATTCGCTCGAAGGGGTAAAAGAAAAAAAAAAGAGGAGGCCCAACGTTAAACCGCCGCCGCCGCCGTCGCCGTCGCCGTCGCCGTCCGTCCGTCACCCACCGCCGCCGCCGCCACCAGCTTCTCCAGAGCCACCGGCAGCCCAAAAAAAAAACACCCCCTCCCTCACTCTCTCTCTCTCTAGAATCCGCAGAGGAAGAACGCAGGGGGCACGCGCTCTGGAGGAAAATCTCGGGAGAGGAAAGAAGCCGACTACGCGCGCGCACTTCGTATCATAATCTTCTTCTTCTTCTTCTTCTTCTTCTTCTTTCTTCTTTCTTCTTACTGCTTTCCTCGCTCCGCTTTCTTTCCTTTCAACTGTGACTCTTTGTGGAAGTCCCCCATTTCAACTCCTGGGTGTCCGCGATGTATTGGTTAACTCCAACAGGAGTAACCCCGGTTAGGATTTGACCCCGCCCCTGGGTTAGCTCACGGTCGGGTCTGACGGAGCAGGGACGGCAGTGCTGAGCAACCTCCCCCGGGCCCCACATCCCCCTCCCCCGACCCGGCTGTCGCGGGCCTCGGGTTAAACAAAAAAAATGTAAAACTAAAAAAAAAATTAAAAACAAAAAAAAGTTTTTAACCCGCATGAAATCGCGCCGACGCACCGTGAAATCGCGCGGCCTTTTCTTCGTGCTCGGTAAATTTCTCCGGACGGGGTCGGGATTTCACCTCTCCGCCCTACGTGTGGGTAAAAAATCGATCTTCTTGAGAGCGCGCGGGAAACTGTCCGGCCGACAACGGTTCGACCGTAATATTGATTTTCACCCGAGGGATTCTCTCTCTCTACATGAGAAATGCAAGAGATCGGCACTTCGATCCTGCCCATTTATGTCGTCGGCAAATTTCCAAGACTTGAATTTAATCGCCCCGCCGGACTTAGTACCGTGTTTCGTGAGCTCCTCTAAGTAGCTAGGTTTTTTTTCCAAGTTCGTGTCCTTGGATTATTTAAAGAAGCAAGAGGACCATCACAAGATAGGTGCCGCCCCTCGCTATGTACAAGAGTAGGTGGAGAATCATAAAGTGCCTGTTGAGGAAATTTCCTTCGTGGAACCTATAAACTTTCATGGTGTTCGGAATAGTCGCACTTCCTTAAAAACATATCTCGTACAAAAAGATACAAGTAAAAGCAAAATACGGACTTACCAACTTTTGTTAAGGTGATATAAATGTCTCCAACTTTTCTTGTATCATGGAAAAAAACCCTCTATTTTAGTTTTGTCGAGAAAATATTCTTCAAATTAATATAAGTTCGGGATTTTTTATGACACAAAAAAAATTGAGATATTTGTATTACAATGATCAAGTTTAAGATTTTTAGTGACACAACAAAAAAATCGTGATATATATATATATATATATATATATATATATATATATATATATATATATATATATATATATATGTTGCAGTGGATATAATTTAGGGGATTTTATGACAACATCCTTTTTTGTAATACGATTTTCAAAAATCAAAATAAGAATTGCAAGTCGAATCAATTCTAAACTACTAATTTGCCTTATAAATGAAAGATAGGAACGTCTCAAGGAAAATAAAACCATCACGAGGGCCTACCAATCAATTTAATTCAAATGCCACACCAAACATATCATTTTTAATTCGCATCGATCATGATAGATTCCAAATCAAGTTTCGTGACATGTTATCTCATACCACCAAGAAAATGAAGATTTAACAAAGCAACGGCACTACAAGAGAGACGAAATTTCTCCAATCCCACGCAGTAGCTTCCTCGGCAAACGAACGCTTTCGATCACGAATATCGGGAATTTTTTTACCCTAAAACGACAGGAGGTAAAAACAACCTCCTCCTCACCGTTCCACGGTAGAAAACATGTACACGTTTTGAGTGCGGGGTGATATCAGGCTCGCGACGTACAATTCCTGCACCTCCTCCTCTACTTTTTTTTGTGATCTTTTTTTCTGGGGGGAGCAGAGCAGGGCAGGGCAGGCGTACGTGTGGTCTCTTTTTAATTTCAGTCCCACCCGCAGATGGCAGGGTGGCGTACGGTGGCGCGGCAGCGGCAGGGAGGAGGAGGTGCGTGTGGTCCGGGAGAGACAGAGAGGTTAACTGGAGCCCGTTAGGTAAAAGAGGAGAGAGGAGAGAGGAAGCGAGAGACCCGCCGTTACCGTCGCCGTCGCCGTGATCCTGCCGTCTCTTTCATTGTCTGCTTCGCAGCAGGCAACATGGTTTTGGCCCGGGTTAACCCAGCAGAAATTTCTTTCCGCCAGCCTCTCAATTTTCTTTTTCTTTTTTTGTTTGTCTCCCCTAATTTCAACCCTTCTTTTCTTTTCTTTCTTTTTATTCTCATTTTAGTTCCCAAAACACGCACGCCCGCACACATGTCTATATATATAATTTCAAAAGAATAAATAATTGATTTGTAATCAAAGTAATCTCCCAATTATCAGATTATGTTTTTTATTTTGACGTGTCGATGCCTATACACTCTACTCTACTTATCGAGATAATAATTTTTTGAGCTATGGAAGGATAACGAGATCCATACAAGGCTCGAAACGAAGGGATTCCACGTCGTATTTAGGATGGACAATGTATTTTCATTAGCAAAAGAAAAAAAAAAGAATTGGTTTGATTTTGCGATTGCGCGTCGTTCAGAGGATTTGTATTGGACTGGATATGGAGTTTGACCCGCAGATGAAGGTGAAAATTACGTGGCCTTGCCATTGGTCCGGGGGACCAATCAAAAAGGACGAAGGGATAGAGAGACATGGCCGTATCATTGGATGGTGACGTTTCCATGTTGTGTGGGTTTTTTTCTTTTTTCTTTTTTCTTTTTTTCTTTTTTTTTTTCCTTTCATGGGGACAGCAGCAGTCCAGTTTCCCACACGTGAGAATGCCTGAAGCTAGCGTTCCACGTGGCGGCCCTATAGTGGATGGTTACCGGGGGGTGGGGCCCGGGGGAGTACAAGTGAACGAAAGATCCATTGTATGATCTACTGCGAGAAGTGGTATGATTTTAAAATGAGAGCGAATACGAGACCCGCGACTTTTTCGACGATTCGTATTCGGCTGATTAAATATTTTATTTTTCCATTTTAGAACCGATAACCAATCCCCCGACTCTCGAATTTGCCTGGAAATTTGGTCCAATCTTTTGTTTTATCCAAAAAAAAGAAAATCAAATTATGATAGACATCTCAAATCGATGCACTTATAATAAAAATTCACATCATCAATTTTCGTAAAATTTTACCATCAAGTTACTAACTTAAATGACGCTTGATAATTGATGGGTGTAGAAATCTGAGTTTGCACTAATTTTGTAATTTTTTGTGGTATTAATCCAATTTAATGGAAGATTAACATAGGAGTTTTCGGTGGTTGAAAAATTAGTCTTAATATGAGATTTCTGATAGTAAAAAAATTAATTTGTAGTGAATTTGTTACAAATATATCAGTTTGGATTTTTTTTTATGATATTAAATCTTTATAATAAAATATAAATGCTGCACCATTTTACTATAGAAATATTGCCTATGTTGGAAACCATGATTCAATTAATCATGTGCACGACGGTGCAATTTTTTTTCCTAAAGGCTCGATCCTAGGTTCTTGGATTGAACCGAACCTCATGGGCACCCTCAATATCATACTCATGCAATAATTTCTCATGTCTATTCAAACAATCCAAAATCATGAAAAGGCCATTTGGCCTTTCGTTTTAAAAAAAAAAAAAAAAGATAAAAGGAATAACCAGCATAGCTGCTATCATAGACATTATCACAAGGGCTCCACACGAATTACAAATTGTTCAAATTCAAGACTATAAGGAGATGGTTACTCGACATCATCCGTGACTTATCCAAAATAGACAAGTCTTGTCGTCCCTCTTCGTGGCCTTCGATCATTTTTGTTTGGGAGAAAATAGGAAAATTTATGATGTCCAAAACTTATTTAATAAGTGGAAAGCACCTCCTCAATATTCCAAAAGCACCGTTATACATACCCTATCACATGAAGCTTGCCGCACATACTTCGCATAGCTATTTTCAATCGCGTCATGTGGGGGCAACTAAACATTTAAGTGCTCGCAAAGCATTGCTCCAATACCATGTGATTGATCGACACTAACTTTCTAAGTGTTGAGCACTCATGTTTAAACAGACCGCCATAACATATTGTCATCTCACAACTTTTACCTATGGCGTGACTAAATTCATTAACAATATACTTGATCTGAATCTGCATGTTTTAAAAGTGTATTGCGCAATTCGGCAACAATAGCACGAATGGATTGTATGTGATATTAGAATAGACCTACCCCATCCCCTATATCTAATTAGCCCATTTGTAAAAAATTATAGTGGTAAACCACTTGGAAGTTATAATATAATTTTCTCAATAAATCTACCTAGTGGAATCATATCTCGTACTAAAATAAGTAGCAGAATCCCCTACTAATCGTCCAAAGTCCAAACAACTCGATTTTCGGCCACTTGGAGTTAAGCTTGTAAAGCAACCGCTGACATCGACGCATCAGGGTTAAATGCAATGGATTGTCTCGATCTTGTTAAATGGTTGCTTTCTTCAGATTAAATCTAACTTCAGCCACTAATGAAAGCAATCATACATTATTTGTTATCCTTGGATTATGCATTGCAGAACGAGACTTAGATAAATGGACCAACACTAGGAATTGTCTATATCGAATGGTGCGATAGTTTGAACTTACATGGTACACCTATTCAAAGGTACATGTTAATTATCCAATAACTTAGAAAATCTCATAAGTTTAAAAGGGATCGTAAGATTGGAACCAAATAAGAAGGATCTCCTGACTTGATTTGAGAATTGATTTTGCTATGCTAGAGACGCCAAATGTGTCTATTTTTTTCTAGTTTATACTAAGTGACTAGGACTAAGACTTGCAAGGGTCTACATCAAGAGTTGCGAAATTATTGGTCTTTTACAACCAACTAAAGATAAAAAGCTACCTTCAATTGAGGTTAGATGAAGTGTATCATCTCTACGAGCTTCGCTTCATGCTAATAATCAAAGGGTCGACTTAGCCCGCTCCGGCTAGGAGAGTTGACTCCGCATCTCCATCACGGGGATTATTATACACGAAGAAACAAGTACAGGAAAGGTGAGATAGAGAATATGCTCGTTATTTGTGTCGTGGTCGGAATCAATATCAATGGTAGCTGTGTTTAAAACTCATTATCACTGCTATACATAGTTATGTCATGCATTCGTTCATAGGCACTTAAAAAATCCGATTGCATTAAACACCTGATCAAAATCCCGTCACATCATTTGATAAATCCATTTTACAAGTCGATTTTAGCACACCATCAACACAAATTAGTTTAATTAAGCCCATGCCACGACCAAGACTTTCGATAGCAGAGTTTAGATTTGCTACCTCGTTGCATCCAAACCTAATCCGTTATCAAATCAAGGCTTAGATAATTGATTATGGTTTTCTGCGGAAAGGGCGAGGAAACAACCACGAAAAAAAGCCTAGAATCCAACGATTAGACGGTCCTATGTGGAAATGGGACTTGCTTCCCTGGCCGTGTGACTCGATTGGTAACTTTGGAAGACGACATAAAGAAGGAGGAGGAGGAGGAGGAAAAAGATTCATTCAAAACCTAACTTCTTAATTACTTTAATGCCTCTTGTCTCCGCCCCACTTTGCATCTTCAGCACAATCAAGCAACTCCCTTCCAGGATCCCTTTCACACCCATTGTAGTCGTCCCATAATCGTACTTAGCCATTGAAAATATGCTAATCATTAAGCCCTCAAAAAATGCTACAATGCCCGAGTCTCGTTTCGTTTCGTCTCGTCCAAGTCACTCCTCTTTTTCGTCCGAGTTTCTCCCCTCTTCTTCTTCTTCTTGTCTAACTACTTCGTGCTTCGGTTCTAGTCGTGGGTTTTGCCCTTTATCTTTTTCCATGTTAGAATATGTAACGAGGCCAGCGTATATTCCAGCGCTGGAGGGATTCCATTGGCCTCCCTCCCCTCCTCCCCCCTTTACTCGGGTTGAATTCAAAGTCGCGTTGCGATATTTTATTACGGGCGAATCGGGTTGGTAACCATTCGGGCGGTCCGAACGTGCGGACTTCATTGCCATTTGCCACATCGTTTCCGTGAAAGTTCCGTGATGTGAAAAGGTGGTGGTGGTGGTGGGGAGAGGAGAGGAGAAGGGAGGGGAGGGAGGGACGATGGGATTAAAGTAATCACCAGTCATCAGTACCAATCGAGTTCAGTGAGTCCACTTCAGCTGGTTTCGTGCAACGTATAATTTATGTCGCTAGTGGCGTGGATAAGCATCCAAAAGGCTCCCCTCCTAGGCATTAAAATTAGGCCTCCTTCAAAGCTCTTTTTAGCAAACATGGAGATGGAGGGAGGGGAGGACGGGGGATGAGGACGAGCCAATGAGGTTGGAGTTTTGTGTTATGCCTGTCTGTCTAAGGTGCATGATTAGGCCGCGGGACGGGAGTGATTAGGGGGGGCTTTGTTTATTGCCTTCCCGTGCTTAATTGGACCCTGCGCGGTGGGGTTTTCTCATGGTTTCCGCTCCTTGACGTTTGATGACCCTTTCCCTCTTTCGAATAGGCCCTCCTTTGTCGTGCGGCGAGACGAAATTACATTTTGGAACTGTCTTAGGGCGGGGATTTAAAAAACGGGAGTGAGGATCGTTTTTTTCCAGGGCAGGTCATATTTCGGGGTAAAGATACTCGAATCGCGCCGGTGCATGGAGGGTACGGCCTCGAACGAAGATCCTCTACTCTGACACCATGCTTTCGGTGGTATTTTAATGGTCTCTTGTGAGTTCTACGAGGGAATCGCATTCTCGAGTTTGAGGATGCAGTTGGAGATCTAGAAAGATTCGATCCAAAATTTGCTTGGTCTGATTTGAGACGACTTTCTTATAAGATTTTGTGAGATCACGATCAACTGATCTAAATGAATGGATACTCGAATCGCGCCGGTGCATGGAGGGTACGGCCTCGAACGAAGATCCTCTACTCTGACACCATGCTTTCGGTGGTATTTTAATGGTCTCTTGTGAGTTCTACGAGGGAATCGCATTCTCGAGTTTGAGGATGCAGTTGGAGATCTAGAAAGATTTGATCCAAAATTTGCTTGGTCTGATTTGAGACGACTTTCTTATAAGATTTTGTGAGATCACGATCAACTGATCTAAATGAATGCATAGTCCTCATGATTCGTTTGATTTTTTTTTTTTGGCTTAGAATTAAGTATAAAAATATATAATTAGAAAGACAAATAGAGGTCCGGAAAGATTCAAACTCAAGACTACCTGTTTTGATGTCATGTTAGATTTTGTGGGATCATATCCAACTAATCTAAAATATTAAATTTTGTGGATGAACATGTAGTTTATTATTTAATATTCTACCACCCATTATGTTTTTTTATCATAGCAATTGGGTGACATCCAAGATCATTAGATTAAATTCACTTTCCGAATCCCAATTGAGCTTTATGCTCTTTATATAATGTTAGAATAATTAAATATTGAACCATTACTTCATCTAACAGCTTAAGTTTCTAGAACAGTTGACTGTATTTCTACAAAATCTCATATGGTATCAAAACAGATGATCCTAAATTCGGATCTTTCCAAATCCCCATTTCACTATCTAATGGCATATTTCCTTGCTTGGTACTAAGAGAAAAGATTAGCCTAAACATAAGTTTTTAAAACCGTTTGACTGTAATACTGTAAAATCTCACCTACATGAATTAGAAAATTCGCAAGAAATCATTTTGAAGTGATGTATCTTTTATAAGACGAATCAGAGGGTTTCGAAGTTTTTCTTTTTTTATTTCCTCCCTCCTTTTCCCGAATGGAAAATACAGATGGAAGCCTAATTTCACCGCCCCAAAGGTGTAGGATTTCAATCCAAAACATGGTTAGGTCCACACCCCAAAAGAGTGTTAAAAGACTAGCTGGTGACGTTCGTGCAATATCAGCAGTCGTCTCCAACGGATTACCACAACATGTCCTTCTTTTCCTTTTCTTTAAGGAAAATCATGAATGCTGCTATATTGCTGCCGCGTGGCCATCACCTGTCGGTTTCTTTTTAATCACGCTATATATAGATATTCATAAATCTAGGGCATGTCTGTTTCGAGTCAGGTAAAATAAAATTTTTTTTTTTAAACTTTTCTGACAAGACTTAAAATATGATTTTAATTTTAAAATATTACTAACAATATAATATGAATTTACGTGTCCATGTACATTTCATGAAAGTTTCCTAGTATTTCGGATTTTAAAAAAAAAAATCAACGCATGAAAGTCACAAAATTTTGATGAAAAAAATAAGATGTAAAAAACAGTCCTAATAAAACATGTCTTATCTAACATACGAAACCATACGAAATCGTTTTTGGAATCGAAGTTCAATATGTAGACCGAGTACATGTCAATTATTGAACAATACTCCTAGTGAGAATTTTTATTCGCTGTAATTCGGCCTATCCTTTCGTATGAAAGTGTGCATGAGCAAATAATTTCTTTTTATTAACAAAAATGCCTCATCCAAATACTGAAAACATACCAAATATTTTTGTTGCTTTTTTCGCAGGCAATCCATACATAGAGAGAAAAAATGGCGTACAAGAAATTAAACTCGAAACATCGGATTACGATGCCATAAAATCATGTGCCAGACCGTCGGGCATAAAAGCAAGCATTTCATAAGCTAAATTAGGGAATAGAGGGGATTGAATTTCGCATATTTAGTAATCACAAAAGGGATTTCAGCATTTGGACGCTGAACATGGGGCGGTAAAGAAAAGATTAGCATATTCTTGCTTCACATATCATAAGCTACTTAAACAAGACTTCTTTTAATTTCTTTTTTTCAATGCGATCCATCTGTCAAAAGTAAAAGCAACAATATTATTTTAATAATTGATTTATCCGCATAAAGTGCAATTTCCCAACATATGATTCTCCAAAATCGCACGTAAGGAAAAAGCAAAACGTAATATACGAACAGTAATCATTTTAAATTAGGGTGAGTTGATTGGACAAAAAGTTGACTGCGGTCGGCCCTCTAATCTTATGTGTCGGGATCATGTACAGCTAAATTCGTTGTCTCCAGATTTAACCAAGATTAACAATTAAGCTTGTTACTCAGTCAGGGGTACGTCGATTAAGTAATGATGTTTACTAACTTGTATTGACTCAAAGAAAATCATCACGCATATGGGCTTGTCAAGGATTACAATATGACTCTCGGGTTTTTTCTTCTTTATTTATTTTTTTTAAAAAGTCACAAATTGTCTCTAAACTTTGGCATAATGTGTAATGTGATGTATGAACTTTTAATTTATTTAATGTGATCTTTAAACTATACCCCAATATGCACTCGATCCTTGAATTGTTATATGTTCGGTCCTTGAACTCTTGTATGTTCAATTTAGTCCTATGTTTGATGTTATCACCGGATTTGAATTAATGGAATGATAACATTAAATATTTTCATATAGTTCAAAGACTAAATATAAATATATAATAAAAGTTTGGGGACTGTATTAAATAATTAAAAGTTCAGAAATCATATCGTATATTTGGGTAAGTTCAGGACCACATTGTACAATAGAGTAAAATTTAGGGACCATAATGAAAAGAATAAAAATAAAAGTTTAGGGACCATGTTGCACATTAGACCAAAGTGCATAGGTCATGTTTGTGTCATTATCCCTTTCTATTTTCAGTCCTCTTATATTAAAGTCCTAATTTTTAATTCATTCATCGACTAGGGAGTGAAGTACCCAGTTACAAACACATGATAAATAAGTCTTTTACTGTCGAAGCTCTACATGGATAATACGTTCCCTTTAGTAATTCTATAGAGCTCGGGCTAACCTTTAGCTTCCGGATTATCGAACACGGAGGTCTTCATATGATCCCATTATCAAGCACTTTAGCAAACATGATGTCCCTCCCTAACATGTCCAACTCATGGCCCTTTAATTTCAAATTATATGAATTTAGATGCTCTTGTCACGGTCTATGATTTTCCCATACTCATGATCCTTGTGAGGGGAGCTTGGGATTATTGAGCAAAGAGTAACTGATGCAGAGGGGATAGATACAATTGATTCCATGGAAGTGGCATCAGAATTGTTGGTTCTTGGAGTTCTATGATAGAACAATCATATTTTTTAGAAGCTCTTAAGGTAGGTTTGGCCTCTCATGCACAAATTGGACGGGAGTTGATGTCGCTCTCCCGATGAGACAGAGGCAAATCGAAACCAATTATAGAGCCTAAAGTGATTTATTGTCTCGCTTGATGGACAAGACGCCAAAGTTAAGCTGAGCGTGGTATGATCTCATATAAAGAAACCATTCAATGTACTGCTATTTGGAACAATTATTAAACGAAGGTTGCCCTCAGAGGCCACATGGATTATTCCGCGGCCAAGGAACTGCCGACTTGTGACACTATGGTAAAAGTCCAACCATTTTTAGTCCTCAATTATCAAGGATTGTCAACTAGATGAAATTGAATTGGGTCTTTGAGAAGAAATATTTGATCATAAAATATCATAGGACAAAATACTTTCTTTTTTTCTATCCAACATATGGCAATAGCAAATATGTGCAAGCGTTCCAAGATATTTGAAAGATTAAGCAAAATCAATTTATCACGGAAAATTAGAGTTATTAAATAATGGAAAGAAATTATGGATATAGATACAAGGTACAAACAATGTGAAAATATTTATGGAAAGAGAAAAATATTTTGAACTTCGAGATCTTGTTGTTATGGAATAAAAACATCCGAATTTCAAACATTGGAAGACAAGGGAGATAAACGCATTGGTCAACGTTTATTCCTTACACTGCTCAGATGTACACACGTCCATGAACTGATGGTCCGCGAGGGAAACTGCTAGTGCACTGACCGAAAGAAGAACGAATTTTAAAAACACGAACTTACCGAGAAATGACACCATTCGATCAGGAAAATAGTGCAGATATGTTGTAACTAGTGATTAAAATGACGGATTACTATATCCAAGTGCATGTCACGACGCTGTCACTGGTCCGGTCCGTTGTTGTTGCTCAAGAGTCATCTGCATCTGCGCACCGAGAGAAAGATGAAAAGCAGAAAAAGTCATCGATGTTATCTTCTAAGTTCTGTAGTCGAAAGTGTAGTGGAGGATAAAGCAGCGGATAAGCGAAGGCGCATACTTCCCAAGCGCCTGCTTTTTCCACAGATGTTGGAGAAATCATGTGTACGTTTGCTTTTTCGAGAAACAATGTAATTCAGCCACTTACCCAAAGTGGAAACGTCGATCTCCTTTCGATCATCTAATGGAAATCCGAAACAGCCACGGATATCAGATTTCCATTGTGCTTGTGATCTGATAACTTTTCCATCTTGTCGGAGAAATTTGTCTGTCTTGGGAAGATCGAATCCAGAGGAGATCTGTAACTCTCCTTAAGCGAGGGTGATGATGAACACTCCTGGAGCCACCTCTATGGAAATCAATCAGAGGTTGTAGATCAAACCCATTAGTTCTTTTAACTCAGTGTTCTACGTCAAAGGAAAAATAAAGGGTCATTGAGATTTATTCTGACCAAAAATGAGGATTATTCATGTGGGAAGTGGCCTCTAGCAACAAGATCATGATTGATCAAATTTATGTGGGCCTGTATTTACATAATTAATACATAATCATTCTGCGCAGCTCTTATTCTATCCATATAATTATGGAACCGCGAAATTACTTGTTTATTCTAATAGTAATGGTTCTTTTAAAATGGGTTAAGTAGGTCAAATAGCACTGGAAAGAGGAAATGATGAGAAACTGAGGAGTGGACGGCAACCACCCAGCAAGGACGAAGGAACTTGTTGCAGGGTATAGATTAGATTATTCTTCTTTCTTCTTCTGGGATCCTAAGGAATATACGGAAATCATCCCATTCACGTATATGCCGGATTAGGCTCTATTCATAAGGACGACAGATGTGGCTGTGGACTTATTCTGAGCGGGAGATGTCGTGATTTGAGTACGAGTAACTGCCGCATCCAAGTCAAGTGCTCGACCCCTCAATATGTGTACATATGTGCTCAATAAAGAACAGGATATCTCAGAGGCATATTCTCTTCAACTCCCTCGAGGAAGATCGAATGAACATAATATTTTAAAGGAAATGCATTACATCCGTAGACTGAGAGAAAGATACCGAAAAGTTTAGATATGCAAAGCACGGCAGCTTAACACTAATTTCTTATCTCTAAACTAGTCCCCAAAGGGAAACTGATGTTCACTTCCGAAGAAAATGCACAGAAAACTTAATTATGTGATGTCGATGTCAACGACATCAAGTTGCCCAAGTTCTTTTTATGTTGGTCGAAAAGTTGCCCATGTTCAACGGTCCCTTTTTCACCAGTTGATGCAGTAACCAAAGAAGAAGCAAGCAAGTAGGTTTTCCCGAGTTGTAACCTTTCCCGGTTTGTGACGGCGGCCTAAAAGCGATTAATGTCCATTAATCTTGAATGGCATAAAGTAGCCATAAACTTACAGTACAAGCAAGACATGCTTCTTTGAACTGATGCTTTTTGAGATACCACTCCCTGACCATGACCCAGCAAGATCCTATCTGTTATTTCTTTCGAGATCTGGTAATTGTTCACTTTCGTAGATTCTTTATTCTGGGGCATTTTTGCAAATTAGGAAAAGAAAGGATGTAAAAGCTAGGACCTCTGTTACTTCTTATCTTCGTTAATATTCTAAGTGGAAGACGTGACCTCTGTTACTTCTGATCTTCGTTAATCTTCTAAGTGGAAGACGCAAAATTGCACAAATCCGATTAGTCACGTCCTCACATATTGTCGATTCTATGGAAAACAAACACTTCATCATCCGATTTACTCTTTATAATCCCATCGTGACCCTGGGTTTAGAATTCGGAGAGGACAGGTCAAGGAACGATGCAAATTCTGTTCCTATTGAAGAAGTTGTGAATTCTCCTGGACTGAAGTTCTGAAGTGGGCTCTGGTGTAACAAGCCCCAGAAGATCTTAGTCCAATTTTCTTGATTTAAAGGTCCTTACAAACACCGTTTGCAGAAAACCAAAGTTCCTTGTGAAGAACCTGTTGTCGTCATCACATCTATCCTCCAGAACAGTCTTATCAGTTAAGGGGAGTCCTCAGTTCATAGAACATTACTGGGATAAACAATATCTTCAGAAAAAACCGACCTTATTCATGTCTGGATCAAAGCCAATCAGTGAAATTTAATTCAACATGGTTCGTGGGAAATTATACACCACAAAAATGAACTGAGGTATCTTATTCTCTGAAAAATGTTTGAATTTGTAGCTGGTCTTGGTAAAAGGATAAGGATTGAAAGGAGTAGTAAAAGAAACAATGCCGATAATTCCTCCTTGCAGCTTCCATATGGTTCAGCTGCTGATTTCAACTCTATTGCGATAATGAATATGTTCCCACGAACATCGATGAGAGTGAATGACAGATGACCGATTGATCAGCTGGTGCTTTGTTTAAGGTGTGTATGGAGCAAAAACCACCACGGAGTTGTGCCCGCCAAAGCCGAATGAGTCTGATATAGCTGCATATGCATGTGAAATGAATTAAGCGAGACTGTAACTTCTTACAAAATTGTCAGCGAAATTATATTTGCTCTTGAGGTTATAGCAGTTTTCATATATGTTCAACTTGAGCACTCAGCAGATCTGCTTCTCAGTTCTCACACTAAGAGCTCAGTATTGAACTTACCGACATTGACTTCATGCTGTTTCTTCACATTTGGGACAGTGTCGATGGTGACATCAGGTTCGATGTTCTACAAAAGAGCAGAACAAATAGAGTTATGGTCATTTAAAGTCATTGGAAATGTCAAAACAAGGAACATGGCAAAAGAAAACATGAACATTCAGTTGCCGTACATCTTGGTTGATCGTTGGATGCAACCAACCAGTGGTGATTGCTTTTATGGTTGCTATGGCCTCTAGTCCACCAGCAGCTCCAAGACCGTGGCCGATCATCGACTGCAACAAGTTACATTATTGATATTGTTACTTCTTCTTTTTTTCTTTCTTTCGTTTTTTTTTTTTGGTGACAGGGACTCAGCAAAGTGAGAGTGCAAATACAAGAAGTTGACAGAATAGTGCATCTCGTCCATAACCAAACTCGGGACAAGAAGTGTCTCACCTTAGTTCCATTCATCTTGATCTCAGATGTGTCCTTAAAGACCTTCTTAATGGCATTAACCTCAGCCAAATCGCCGGCTAAGGTTGATGTAGCATGAGCATTTATATAATTCACCTGCCAAACGAAGAATGGTTTAGCTTTCATCTTAACAACAAAATATGACGTGAATAGGCTCAATAGGTTTATAGTACAGTAAGTGTCATTATAGTGAGTGCTTTCACCTCCTCAGGGGAGACACCGGCATCTTCCAAGCTCTTGCTGATGCAGGAGGAAACACCAAGTCCATCTGAACGTGGATCAGTCATGTGATGAGCGTCACAAGTTACAGCGCCGCCCAAGTACTCTGCGATAATATTGGCTCCTCGTTTCAACGCATGCTCCAAGCTCTCCATGATCTTCCACAACGACAGAACAGCCACGTAAGCATTTCCAATGCACAAACAAAAGTGGAATTAGTGCAACTAGCGTCAATTTATCCAATCGTAAAAGACCTTTGGCAGTTCAGCATGGTACATACCAGCACACCAGCACCTTCCCCCATGACAAAACCATCGCGATCCTTGTCCCAAGGCCTCGAAGCTCTTTTGGGATCCTCATTTCTTTGAGATAAAGCCCTGCAGGCTATGAACCCCCCAACACCGGTGGGCATGACCGCAGCTTCTGTCCCTCCGACCACCATGATGTCTGCTTCACCTCTTCTGATGTGGTTCGCGGCCGCATAAAAGCAGTAGTTTGCAGTTGCACAAGCGGTTGAGATGGAGTAGTTCGGCCCCATGAGGCCGGTATCGATAGCCAAAAGGGCGGAGCCCATGTTGGTGATGGAATAAGGGATGAAAAACGGGGTGATCTTCTTGTATCCCTTCTGGACGAGCGCTTCCACTCCGTTGCTGAACACGCTTATCCCTCCCATTCCCGTACCCACCAGAACCCCGATTCTTGTTTTGTCCATCTGCATTAATGTACACCGAAGATTAAGGCTATAAGTTCATTGAAATGACCGAACAATACGCAAAATATAATTATTCTGAGAGTGTTTTACTCAAACAGATTGAACTCACAGTGTCGAGGACCGTGGATCCAAGGTTAGCATCTTCAAGGGCTCTCTTTCCAGCAACTATGCAGTACCTCCAGCAGTCATCAAGGCGGCGGTCATTCTTACCATCGATGTAGCCATCGGAGGAGAAATTACGTATCTGGCCCGCGAATCTCACAGAGAAGCTCGAGGCATCGAATCGGTCAATCAAGCTGATCCCACTCTCTCCTTCGAGGAGCTTATTGTAGAAGTTATCAATGTCGTTGCCGAAAACTGAGACGAGACCCATTCCTGTTATGACAACGCGCTTCTTGGGATCCTTTTCTCGCTTGGGAGCTGATACGGTCGGAGAGACCATGGCCTTGATCTTTCCACACCTGCGAACTGACAATTGCAAAACCAAAATCAGGATTTGATCCAATAGGATCTCTCATAGCCTATAAACAACATCAGATTCTACGACGACTAATTAGCATTGATGGGTTGCGTATCCTTTGGTAAAAGTAAGCCAGGAGTTACTTCATCATTAAACAAATATTAGTTCGTCACGTGAGAACGCTAGACTAATGCATCTAGATGTACCAACTGAAGCAAGAGCACTTGCAAGGGCTACTGCAAGAAATGCTGCAGTAACGGGCATGGTAACTTCTGCGTAATGACAATCAAGAGCAAGACATCTTGGGCTGCAAGTAACAGCTTGTAGGTACCACAAACTCTGCGCCAGAAAGGAATCGGAAAAAGGGAGGAGCTCGACCACAAGGAATATGTGATGGTGGAGCAACAGAGTCTGATCTCTGTGTTGTTTTCTGGATTATCGGAATCATATTAAACTTTTCGTATGACAATGGGAAAAATCTGAATTTGGCACGATGAGATCCATTTAGTCCATGTGCTGACGCATATTAACATGCATTCATTCATAAATCAGATTTTTAACTTATCAAATCAAGATTACTACTTTTTGTGCCATCACCAATCGTAAGCACGGTTATGACATGCCGACATGAATTATCGGCATGCGGTTTTATAGGTATAAACTTGAGATCACACGTCTAACTCTTTGCAGTGTTATTCATACCTGAAGCAGAAACAACCCCAGCAAGATTGCTCCTAGGAGGAGCCACATGCACATTCTCCACTGGCCTAAGCCCATCGCACTGCACCAGAGACGCAGCCCCACTGGCCCCTGCCTCTCTGCCCTTAAACAGCAGACCAGCAGAGCAAGTCCCTGCAATTCCTGCCATCTCTCTCTCTCTCTCTCTCTCTCTCTCTCTCTCCGTGTATCTGGGACCCTCTTGATTCTGAAAAGTTTTAGCTACAGGTCAGGAGAATATAAAGAAGTAGGGACGGACCCAACTTTGGTTTGTCAGAGAGAACCAAGGATGTAACCAAGAACGAGCCACTCGCATTCTTTGTTGGGTTATCAATCCGTGTTGCTGGGAAGGCTTGTAGAATCCGCCCGCCGATTCTTTACATCCTTTCTGGTTCTAATGGGAACAAGAATTGGGGCGATGATTCCAAAAGGTAGCCTTCATTTTTCCCTCGACCGCTTAGCTACCGCTAACCACTCCATCCTGCCGCTCTGTGGCGTCTTCCCCAACCCATTCTTCCCGTTCATTCGTGAGCTTCTTTCAAGTGTCCTAGACCTGCCTATAGGTCTTGACTGTCATGTGAAAATGCCACCGAACAACTTTAATTACGGATGAGATGCACGGATCGAATTGGAACTCGCATTGTTTGACAAGGCTCATCGCGGTTTCGCCTGCTTTGGTATGCGATTGACTAGATCCAAAGAATTGATGAAATAACACTGCGGGACTTATACGAGTTTGGGAATTTCTACACTATGGCGAGTGGATATCTAGAGAGCAGATAGGGCGAGTTTGACGGCATGCAAAAGCCACAAGAGGCATACCCACCGTGAGATATCTCCAGTGTGTCCCCACAAAGGAGGTATTGTCAATTTACATGCGACATATATTTATGTGGGGCTGTATATTTCTTTTGCGAAGAGATTTCCTTCGAACTCGGACATTTGATTAATGGGTTACATATTCTCATGTGACTCACCAAAGAAAGAAAATCAAAACCAAATCCTACTAACCACGCCATCTCTCTCTCTCTCTCTCTCTTCTCCCTCTCTCAGCAAAGTGCCAACCACCGGTGCCGACAACATGATTTCTCTCTCTAGCTCACTGTGCATTCGCCGCCTCCACGACCTCAGGCTGTCGAGGTTGCTCGAGGCCGGGGATCATGATACGGCAGTAAAGAGAGAGAGAGAAAGAAGAGAGAAGACTAATCAGTAATAGGAAACATGGTCCTAGCCAGAGTGTGGTTTTCTTTACAAAAAAAATGGGCTTCGGGCCCAAAGGGAGGCCCAAGAATGAAGCGGCGACTGGCCCACTATTCTACTGAGCCCGACTGTCTCAAACCCTAAAAGTTAAAAAGGGTAATAGGATCCCAAGGTTTTCAGCCCAGGCCTGCAATGCAATGAGGTTGGGCTTAAAGCAATGAATTGCCATGGAAGCAAAAGCAAACATGTGATTCCCTTTTTTGGAGCCCTAATGGAGCTGTGGTTGTATGATGGTGACATCTGAAACATGTATTCCTAAAGCTAAAAATAAAAGGTGAGAATCATCACTTTCAGCACTCATTTTACATGAGAACTTGGGGCTCGAATTTGTCATTAATATTTTTTCTTTGTAATCACGTTTAAGCTCGAGCACCAATGAAATTTTTTGTTAAGTCAAGCTTGAATTGGCTTAAGTCCAAACCTAGTCCGAGTTTACACTTCAATATCAAACCTTTGATCTCAAGTCAAATTTTTGCTCATACATGTGCACTGTATCATTCATACAAACTTAGTTGGATTAGATCCAAAGCATTCTTTATCGAGTCAAAGAATCTCCATAGTTTAAGCTCCTTATCCTCGCTTCGTCAATAACGACATAACTCCAAAAGTAATGCAATATATTTTTTTGAAAAAAAAAATTACATTCTCATCGTCATTGCTAATGGGTATTCAATTTTTGTCAATTTGATCCGTTTGTCATCGAGGCCCTTCTTTTTCCCTTTATATTTAGCTGTAATATCTTTCTTGAAAAACCTCTAATTAGTTCCATCAATCTGTCCATCTTCTTTGTTTCTCCAATTCCTTTCCTCCAGAAAATCAATGGTAAAAGAGGAATACATATATTTTATTTTTATTTTACCTAGTTCTTCTCCGTCGCTTCCCTCGCACGCGTGAACTCAAAAACGCATGTGAGCGGGACCCGGGGGGAAACCTCCAAGCCCTTCTAGAAACGCGACATCGATAGGTTGAACCATAGGCTTCCCCTCGCTAGACAGGCCGACTCGAGCACTCGGGCCCAGTTAACTCAGACTTTTGACTCGGTTCACAGCGCCGACGAAATTACAAATGTAACCCCCGAGGCCAACCTCCCAGCCCGCTGCCAAAGCGAAATACGCGTCTTCCCGATCCGTCATTTCGCACCCCCCCCAGTTCGCTCAACTAATCTCCCCTCCCCCGCAAGGCGTCAATCCTCAAAAGTCTCGAAACACCAGTTGACAAATCCACACGCAATCCTCTGCTCTCCATCTCGTCTTCTTCATCGTCTTCCTCGAAATTTCCCCAGTTCCGATTTCAATCCCCTCCCCGGTATTTAAGCACCCATCTGCATCTCTCTCGTACACAGACATCAGTTCGGGTCATATTCAGATCAGATCGGGGCCGGTCGAAGTTCTTGAGCTCGCGGAAGAAGAAGAAGAAGAAGAAGAAGAAGAAGGGAAGATGGAGAGCAACAACAACCAGCAGGCCTTCTGGCAGTTCAGCGACCAGCTCCGCGGCCACACCTCCAGCCTCGCCAACCTCTCCCTCAACGACTCCATCTGGAGCACCAACTACGCCTCCAAGCGCGACGACCGCAAGAACTTCGACCCCGTCAACCCGTTGACCGGGTCGACCCCCAAGCTCCCCCAGCTGAACGAGCCCTGGAAGATCGGATCTGGGTCCGCCCCGGTTGTCCCCGGGAACGACTTCAACCCGCTCGCCCCCTCCGCCGCCGACGGCTGGAGCAAGATCGGGAACGCCAACGGGAGCAAGATCGGGAACGCGAACGGCGGCGACTTCAATGGGTTCAACTACGGGTGGAAGATGGGGAACCCGAGCGGGGGCAACGACTTCAACGCCTTCAACTACGGGTGGAAGGTGAACGCCGGGAAGGAGTTCAACGGCTTCGACGACGGTTGGAAGATGGGGGGATACAACTTGGGGTTCAACGAAGGGTTCAACAAGGGGATTTACGCCAAGTCTCTGAATTTGCCCAACAACAACGTTGTTAATCTGAAGGGAGGGAAGAACAAGAACGAGGATTTCTATGGGGGCAAGGCCGCGAAGAAGAACGGGGGTGGGAACAAGAAGATGAACGGCGGCGATGGCTATAACAACAACGGCGGCGAGGAGAAGGAGGCCAGGAGCGCCGTCGACAAGAGGTTCAAGACGCTCCCGCCGTCGGAGTCTCTGCCCAAGTACGAGACTGTTGGTGGGTACATCTTCGTCTGCAACAACGACACCATGCAGGAAAATCTGAGGAGACAGCTTTTCGGTGAGTCTCTGTTGTTGATAGATTTATATCTTGTTAGAGTGATCTGATTGCCCCCATAGCCATTGAGGTTGTGAATGGTAGGAGACTGGAAATTATGTGCTCCTTGTGACTGTAGAATTGCTGTGAATTTGATTGTGCCATAATCTGAGCTTTTGGGTACTTGAGATGATGATATGTTTGGAATTTGAGGGTTTGCAGTGAGAAAAAATGCATAACGATGATTGAATTCAGATGATGATAATTATAGTAACTTCAGTGTTTGTTCATTCTTCAATTCAACTCTAGAAACATCAAATTATAGGGCTTTATGACCTCTTGATAAATTGCCGCTTGAGGAGTTTTCTAATCTGAATGATTTCAGTCCCGCTGTTATAGGACTTGCATCGTTCTTGCTAAATGGTTCGTATCTTGTTGGTATGATAGGTCTTCCTCCACGTTATCGTGATTCAGTCAGGCAGATTACCCCGGGATTGCCCATTTTCCTCTACAACTACTCGACCCACCAGCTCCATGGGATCTTTGAGGTTCGTGTTATGCTATTCTTTTCTTCTAGGTTTGTCTATCGACATGATCAAAATTAGTCTTGTTAACAAATGGCCAGACTACAAAACATAGCAATAGCGCAAACGATCACACTGAAATTCGAATGATTACTCATTTGAGAAAAAGTTACCTACTTCCAATAGAAATACCTATGTTCTTCAAAGGCAAACATTTTCTTAATGTTAAATCCTTTTCTTTCCATGATATTAAAATGCTCATGGATTTGGTGGTCTAGGGGTTGTGCTCACTGGTAATTATCATCAACTTGTAATTTCAGGCTGCAAGTTTTGGAGGCAGTAACTTAGACCCAACAGCCTGGGAGGACAAAAAATGCCCTGGCGAATCACGCTTCCCTGCACAGGTATCGTCCCGGCCTTTACATGCTTGATCATATGATGGCTTATTAGATACGAGATGTGTAGTCCTGGAAACTTAATTCTATGTATTTTTCCTTTTTACTGACTACAGGTTAGAGTTATAACTAGGAAAATCTGTGAGCCACTTGAGGAGGACTCATTCCGACCCATTCTTCACCATTACGATGGACCCAAATTCCGACTTGAACTGAATGTGCCTGAGGTACTTTCTTATTTTAGTTCTATGCTAAGCTACAAGTGAAGTGACGAACCGTTTCATCTGCTATAACTCATGACTTACTGAATTTTTCTTGTTTCAGGCACTCTCTCTCTTGGATATATTTGCAGATCAGGATTCTAACCTTACTGGCTTGATATCATTCGATGACAACGAATGAAGTTTTCATGGTGGAACAGAGATATACACACACACTTAATTACTTTTGAGTTGTGATGGAGAAGCTAGAGGAGTTCTCAAGCAAACTGGGGAGGAGGAAGCTGCGTAGTTATTAGTTCTGCCTTGCGGTCTGATACTAGTAACAATAATGTTATATACTGAATCTAAAATAAGTGTACTTATGGTGTCAAATAGTTATTACAAGGAAGGGGTTCTATCTACGTGTATGCCTTCTTTTTGCAATTATTAAGGGAGAGGAACGGCCAAAGGATGAATGCTTTTATCGGCAGCTTCGCTTAGCT
The DNA here is from genome assembly GCA_016097605.1 of Eucalyptus guilfoylei. NCBI lineage: Eukaryota > Viridiplantae > Streptophyta > Magnoliopsida > Myrtales > Myrtaceae > Eucalyptus > Eucalyptus guilfoylei. The sequence continues at coordinate 28,657,062 of CM027863.1, forward strand.
GCCGTGCCTTGGAGAGAAAGGACTTGTTTCCTTACTTTGAACTATGAACATGTGATTGTGATGTTTTGTTTGTTTATACGATTCGGTTTAAAGTCTTATTATCATTGATGCGAGTGTCCCGGGAACACTTGAGAAGATCTCATCGTTTGAGCATGGATCCTAGTTTGAATGAATGCTCGGGTTTGCAATTTGGCACATGAACCTGGAGAGTGCGCATGTGAAGTGTACATAGGTATGCAGAAACTAGAAGAGATATGGAGTGGGTTTGATATGTTGGTCGAGAATCCACCCTTCTGATCATCTTTCCCTGTAAAGTTTCTTCGACTAATTAGCAGCAGCGCAGTCTCATCGATGCGACTGTCGAGTTTGAACAGCTGTTAAATTCTTCGAAGAAGATGTGTCGTGTCCGACTACGATGTGCTAGCTGCACCAGAAGTTACAGACATTCTAATCTTATATCGAAAAAGAACAAAAAGGTTCAAACGGATGGGTTTAGGTGAGAACATGCGAAAGGGGACGGAGGAGCAAGACTGGCAACAGTGCGGGGAAGGTCCACACGGAAGCTTTGAAACTGAGCCGTTCCGAAGGCCAGGCCATCGGCAATGACGTGCGAATCAGGGATTTTTGTAGCGCTTTGAATTTGTAAGTTTTTGACTGCTTCTAGTTCTACGAATGTTGGGGGGTTGACTGACTCCAAAGTGAAGCCACGGCCGATATTGGTTGGCCGGTCCCCTGTCATTACGCGACTTTTGAACGGCCGAAAGTTCCTTTGTCGACAATTCACGAAAGGGAGTTTGCTCAAAAAGTAATTGATCCCTTCCCTTTTTTCAATGAAGTTTTGTAGTTTTCAATCACAACGTTGATTTACTCGATTGAAACCTTTAAGTGGCCACGAAGCCATTCCAGGTTACGAGTCAGCCCACATGCGTAGTGCATCGCTCTCTGCTCTGTCCCCTCTCGAAAAAATCGTGCGGTGAAAAATCGATAATTTGAAGCCTATTCTTAAAATAATTGTTCGCATGCTTTCAAAAAATTAGTTCACGAAAAATACGTTTAGTATGAATGATAATTTACACTTGAAAAATATTCATTTGAATTAAAAAAAATATATTTTCAGATCATTGACTTTTCACGAGGTGTACCAATTCTAAGTATCGATCTTATCTCATTTTTAAAGTAGTTTGTGAGATTCAAACCATCACAAATCAAAATGGTTAAGCATAGAAGTTTCGAGGGATGGTGGGGAAACATCATCCGAACCGCTTGTGCAGTCCACCTTCCTCCACGCGGTTGGTTTACTAATCAATGAATTTATAAGCATCGCCAGAATTCTCTCGGTCCCTCCTTCAATTATGGCAATCGGGGACGGGTCAGGATTAGGACATTAAATTAAAGAATCAATGTGAATCCGTCGTAGCCGAAAGATGGACCTTTGAAAATTCATCTCTCTTTTTTGTTTTTTTTTTTGTTTTTTCAAAATAGGATTAGTCCCATCAAAATGTCAACCACGTTCGAGAGAATCATCCCCGATTTTACCTGTCCTTTACCTAGACAAACCCATTTTAAAAGAATTCATTCGGTACCATTCCGATTGTCGATCTTTACTTTGCGTATGTATATTCTCCATTCAGTCCCTCCTCGCATAAAGCAGTGTGAACGGTTCTAGTGAGGGAATAATTTAAGTGCCTAACCCTATCATCATCTTAACCATCGTTATTATACCGATATGAAAATTAAAAAAAAAAAATTCTTAAACCTATTGCATTTGTGTCAGTTTAATCCTAAGTCATTTAACAATTTGCTACTATAGTTTATTTGTCCAATTTTGATTGGAAAATGCAAACGTGGATATTGGCTGTCCTATGCGATATCGTCAGTGTTGATGTTGACAATTTTTTTTTCTTTGTCCTTTGGATCGCTAGCCTCCTCAATGGCTTACAATCATCCATAAGTGGGGGCTGACCTTACTAGTCGAGTGAGGCTCTCCTTGCATGGGTGATGTTGCTCGAGGCTTAACTTTGATGGATCTAGCAAGGGTGAGCCTCACTCAAGACCGACAAGGTCAACTCACGCCAAATACTATTGAGGTGACCTCAATAGTGTCATGCGACCTAGCCTTGCGAGGGCAGGCCTCGCTCAATAAGCAAGGTTGACCCTCGCTAGATCTTGGAGAGGGCAAGCCTCACTAGAAGCCGGTCGCCAGCAAAGGTAGAGGAAAAGGGCAAAAAAAAAAAAAAGGAAACAAAAAAGTAAAAAATTACAAAAATTGTTCCCATTAGCATCGGCCGTGCCATGTAGGACGTTTGGTATTCACATTAGATTCTCGGCCAAAATTTCCCGAATGGACTACATTGGCAAATTTTTTAAATGGTTATGATTAAATTAGTCGAATTGAAAAATTTAGGATTAATTTGACACAAATGAATTAAGTTTTAGACTTTTTTTGGTAATTTCACCTTTTTATATACTCATTTAAATGGAATATCTTACATGAATAATCTACAAGTAATGTTATTTTTTCCACCTTTCAAATTTATTGAATCAAAAACCAAATTAGCAATTTTCGTTAACTTGAATTAATGAAATAATAACATTGGATAATTTTCATATAGTTTATGGATTAGATTGAACATTTATACAAAAAAAATAGGAAATGCATCGAATAAATTAAAAGTTTAGAGGCGACATTGCACATTGTATTAAAATTTAGGGATTATTTGAATGAATTAAATATTCAATGACAATATTGTATATTAGACTATAATTCAAAAACCATTTGTGTTATTATCCCTACACCCTATTAACACTAGAGGATATTTCCTCATTTTTTTTGGGTATGCTTCTTGATTAATTTCTTTTTGTCAAAGAAATATTTCACTCATTTTCACATATTTACAAAAGAGAAACATCTAACTGTAAACCAAGACAAATCATAAACAAAATAAACTCCAAATAAAAAGATGAATAATCTAAGTAAAGTTAGGGGTCATATGCTCAAATAGTAGATCTATGACTTGTTCAAATCAAAATTAGTGACCGATCACCGAATCCATCTTCACTTGATTAATTTGCTTAACTAGAAAACACACACGTGATAATACCTAGTACTCTCTCTCCCCCACTTCAAAAATCTTTTAACATCCCAAACTCAGAGTTTTTGGAAGCTGGAAAAGGAAAACCTAAGAAGTCAAACATTTTTTGCAAATTTTACTAACGGATGTCTTTATTTTCCATACTCGTCGTTCCTTAACTTATTTGCGGCTCTATTCATTGGAAGAAAAATAAGTTTCTCAAAATGTTGAACCTCCAGTCGTATTCCCATGAAGAAATCGCTGAACTTGAAAAAACCACCTAATAATGTTTCAAAATAAATTGTCGGGGGAAGAAGGAAGGAAGATGAAAAGATTAAGATCTTTCAAGTGAATTAGGTTATAGGCCAATCAGCTGGAAAGCGCTCTATTCAAGCTCAGATGTAGGAAGGAAAGAGATGTTAAGCATCTTTGTTAGCATTTTTAAAATGCATCGAAAACGATTCCATCTATCCATATTTGTTAATGGATCTGCATGTGGGCTTTAATGGATTTTTTAGGCCCAGTGCCTAATATCTTAATAGCAAAGGAAACGAGTCGATAGACATAAGTGGTTGACGAGATTATGCTTTCGAAATTCGTATGCTGAAATAAAATAAAATAAAATAAAAAAGTCAAATTTGATTGGAGGAGATCCAGAAATGAAATCGGATTTATAATGCATGGAAGGGGAAAGCTGATCCGCATCCGCTAGAGATGCCTTCTCCCCATTGCAAGAATTGTTTTTTCTTTCTTTCTTTCTTTTTTCACATTATCCGCAAAGTGGGCCGTCATCTGGACATCACATAAACAATTTGAAAAGTTTTCCACAGGATATTTTCGACAAAAGGAGAACCAATTATGTGGCTCTTATTATTTCTTTATTATTTTTCTCCTTGATTAGGAATTATCTTTGTGAATTTTTTAAATGCTACCGAGCGGGTCGTTTAGGAAAGTAAATGTAACCACTATCGAATTTGATTTCGTCTGAAGTTTTATTTTCATTTACTATATACACGGCTTATTTTTTACGTTCCCATCGATTTAATATGACAATATGCTTTAAGAAAAAAGAGAGAGATAAATGATTGAGTGACGTTTACTATGAGAATAATTGTCCATTTTGGATCATGAAAAACTAAATAAAAATAATTATGAATTATTGTGAGATCCACTCATTAAAAAATTTGTAGCTCATAATAAGTTATTATTCTTGCAGTAATTGTAATTTAAAAACTATTATGTTAGCAAAACCCTTTTAAAAATGTATACCGACTTTGTGTCAAGGATTCCTTGCCAATTCTTCGTCTCGTGAAGCCCAATTCTGCTGATAGCAAGTGAAAGTGGTTAATGGGGGCACTAATGAGAATGATCAAGTCAATGAGGTTAATTAACATTTGATCAACGTTTTGAATCCCCCGTGGGACCAAGTCAAAAAGGCATGATTATAAGCAGGATACAAAATGGTGAGCCAAACAGGAAGAATGATACTTGCTTTTTTTGACCTTGAGGCGTTCCGGATGCATCTAGCCATTAATTTTAGTGGATTGCACGAAGGCGACGCCCGCATGATTTAAGTGTCGGGATATATTAGGTTCACATGCATACTAATACGTGCTAGGCACCCAAAAACATCCCTGATCCGGTCCCCCTGTGATATTAAGAAGCCTATTGGGGCCTCAGCCAATCGCGGCCCAACTCGTAAAACCCTTGGTGAAAAGCATCATTACTATTCCGTTCAAGTTCTCTTCTGAACATAATCGTAATGTATGTGTACTCATTCATTGTGTGAAGAACACAACGTCACTAAAGGCGTCTATCTAATGTGGCCATTTCATTATAAAAATACATTGGTTATCGAGACTAAGACACACCGAAGCCCCCATTTTAATTTCTCCCTCACTAGCAGAAGAGCTTCTTAAACTTTTAATTTGGCCTGAAACAAAAGGCACAAGAGATTTGATTAATTCGTGTAGTTTGAAAACTCTCGTACTTGTTTCGGCACTCGCATTGACACTTTTGGTGAGTATCACACGGGGGATGTCTTGACACAAAGTTCGACATATAGGGCACTTTAGTATCTGATACAACTATGAGGGCAAATCGAAATTTTCCTCAATCATTATTTAATGAATAAACTTGTGTGCTTGGGATAAGTCAAATCTAAAACATAAATGAAAAATTGGGTACTCACCATTACATGGTTAAGGACTCAATTTTTAAACTCTTCAAAACAAGAATTCTAATTAAAATTGAGTACCTATGATGATTTACGAAAAGATAAATAGGAATTGCCTAGAACGGGATCGAATTGGCGATTTCCATGAGAATTGGTTCAGTTCCCTATTCCGGACGTAGAATTTCTCATTCTTATCAAATTGGTACATATATATAATTTTTTAAATTTTTATATCTTCGGATCAAAATTCTAGTTTCCTCTATCTTTCTCTGTCTCCTACTTCGCTCATTTCAGAGCCTCACCTCCTCTCACTCTCAATCACCTTTGGCCTCTTCGCTCACTTTCAAGTCTCACACCTTTCTTGTTTTCGTAGTCACAACTGTATGTCCTTTCGTTCGATGAATTCATCGTCACTTCTGATGCTTGTTCTGACAAACACGGGCCAGTAAAAAGGAAATTTACCTTCACTATGTTTTTGTTTTTGCCAAGATTCCATGGCACTTTCGCTTTGTCGGCTTCTGCAATTTTTTTCATTCTCTCATTTTCCCTATAACTCTTGTCATTAAAACATCCTAAGGGGACAATCTCGTTATTTAATTCTACTTCCTAGCAATTATTAACAGGGGCACCAATCGGGACTTTTGACTGGCCACATCACATTCTCACAATACAGATGTCTCTTCTAGATCAATCCTCATCTTTGATGATCTAAGGGGGTCAAGTATGGCAGTGGAATAGATCACGGCAAAGGAAGGTGAATTGCTCCACCTTGGATTAAATGAATTGCATGAATTTGTCGATTTGGTCCAGTTCCCGAATGGGTTCACGGAACTATGGTTCCAATTTTTCAAACCGGTCTTTAGTGGGTGATTCCGAATTCCCGGATCACCCCTACTTGCGGTGAAAGTGGTGTACCAACTACATCTCGTATGTTGACACGGGACAAAGACCCCAATCTATGTTCATGCATGAGTAAATAATCTTAATCATCAAAGCTGTTGGCATATTCAGCCACCACCATGCCAAAGCAAAAATCACCGTAGCAGCAACACATCAGGCCTCGTAGGTGCATGACCGTATATTCAATGAGCGGTCCTAGACAGGCAAGACTATGTACATACTACAGGTGATCCTCCTGTAGCTGTAAGAAGTGAACTTCTTACATTTTCATGAAGTCGACGAGCCCGACACTTATATCATTGAATAACAGGACGCCGTCGCATCTACAAGAACTTGATGTCCCAAGATTATTGTCTTACAAAATCATGTCTCTCTGGCCTCGAATCAAAACAAGTTCGAGTCTGTCAAGAAGATTTTCGACCAACTCATGACATTGCAAGATCATCCGCAGCGTGCAACTACCGGGAGAGTCAAGAGCAGCAAAATGCTGAGACAATAGGAAAGAGAGACGGAAAAAAAAAATTGAACGGAGAAAGTGAGACCTTCAATTCGATACGATCGTTTCTTTCTGATAAACAAAACAAACTGAACAAGGAAAAGCATTATGCCCACTATGTACAAAGATCGAGGAAAATTGGTATCACTTTGATAGGATGCATTTTGGCATTGTGACCTCTAATTTCTTGAAGAGATCATCGGATGTTGGAGTATCATCACTTGATGAGATGTGTTCGGAACGATAGCTTTGGTCGGGCGTGTCCCTAGAGACAGACGGGACAGTGCACGAGCCCGTTCTCGTTGCAGCTGCCGCACCTCTCCTTCCTGCCCTCCACCACCACCTTGCAACTCCCCCCGCAATCCAAGCACGGCACGAACCGGCCCCCGCCGCACCCCTCGCACGCCAGCCTCCCGGCCCCCCGCTCCACCCCTGCGTAGGCCAGCAGCTTCCCGAACCGGCCCGACTCGTTCAGCGCCACCAGCTCCTCCACGCCGCCCAGGTACCGGCCCTTGAGGAACACTCTCGGCACCGGCACCGGCGCCCCACCCTCCTCGCCCCCGAAGATCTGCCGCAGCTCGCTGAGGAACTCGCCGTGCAGCGCCACGTCGCGCTCGTCGAACACCGCGCGGTGGACCTCCAGTATCGACCTCGCGCGCGCGCAGTCCTCGAAGGTGCGGCGGACGCCGCGCAGGGACGTCGTGTAGATGACCAGCGAGTCTTCCCCGCGCGGCGGGCACTTCTCGGGGAACTCGCTCAGCGGGTCCCGCTTGCCCAGCATGCGCTCGTATGAGGCCACCTTCCCCTCCTTCTCTCGCTCCATCCTGTCCCTCTTGACGAAGATGTTGTCCTTCACTGACTTGAACCCCGCCGCTGTCTCCGCCACCCTCGGCTCTGCCGCGACCGGCGGCTCGGTCTTCTTCCTCGGCTCCCTCCGCATCGACTCCGTCTTGCGCAGCGGCGGCTCCGCCGGCTTCGCGGACAGCTTCGCGTCGAGCTCCTCGAGCGTGTGGAACGAGATGCTCTTCCTCGGCGCCGCGGCCCTCTGCGCCGCCTCTCCCCCGCCGCCATTCGCCGAAGGCCGCGACGGCTTCGGCGGAGGAGGCGGTGGCGCGGCGGCGGCGGCGGTCTTGAGGTCTTCGAGGGCCTTGCTGACCTCGACCCAGGAGTGGGGGGTCTCGGTCGACTCGAGCGTGTGGAGCTTCTGGAGAATCGGGTTGGGCACGTGCGAGGGCTTGCCGTCGGGGGCGTGGTGGTCCGGAGCAGGAGCGCCGTCCTTCTCGTCGACGAGGAGCCATGGCTCGTCGATGGAGTTGATGTCGAAGACGGCGAAGCTGGAGGGAGGAGGGCGGTAGACGTCGACCTTGGCGTCGATCCGCTTGGAGGAGGCGCAGCCCATGGCGACGGCGGTGTCCGGCGGGAGGGTTTTCCGCTCTGTTCTTTGTCTCTGGAGTTAATGCATGTGTCGTTGGAGGAGGGTTTTGGAATTTAGACGATGAAGAAGACGGTGGTGACGATAGGAGGAGGGGGATGGGCACGTGGTGGTGGTGGTTGGAGAGCCAATGTGTGGCGGTGAGTTGCGGGGTTATCCGAATGATCTTCTGGTGGTAAGTGGCGGCGGGGCTGGTGGGGTCGGGTCGGGGCGATTTATAGGCCTCAAAACCATTGAATGTTGAATGGTGACGGGAATATCCAGGTCGGCCTCGAGAAATCAACGTGTGGAGAAGATAGAGAGAGGGTGATTTTCGAAGATCGCGGAGATGAATATTCGCGCTTCCCTAACTAAATCCGATACGATAGTGATTTTCTCACCATGATTATCTGGGGCTACGGGATAAAAATTCTCTAAATTTCCAAACGAATGCAGCGCGGGATTGACTGAAATCCTTTCGGATTGAAGGATCGGTTTTCATTGGGATTTTGATTTTTTTTCTTAATCTACTATTAGTGGAAATGACAACAATTTCTCTCAAATATGGAAGTTGACTGCAAAAAAGCCCAGCAAATTTCTGACCTCTCGATTTGACTGGTTGTCTGACTGACCTCCGGCGAGGTATGTCGAAAGTTTGCAAAAATTGATGGTCGAGATTTGTCTAGACATTAAGATTACCGAAGGGAGGAAGGTGATGTGCCGGGAAAATCTGTACATGGACCTCATGCAATTGAAGAGGTCGATAAAAGTGCACAAGCCTTGCGTGCCTTCGGGAGAAAAAAATTTCTTTCAAAATGTTTTGTAAAATCGCTTTATTACAAAATATTCTTATTTATTAATTAAGTGGAGAGATGGTATAAGAATATTTTTAAAAGCTTGAAATTTTGTGAGTAAAATGAGGCGTGATCAAATCATTTTGCAGCTTCTCTAAGCTGGAGAGAGATGCGCAAGATATGGCGGTTTCAGGAGAAATGCACCATCGCCTAGATTCTCTACTGCATCCGACCAAATGAAAGTGTCTCAATAGAGGTCAATCAACATTATTTCCCCCGGAGAAGGGACTGGAGCAAGTATCATAAGCGAAACAGAATACCCGACGAAGTGCAGCATGCGAAGATTGCGGAAGAGCTCGATGCTAGGCATCGGCAGTATACGAAGTATACGCCAGGCCAAATTGCTACTTCCAGGGGTCCTCGCGGCCTGTATCGGCATGAACTTAAAACGCAGCAAAGTTTATGGAGCTCAAAGAAGAGCAGCAATAGTCGTTTTAAAGTTTAAATGAGATGAGTTTGAAATCTCGATGTGAATGCATGTCTCCCTAGGAACCGGGCGTCATCTTCTTGACGGCAGCTTCTATGGCAGGCATGCTGTTCTTGAGGATGGACCACTGATCGTTCGTCAAGCTAATGCCTGTGGACGCGAAGGAGAGGGAAGCACACATGAGAATTGCCACAGCTACATCAAATTTATGAAAGAAAAAGATAGAGAGATAAGCTCTAAGTAATGGACACCACCGGGCAAGGATGTCAGCTAAAGACTCTCGTATACATGGATGCAAATTGATGGCATTGCACTAGCTTCATCGTTGGCAAAACCAGCATATACAGAACAAGCTTTATGCTCACGGATGCAAGCATTCATTCTGAGAAAAATTGAAAGATTAATAGGAACTTCTGAGGCGAGGTAAGTCGAAAGTCTGCCTAGGAAAGCCATTTGCTTTTGATAACAGTGATGATCAATCGCGAAAATGTCATGGGGGAAATCCGAAACCCACCCAATCAATCTTGTCTAACTGTATCCCCGTCAATTGCTTGTAAGCTTCTGCTCTATTTCTTCCCTCTTGCGCTACATGCATTTTACTCTAATTTCGCAATTCCTATATTGCACCATAACCAAGATTACGTGGGAGTGTTCGTGGACCAATGAAACTCTCTCAATTCGTGCATTGCCTAGTGATCTCTATGAACACCTCTTCATTTCTGTAAGAACTTTATCTTCTGGAGGATCCAATGAGCAACAATAAAATGCATACATCGCACTTAAATAACAAAAGCATCCCATCGGCATGAAATAGATGTATATCATCAAGATTAATTCATGAAAAGAAGGGCTCGAAGAACATTCTGCAGTTGATCGTCGCAATGTGGAAAATGAAGATTAAACCACTGTAAAACCACTTGAGATTACCTTTGCGCGAAGGATAATCTTTCCCGTCTTTCTTGTAGTATTCCCTCAACGACACCAGAGTCTTTCCTTTGAACTTCCCGACCGTCACCTTCCTGTTGCTGGATAGCTGTAAACAATGCCAAAAGGAAACAAGGTCGCCATGGATTAAGAACAGTTATGGCGAGTCATCGATGTTTAGGAGGAAGAACGTATAGAGGTTTATTCAATTCGACGAAGCGGATAAAATTTTCTTTTTTGCTCTAGAAGCGAACATCATCTCATCAGAGAAAAGAGAATCATGACATTCCATTGCATCAGGCATCACAGTAGCTCAGGCAGACGACAAGCTCGAGAAGAACAAAAGCCAAAAAGAGAGAGAGAATCATCTAAGCGAGGTAAAACGAATGGAGTTCTCCTGAGGGAACTGAAAGAGTTCCAAATCTCTGCACTACGGTCGCCGCCATCAACGTTTTTTCATGGCGCTTCGTATTCGACTCCCTCCAGCGACATGACTTTAACGGAAAAAAGGGAATCAGTGCATGGAGATCGAGAGAAACATGCTCACGTTGCAGATGATGAGGTCGCCGCCCTCGGTGTACTCCTGATCTTCTTCACGGTCTTCCTCCGCTCTGCCGCCATCCTCCGGAACTCGCTCCTCCTCAAGGAACGCCTGCATAGCCTGGCTGACGGTCGCCCTGTACTTCGGTAGCGAGAGGTTGACTCCAAGCCTCTTGGACACCTCCATCCGCAGCTGATGCTCGGTCATCTCGTCCGCCACGTCCGACTCCTGCAGCACCTCCCGTGCGGTCTTCGCGATCAGCTGCTGCATGTCTGCACTCATCTTCGGCCTCCTCCGCTGAGAAATTCGAGCACCGACCTTCCTGCGTTACTTGAGAGAGAGAAGAGAGAGATGTGAACGAGAAATGAGCGGGAGAGAACTCTATTATATACTTCTCAGCACCTGATAATTTCAAGAACTTTGGGAAATTATTTTCATATCTCCACCATTTTACTCCCAAAGAGCAATTCCATTAATGAGTGCACCCATCGCATGGGGCTGGCCTAAGATTCTTTGCCTTTTTATCGCATGTTGATATTCGGAAAATTTATCTATGCCAGCCATTTCCGCGATGGATTAATAGGAAGGATCTTTATTAAGAGCACACGTAAGACGGTTGGCATCCGAAAAAAGCTTTTTTTCCGATAAAAGCCGAACCGGTGCGCATGTGGAGAGTATAACTCTGATGACTATTTTCGCAAGCAATGTTGGATCACTTCTACATGTATTATTGTAATATTGTGCAAATTTTTCTTGACATAAGTGAATTTTGAGATAAAGATGGGTGGAAAGAAAATGTTAGACACTCAATGTACCTTATAAAAGTAAGAATGAAATTAATTAAAAAATTTAGAAGCTTTTAGTAATAATTTAATGTGTGACTCATCTCATAAAAATATAAGTTACAATCGTAGGTGACAAGCAAAAAACTTGTAATTTGTAAGAAAAAGGTTGCGGAGGCTTTGATACAGTTGTGATTGTATTGCAATTTTCAAGTTAAGACCGGTGACATATTTTAATAAAAAAATTTCACACATGTTGATCTTTGTTATATATTTTTATCAAACACATACAAGAATTACTATATTTTTTAAAGGGAAAATGACAAAAATAATTTCTTTTTTTATCTAATGTACAATCCCATCTTTAGACTTTTAATTTGTCCATTATAATGTCTAAACTATTAGTAAATATTAGTCTATACACTGCATGAAAATGTTTGATGCCATCGTTTCGTTAATTCAAATTAAACACAATCCGTTGATATGACTTCCAATTTGTTAAGAATGGACTATGAATAACGAAAAAATTTAACTCATGAATTATACATTCATCCCAAAATCTGCGCATTGTCAAATAACACGAGGTATGTTAACGTTATAATATCTTTTTTACTAATTTAATATAACCAAATAAAAAGACATACATGTTAACTCATTATTTTTTATACTTTAACTCAAAAGATATAGTACTCCATTGTTTGAGTTAAAAGGAGATATTGAAACGATTTATGGATCATGTTAAACAAATTAAAATTTTAGGATCGTATTGCAAAACAAAACAAAAAATTATGGACTGATTTTGTCAATTTTCCCCGTGAAATATCAACGTGAAAAAGGCTCGTGACTTGCGTGTGGCCACCACCACCATTATCATCGCGCTCTCTCTCTCTCTCGGACACGCACAGAGAGAGGATGGCGACGACGCTTTTCGCAGCTCCGCCGTGTCACCACCGCCCTCTCTCCGGCCGCCATTGCTTCAGCGGCGGAGCTCCGCGGTTGGATTCGTGGGGCCCGTCGAGTCGCGTCCGTCGTGCTCCTAGCAAGCTCAATTTCTCCGCCTCTTCTTCTACTCCGACTTCTTCTTCCGTCGTGGAAGATGGCCTCCCTCCTCCTCCGCCGCCGCCGCCGTCTGACCCCGCTCCTCTCCGGCCGGCCTCCGCCGTCGAAGGCGGTGACGTCGCTCCTCCGAGGTATCTTCCCCCCTCTTCTTCTTCTCATAATGTTCGCTCAAGCCGTCGAAATGTTTTGGACGGAGTCGTCGTTCTCCATCTGGTGCGAAGTGGAATTTGGGCGTCAAGTCAGATAATTTAAGAAGTATTAGCATTTGGGTTGATGATGGTTTGGATTATATTGCTGTCATCTTCAAAATAGTTGAGCAGAGTTTGTATTCCTACTTTTGGATTTTTCCAAAGAAGGATTCGGAAGTGGTGGTTGTTCCATGTAAGATGAGGGGAACTGGTTGGCGGCGGCGCTGACAAGTTGACAATGCCTTGCTGGTGGTGGTAAAGTTGCCAGAAAGAGATGGTGACAGAGGCGATTGCCTGTAGTTGGAGTATGTAATCAGTAGGTGGCTGTGGTTGCGGCGGCAGCGGCAGCGGCATTGGTGCCAGCGGAAGCATGTGCTTCAATTTTCATTAATTGTAATTGAGCTGCGTAAAATGATTATAACACCCCAAGGTGCTTGGTAGTTGGTAGTTCATCTAGAAATTGATAGAAATGGTGAGCCGAGAGATGAGTTGTACCTCATGCTTGCCATCAATCTTTCTTATTTTAGATACTCTATTTCCGGTTTTAAAGTTTTTGTCAGGTGGACCTATGTTGTTTACTGGTTCATTGGGAAGAGGGTACCAAACTAGGAACTTGCAGTTCAGTTGACTTTTAGATTCTGTGTTAGAGCACTTGATTTCGAGTTAAGTTGAATCCCATATGTACCGTGTACTGTGCAAAATGCCTAGGATCCTGTATTGATTCGTTGTCTTGACTTATTGTTCGTTGCAAGAGCATGTCATACTTGCCATGCTTGTTAAATCTTGTGGCGAAAATTTTGATTCCAATCTGTTGATCTGCTCCTCCATCGTGAGATGTTAATTTGCAAATTTCAAGAATTTCAGGATCACACTGACATAATTACTTCGATGTGCAGGGGTTGCAAGGCCTGTGGGAGAGAGGAACTAGAGAGGGGATGCAATGGAGAGGGGAGGATACAAGGTGGCATTGCGACAGTCCCAGGCTTTGGTTGGTGGCCAATAAAGGCTTACAGGCCTTGTCCTGGATTTGTAGCATCTGGTGGTCGATATTGCCGGCAGGGGCAAAGCATGGATGAGGTTGCTTTTGGAAGAGGCGGTTCTGCACCTGGTGATAAATCTGACTCAAGGTAAAGGTATTCATTTGTCTGCCTTCATCGAGGTTTTATGAATTTATGGCGCTGCTGGAGGGTCATCTAAATGATTATTGATGACTGCTGGATTATGCTTATTGAATGTTGGGTTTGGATTAAATGGTTTTGAGTGTTTAAAACTAAATGTTAGCTCATTTGTAAGTTTGAGCATTAATTTCCAGGCATAAGGATTAAGAAATTCTTCTGGTTTAGGTCAGTGTCCTAACAGACTTTCGAGCTCTGAGGACGGCATGCATGTGGAGTCTGTATTCGCATATATGCCAAATTAATTTTAGGTTCTCCTGTGCAGTTAGTCTTAGTATGCTTATAATATGTAGAGAAATCAAATCTTCCTTCAGTGCATCGAAATACGTTATGTTCTCTGTTTTCTAGGACAACCTTAGTTATGACAAGCCACAATGCGCAAGTATAGCTAATGTACAAATGCAATCGTGGTTAGGCCTTAGCAAAGATAAGACCTCCTGTTTCAACCTCCTTTCCTTAGCCTAACGGTGTTGCATTTTTCTTTTCTTTTCTTTTCTTTCACTCCCCCCTGGGGTTTGGATTTGTGAATTTTCCTGATCCATTGTTGGACAACCTGTCCATATTGTTTATTTTTTACTAATAACTTTCATTTACACCTATGCTTGAATGGTTTGTTGTGACTTTGTTCATGTCTCGTCTCTTGTTTTTAGTGCTTCAATCACATGAGTGTATTTCTCGGTTAATCTTGAAAGCTTTGAATTCTCATTGAAAAGCCTGACATTTTATAGATATCCAGATCATAAAATGTGGCCGTGACTTCCTTTTTTCTTTTTTTCTCTTTTCTCTTGTTTTGGTGAACTAGCCCTGTTTATATGGTTATAATAGTCAAGCTGAACTAAAATTAGTTTTAAGCCGGAGCTCTCTCTTTCTAATAATCACTTCCTATTAGTGTTGATAGTGACAATTTAAGAACTACTGGAATTCTGTTGCATATTTTTCAGTTCTTGAAGCATCAGCATGTTTCAAACTGGGTAAGCTACTGATGAATTCTGCAGCGAGAAAGGGCGAGATCGGAGGAAATTCAATAGATGATACTTTCCCATTCACAATAGCCAGACAAGTTCACAATCCTACTGGCCTCCTGGGACACCTGGAAAGCCGGAAGAGAAGTGAAGGGATGAATGCATATCATCTGTCCTCATCTTAGCTACGTCAGTTTCTGATGCTTGGACTGCAGGGTGCGGTGATGATCAATGTATCTTTCTTGTTCACTACTTTCTTTTGGTTGCACTTAACATCAACAAATATACACATTACCTCTGAGTCTTGAATGCTTTCAACTGCTCTGCTTCCAGCAAACAAAATAGAACAGCTCTGCAAGACTGTAAATAATGTTGTACCTCATTCCTTGGATGGTCGATCAATATTGGAGTAAAAGAAACAATAAGGTTGAATTTGAAGATGGTTTTTTTCCCCACTTAGTCATTTGCATTGCATTGGTAGAATTTAAGTTCGGTTGTTCAATCACTTTTGGATAATTCAATCGTCACCCATAAGCAGAGAACTCAGGAGTCATCTGGGAAACTAGACTTGAGCTGTTACAAGATCCTGCTGACCAAAACAAACCTTCCGATAAACAATTCCTGTAAATCATGTACAAAAATGAACAAGTGGCTTGTCTTTTTATCTCTCACTTATGGCATCATTTCATTTAATCAACTGCTGTCCTTCCCTAATACTCATAACTACTCTTTAACAGCTACAAGAATTTTAAGCACCATATAACCGTCTTATTTCTGACCACAGACTCAGAAGTGGCCGACAGTCCTCTTAGGTTACGCATTCGTCTCTTTTAATGGACTGAGCTGAAGCAAATAAACACCAAGCGCCACGAATATCACCATGCTCTTGTCATTCACGCTATTTCTGAATGCAACCTTTCAATGAGATGAGGAAATCACTCACAGGAGAGTCCTCCTTCACACCCATCAAGGGATCTACTGTATCGAGCCAGGCCAATTGATGTTTCACAGGCTTTGTTCTTCTGATTGAGATACAAGTGCGTACTCCAAATCACTCGTTTCTTGTTTGAAGAATGTAAGACTTCCCGGATTTTCCTCCGCCAAGAGAAGGCTCACAGGTGTTTGTGGCGGGTATTTATTCAAAATGAAGTCAATTTCCTCTCCACTGATTTCTTCCTGGTTGAGGAGAACCTAAATTCAGATCCAAAGGGCTCAGGATTAGTACTCTCGTATAAGAGCATGAAACAAATAGTCAACACACTCAGCATGCCTCACAATTTAGCTTGACTCTGGTTTCATTTGGCCCCAAGATTTAAAGATACTGAAAAGTTTAAAACGAGTACTCAGATCACGTCAAGTATTTTACCTTCACAGCTTTGAGCAGGGCCGCATGGTGCTCCCTGAGCAGAGCAACAGTCCTTTCATACATGTCATGTATGAGCTCTTCAGTCCTTTGAGCGACCTGATCATCCAAGTTGAAATTTATCGGCGGTTCAATCAAACCATAGTCGTCATAGAGTGATCCTTCAAAGTCCAGCCTTGGTCCGACGAATTTGACTTTCTTTCTCCAAGGAGGTGGTTCGCCATGGATGACCATCGGATTCTCCAAATTCCATCTGTTGATCGAGCACGGAAAACCCCAGTATTAAACACCACGAGATGTTCAAAAAGGAAATTCACTGATTACAGCACAAGGGACCAACGTTGTCAAAATTTTACGAGCAAGCCAAGAAGCATCTGCAAGATACCCAACAGATGCTCTCGATGTATCCCGTCCATATATAACCTCTTCAGCTGCACGTCCTCCAAGCAAAACCTATAGTTCGAATACAGCAGGATAAGGATGGGATTCAATTTAATCTATTAACAGAAATAAGAGGAAGGGAAGAAACACCAGCTGCCTATTAGCCAAAGAGAGTGTCATACCTGAAGGCGATGAAGCAATTGTGGCCGGCGCTCAAACATATATTTCTCATCATCAAGTCGGTTGAAAATAACTTGAGACAATGTCTGCATGTTCACAAATTAACCATTCAGTAATAAGAGGAGCCCTAATTAAAGCTTAAAAGGAAAGTAATAATTGGAGCAAATCTGATGATGACACTGATTGCTTTACAACTAATGGCACCAGCAGGTAGGCATCCAACATAATGACTTGTTACAGGTCATGAACATGCTGAAGAAATTTCAGGTCTTTGTGAAAGAATAAAACAGGATATAGAGGACTTGGGAACAGAAAGAGGACCTCTCCACGAGGGATGATTGAAATCCGATCACAGTATTCGACATCGGCGTTCTCGTATCTCTTCAGAAGATGAGAAGTCATTGCAACTCCTACTTCAGTGGTAGCTCTCCTACATTGTCCCTGATGACCTAACTCTATTCCAACACGTCTTGGCCCCACGGTAAGTCTATCAACTGCGTCGTCCATATCTGATCGAAGAATTGATCCATGTCCTTTCCTAACTGCTACTAGAGCAGCCTCTTGGACAAGCTGAGCCAATCGTGCTCCGCTCCATCCTATTAATAATTTAAACACAAATTTCAGATATTGATTCAACAAATTGAAAGTAGTAGAGAAACATAGCTACCTGGCAAATTCTGTGCATATGACGATAAATCAACGGTCTCTGACATCTTTACTTTGCTCGCGTGAATTTTTAGAATATCACATCTCCCTTTTGCATTAGGAGGCCGTATCTTAATCTGCAGTATACTCACAATACAGAAATAAAGAAATAAAAGTTCAAAAACATGAAATAGTCCAGCATATACTGAGGAAAGTCATGAACAGAACAGAGAGAAGAATAAACCAAGTAGGGAAATTTAATTAAAAAAAATAAAAAGCAGATCAAACAGGATTGGCCCCCTTAAAAGCTAATTCTAAAAACTCAGGCGCCCAATATCAAGAGCAGCCTTGATACCAAGTATGAATTTAACTCAGCTTTTTACTATTCAATTTCTCCTTTGGGTTCAGTGTAGCTAAAATAAAGTACGGCTACTATTCACTAGCAGAAACAAACCTTCCGATCAAAACGGCCAGGACGAAGGAGTGCAGGATCTAATAGGTCCCTACGGTTTGTAGCTGCCAGAAATATCACACCTTTTCCAGTATCAAACCCATCAAGCTCTATAAGAAGCTGATTCAATGTGGTTTCCCTTTCTTGAGTTCCAGCATTGTACAGGTGGTCAGTGGATTCCTTGAAGATTCCTTGACGCCTGATCATGGATAAACAAAAAACCAAAAAGACTGGCAAAAGTTACAGGCTTACCATGCACACATTAGACTAGCTCTAATTACTATTGTAATGACAACTGTCCCCTTCAAAACATAGGCAACTGAGGAATTTCCTGAGGACAAAAATGTGACAGTAAGAGTTCAATCAATCAAGAGCTGGCTCAGATCGAAGACTAACCTGGTTGCCAGGGCATCAATTTCGTCAATGAATATAACTGAAGGCTTATTTACCTGCAAAAACAGATAAACCTTGAAATCAGATGAACTTTTAGAATAGTTAAAAAACTAAAGCAGTAAAAAGATGTTGACAACTCCAAAAGCAGGTGAACCAACCACTTGACAAGTAAATGTGTGTTACAAGGAAATAGCCCATAAAGTTGGGCGTAACATACAATGAAGCTAACCTCTGTGAAAAGATGACATAATAAAGAGCAGGAAATCACATCAAAAAGTTTGAAAAGTTGACGAAATTCCACGATCCTTAACTCAGTGTAGGCCTAATTGTTACATTAAGGAATTAATCCTTTACTAAAATAGTATGGATAATAAAATACCTTTGCTCTCTTAAATAGATCCCTGATACGAGCAGAACCGACACCGACTAAAACTTCAACAAATTCAGACCCAGCCATTTGGTAAAATGGAACGCCAGCTTCACCAGCTATGGCTTTGGCAACCAGCGTCTGCAGAATAATAGAAAGGGTGAGAAGAGCCAAAGGAATTTGCAGGAGAAACCAAATAAAACCAACCTTTCCACACCCAGGAGGTCCCTCCAAAAGGACACCATGGGGAGGCTTGATTCCCATCTTATCAAACAGTTCTGGATTCTTCAGGTACCTCACTAACTAACCAGCAAAATAAACAAAATCTGTGAGCTTCTGCTGGACAATGGTAAAAAATCAAAAGCACATTCTGGACTTACAATATAAAGATGTCATTACAGAGCAAAATGCACTATAGTAAGTAAGGCCCCTTAAGTATAATCTGTTCTAAACAGGAAATTTGGGGTTAAAACAAGATTCTAGCTGGTGTTACCATTTGCATGTGCATGTATGCAAAAATGCCTACGTGTCTGTTTCAGGCTACAAACGACAATATTTTCAAAATTTCAGTATGAACTCACCCTTAAAGAAATAAATTGAGTTAGGGATGCAAATATCACACATGCTGCATCTAGATTATCTAACTTTGTAAGGCATGATTTGCTAGAACAATATTTTTCATCGTGTAAAATTCCGAAAGCTCAGAGAATACAGGGAAGTGTTAAACATGTAAAAAGATGCTAGATTCATGTCTTTAGATAGTAGTTCTCCAAGGAAAACTCTTGTACCATTTGTCAAAGATAAATCGAAGGGATCATTCAGTCAGGAAGAAAGCGATAAATTAGCTGTTCTTACAAGTGAATACCCATAGAACAAGAGTGATTACCTCTTGAAGTTCTTCCACAGCCTCATCTATCCCTGCCACATCACCAAACTTTACTCCTGTTGAACCCTGGAATATTTCATCCACAGAGAACATTCTAAAAATTTAGCCCACATTCTACACTAGCAAAAAATGCTTGGATACAAATTACAAAACGAAACTAACATCAACACGAGCTTCTGCTTTGGATCTTGAAAAATCAATTCCTTGCCATAGATCCTGCATAATGGTAAGTGATGTCACGCAAAGAATTAAACAGTTAACGGACACTAGAATATTGCTATTGCAATGCACTAAAAGCAAGAGAAAATGACAAAGAGAAGAGTAGTACCCATTTCCTGAAGTTCTTAGGTCTTCTCGACAGAGTGAAACGGACTAGAAGGACCATAGTCAAAAGGACAAAGCTTATCGGTTTTAGCATTTCGAGGCTAGCCGAAACACCGCCAAATGTGTAAAACTCGTAAAACTTGGAGAAGATCCCTCCATCACTGAATAGATCGACAAAATTGTCCCACACCCTCTCAAAAATGCTAAGGATAAGACCGAGAAAGAGCTTGAAAAATGGTCTGGCTATTGGCCAAACAATATATACTGTCGTGACAAAGATGAAACTGGTAACAGCAAAAACTGCTGAAGCCAAAAAACCCCCTACTACCACTGCTGCAGCAGCCATAATAGCTGTGATCATCCCAAACTCAACCATCATTCTGCTAGATATGGAAGATGCCACCGGATGAGGATATTCTGGTAACTTTCCCACCCAAGACTACAGAAAATGTCATCAGCAAGAATGGAAAATCAGAGGAATTCACCATCTCCAGTCCCATATATGCACAAAACTTTGGAAGCAAATAATAAACTGAATTACCATAGTTTGCCTCTCTATTTCATACGTCGGACCATTGTATTCCTCCAGAAGAGCTTGAGCTTCACCCTGATTCAGCTTCATAGCCCTACAGACAACTACATGGCTCAACAACCAAAAGAAGACCTTGAAACAAACTATGTGGCAAAAAACTACAAGTAAAGAAATGTACCATTGAGTTCTATGTAACCTCCTATCCCCAGGGATCTCTTTCAACTCTACTATAAAATCCCTAAACCCATTAGCCGTCGAAATGCTGGGAACCTCCTTCGAAGTCAACAACTTGACTTTATCACTTTCCATAGCTTTCCTGAAATCCTCCAAGCTCATCTTGGGCAATGCCTCCAAATTCCTATCGAACTCCTCTTCCTCGGACAAGTCTTCGCCGAACACTTGCTCGGGGACGTACAATTTCCCCTTGTACTCCCTCAGTAGGTCTTTCAAGTACACCGACTCCTCCTCCGCGGCGGCTTTAGCCTTGTCCGGACCCTCATCACTCCCTCTCTTCGATTTACCTCTCTTGTCCAACGTCCTTCTCAAAATCTCAAACGCACCCACGTCAGTATTCTTGCTCAAGTTCTCTCTTTCCTTCAAAGTGTAGAACTTGTCCCCTATCAGGTACCTGGGCTCGACCTGACTCGGGTTCTCCTGCAAAACCCTTGCCACAAAATCATCCCCTTTTGAAGGAGTCGAGCCTGAACTCGATTCGCACAAAACTCTAAAGAAATTTCGAGTTATTCCCGTCCGCAACCGAATTCCTCGAACAGAATTCGAGCATTCGAGCCCCCGGCGAGTGAGAATCGGAGCGGGGCACAACCCGCTCGAGTGCACACGCGGCCTGGCGTAAAAAGCCCTAGATGACAGCAGAGTGTCAATGCCGCTCATGTTCAAGAGGGAAGAGCTTCGATTCGCGGGAGGCCGCTCGGCTACGGTTTCTAATGCATTCGTTCGAAAGGCCGCGGCTTTAGCGCATTTCCGCGGATTTTATCAAAAGGGGTGGGGACAAATTTTGAGCTTGAACGAGCTGAAACGATTCGCCATGGACGGCGGTGCTCGAGCTGAAGAAGAAGACACTGCGGAGAACTCCACGGGTTTTATCCAAACCAAACCGAAACTCTCTTTTGCAGGCTGCGGCCAGAACGGGTCGGGCTGAAATGGCCCGCAGAGCGGCAGTAAAGGACCGGGTTTATTTGACCCGCTCCCAGCGACGTTTATTTGATTGATCGAATTTTGAATTATCAATTTTTGCTAGTGTCTTAAAAACTTTTTACAGAACCTGTTTACTCTTCTATCCAATTACAAAAGAAATTACTCTTTATCGAGGTTATCATCAGAATCAAGTTGGAGACATAATGTTTGATTGAACCGAAAGAAAAAAAAATCAAATTATGCTTTCAAGCTCGACTAACCAAACTTAATTAAGAACGCATTCTTTCTTTATAGACTTTTAAAGTGTAACGAAAAAAAAAAAAATATATATATATATATATATATATCCTATTTTCTTAAATTTTAAAAAGGGCTACCGGTGATCATTAATATAGTTAGTGTTTACTCTTTCTAGAGTGTTACCATAAGGTCTGAAATGGTGAAAAAAAATTCACTCAAAATTTCTCACAACCCATTGTTATTAACTAGATAAATTCCACCAAACTAGCTCTATCAAGATGCTAGAAGTCCAAAACCCATTAACCCCAATTGAGATATGTGTAGTATTAACACAAGTGAGTTCGATTTTGAAATACAATTTGGAAAGTGAACATCAAAGTGATAGCGGATGCATTTGGGGACTACCTTCCTAAAGCCCCTTGGGTATTCAAAGCCCTTTGGGCCAAATACTTGATGTTTGGCAATTTTCTTTTTAGCTCCCTTTTTCAAATGCAAGCCTTCAAACCCCAAGTTGCCTTAGGCTTTCTCGGCAAGCTGGCCTTGGGGGCTAGTGAAAATATTCTCCCAAAATTATCCTCACTAATCTTTAATTTTTTCGATTTTGCCCCCAATAACTGTTCATCTTCATCTTCTTCCCTTCTCTTTGTTGAACAGGACCAACATTTGCACATGGTTGCCGGCGAAGGATAGGCGGTGCGGCGAAGGGCAAGTGGTCCGACTAGGGTCGCACGACCCTTCAGCAAGGGTTGCGGCGCAACAAGGGTCGTTGCGACCCAGATCAAGCGACCAGATTGTGCAGCCCTAGCAACCTCCATACGGAAGTCACAGCATGACAGGTCGCGCAACCCTGACAACCCAAATCTCGCAATGTGACCTCTACATGGAGGTCACAGCACAGCGAGTCACGTGACCGTTCGGCAAGGGTCGTCGTGCCGTGAAGTGTTTGCCCTGAACCGCCTGCCCTTCACCACCTACTGTTAGCTCTTCGTCGACAGTCGCCAGCCAAGCCCTTGGCCAGCCAACTCTCCTTTTTTTCTTTTTCTTTTTAAATAATAAAAGTCTTTTGTAAATTTAATTTTTCTAAACACTATTTTGCTCAAAGGTCTTTAACAATAGACTTTTACAAATATAATTTACTAAACACAATTTACATTTTGAAAAACTACTTTAACTCAAAGGTCTTTACATTTCCTCAAAAGTCTTTCCAAACGCATTTCCCCAAAGACTTTCCTCAAACGTCTTTCCAAACGCACCCAATGTACGTACATGTAAGGTCCAATTAGTGTTTTGTGGTCTTGAGATTTTCTTACTCTAAAAGTTAGCTTAAAGGATGAGACTTTTTCTCAAATTTATAAAGTGACCACAAATCCCTTCTATAATCGATGTGAGACAATCTCAACAGCCTTCCATTCACACATCGGGTTAGGGTCAAAACTATAACAACCCATAACTCTCACGCTCAACAATCTCCTCTCCACACATTGGATCTGGATCGAAGCCACAACAACCCATAATTCTCCCATGTGATTATTGGGTCTAGACTTATTGGTAGCCTCGCATCAATAATCTCCCCTCACACATCGAGGCTCGATCGGAGCTGCAACAACAAACACTAGAAGCCTAACACCTTGCACTTAGAGAGATCACCAAGAAGGAGCCTAAATCGGAGCTTGTTAACATATTCAGTTGAACCCACATTTACTCAAAAGTTTAAGTATATACATATCAATTTTCTAATGTGAGATTTCTCCAAGACAACTCATTCATATGTGAGTCCTAACACGCAAAATAATCATGTTCTCAAATACTACCTGCAAATGGTTGACCAAATATGAATCGGAAACTACATCTTGATACACCCTCACAACAACACATTCTCTTTTCTACTCTTAATTGAAGAACTAATTGAGAAGTATAATAGCAAATAAAGATATGAGTAACAACCCTTAATAGAGACTAGTACGATTTGATTCAACAATTTATTTGTTCGGGGTTTGATCGTGTCATAACTTTATTAGGTTTATTATCCAATGAATTGCATTACTGATTTAGACACTGAAAAAGAAACGACGGGTACTTGTCCTAAACCAAACCCATTTGGCATTGTTCGCGGTATGACGCTCCACGGTGCCATGACTACAGTGGGCCTTTGGCCAAGTGATGTCTACCTCAACCTGTCTTTGTTTTCTAAGTCAGCTTCTTTGAATGCTAAACTAACTTTACTTTTTTTCTCGTCAATCTAGTCAAAGATAAATCATCGACCTAAGAAATAGAGACATGCGAGGCACATTAATCTCTTCAAGAGCAGAAATGATTTTTGAAATAATCGTAAGAAAAATAATACATAAGTAGCGTGTATTCATTTAAGTGAAAGAATCTTTTGCGAAATAGCTTTTATGGCCTTTTACGTGCTCGATTCGCTGAAAATGATCAATTGATAGAAAATGAATTTGGCAATTGAAGTTAAAAAAGTAAATAGATTTCCTAATATGAAAATGAGAAAATATTTTCCTAGAAGATAATTTCTTAAACACACCCACCTCATAATGAGGAAAAATTTGGCAATTGAAGTTACAAAAGTAATTAAGGGATACTTCTCAGCAGCTCCCTGAAAAGGTCAAAATCAAGGTGGCATGATGAGGGGAGACCAATGATGATTCAAGAGCTACTTCCAAAATCCTTAATCCTAAGTATAATAATAATAATAATAATAATAATAATAATAATAATATGCTTTCGTCAATGACGTGCGAATCCAACTCGCCTACTCGATAATGGAGGTCGGATCAAGTTAGGTCGGCGGGACGAGAGACGGACGCTGTCAATTTGGTCTCGACCCCGTGCGGATACCGACAATGTTACCAAACCACGTTCGCTCGCACGAGCGATCGGTTCTAGCTTCTGTACCTTTGACTTTGAACTGCCACGAGCGAAGTCAACCATACATCGTCTCTTTCGGTCCTGTATCCTCTCCACCACGACCGAACTAGAACGAAACGTGGCCCTCAAGTTGTACTCTAGACTTTTCGAAGTACTAATAGTATCGAAATGAACACAATCATAAGTTGATTAAGGCCTTATTTGATAATCGGACATACAATGACTATTTCAATTCTTATGCTCCTTGGAACAAAAAAAGAATAAAAGTCCGTTGTTTTTTGTTTATGATAACAATTTTCTTCCCAAAAATAGATTTGGAATAAAATTAAGAAAATGGAAAAAAATTGCTTCTTTATTCTCAAAAACAACTCAAGAATTTAGTAATTTTTATCTATTTATTCTTTTCCTTTTCTTCTTTTTCTTCCTCCTCCAAGGCCGGGGACCGGCCAAACAAGAGCTTGCGACCTTGAGGTGGCCGGGCAAGGCTTGGCCTCGTTGAGGGCTAGCAAGGCTCCCCCGAGGCCAACAAGGTCACCGGCTAGAGGAAGAAGAAGAAGAAAAGGCAAAAAGAAAAAGGTAATAAAATTAGTAAAATATTAAAACAAATTAAGGGTCACAAAAAAAAAATTGAGAGTTGCACTAAGCACATTTTTATTCTAGGAATAAAAATTTTATATAATTACTAAACACCTTCAAATGCTTAGAAACTCGTTCATAGAACGAATAAAAAAAAAAAAAAAACTTTTCGGAACATAAAATTGTTCCTAAGAATATAATGATTACCAAATGTACTCTAAATGATTTGAAAACTTGAAAAATTACAAGATCAAGTATCCGACCCAAAAGGAGCCTATCTTGTGACTTTGGAACTAGTTTAGAAATGAACCAATTGGTTGTAAGGTAGTTCTAGGGTTAATCGAGAAGCGACTGAGGCTTTTTGTTTTGATGGTATCATTATTATGTACACGATGTACATGTGTCAAACATGAACATAATTCCTTCTGCTCGAAGAAAATGTGTCGAATACATTCAATTTCAAAAAATATTTTCTATTTTAAAAAGAAAAAAGAAAGTAACAAAACTTAAACCGGTTTGTCCCCCTCATAAATTCCAGGTTTCCGAGTAGAATCGGCTGGTTGGTTCAAAGCATAGATGTAAGAACCAAATTGGTCAATACGGGTTCCTAGTGATCAGACTCGATAACCGTCTCAATTCTCTAATTGAATCGGCTTGGCTTCTCGTCGGATATTTCGTCGTGTTCTCTTTCGCTCGATCGAGGCACGCGAACCGAGGGGTTCGATTATTTAGAGGTTTAAGAGATGGCCGTCCGCCGTGGTCCTGCTATTTTCAATGCGTTTACTGTCAAGTCTGTCATGTTCATGGCGGGCGATGCGTGTTTTCGAAAATGTA
This sequence comes from Eucalyptus guilfoylei, assembly GCA_016097605.1. NCBI lineage: Eukaryota > Viridiplantae > Streptophyta > Magnoliopsida > Myrtales > Myrtaceae > Eucalyptus > Eucalyptus guilfoylei. The sequence continues at coordinate 28,683,235 of CM027863.1, forward strand.
ATTATTTGTCCCGGCTATCTCGCTATACAGATGGCTCTTCACCTTAGCATGCCATGTCGGAAAGGGGTGGGCCCATGTAGCGGTCGGTGACGACAGTGACGGAGCGACAGATATGCAGATTCGTTGGATATCCATCGTCCCACCCCACCATGCATGTGATCTCATTACTTTCCAGTTTACGCCCGGCTTTTCCACAGAGCGAAAACAAAGAAGGAGACAGCTTTTTAAAATAGTTAGGCGAAGAACTGGGGGCGTTGAATTTCGCAGGTCGTGTCGTTTATAAAGAAATTTGCAGGACCCGGAAAGCGATGCGACCCAGCAATCCAACTGCCATTCAATTCCAGCAGCTCAGCGCACGGCCGAGGCGGAGGAGGAGGAGAAGAAGAAGGAGAAGGAGAGAGAGACGGAGGCGGGAGAGCTTCGTGCGCAGGTGATCCCTGCTGCTAACCCATGATCGATTCTCTCATGCTGCTGTCACGAAAAACAGTCTTGGCGGTGGAGAGACAGATCTGCTCCAATCTGTTGCTTCTCCCCACCCTTTTTTTTTGCTCCTCCTTTTTCTGGGTTTTTAAAGCATTCCCTTTTTGGGTTATGCATCGAGAGTATCGAACAAGTGAAAAGGCGTTGGCTATTCGTCTCGAATGGGATGGGTCCTGCACCTTTTTGAGTTTGGTAAAGTCAAAGGAGAAAATCAGAGCCCATAATCTCTGTTTCCTCTGTTAGTGTGCAGCTTCTGCTTATTGAATTTGAATTCTTTTTTTTGGTTTGTAAGTTGATGGTTCCTTCTATTTTGGGCCCTTTTACTACTGCAAGTGCTTTCGCAATTTGTAGGCGATCAACAGCACTTTTGTGCGGTGTCACACGTGAGAAAATAGAGGAATTGAGAGCCGGGACTGTATCGTATGCAGAGACGGAGAGGGACTTATAGCCACTAAGCTTTGGTATCAAAGTTCTATGTCCCACCTTTTCTTTGGCAGTTCAGCCAAAGTAGTAGTCTAAGACTTAAAATTGCCAGAGCTAATCGGACTTTTTGAAACTTAGGAGATTTGATTACTATAAGATGCTTTTGAAATTTTTTTTTTACAGATGAGGGATTCGGAGAATCTGTTGCCTTTTTTGCAAATGGCGGCGTCATGTTGATGTATCACTAGTAATTGGCGTCATCAAGGTGCTAGATTGGTGTATTGAGGGATCCATCTCCAGTTGCATTTTTGGAACTTGGTATAGTATCCCTGATAGTGACATCTCACCACGGTTTAGTAGTCCATGTAACTTTTTACCATTGAATCAGCAATGGTAACTTTCAAGCACCTCAAGTAATGATCATGGGACTATAGAAAAACCTGTCTCCACCGGTCTTCTGTAGTTCACAGGCACAGCAGCGAGTTCCAGAATTATCAATAACTGAGGGACAGAGAGCGAGAGAGAGAGAGAGAGAGAGAGAGAGAGAGAGAGACAGACAGACAGAATAATCTGATTCACACTTATTCAGCAGCAGCTATATATGTTTGCAAGTATCTCATTCTGTAAAGCATTTCAAATTTCAGTATAATTAGGATCATAACTGTCTTTTGACTTTGGAAGTACAATTAAGAGTGGCCCAGGCTACAGCAGCTTAGATAAGAGGTCCCAGACACTTGCTAATTAAATCAGATGCTATTTCTGAATCACTGGTCGCCAAGATCATGGTTTTCTCCCAGATTGCTCTTACCATCCCTTGTATATTTACACAGTTGCAATGCCATAGGATTTCTCCTTCAAGTTATTTAGTCCGCATTTGTCATGATTTCGCACAAGCTCTGCCCCTATAGCAAGCCTTGCTCATTTGAACTTTCTGAAACTTTATTTTCGAAATCAATTCCCTCAGGAATCATATTGAACTTTGTCCCCTTGGACTGGGATTAGGTTGAGTGAGACGTGAACTGGGCACAAGCTTGAAGCCTAGGAAGTACTGTCGGTGAGAGATGCTGTACCTCAAGACATGCATGCCTAAGTTCCTAGTCTATTACCATCAAAGTTTTCAGGTCCTCCTTTCTGCTGTTGTCGACAGGCACAACTCTACCTGAAGTTATGCCGTCGCTCTTCGGCTGCTTTTGCATGAGGAAAGTTCAACGGAAAGCTGGTTATGAGGATCCAATCATTCTTGCTTCAGAAACACCTTGTAAGTAGGAATTCAAATGGTTAACAGTTTTAGTCACTCATTCCCCCTTTTAGGTGACGCATAATATAAACAGGTTAGCAAGTCTATACACCTTGCACTTTTGATGTAGCATGGACTTCTTAAGTCTAATGGAATTGGTACATTGGTCTTATGGATGGATATTCAATTTGCGATTTAACAGCCACCTACGTATCTGTATCACATTCATTTTACTTGTTAGTAAATCTACTTCTGCCCTCATCACACAACTGTAGTTTAGATGTTTTATGTACTGTCACCAGCAGGGACATGATACTGTTGCTCCATCTTAGCTCATATAAGCTAATGGACTGATCTACACTTTTTTTTTTTGGTAAAAGGTAAGAATTAAATAGATAAAGCACAAAGGCTATATAGTTGTACAGCAAGGGGGAACCGATCTACACTTTCAGCAACTTTTCTCTGGATTTTTTTATTTTTTTATTTGTGAAAGACGTTTCATAATCTCCACATTATGATCGATTGGGCAGTTACTGTGAATGAAGTGGAGGCTTTGTATGACCTTTTCAAGAAACTAAGCAGTTCCATAATTGACGATGGTCTTATTCACAAGGTATCCTCTTGCTAATCTAGAGTACATCAAGAATTCATGCTTTGCTCTATAAGATAGAAGCACTCCCCTTTGACTATGTTTCTGATTCCTATACATCACAAAGACTTACTACCCGTCTAATTGCTTGAACAGGAAGAGTTTCAGCTTGCACTATTCAGAAACAGTAACAAGCGGAATCTTTTTGCAGATAGGGTGAGTGCATATGCTCATCTTCTTTGTAATCTTTTCCATTCGGAACCTACTTTAAGTTCACTCCAGTGGATATACTTGTTTCGCTTCTTCTAGGCACTCGACATCTGAAATCAAAGTGGAATTCCTTTCGGAATTTGTCAATCAATTGAAATTTCGGACTTATCATGCATAGATCTGCAGATAAGAATCCTGCGGCCTCCGTCATATTTCACAGTGTTTGGGCTTGTCAGTATTAATAGCCATTGTACTAATTTTTTCTCATTGCAAGCTGTCTAAAATTTCACCAAGTATGCCCATTTGTTCTTTATAAACTTGGCCCAAAACTGAACTGCAGGTATTTGATCTATTTGACATGAAGCGTAACGGGGTGATAGAATTTGGAGAATTTGTCCGGTCATTAAGTGTGTTCCACCCAAATGCTCCTGAAGCAGACAAAATAGACTGTACGATCTGATTAAGAATCTCCCCTTCTTACTGATTTTTTTTGGTTATCTGGAAGCGAACTAGAGTATACAAGAATGCAATTCCTGTGACTCTTGTACTTCAAGATTGATAAGGATTTTCTCTGACTTGGATGACCTTTTCTTGCAGTTGCTTTTAGAATATACGATTTAAGGCAGACTGGTTACATTGAGCGAGAGGAGGTAAATACATGAGCAGTAATCTAATGCCTCTGCCTCTACAGTATCATGAGTGGTTATGACAAGCTTCTTACAGAAAAACATGTAAAAGAATTCTTTTTTTCGCTTTACAAGGTCTGTGTAATTTGGCTGTTTGGATGCCTTTTCTCAGAAAAATCAGATTTTGCAATGTAGGAGTGGAAATCTTGTTTAAAAGGATATTACACTGTTTTTAAAAATAAAGGTAAAGAAAAAAGGAGAATTTGCTGTTATGACCTGGAATATGATCTTGATTTACCAAAGATCGTCTTACTTTTTGTTTTTCAACTGGTGTAATCTTCGAATCATAGGTACGAGTGATAGTAGTTGTTTGACCCAACATGCCAGTCATCCAACCATCTTTCGGCCACCCAAGTTAATTCTGCAGTAGCTTCTCTTACATGTATTGCATGATTGCATCTTTGGTCAAGATCAACTGCAAACTGCTACAACTGGCCTGCTTTTCCTCTGACTGTCAAGTTCTGACATCTTGTTATTTAATTTTCCCAACGTGCATTGGCTATATCCTAATGCAAAAGTTGAAGGAGATGGTACTGGCTCTTCTCGGTGAATCAGATCTGACACTTTCCAATGATGTCATAGACACGATTGTTTGTAAGGTATGGGACGAATCTGCTCGATTCTGTTCTCAAATTATACGAAAGTCATGTTCTGTTGTCCATGCTCTTCTTCGCCTTGTCTGGACAGACAATCACAGAGGCAGATACAAACAATGACGGGAAGATTGATCAAGAAGAGTGGAGAGAGTTTGTGGCAAAGAATCCTTCCCTCGTGAAGAACATGACCCTTCCATATCTAAAGTGGGTACTTAATTCATGTATACCTGTAGATATTGCATGCCATGATCGCACTAAGTTCTTATTTGGTCATTATCTCCACGAACGATGTTGAATTGCATTGTTGAATAATGTGATCCGCAATCCCAAAGCTGCCATTTCTGATTACGGTTTCTACTTTTCAGGGAGATAACCTTAGTATTTCCAAGTTTTGTGATGCACAGTGAAGTTCAGGATTAAGCAGAAAGGTATTGGTGCAAGACTCCATTTCCAATTAAGTCCGATAATACCAAGAAAGAGTCATCCGGTAGCATGAGCCATTAAACTCCCTCGGTGCGCTGGGTGCAGTACAGAGAAGATGGTTGAAAAATGTACAGAACTCTGGCTCTGCTGAGCACCAGGTGTCAGATAAAATCATTGCGCAGCTAGAAATCTCACAGCTAATTTCTTCACCGGTGTTTTTTGATATATGACCAACTCAGATCGAATTAGATTGACATCCAAGTGAACACGGTCGTTGAGAGTGATCCTAATTTGTTAATCTCTTCGTTGAGCTGGAACACAAGTGTTGAGTGAATGATCCCGTTAAAATCGTGTTATATGGGTGCATCATATCATGAAGAGTTTAGTTGCACAATGCTCACTGAACTTCAAGAAGGGTGACGATATTTCTACATCAGTAGCAACTTCGTTTTTCTTGATTGTGCGGAATATTTCATCCACAGAGAACATTCTAAAAATTTAGTCCACATTCTGCACCAGCAAAGAATGCTTGGATGCAAATTACAAAACGAAACTAACATCAACACGAGCTTCTGCTTTGGATCTCAAAAAATCAATTCCTTGCCATAGATCCTGCATAATGGTAAGCGATGTCACGCAAAGAAGTAGACGGGTAGCAGACACTATAATATTGCTATTGCATCGCACTGAAAGCAAGAGAAAATGACAAAGCGAAGAGTGGTACTCATTTCCTAAAGTTCTTAGGCTGCTTTTGGAAGTTATAATAAAATTTGGGATAGGATAAGATTTATCATATCCTGCATTTGGTGTTTACTTAGGACAGGATAAAGTCGGATATAAGAGGGATAAAAGCCGAATAAAATTATTTCATAGGGGAGGAGGGATAAAGATAGATAGAATTTTTAATGCCCATAATAAAAAAAGTTATTTTTCTCGAATAAAAAATGTATTAAATTAAAGAAAAATTAAGTCATATTTTAATATAAGCAATATTTAAATTCTAATATAAGAAATAAAAAATTTAAAAAATATATTTTTATAATTTAATCTGATTACTATTTATATATTTGACTTTAATTTTATCTTATAATATACATTCAATCAATAAATATAAATTTTATTACATATTTTAGGTATATTTATACAGTTTACTATTTAATGAAATTTTATTAAAGAATGATGAAGGGGTAAATAATAAAGAAAATAATTTAAAAAGAAAGGAAAAACAAAATAAAAAACAGATAAAAATAAATTAGGGAATAGTGTTGCAAGAGATTTCATCAGCTTCATTTATGAACTTTTACGCTCATTTATACAAATATACCATTTATACTAAAAAAATGTATATGATATGATGTGAATATATTTGACTTTAATACTGTGATTTATTAAACAGTAGATAAGATATGGGAAAATCTCAAGATTTCATATATTATCCTATCCAAGCTTATCCTAGTTAGAAATTCGGATGACCAAACGTCTTCTTGATAGAGTGAAACGGACTAGAAGGACCAAATGCTTATCAGTTTTAGCACTTCAAGGCTAGCTGGGACACTGCCAAATGTGTAAAACTTGTAAAACTTGGAGAAGGTCCCTCCATCACTGAATAGATCGACAACATTGTCCCACACTCTCTCAAAAATGCTAAGGATAAGACCGAGAAAGAGCTTGAAAAATGGTCTGGCTATTGGCCACACAATATATACTGTCGTGAAAAAGACAAAACTGGTAACAGCAAAAACTGCTGAAGCCAAAAAACCCCCTACCACCATTGCTGCAACAGCCTTAATAGCTGTGATCATCCCAAACTCGACCATCATTCTGTTGGATGTATGCCCTAAAGCTACTGTGTAATAGTTACATATTAGGGATTTCAGTTGTACTTTCATTATTATTATTTATTTAATGGCAATCATGTATTCATTCATTTGTCCAATTTTTGTATGAATGATTCCATAAGATCAGTTGCAACTAGACCTATTCTTGAGATGTCAAGAATATATATGTGACGGGTTCATAGTTAGACTGAATCTTTAAATCGTTCCTGGTCAATGGATTATTGAGTGGATATTAATAATCCCGTTGAGACCGGTGTGTTCATAACTTCACCATTAAGTATTGGATACTTAAGGGAATGATGAGTCACAAGTCATTGGGTATTATGATGCCTGAGTTAAGAACACAAGTGTTTGTATTAGACAAATTCACGAACGTGACATATAACGAACGATTAGCGACATGGAAGCTTTTAGCGTGGTCAATGTCTAATTGTTCATGCTTTGGTCTTGTGTAAATAATCCTTAGACTCGAGGCACGGTGTTAACTTGTGTGTCGAACAACTATGGTTCACGGGTGCACGTAATGCCGGGTCATTGATCCGTCTTTGTACCGATGGTTGTAGTATGTTCATATACGAAGTTGCACGTGTGCGCAATATGGAATCTGTCTCCTTGCTAAATGTAAGGTATATTAATGATGTTCTATGCGATCTAATTATGACACTTTGCATTGAAATCCTCGGCCGGGGTTGTAATTGAGAATAAATTGTTTATGTCTCAAATAAAAATGCATGTCGATTAGATTTGTGCATATGATCGAATTAATGACTTGACTAATATTCCATGGTCTTTGTTTGATCGGGACATAGTAAGACGGAGGGGATTGAATTACACCGTAGCCAAAGCTGGCGGGTTCATTATGTTCTTAAAATATTCACACTATCCGGGTAGTCATGACATATTGCTAGATGTCAATCATGGCTTGTAAGACCCAAAGATTAATCGGGACAATTAATTCTTTTGGGAGTACTAATGTGTTAGTACAAGTCTTACTACCAGCTTAGTGATGAACCTAGGGATGTCACACACCATAAACAATTAGGATAACGTGAAACAAGAGAGAGATATAATTGCAAATGTGTTTGCAATTACTACAATTGAATTGAGTCGATTCAAAATTAAATTAAATGAGATTTAATTTGATTTGTATTATAGTCACGAGCCTATGTGCATATGATGCACACGCATGCCCATAGTGAATACATATTAATGTATTCCAAATGCACATATAAAGATCATGTTCTTTTTATTTTTAAAGGAATTGATTATTTATTAATTAATTATTTAATTAATTGATTAATTAAAGTGGAAATGGTCAGCAATTTTTGCTGACCATTTCCACGAATACGTGCACATGCACGCACGAATTCGTGCATGATGGTCAGCAACCGCTGACCATCATACACGCATATTGTTCGTGCATGGATGGTCAGCAACCGCTGACCATCACGCACGAAATCGTGCATAAACGGTCGCGGTTGCTTGGCTGATTTTCGTTCATGCACGATCGTGCTCGATCGTGCATGAGAAGGAGGATCGCAACGGTTGCTGATCCCACGATCGGCAACCGTTGCTGATTCGTGTATAAATTTTAAAAAGAAAGGCCGAAAAGGTTGCAACGCAGGGAGTTTTTCTGTGGGCGTGCGTTTTGTGTTTTTAGAGACATACGAGGGGTTGCTGAAAAGGAGAGAAAAAACAGTGTGTGTTCGTGTGCGTGTTCTTTCTAGTGTTGTCTTTGAGACGCAAGAAAGAAAAGGTTTCTCTCATTCGGGCTGTGACTAAAATATCAAGAATACTGCGGATTATCTCCACAAGGTTGCTAGCACGATCAAAGTGGTGTATATTCGAAAAATTCTCTCTTCCGTTCGACGTTCGTTGTTGGTGTGTCTGAACTAGAGGTCCGACGCTTGTGGGACTCGAACCGAAGAACATCCGAACCGATTCGTTTTAAAGCACGCCTCGAGAGGTAATTTGTTTAACCCCCTTTGATGTTCAGATTTTTGATTAAAACGCACGAACAACGCCTTAGGAGAATCATGTATAAAATACATCTTCGTTTCCGCTGCGTTCTTTTTGTTAATTATACCTATACATGATTCATGAAACCCCAACAGTGGTATCAGAGCCAACCTTAGGCGTTTTTCATGCGTTTAATTGATTTATAGTTCAAATATATTTTTGCGTTCTAATGGCCAATTTATTTTTGTTAAGAGAATTGGTTCTCTTGTTCTTATGTGGCCTTGAAAGTTGATTAATTTATGTGATAAATTTAATCAACTAAGCAAAAATTAGAACTAAATCAATTTTGAATCAAAAATCTTTAACTTATTATACTTTGTGTTTATATTCTGCAAATGATATGCAGAATTTTATGCATGCCTTCCAGAGCTTTAAATTTTGAATTTATGGCTCATAAGGAAGGGTGGTGATCATGGAAAAATCCCTAATTGTTGTGATTGTTGTATGGATGAATGTATGATGATTACGGTATTCATTTTTGGGGTTGTAATTATTAAATGGAGGCTGCGCCCTTCCTTTTATTTTATTTTAATTTTTCATGAAATGTAATTTTAGTGTAGTTTAGTATTTCAATTGTTGATGTAAATGCTACAAGAAAGGAGGAGCCATTGGAGGAGCCATTAAGCCGGTGAGCTCTATGGGCCCGGTCTTTGAAGAGTTCAAAGATTGAAGAAAAAGTGAAGAACAGGTCCATATAATTAAAACATTAAAATGGCGAAATGGGTCTCTTTGGCTCGAGACCCATTGAACCATAATTCCATGATCACCACGTAGGATAGATGTTTATGTGATATCTATTTATTTATTGTGTTATGTTATCATGCATGTTAAACTGGTTAATGTGCAAAGTGAGACCATTAATAACGACTCAAACCTCCTTATTAATAATATTAAGTCGAAACGGGTTTCGGACTCGTGGCCTTCCATCGTCGTGGTTTGATCCAATATTATAGTGGTTAACTAACCGGTTATGGATACATAGGGGTTAATTACCATTTATAATATTGGACCACTCCATTATGCATATGATGCTGTGGGGTTGGAGCTAAATGATTTCTAATAACTGTCAGGTGAGGAAATCGTTTGTGTTTTCAATACTTACATGAGACGATGGGCTAGACTTAACTATGATCATGATGCCAATAACTGTTAGGTGAGGCTTTCATGGTCTAGAGGCCAAAGTTATGATTGGGACTCGTATATGATGCGTTTGAACAAGTTGGTTCACTCATTAAGTTCATAGAACACCAATAACTGCTAGGTGAGGTGGACTTTGGACTAGTGGGACTCCAATCCCCACTAGTAATCTTTACCCAACAAAGATTACCGCTTCCCATCTTAAGGAGTATGGGATTCGAATATAAATTTAGTGGGAGGATCTATTTCATTTAAAGGCCAAAATGAAATAGTTACTATGAAAGACACAACGGCTAACAATTTATTTTCTGCAACAGATATATTATTACTCTGAAAATGGTGACCACAAACCCAATCGCTTCTATACTTGACAAGAATTGTTTGACTGGACCCAATTTCACTGATCGGGTGAGGAATTTGAGAATTGTTCTCAATTCAGAAAAAATTGGGTATGTGCTTGATGAAAAGATGCCAACCTCCTTTCCCCTGAGGGTGGGACCCAAGAGGAGCGTGTCACTTATGATAAGTGGCGTGACGATGACTTAAGAGTTAGGTCATATATGCTTGCTTCTATGAATAATGAATTACAAAAGAAGTATGAATCTATGGAAGATGCTAGGTCGATCATTTTGCATTTAAAGGAATACTTTGATGAGAATGGTCGAACCTCTAGATATGAGATATCTAAAGCATTGTACCGTATGAGGATGGCTGAAGGATCATCAGTTAATGATCATGCTTTGAAAATGATCTGGCACATTGAAGAATTGGCTAGGCTGAATCTCGTTATGGACAACGAGTTAGCTGTGGATTTGATCCTCCAATCTTTACCCGATTCCGTCTCTGGTTTTGTCCAAAACTTCCACATGCACAAGATGGAGAAAACTCTCGCTGAGTTACATAGCATGCTGGTAGTTTATGAGAAGGAAATGCATAACACGAGACCAAATGTAGTGGCTATGGCTAAGGCTTCTTCTTCAAAGGGTAAGACTGTTTTAAAGAAAAATAAATGGAAGAGGCACTGCCAAACCCGTTGTGCAACCAAAACCCAAGATTGATAAAGGGAAATGTCATTACTGTGGTGTCAAGGGGCACTGGAAGAGGAACTGTAGGATGTACCTCGCGAGCTTGAAGGTCAAGCCCAAGGACCAACCTTATGAAGGTATGGTGTCTATGCTTATTGAAACTAATCTTATGGTTAGTGCTGAATCCAGCTCATGGGTTCTAGACTCTGCTGCAACTTCACATATTTGTATGTCTTTGCAGAATGCGGAAGTAAGCGGGATGCTAGGGCGAAATGAGATTGTCCCGACATTTGCCAATGGAGCAAGAGTTGCTGCGTTAGCTATAGGGACTTTTCGTTTATGTTTGCCTTTTGGACATGTAATGGTTTTAAAGAACTGTTTGCATTATAAGAATGCTGTTAGGAACATCATCTCTATACCTCGTTTGGGTAAAGAGAATTATGAATTTTCTTTTGGTGATGATGTATGTTCTATTTATCATAATAGAAGATGTGTTGGTTCTAGCTTATTAACCAATAATCTTTATACCATTACAATGTCCGGTAATGCGATTACCGATGTCAATAAGCAAAATAGAATTGATATAAATGCCATAACTAATAAACGCCCTAGAGACGGTCCAAATAAAAAGTATGTTTGGCATCTCCGATTAGGTCATATTGGAGAAGACAGAATTAACAAGTTGAGTAATGATGGATACATCGATCCTTCAAATTTTGAGTCATACTCGACTTGTGAGGCATGTCTTCTAGGAAAAATGACCAAAGCGCCTTTTGTGGGACAAAGTGCGCGGGCTGCTGACATATTAGAATTAATACATACAGATGTATGTGGACCAATTAATGAAACTGCTAGGGGTGGTTATAATTACTTCATTACCTTCACCGATGATCAGTCACGGTATGGTTATTTATACCTCATAAAGTATAAATCTGAATCCTTTGAAAAGTTCAAGGAATTCAAGGCTGAAGTTGAGAAACAAACATGAAAATGTATTAAGGCTCTTCGATCAGATCGAGGAGGTGAATACCTTAGTACTGAATTCCTAGACTATCTTAAAGAGAGTGGCATTTTATCACAATGGACACCTCCTGGAACTCCAGAACATAATGGTGTATCTGAACGAAGAAATCGTACTTTATTAGATATGGTGCGATCTATGATGAGTTACACCGATTTGCCAATATCCCTTTGGGGATATGCCCTTGAGACAGCTGTATATATACTGAACAGAGTGCCATCCAAATCTGTTCCAACTACGCCCTATGAGATATGGCATAGTAGGAAACCTAGTCTTAATCATATTAAGATTTGGGGTTGTCCAACTTTCGTGAAAAAGCTGAAAATGGACAAATTGGAGGCAAGATCTGAACAAGGTCGCTTCATTGGATATCCAAAGGAAACTCTTGGATATTATTTCTATTTTCATTCGGACCAAAAAATTTTGGTTAGCAAGCACGCTTCTTTTACGGAGAACCGGTTCGTCCAAGAAGGTGGTGTCTTTGGGCGGAAAATAGTCTTACAAGAAGAAAATAATGAAGTACCAAACAACCGAGTTTAGATACCAATCTACGATTCAGTGGGAGCTTCTGATACACAACCTCTTAGGAGAAGTGCGAGAACGTCTCGTCCACCTGCTCGTTATAGACACTCGGTTGATCATATTGAACCTTTATTCATTGTGAATGATAGTGATCAATCTGGTGATCCTAAAACATATGAGGAGGCGATGTCGGACATCGATTCGGTAAATGGCTAGAAGCCATGAAATCCGAAATGGATTCAATGTATTCCAATGAAGTTTGGTCCTTAATTGACCCGCTCGATGGTATTATACCAATTGGCTGTAAATGGATCTTCAAGAGGAAGATGAATGCTGAAGGTCAAATTGGAACTTACAAAGCACGGCTGGTGGCGAAAGGATATCGTCAGAAAGAAGGAATTGATTATGACGAAACTTTCTCACCTGTGGCCATGCTAAAATCCATTCGGATTATGTTGGCTATAGCTGCACACCTTGATTATGAGATATTTCAGATGGATGTCAAAACGGCTTTTCTAAATGGTTTTCTTGATGAGGACATCTATATGGAACAGCCACGGGGTTTTGAATCCAATAGTGAAAAACGGAAGGTGTGTAAGCTTAAGAGATCCATTTATGGACTCAAACAAGCCTCCAAAAGTTGGAATATCCGTTTTGATGAGGTAGTCAAATCGTTTGGCTTCATCAAAAATCCGGATGAACCTTGTGTATACAAGAAGATCAGTGGGAGTGCAATTGCATTTCTAGTTTTGTATGTCGATGATATACTTTTGATTGGAAATGATGTACCAATGATATCATCGATAAAATTATTCTTGTCACAGAAATTCTCCATGAAAGATTTAGGAGAGGCAACCTACATTTTAGGTATCAAGATCTATAGAGATAGATCAAGACGATTGATTGGCCTCTCACAGTCTACGTACATAGACAAAGTGTTAACACGGTTTAACATGCAATGTTCCAAGAGAGGATTATTGCCTTTTAGGCAAGGGATCCGTCTTTCTAAGGAGATGTGTCCCAACACTCCTGAAGAAAGAGAGCGGATGGCAAAAATACCATATGCATCCGCTATTGGAAGCATAATGTATGCTATGCTATGTACTAGACCTGATATTGCACATGCTGTAAGTATTACTAGCGAGATATCGGTCGATCCGGAGAAGAGCACTTGGATAGCAATCAAGAATATTCTTAAGTACTTGCGAAGGACTAAGGATCTATTCTTGATATATGGAGAAGCAGAATTTAATGTTGTAGCTTATACTGATTCTGATTTTCAATCGGATCCTAATGATTATAAGTCTACGTCTGGGTTTGTCTTTACATTCAATGGTGGTGCAGTTAGTTGGAAAAGTTCCAAACAAAGCATAACTGCCGATTCCACCACTGAGGCAGAGTATGTAGCCGCTTCGAAGCAAAAAAGGAAGCAGCTTGGATGAAGAAGTTTATTTCTGAACTTGGAGTCGTTCCTTCAATTGAGCAACCAATTACATTGTTTTGTGACAACAATGGGGCGATAGCTCAAGCTAAGGAACCAAGGTCTCACCAAAGGTCCAAGCATATTGAGAGACGCTTCCATCTCATCAGAGAAATTGTTGGGAGAGGTGATATCGCCTTGCAGAAAATTGCCTCGGCGAGAAAACGTGGCGAGATCCCCTTCACTAAGGCCTTACCTCGCCTTCTTTTGAAAGACATATTGACAAGATGGGTTTGAGGTACCGGACAAGTTGGCTTTAGTGCAAGTGGGAGATTGTTGGATGTATGCCCTAAAGCTACTTTGTGTAATAGTTACATATTAGGGATTTCAGTTGTACTTTCATTATTATTATTTATTTAATGGCAATCATGTATTCATTCATTTGTCCAATTTTTGTATGAATGATTCCATAAGATCAGTTGCAACTAGACCTATTCTTGAGATGTCAAGAATATATATGTGACGGGTTCATAGTTAGACTGAATCTTTAAATCGTTCCCGGTCAATGGATTATTGAGTGGATATTAATAATCCTGTTGAGACCGGTGTGTTCATAACTTCACCATTAAGTATTGGATACTTAAGGGAATGATGAGTCACAAGTCATTGGGTATTATGATGCCGAGTTAAGAACACAAGTGTTTGTATTAGACAAATTCACTGAACGTGACATATAACGAACGATTAGCGACATGGAAGCTTTTAGCGTGGTCAATGTCTAATTGTTCATGCTTTGGTCTTGTGTAAATAATCCTTAGACCTGAGGCACGGTGTTAACTTGTGTGTCGAACAACTATGGTTCACAGGTGCACGTAATGCCGGGTCATTGATCCGTCTTTGTACCGATGGTTGTAGTATGTTCATATACGAAGTTGCACGTGTGCGCAATATGGAATCTGTCTCCTTGCTAAATGTAAGGTATATTAATGATGTTCTATTCGATCTAATTATGACACTTTGCATTGAAATCCTCGGCCGGGGTTGTAATTGAGAATAAATTGTTTATGTCTCAAATAAAAATGCATGTCGGTTAGATTTGTGCATATGATCGAATTAATGACTTGACTAATATTCCATGGTCTTTGTTTGATCGGGACATAGTAAGACGGAGGGATTGAATTACACTTTGTAGCCAAAGCTGGCAGGTTCATTATGTTCTTAAAATATTCACACTATCTGGGTAGTCATGACATATTGCTAGATGTCAATCATGGCTTGTAAGACCCAAAGATTAATCGGGACAATTAATTCTTTTGGGAGTACTAATGTGTTAGTACAAGTCTTACTACCAGCTTAGTGATGAACCTAGGGATGTCACACACCATAAACAATTAGGATAACGTGAAACAAGAGAGAGATATAATTGCAAATGTGTTTGCAATTACTGCAATTGAATTGAGTCGATTCAAAATTAAATTAAATGAGATTTAATTTGATTTGTATTATAGTCACGAGCCTATGTGCATATGATGCACACGCATGCCCATAGTGAATACATATTAATGTATTCCAAATGCACATATAAAGATCATGTTCTTTTTATTTTTAAAGGAATTGATTATTTATTAATTAATTATTTAATTAATTGATTAATTAAAGTGGAAATGGTCAGCAATTTTTGCTGACCATTTCACACGAATACGTGCACATGCACGCACGAATTCGTGCATGATGGTCAGCAACCGCTGACCATCATACACGCATATTGTTCGTGCATGGATGGTCAGCAACCGCTGACCATCACGCACGAAATCGTGCATAAACGGTCGCGGTTGCTTTGATCTGTTCCGTTCATGCACGATCGTGCTCGATCGTGCATGAGAAGGAGGATCAGCAACGGTTGCTGATCCCACGATCGGCAACCGTTGCTGATTCGTGTATAAATTTTAAAAAGAAAGGCCGAAAAAGTTTGCAACGCAGAGAGTTTTTCTGTGGGCGTGCGTTTTGTGTTTTTAGAGACATACGAGGGGTTGCTGAAAAGGAGAGAAAAAACAGTGTGTGTTCGTGTGCGTGTTCTTTCTAGTGTTGTCTTTGAGACGCAAGAAAGAAAAGGTTTCTCTCATCCGGGCTGTGACTAAAATATCAAGAATACTGCGGATTATCTCCACAAGGTTGCTAGCACGATCAAAGTGGTGTATATTCGAAAAATTCTCTCTTCCGTTCGACGTTCGTTGTTGGTGTGTCGAACTAGAGGTCCGACGCTTGTGGGACTCGAACCGAAGAACATCCGAACCGATTCGTTTTAAAGCACGCCTCGAGAGGTAATTTGTTTAACCCCCTTTGATGTTCAGATTTTTGATTAAAACGCACGAACAACGCCTTAGGAGAATCATGTATAAAATACATCTTCGTTTCCGCTGCGTTCTTTTTGTTAATTATACCTATACATGATTCATGAAACCCCAACACATTCTGCTTGATATGGAAGATGCCACCAGATGAGGATATTCTGGTAACTTTCCCACCCAAGACTATAGAAAATGTCGTCAGCAAGAACGAAAAATCAGAGGAATTCACCACCCTTTTAGTCCCATAAACTTTGGAAGCAAATAATAAACTGAATTACCATAGTTTGCCTCTCTATTTCATACTGCGGACCATTGTATTCCTCCAGACGAGATTAAGCTTCGCCCTGATTCAGCTTCATAGCCCTACAAACAGCTCTATGGCTCAACAACCAAAAAATGACCTCGAAACAAAATATGTGGCGAAAGCTACAAGTGAAAAATGTACCATCGAGTTCTATGTAAACTCCTATCCCCAAGGATCCCTCTCAACTCTACAATAAAATCCCTAAACCATTAGCCGTGGAAATGCCCGCAAACTCCTTTGAAGTCAACGAAGGATAACAACTCAAATAGTCTCTAAACTTTGGCCTAATATGCAATTTGATCCTTGAACTTTTAATTTGTTCAATATGGCCCATTGGCTTTAGCTCAATGTGCAATGTAGTTCCTGAACTTTAATTTATTCAATATGGTTCTTGAACTTTTGATACATATTTAATATTGTATTTGAACTATACGAAAATATTCAATATAGTTCCTGGTTTTGAATTAATGGAAGGGTTACATTAAATATTTTCATATTATTCATGGACTGTATTAAACATATACCTAAAGCTCATGGACTAAATTGAACAATTAAAAGTTCAGGAACCATATTACACATTAAATCAAAGTTCATGGACCACATCGAATAAATTAAAAGTTTAGAGACCATATTTGAGTTATTCCTGTTAACAACTGAATTCCTTGAGCCCCCGCCGAGACAGAAACAGAGCGGGGCACAACCCACTACATAATACACGCGGCTTGGCATAAAAAGCCCTAGATGACAGCAAAGTGTCAATACTGCTCATGTTCTAGGGGCAAGAACTTCGATTCGCGGGGGCTGCTAGGCTACGGTTTCTAATGCATTACGCTCGAAAGGCCACGACTTTAGCGCATTTTCACGGATTTTATTAAAAGGGGTGGGGACAAATTGTGAGCTTGAATGAGCTGAAGCGAATTGCCATGGATGATGGTGTCCGAGCTTAGGAAGAAGACATTGCGAAGAACGCCACGGGTTTTATTCAAATCGAACCAAAGCTCAGCAGGCTAGGGTGAGTATAGTTCCAGTGTAAAACCTAGAACCTGAGAATCGGATCGGTGAGTCCAGTTCTAGATTTCAAGATATGCATGGTAGGTTCCAAATCCAAAAATTAAGAAACTTTTTCAACTAGTAGGTTTCAGGTTCTAAGTTGGTGAAACTTGGAACCTGTAATTTAAAATGGGATAAGTGTTCCAGAAGTCCTAAAACTTGTCACGAAAATACATTTCAGTCCTAAAACTTGCAAAAAGTGCATTTAAGTCCTAAAACTTGTCAAATTGTTTCAAACGAGTCCTAAAATGGACGCCGTTAGCCTTTTCCGTTAAAAATGCTGATGTGGCATTTTTAAATAATTTTTTATTTTCCGCGTGGATTTTTTAATTATTTTTTATTCATTTAAAAAAATAGATTTAAAAATTAAAAAATTTAGATTTATTCATTTTATCTTATTTTCACTAAAAACAAAAAAAAGTTCAAAAATTTATTTTTTAAAAACAAAGAAGAGGCTGATTTTCTTTTCTTTTTTTTTAACAATTTTTAAAAATAAAATTTTAACTTTTTTTTGTGAAAATAAGATAAGAATAAATTTAATTTTTTAGTTTTAAATCTAACTTTTTTATAAAAAAATGAATAAAAAATAATTAAAAAAATACACGTGGAAATTAAAAAATTATTTAAAATGCCACGTCAGCATTTTTAACGGAAAATGCTAACGGCGTCCATTTTAGGACTCGCTTGAAACAATTTGACAAGTTTTAGGACTTAAATGCACTTTTTGCAAGTTTTAGGACTTAAATGCATTTTCGTGACAAGTTTTAGGACTTCGAACACTTATCCCATTTAAAATTTGAAGTAAATTTTTGTGTTTTTCTTGATCTATGCTTTTATGCGATCTTGCGGTATTCTATGGCATTCGATGATGAGTGTATAGTCTGGATCCATTAATTTGAGCTTTCATTTTATGTCTTAGACTCTTACTTTATTGATATTTTATATTTCTCATGTGTTTAAATATAAATTATAGTCAATGAATTATAACAGCAAGTTGTGGTTATTAGCGATGATAATTCACTTGAATCATTCAATAAATTAACTTGAGTAGAATCTAGAATCGACCATGAAACCTGTGACTGTTAGAGAAATCCCTTATGATGTTTTGAAGACGACAAAATAAATCAAAAGCTACTAACGTGTTTAATGGTTGAGTAATAGTCTATGATAGAATATGTAAATGATATTGTTGAAGTCTATACTTGAAAGAACCAGAAGATAGACTCTATGTTGAAGCTGAATTTATTCAGACTGTGTCCAGACCTTAAGGCTAAATATGTTCAGAAGCAGAATATGTTCAGATTTACATATAGATTGTAAAGTCTATTTCAAACGGAAAACACTCAGACTCTATTTCAGACGAAAGATACTCAGACTCTACTTCAGACAGAAAACATTCAGACTTTACTTCCGACAGAACACGCTCAGACTTTACATAAAGAATGAGACATAAGTCCAGAATGAGACAACCTGACAGAACGTAACATAGGCCTCAAACATATAATAGCTAGTGATTTGGTTTCGATTCTACATCAAGATAGATTTGATTGACAATTAAATCCTGAAGACAAGAAATTTCTAAACGGAGAAGCTCTACTTATAAAAATCAAGATTCTGTTTGTATGCGCGATCAGAATCAATTTGGGATTCTACTTTTGTCACTCAACAACTACTAAATCTTTTTAATACAGATCTGTCCAATAGGTAGATTTGAAAACGATCCTATAGATACTGTCCAACGGCTAGTTTGAAAGTGGATGGGTATTTAAAGAGACCAATGACCGATAAGCAAAATAAAGACGGAGCGTAGAATTTATAATTCCAAAATCCGAGCGAACTTCGATTATACACTTATCTTTCGTGAGCTTAAACATTTGTGATCGTGAGATAAATACCAAAAGAATGACTTAGTGAGATAGTGTGATCTACCATTGAGTGTTTGCATTCAAAGTTGTAATCTCTTGTTGATCATATAGTGGAATCCAGCCAGAAGGCTGTTAGCGTGGGAGAATGGACGTTAGGTTCTAAATGTTGAGAAAACTCCTATTAGATTTTGAAATTGACAAAACTTTTCTATTTCTACTCTTATTCACATTCTGAGGAATACTATCAAAGTCTATCTTACATCAGAAGTCTACCCCACTTTAACGAAGACCCAGATTGAACTCAAGTGAAGAACGAAGAAATAATCAGACTCAGGTTTATTGTTCTTCCTTCAAGGACTCAGTACGAACAAGATATATATGGCCTTTTGGATGAAAATCTCACTTACCTTTTTGGATATTATTGATGAAATCAATTACGGATTTGTTAAATCAATTTGGAAAACAAGTTTATTTGGAAAGAATCTACTTATGGAAACCAATATTCTAATTGTATGGGTGACCAAGATCATCGAACTTTCTTCTCAATCTTCAAACGGCTCAAGATCTTTTGATTGATTCTGTCCAACGGGTTGATTGGAAGAATTTCTCTGGATAGTGCCAACGGTCATAAAGGCATGGAGGAGTATTTAAAGAGATTTTTCAGGTCATTTGCAGGAGAGCGTGAAAGCTAGAATTCCAAAGTTTGAAGCTTCTTAAATCACTTGTTTTTCATCAAGAGTGCTCATTCGTGTATTCGAAAGAGAGAAAAATATTAATGAGTGATTTAGTGAGAGGAAAAGAAAATTTTTTACTGAGTAGTCAGTGTTATACTGCTGTAATTCTCTTTCGATTCATAGTGAAAACCAGTCAGAAGGCTGTCAGTGTGGGAGAGTGGACGTAGGCTTAATCTAAGTCGACCCACTATAAATCCTATGTTCATTTTCTCTTCCCTGAACTCCTTTAATTTATTTGCTGTGATATTCTTCAGAGTTTCACCATATCTTAAAATATCTTATTTTAGTCTGAATATTTATTCAAAGTCTATTATTTGACAGACTCGGTTTAAAAGAAAAATATTTTTATTGCATCTTTAGAAAAATTTACTTTTACACCTATTCACCCTGCCTCTATGTGTTTATACTAGCTCTTTCACTAAAAAATGATAAGCTTGTTCTAATGAGTAGGTTTCAGGGTCTAGGTGGAATCTGTATAGAATCTAGAACCGCTCACCCCTATTGCAAGCTGCAGATAAAATGGGTTGGGTTGAAATGGCCAGTGAAGTGGTAGTAAAGGATCAGGTTTACTTATTTAATTTTTTTGGGTCAGAAGGACCAAATTTGTTTGACTCATTCTTTATTTTAGGGGGTGATCGGTTCCCGATCCAATTCAGTTCCAAAGTGAATTTGAGCACTGAGGATCGAACTAGTTAGTCCTAGGACCGAGAACCGAATACCGGTTTCGATTCCGATCCAATGAAACCGGTCTCTATTTTTTTCATATTTTTACCGGATATCTTATTGTCCAAAGTATGACAAAAAACAAATTCAAAACTTGAGACAAATCCTATGCTTTAATCCAAATATCTTATTATCTAATTACATGCTTCTATTTCTTTAGGAACAATATAAAAAAAACAAATTGATATGGTCTAGTTTCCCGTTGGAATTAGGAACCAAATCGTGCAAACACTAGTTCTACTTTTAGGAACTAGAAACCGGACTAACACTCTCGAGAAGTAGATCAAACCAGCTAGTCCTGGCAGTTTTTGGTTTGAGCAATCCATTTTGTACACCCCTAATTTATTTGATTGATTTTGAATTATCAATTTTTTCTAATGTTTTACAAACTTTTTACAGAAGTGGTTAACTCTTTAGTCAAATTGCAAAAGAAAATTACTCTGTATCGAGGTTATCATTAGAATCAAGTTTGAGACATTTGAAGTGAAACGGTACATATACATGCTAAATTTAAGTAGCACGTTTTCTTAAATTTTAAAAAGGGTGAGAGATGATCACGACTACTCTTTCAGAGAGTTACCTTATACCCATTCGAGTATGTTCAAATCTAAAGTCGTGGAAATATGTTCACTCAAAATTAATCACAATCCATTATTGTAAACTAGACAAATTTGGTCAAAACTAACTCTATCAAGATGCTAGAAGTCTAAAACCCATTGATCACAATCTGAATACTCGCACTGTTACTATAAGTGAGTTTGAACTCGAGATACAATTTTGAAAGCAGACATCAAAGTGATAGTGTATGTACATATATCCATGTGAAGCCCAACGTAGGCAAAATAGTCTTGTCCGCAGATATTACCTGCAAATGGTTAACAAAATATGAATCGGAGACTAAATATTTGATATACCTTGCAACAATACATTCTCTTTTCTTCTCTTAATTGAAGAACTAATTAGAAAAAGTATAATAGCAAATACATAATTGAGCAACGACCATTGGTAGGGACTAATACGATTTGATTCAACAGTTAATTCACTCAGATTTTGTGTTGTCATAACCTATATTAGGTTTAGTACCCGACGAGCTGCATTGCCGATATTGACTCAGACAACAAAAAAGGCCAGCATAACTTGTCCGAAACAAAACCCATCTGGCGTTGCTCGCGGTATGTCGTTCCATGGTGCCATAACTACACTAGGCCTTTGACCTATTGATGTCTACCTCAACCTGTCTATGTATTCTCGGTCAGCTTCTTTTGATACTACACTGTGATTTTTCTTTTTTCTTTCTTCCGTCTAGTCAAAGATAGATCATGGACGTAAGAAATAGAGACATGCGAAGAAACACTTCCTAATTTAGGACTGGTGGCAAATTAGATCTTCAGGAGCGAAAATGAATTTTGAATTGATCGTAGGAAAAACAATACATTATTAGGGTGCATCTGTTTAAATGAGAGAATTTTTCGCAAATTACTTTAATGGCCTTTCACGTATTTGGTTTACGTGAAAAATGATCGGTCGAGGGAAAATCATTCACAGTCAATGAAAATATGCATGTTTAACGAGTAAGGAAATAAATTTCCTAAATTAAAAATGAGAAAATATTTTTCTGAAAAATAATTTTTCAAGAACTATCTTCGTATATCACGAAATTTTTCCTCTAACGCGCCCACCCTTGTTTTGAGGAATTATTTGACAACTGAAGTTTAAAAGAAAAAAAAAAGAAAGAAAAGTAATTAAGGGATCCCTCCTAGCAGATTCCTGAAAGGGTGAAAATCAAAGTGGCACGATGAGGCTATCGTTACGGGATGGGGAGACCAATAAGATTGATTCAAGAGCTACTTCAAAAGTCCTTAATCCTAAGTATAATAATATATGCTTTTGTCACTAGCGGAAGTATCAGGCTCACCTAGCCAATATTGGAGGTCAGGTCATCAAAGTTAGGTCCATGGGATGAGAGACAGGACGATGTCGATTCGATCTCGATTTCTGTGGATATAGACAATCTTACCAATCACATTCAACCGCGTTAGTAAGATTTTACTTTTGTAATTTTTGACTCGGACTTTGAACACAAAATCGACAATATGGGACTTTACCTTCAACTTGCGCTATAGACTTTTCAAAAGTAGTGAAAAAAATCAAAATGAATGCAACTATGAGCAAATTAGATGATTCGAAGACTCCGGAAACCCACAGGAACCAAACATTCAACCCAAAAATAGGCGAACCAACTTAGCTAACAAACGTGTAATTGTTTGAAATCTATGGCACGCTTCTATTTTGGTTGTACGAGAAAAAGGAACTAAAATGAGGAAGTTTTTGTCGGTAAACTAGGGTCTGAAATCTAGAGAATATACTAAGGAATCGGGGACTTTAGGAGAGTGCGATGCCATCATGTGCTGTTAAAGAATGGATGGCTCTTTCGGTGCTTTGTCAACTTAAAAAAAGTTCATCCACTTACTCTGATAATTTGGCGTTCGTGCCTTATATAAAATGTTACAAAGCATTCCATATTAACGTCTTTAACAAGTCTCGCTTGGATTCCTAACTTGCAAAGAGGTCGATCGTTCTCATTGCAAGACCAAGAGAAAAGGGTTTGGGGGAACCGATTTGCAGTCCCCCCCCCCCCCTCCCCACAAATCCCCATTCTCTCTCTTCTTTATATTTTTTTTATTTTCCTTTCCTTTTCAATCGATTTGAAAAATGCCATATTTAGAGGATTAAATTGCACAAATAATAGAAGTTGATGGACCAAAAGTTGTACTTGACTCTAAATTATGCACATACATACACACAACTATATTGAGTCAAACATGGATAAAGAAAGTTCACGCCCTAGTACTCAATATATAGAGCTGAAGTCCACTTACATTCTCATCACAACATTATTATTTTGTCTATTAAGGTAGGGGTGATCAATTTCAAAATGAGAAGGTTTTAGATTTGGAACCTAGAACTTACCTATGAGAATCAATTCCTTATTTTTGGAAACAATAACCTATTTTGATGACTTTGGAACTGAAACGGCTGGTTCTAAACTAGTTCTAAGGTTTACTTAGAATCGAACAAGAGTTTTTTTTCCCCCTTTTTTTTGTTTCATTTATACACATGCCAAACATAAATACAATTCTTTCTACTTGAGGATAACATGTTGAACATATTTAATTTCAATATATTTTTTTTGTTTTTAATGAAAGAAAGTAAAAAAATTCCTGGGGTTAGGAGTATGCCGATTAATTTCCAAGTTCTACCTTAGAACTGAATAGATTCCAAGTATCGGAGTAGAATTAGCTAACTCTGGATATAAGATCGGGAACTGAATCGGGTGATATGGATTCTCAATTATCAAAATTGGGAACCGTATTTATTCCCGAGTTGAATCGATTAGGGGCTTGTTTGTTTATTTTTGTTTCTGTTCCCCGGAACACAAATTTATATTCTTTTGTTCCGGGGAACAAAAAAAGAACAGAAACTCGTTTGGTAATATTTTTGTTTCCGGGAACAAAATTTTTTTTTTATTCCCGAGAACAGATTTGGAACAGAAACAAGAAGTAGAAAAAAGTTGTTTCTTGTTCCCGAGAACAATTCTGAGAAACACTTCTTTTTTTCTTCTTTCTTCCTTTTAGCCGGCGACCGGCCATCGAGGGCCAACGACCTCATCGAAGCGTTGCCGGCCCCTGGCGAGCTCGAGCTAGCCCAGCCAAGGCGAGGTCGACCTCACGCTGCCTGGGCCAGGCCGAGCCTCGCTAGTGGCCTCGGTGGCAAGGCAAGGTGACCGACGAGGCTTGGCCTCGCCCAGGCGGCGCGAGGTCGGCCTCGCGCTGACCGGCAACGCTTGGCCTCGCCTTGGTTGGGTGAGCTCGAGCTCGCCCAGATCTGGCAAGGCCAAGCCTCGCCAAGGGCTGGCGACCGGCTGATGAGTCCAAAAGGAAGAAAGAAAAAAATGAAAAAATGAAAAATATAATAAAAATATTTAAAAAATAAAATAAATAAAATAAATTATATAAGTTACCAAACGTGTTTCTATTCCTGGAGTAGAAATTTTTTATAGTTACTAAACGCGTTCTTATACTCAGAAATTATTTCCTAGAATAGAAATTAAAAAAAATAAAACTATTTATATTCAAAAATTGTTCCATTTAAACGAAACATTACCAAACGTCGCTTTAGGTTGCTCACCTTAAAAAAATTAGGGCGGTTCTCATTAGGTTGGATATTTTGTCTTGTTTTCCTTCACTTGGTGGGGGATTCGATTCTTTTGAGGTGTAGGAAATGTCCATCGTTGTACTGTAATTTTCAATGCGTATGTCGTCATTCTACGGCGTGCGATGATTGTCTAAGAAATAGATACGCTTAATAATAATAATAATATTTTCCCCCTTGACCACGTCAGAATCGGGTGGGCCCATGCATTGGCGACGACACGACTGACTCATCGACCATTTGCAGAGATCGAACCGAGCACGAGCAGATCGAACGTGTGATTGGACCTTCATCTTCCCCACGATGCATGTGACCTCATCGTGTCCAGATCGAAGAAGCATGGCAACTTTTTATAGAATCACGCGAAGGACTGGAAACGTTGAATTTCCGCCGCCTAAGTCGTTTATAATGCAAAAAAAAAATAAAAATGCAGGACCCGGAAAGAGGTGCAGGCTAGCAGTACAACTGCCATTCAATTCCAGCAGCTCAGCTCAGCGCAGCGCACGGCCGAGACGGAGAAGAAGAAGGAGAAGGAGAGAGAGAGAGAGAGAGAGAGACGGAGGTGGGAGAGCTTCGTGCGCAGGTGATCGCTACTGCTAACCCACGATCGATTTTCTCATGTTGCTGTCACGAAAAACAGAGTCTTGGCGGTGTTTGTTTGATCTGCTCCAATCTGTTGCTTCTTCCCACCCTTTTTTTCTTCTTTTTTTTCCATCCTTGTTTTGGTTTTCTTTTTGGGTTTTTAAAGCATGTCCTTTTTGGGTTATACATAGAGAGAATCGAACAGTGAAAAGGCGTTGCGTATTCGTCTCGAATGGGATGGGGGTCCTACAGCTTTTTTGAGTTTGGTGAAAAGCCCATAATCTCTGTTTCCTCCGTTAGTGTGCAGTTTCTGCTTCGAATTTGACTTCTTTTCTTTGGTTTGTAATTTGATGGTTCCCTCTACTTCGGGCCCTTTTGCTACTGCAAGTGTTTTCGCAATTTGTAGGCTCGATCGACAGCACTTTTGTACAGTGTCACACATGAGAAAATAGAGGCACTGAGAGCCGGGAAGGCACCGTATGCAGAGACGGGGAGGGACTTATAGCCACCTAGGTTTGGCAGTTCAGCCAAAGTAGTAGTCAAGACTTAAAAATTGCCAGAGTTGATAAGGCTTTTGAAACTTTGCAGATTTGATTACTATAAGGTGCTTTTATGAATTTTTACCAAACGAGGGATTCAGAGAAACTGTTGCCTAAGTTATTTTGTCCTTTATCCTGACTTCGCACAAGCCCTACCCCTATAGCAAGCCTTGCTCATTTGAACTTTCTGAAACTTAATTTCTGAAAACCATTCTGTCAGGAATCATATGAACTTTGTCCACTTGAACGGAGATTAGTTTAAGAGAGACGAACTGGGCATAAGCATGAAACCTAGGAAGTACTGTCGGTGAGAGATGCTTGACCTCAAGACATGCATGTCTAAGTTCCGAGTCTATTAACCACCAAAGTTTTCAAGTCCTCCTTTCTGCTGTTGTCAACAGGCACAACTCTACCTGAAGTTATGCAGTCACTCTTCAGCTGCTTTTGCGTGAGGAAGGGTCAACGAAAAGCTGGTTATGAGGATCCAATCATTCTTGCTTCGGAAACACCTTGTAAGTAGGAATTTAAATAGGTAACAGTTTTAGTCACTCGTTCCCCCTTTTAGGTGACACATGAAATAAACAGGTTAGCAAGTCTGGACACCTTGCACTTTCGATGTAGCATGGACGTCTTAAGTCTGATGAAATTAGTACACTGGTCTTATGGATGGATATTCAATTTGCAACTTTAATAGCTGCCTATGTATCAGTATCATGTTCATCTTGTTAGCAATTCTATTTATGCCCTCATCACACAACTGTAGTTTAGATGTTTTATGTACTGTCACCGGCAGTGACATGATACTGTTGCTCCATTTAGCTCATATAACTTGATGAACTGATCTACATTTTCAACAGCTTTTCTCTGGAGATTTTTTTTTTTCCTGTGAAAGACGTGTCATAATCTCCACATTATGATCAATTTGGCAGTTACTGTGAATGAAGTGGAGGCTTTGTATGACCTTTTCAAGAAACTAAGCAGTTCCATAGTTGACGATGGTCTTATTCACAAGGTATCCTCTTGCTAATCTAGACTATATCAAGAATTCATGCTTTGCTCTATAAGATAGAAGCACTCCCCTTTAACTTGGTTCCTAGTTCCTATACATCACAAAGACTTACTACCCGTCTATTTGCTTGAACAGGAAGAGTTTCAGTTTGCACTATTCGGGAACATTAACAAGCAGAATCTTTTTGCAGATAGGGTGAGTGCATATGCTTGTCTTCTTCGTAATATTTTCCTTTAGGAACCTACTTTCCATCTGTAAGTTCACTCTTCAGTGGATATATTTGTTTCGCTTCTTCTAGGCACACGACATCGGAAATCAAAGTGGAATTCCTTTCTGAATTTGTCAATCAATTGAAATTTCAGACTTATCATGCATAGATCTGCAGGGCCTGTGTCATTTTTAGCAGTATTTGGGCTTGTCAGTATTAATAGCCACTGTACTTATTTTTTCTAGTTGTGCACTTGTCTAAAATTTCACCAAGCATGCCCGTTTATTCTTTAATAACCTTGGCCCGAAACTGGCCTGCAGATTTTTGATCTATTCGATGTGAAGCGTGACGGGGTGATAGAATTTGGAGAATTTGTCCGGTCATTAAGTGTCTTCCACCCAAATGCTCCTGAAGCAGACAAAATAGACTGTACGATTCGATTTAATCTCCCCTTCTTACTGATTTTTTGTTTTGTGAGAAGCGAACTAGAGCATACAAGAATGCAATTTCTGGGACTCTTGCACTTCAATAAGGATTTTCTCTCACTTAGTTGACCTTTTTTCGCAGTTGCTTTTAGAATATACGATTTAAGGCAGACTGGTTATATCGAGCGAGAGGAGGTAAATACACGAGCAGTACTCTAATGCCTCTGCCTCTATAGTATGTGAATAGTTCTGTAAATACTTGAGCAATTATGACAAGCTTCTTACTGTAAAACATATAAAAAAATTCTTTTCCTCGCTTTGAAAGGTCTGTGTAATTTGGCTGTTTGGATGTCTTTTCTCAGGAAAAAAAACAGATTTTGCAATTTAGGAGTGGAAATCTTGTTTAAAAGGATATTGCACTGTCTTGAAAAATAAAGGTAAAGAAAAAGAAGGAAAACTTGCTGTTATGACCTTGAACATGATCTTGATTTACCAGAGATCGTTTTACTTTTTGTTTTTCAACTGGTGTAATCTTTGAATCATATGAGCGTGCAAGTGATGGTAGTCATTTGACCCAACATGCCAGTCAGTCAACCATCTTTCGTCCGCCCAAGTTAATCCTGCAGTACCTTCTCTTACATACATTGCATGATTGCAACTTTCGTCAAGTTAATCGCAAACTGCTGCAACTGGCCTGCTTTTCTTCTGACTGTCAAGTTCTGACATCTCATTATTTAATCTTCCCAAAATGCATCGGCTATATCCTAATGCAAAAGTTGAAGGAGATGGTACTGGCTCTTCTTGGTGAATCAGATCTGACACTTTCCGATGACGTCATAGACACGATTGTTTGTAAGGTATGGGACGGACCTGCTCGATTCTGTCCTCAAATTAAATGAAGCGGTCATGTTCTGCTGTTCATGCTCCTGTTTGCCTTGTCTTGACAGGCAATCGCAGAGGCAGATACAAAAGATGACGGGAAGATCGATCGAGAAGAGTGGAGAGAGTTTGTGGCAAAGAATCCTTCCCTCATAAAAAACATGACTCTTCCATATCTGAAGTGGGTACTTACTTCATGTATAATTATAGATATTGCATGTTATGATCTCACTAAGTCCTTATTTGTTTAGTATCTCCATGGACGATGTTGAGTTGCATTGTTGAATAACGTGATCCGCAATCCCAAAGCTGCCATTTCTGATTACAGTTTCTACTTTTCAGGGAGGTAACCTTAGCATTTCCAAGTTTTGTGATGAACAGTGAAGTTCCGGATTAAGCAGAAGGTATTGGTGCAAGACTCCATTTCTGATTAAGTCCGGTAACACCAAGAAAGAGTAATCTTGTACCACGAGCCATTAAACTCCCTCGGTGCAGTACAGAGAAGATGGTTGAAAAAATGTACAGAACTCTGGCTCTGCCGAGCACTGAGTGTTGGATAAAATCATCGTGCAGCTAGAAATCTCACAGCTAATTTCTCCATTGGTGTTTTTGATATATGACCAACTCAGATTGAATTAGATTGACATCCAAGTGAACACAGTTGTTGAGAGTGAACCCAATTTGTTAATCTCTTTGTTGAGCTGGAATACAAGTGCTGAGTGATTGATACCATTACAATCATTATTTGTGTGCATCATATCATAAAGAGATTGGTTGCACAATGCTCACTGAACTTGACGACATATCTACATCAGTAATAACTTCCTTTTTCTTGATTGTTCGGATTGTTTGGAATGTTGGCGTGTCGGGCTTCGACTGGCAACTGGCTCGCCCCACCCCGAGGGTGGCGCCCACCTTCATCCTAAACATGCCCTGTAATCGTTCCATGGCTTTTGGGAGTGGCTTCAAGGGATTGGCAACCCGGAGGTTCTGGTTCAGACACCTTACCAGTTACCACTGTCAATTCACTTGAAGTTCGGTAATTAGTTTCTTTCACTGACTCAATACATATTTCTACGACGTCTCTCTTCCACAATGACAATAAATGCCATGAAAAAACCATTTGCACCACTTGATGTTCAACAGAAGAAACTATCATATGGACATAAAAATAGCCCATTGAAAAGGCACGCACATGAATTTAAGGCAGTTATGTTTGCCTGGGAACATCTTCTACCGTAATTCTATTATAAGTACTCATCAAAAGGGGTGTACTAATTCCTTACCCAAAAAAAAAGGGGTGTACTAATTGATGGAGATAACAAAGTTATGGCAATAAAAGCAGGAGGAGTTTTGAAATTTTAGCTCTTGAAGGAGTCGGACCTGATCCTCCCATGGGACACGGTCGATGCCATCATCAATAACGTATGCGCAAAATGCTAGACAGTTGTGAATTTATCTGTCATGTAATGGTGAAGCGATGGTTTTACTTCGAGCTCAGACATTCCAAGAAGCAGATAGGAAGAGAGACGAAAAAATCCATCTCGAAGAGTGGAGGGAATTTGCAGCTCAGAACCCATCTATACTCAAGAATATGAAAATTCCATATCTCAAGTACATCTCTCTCTCTCTCTCTCTCTCTCTCTGTCTCTCTCTCTCTCTCGCTCGCTCGCTCGCTCGCTTTAAACACAGATAGCAGCAAGATAGTGCACACATCCCTCAAACATCACAATGTTACTTTCAATAATGACTCGTTTCCTTCTCACAATCACCAGGGTTCATTTAACCTTCTGCATCACTTCAGACCTCTTTCATTTATCTAGGCTCGACATGGCATACATCTAAACTAATCAAGACTGTACTCAGGCATTAGACATACATCTGTAAAGAGAGCAGCGGGAGTACTTGTTAGTTGTTCATGGCATTTTATCTGAATTGCTATCGTAATCCTAGTGTCTTCTACTTGGAATTTTTCAATTCGCTTTTGCAGGGACATTACTACCACATTCCCTAGTTTAGAGGTAAGATCATATATCGAAGATGACATGCACCTTACCTAAGAAGAGTTGAATGAGCAAAACTGGAAGCTATCTTTGAGTTTTGTCAGGTAGTCCGATGCTGATCATGAAATACTTCACTCATTATTCGCTACAGACATCACTATCATAGCAAATGAACAGTACAAGAAAAAATAGGCAAGTTTGTAAATGAATCCGGCAGGTCCGGCCTGTCGAACCTCTATACTAACCATTTGGCCCTATGAACCACCATCTCTTCCAAATTCATTGGATAGCACATCCTCGAGTGCAGGCCGTTCCACACGTTGTCCGCTAAAATTGCATTCACCGTCGCCGTTGGATGGAACTGGTCCCACCAAATATGCCTAGAAGCATTTTCACACGCCATCTCGGATGACAAACACATGATCCAGCCTCTGTACTTGCCTAGCCCGCAGCATGCATCAGTAGTAAAATTGAAACCTGAACCAGAGTTTTAAAACTTTAATTCTAATTTCAAACTGCAGGATAGTTTGTTCAAGTAGAGAAAACAGCAACTGGACAATAACCACACCATAATGCTCGTGATTCTTCAGTATGTCCATGGAACCTTGAAACACATCGCAGAAGGTGATGCTCGCGCCAGGGAGTTCCTGACCTAGCCCTTCGACCATGAATCTCATGGCGAAATTGAACTCCATGATTGTGTCATTGATCACGTCCACGCACTCCCCGTTTTTGCTCTTGTACTGCCACAGATAGTGAGGAGCGCAACCGATAGGCGGCAATCCCATCACCACAACCTTCCTAGCATACATGTTGTACAAGTTCTGCATCGAGGATCATATACATATTGGCAATCTCAACAAAACAATCAGTACTAAAACACCCTGAAAATTCAATAAAACACCCTGCTCCTCATCACCTACCAATAGAAATTATAATTAAGCATTACCTTTTGTTGATAAAATTGGGTTGACTGTGAAATTCAACCTAAGTACTTAAACACACTGTAATTCTCCCCTCATAGATAAATGCCAGAAAAATTCAAAGGTTATGCATCTGAATGAATTGGGCCACAATATCAACCTTAATTTCCTGCCTTAGTGATGATGCCAAAAAATGGTTGAAACTCCACGGTAAGTACAGGCTCTGCACACCGGACACATTAGGCAAGTAGTAATGTATGTAGTCGTTGATTCCGATCGAGATATAAATCACTGAGCTCGAGATGAGATCAGCCGCAGCGTCCTCTCCCATGTTCAAAATGAACTGCTGGCATGTGTCTGCGAATTGCTGGATTTGCTGAGTGAAGGAGACATGTTGACCCTTCATAGGATTGTCAGTCAAAGTCAGTACGCTAGTGATGAGTAACATTAGCAAAATTTCATAACATCCATTTTCGTTTCGTGAGAGATGTGATGAAAGTTGTACCATCTCCGATCCGCTCGAGAAGATTAATCCGGCACCAGCAGATGCGTAGTTCACTCCATGAATCATATCTTCCACCCGTCCTTGCTGTCCAAGATAACTCGGAACAAATGGAAGACCGAGATACAGAGCTGATCAAAAGAAATCAAGAAGCAGACGAGTAATGAGAAATAAACCTCCACAGATATTTCGGTAGGACATATGATCATTGAAAATGGTGGGGAAAATGAGATCTCTACAGAACGACTTAAAAAGCGGGACTCTCCATGTCTTTGAGTGCTTGATGAAATTTGAAATTTCTTCATGTCCAAGAAGGGTCATTCAAGAAATCAAAGAAAACCAAGAAAGCGAGGTGAATTTACCGAGGTAGTCGACTGGGATTCGTCCATTGCAGAACCTGCCAGTGGGCTGGTGGGTGTCGAAGTCTCTGCCGTAAGGAAGGCGGTCTGCCCTTGCCAGCGTCCCAAGGAAATTGTTGGTGCCGCAGTCGACGGAGGAGTCGCCAAGAACGAACAGGGCAGGGGCGAGGGGACGTGGGCTCGGACTAGACGAGGTGTGGACGCCGGAGTTTTGCAGCTGTCCTTGACCAGAAGCTGAAGGAGAAGGAGATGGAGCAGGGCTCGATTGTGGCGAGGGGAAGGACGTGCACGGCGAGAAAGCGGTGGAGACGAGGACTAGAGAGAAGAGAGAGAGTTGGAGATCCATCGACATTGTTCGTCACGTTCTACGCAGAGAGAGAGAGAGAGAGAGAGAGAGAGAGAGAGGCAGGTTAAATTGGCGGGGAGAAGCGGCAGTTAAAGTAGTTAAAAGGGAAGAACGGCCGAAAGAAACGATATTTGGCTCGACTCATTTCAGTTTTATGCAATCTTGGACGATTTCATTATTGATGATCAGTACAGTTCGAACCAAACAAACAAACTAATGCCAAATCAACCTTTGAGAGCTCCCTCTTTATCACGAGGGGAGGCCAAGGTACTACTGTTTTCGGATATCGTTAACTCTAAGTTGACAATCGCGCCAATCAAAGGAGGCGCGTCCTTTCTAATTTCTCAGATGTTAGATCTTACTTTTCCTGGATTTTTGCAAATTCATTTTCTTCTTAAGATTTGTGAGTTCAAGTTGCAGTAAGATAGAAAGTTTTAATCCCACGTGAGACCACTTGCAACAAAGGTGAATATTTACTTGGTAATGCTTGGAATGCCATTCCAATGGAGCCTCCGAGTTGTGGTCGAGTGCTTAAACATTTGATTCTGACATGAAAATTCCTATATTTGAATCATTATGTTACACTCATAGTAATGTTGTAGGCACATTCTTCATAGATTATTCAAACCTCTAACCCGATCCTCATATTGTAGAACATGTTGTTAATAAAATCAGTGTTGAGAGTTATTTTCAGCTTGAAATCAAAATGACTTTCGAATAAAATATACAACCGTAAACTTTGCCAATGAGAAAAGACTTTAAAAAAAAAAACAAAAAACTTCAATTTGATGACGCAAAATGAAGTGCCATAAGCTAGAGGTGATCAGCGAGCGACGCTGGGCCGGGCCAAGCCCTTAGGTCGGGCCTAAAATGTCGTCCAAGTCCGCCCATGATAAAAAAATTATGCGTAAAACTATCAGAACAGGCCGTGCTGCCACGTGCCCAATTGGGCCGGCCTTTTGCAACTAAAATCCTTATCCTGCCCTTCGGTGCCCTTTTACCTAATGTGGCCTAAGCTGATCCGTGGACCGTCATGTATCTCATTTAGACCACTAGGAATTTAATAACTCGTTTTTGATCTGGGCTCCATCTTCCCACTTCAGGACGGCATAAACTGAAGGCGCTGAACCGGACCAGAAAAACCTTAAAAATAACGAGAAAGCGCCAAACGAGGGACAGCTTTCGTCTCTTGCCCAGTCACCGTCCGACACGTCTGCATCTCCGCCGACCGCATCGCCAGATTCCCCCAACGGCCTTTGGAGGAGCGTCGTCTGGAACTTTTTGTTTGGCGGTGCCTTCTTTTTCTCTCATATTTACTTTTTGTCCGTTGTGTGGCGACAAATGGTATTTTCAATTTTTGCCGTTGAACAATCGGCTGATTTGGCCAAATGGTAAAATTATAATTTTGAAGAGAGTATGAGAATTGAGAGCCAAACACAGCATTTCAAAATCATATTAAGCAAAAAAAAAAAAAAAAACTATATAAAAGCAATAAAAGGAAACTCTTCGTGAGCCAAAGCATTAATATTCTTTTATTATTAGAAAAGCAAGCAACTCATTCCTCATTAACCTAAAATCGCGTCAACTTTGCGATTAAAATAAATATTTATCAAAAGCTTCAGGAGTACACTTCTCAATTCTCTTTGTTGCATGCGACTCTCGTCTAAGTTAGGCCTTAATCAATCACTCTTTTGAGATAAGACTAAGGAGGTAAAATTTGGGGATGCATTAATCTCATCATTAAGCTTTAATTTCGATATTGAAGTTTGGTACAACAAACTTGGTAGGATCCTAGGACTAGGGACATGAAATCGGGATTGTCAAGCTACCAAAACCACGGTAATTAGATAAGGGATTCATCCATTTACTCATTAGTTATCCTCAAAATGCCACTTATGGAACTTTGTAATGGTTGAGCGATTGGCTTATCATCAAAATGGTAGGAGTCAGATTGACCCTCTTCTTTACTCTGCTTCAATTCATATTCGATGTGCATGGATAGGACACACCTTTTATTATTATTATTATTTATTATTATTATTTATTAGTATTATTATTATTATTATTATTATTATTATTATTATTATTATTATTATTATTATTATTATTATTATTATTATTATTATTATTATTATTATTATCATTATCATTATTATCATTATTATTATTATTATTATTATTATTATTATTGTTATTATTATCATTATCATTATCATTATTATCATTATCATTATTATTATTATTATTATTATTATTATTATTATTATTATTACTATTATTATTATTATTATTATTATTATTATTATTATTATTATTATCATCATTATCATTATTGTTATTATCATTATCATTATTATTATTATTATTATTATTATTATTATTATTATTATTATTATTATTATTATTATTATTATTATTATTATTATTGTTATTATATATTCTAGGTAATCTTGGACTCAAAAGAGCTCGAGTTTCCACAACACACAAAACAAAAAATGTTATATACCTACATCCATCGCACAATGTCTATAGAGTACTAGGATTACGCCATCTATCACCGTCACTAGATTGTTATTGTTATTATATATTCTAGGTAATCTTAGACTCAAAAGAGCTCAAGTTTCCACAACACACAAAACAAAAACGTTATATACCTACATCCATCGCACAATGTCTATAGAGTACTAGGATTACGCCATCTATCACAGTCACTAGATTGTTAAAGAATTATATGAGAAATAAAGAAACGAATACTGGGATTATGTAGTTCAACCAAGGTTTGACGCCTATGACCATTTAGAAAGTGGCAATGATAAATTCACAATAAACAAGGAAAGTACAAGAATCTATATCTCTTGATCTGAAGTCGACCCACCCAAAATATTTCACACAATTTCTAACACTATTTTCCTCTAAAAAAACTCACTTGACAGAATCTAGAAACACCCTAATCTTATATGTAATCTTAGGAAATAGGTAGAACAACAACAACAAATAGGTCGAGAGTTCGAATCACTGCGTTGTTATCGCGATTGAAGTGGGGGGGCCTTGGTGGTGAGTTACTGGGCTAGCTTCCCCCGAGGTATAGTCACTATAGGTCCTCCTTCATGGAGGCTCGCAAGACCCTGAATTAGCATAAGCCGACAAGAGCATGCTCCGGCAAATCCTCGGTCACCAAAAAAAAAAAAAAACAACAGCAAAAATAAATTTTTAGCTAATCAGGATCATAGTTCCATGGCAAGGTCCTAACGGTGGTTGATGAAAGATTGGGGTTTGGATCTTCCTTTACTCGAGACATACTCAATAATGTCCATGTCCCCGCGTGTACGACCCGTTCAAAAATCCGTTCCCCTACTTCTAGGAAATTGACTTTGCTCTTCATTGTCCTAGAGTCTCATGATGTCGCCACTTGACGGTAGTAAAAAGATCGTTAGGCAAGGACCGATTAAAGAAGACAATGATAGATAGGGCCCCATACGCCACATGAAGGGCCATGATAGTGCTCAATGTCCATGTTCAAAGCAGTCCCCACTTGTTGCTTCTGCCAATGCAGGTCTTTGCCCCTCTTTTCTTTCCCCTTTCTTTAAAATTGAATTTGAAGCTTAGACCATACAAGTTCAATTTAACTTCCCCAAAAGCAATCATGCCGAAGGGGCCTTGTGCGCACACATCTCTAACTCCTTTTCATTGAATGACTGATGACTGGGGCAAATGAACTTGCGATGCAATTCTCAACGTTTTCATCCATCCCTAAACTCACCTTTTTTGGCCCACCAAAGCGGATTCGTTCATTATTACGAAAACCCATTTTGTCCATTGCGTTTGCTTTTGCGCCTGTCAATTCTTTCGAGGAAACCTCTTGGAGGAGGTTTGGGCAAAACATCAGCTTTGCATCGATGGCATATCATTCATCAGTCGGGCTTAGTTAATCCCACCCTGGAAAGTGTTGATGATCATGCTATCATCTTTTATTCTTTTAAAGATGAAAAAGCTTGATAAGATGTAAGTGAATTTTACGACCGAATCGAAATTATTGTGAAAGATCAGAACATGAAAATGTTTGCAATTAGTGATGAGGAGAGCTGAGCTTGTGCCGCGTGTCTAATAACCACATGTAATCCATATCTTAATCACCATATCAATCTTATAAACTTTTAAATAAACGAGTCTCTATGCTCGAGCTCTGGATTATTAAGGAAAAAAAAATCAATCTCATGAGATTAGTGTGCATACCATGCTTAGATCTGTCGAACCAATGTCCAAAGTTGTGAAGAAAGCAAAGGAGATGGTTGTTATCAATTAAAGTATCAACAATTAATGCGCGAAAGTATGATGCTCTTCCTCTTAAAAGATAATCCTATATTTGTAATCTTGGTACATAAAAAGAAAAAGTAAACAGGTTAAGTTGCAAGCTCTTTACAGAAGATAGAATTCTATAATTTCCGCGCACTTCATTTATTGACTTAGCCGATGCTCCATAAGGACCAAAAGAATAATTTCATGATCACATCAAAATAGAGATATCAAAGAGAGTCTTAAAGCAACTTTGTCAGGAAAACATTAAAGGTGATTTAAAAAATGTAAATGTGTTATTTAATGTGGACATGCTTGTTATAGGTCCGTGCGGATCGGTTGCTAACAAGATCCGATATAAATGCAAGTAATAATCCTAAAGCATCTGCTTCCTATCTATATTAAACTCAACTTATCTAACGCACTTTTAATAAAGTTTTTGGAATGATTTTATAGTAATTGCTAGATGCTTTGTGCCGCTCATGGTAGAGAGCACTATGCATAGGGGATTTTCAGATCAAGAATTGAAGATCACATATTCAAATCTCATTAATTGTGTAGAGATTGCTTTTTAGAGGCTAAAACGGGACCTATAGAGCATTTCATGAGCCTCCACACAATAAGATCCTTGAACTTGTGCCCTTACAAAATAAAAAGGTAATTGTCCGTGCATCCAACCAACAATGAGGTCACATTCACAACACTCATTGAAAATTTGCAAAACACTTATATTTTCCATCCTAATTACGAAATCTGCTTAGCAGTTAAGGAACATATTTGTTCATAAAATTAGGCGCACGGTACAAGTTCAATAACCCGAAGCACCGAGAAGCATTCTTTTTTTGTCGGGAACATCCGTTCGAGTCTCGATTTGCATCTTTAACTCGAGCCTTGCCTACTGAAGATGGGTAACAAAAAGAAAGAAAAATTTCATCCTCGATGTATAGCTAATTAGCAAGTGGCTTCTAGCTAATAAGCACTTGGTGTAATTATTATAATTATTACATTGGAATGCCGGAGGAAGTGGCTTCTAGCTGTTGCTCAAGAAAAGCCATTTTGAAGGGTTCATCAAAGGACGAGGCGATTCTTGCAAGGCAGAAAGGACAGATGTATAAATAAGGATGCCGCATGATTAGGGGGACAAAGGCGGTATCTACTTTCGAAGATATGTAATGCGGACGTTGGACCCTTTTCTGTAGCTAAGGCACAAAACGAGGTCCAATGAACCTAAACCTTACGAAATCATTTTTTTTAATCTCCTTGAATGATTCCGATGGTACTTTTATTATAATTGATTCCGAGAGATATAAAAGAAAAGAATACGGTTCTCACGTTCAAGTCATTTGGCCCAATATAGCGATAGGAATTTTTCATAATGGTATACACGCGTCGTTTTCTCCGGATATTCAAAAGATTTAATAACATACGTACCAATCTAATTCTTTTGTCGGCACGCTCTTTTTATCTAGTAGAAATTATCGAATCTTCCTACCCGAAATGAATAATAATCTGAGCAAAAAAGAAAAGGACGTCCTTCCTATTTTTCGGAAGATAATGCAACTGCCCGTAAATAGCTAATTCCGTGGGCATTGCGTGTTAATTAAAAATAGCATCACCCCCCAAGCAAGAAAATCTTTAAAAAAAAAAAAAAAAGTAAGAAAGAAGGGAAAAAAGAAAGAGATAATTCCACGGGGTCATTTCGGTAACTTCCACGCAACAAACTCCCACCCTCCCCCCTTTCCTTCCTCCTTCCGTGAAGCTGCAGTTGCAAGCCTCTTCAATGAAAACGTCGTTAACAAACGGTTAAGAAAAAAGAACACAGTAAAAAAAAACTAAAAATAAAAAAAATAAACAGAGCACTCCAAACGCTCTGTCGTTTAAAATGGGGACACGATTCCGTCCGAGTCGTCGGGTCAAAGCTTCCGTGTCCGTGAAGGGGGCCAACGGCTACATTACCGCTCTCTCTCTTCTCTCTCTTCTCTATTCTCTCTCTCTTGCGCATCGGCGACATTCCTATCGGAACAGGAAATCTCGGCGAAATGATCGCGCCGTTGGGATCGACGACCCCCTAATCTTGGCAACCGCTGTCTCACCAGCGATCGATCACGATCGGGCCCACCATCGCCCAAATTTGATCGCCTTTCCCCTCTCTCGATATAAGCCCCTCGCCATCCGCCCCCTTCTCCTTCGGTTCTTTCCCTCATTGTGGTTAGAATCCCGCTCTCGCTCTCGCTCTCGCTCTGAACGCAAGAAGAACAAAGGAAAGGGCTTTGCTTTCTCTTGGTCCCGGAATCGCTCGGTTCACCGTTGGTGAATTGAGGGGAAAAGGGGTTTGGTTTCTTGGGTTTCTTTTTTTCTTTTTCTTTTTTTAATTTCTGGGGATTTGTAGTGGAAGCATTGGAGGAAGGGGGTTTGGTTTTGGATTTCTTTTGGGGGCGATTATCTGTTCTTTTTTCTTTTTTTCTTTTTTGGGTTCTCTTTCTTTTTTTTTCGTTTCTTTCGTGTAGAGAGCGCTTCTGGGTTACTGGTCTTTCAATCGATTCGATTGAAGGGCCCTCATGGAGGTGAGAGGGTGAAAGGGAGCTTGTATATTTGTACATCAAATGCGTAGAGGCGTTTAGGTGGAGAAGAAAAAAAGGGATTTTGCGGGTTTCTTGAGGCGGCACCCGGAAGAATTTGCATCGAAAGATGTCTACAGCCGACGTCGCCTTGAGCCCGGCTCGGGATGGGTCGATCGGGTTACCCGGGTATTGTCGCACGAGCCAGAATTGCCGCAACAGGGCCGATTCCGGCTCATGCGACTCGATCCTGGTGTACCTCACTGCCGTGGGTTCTGTGATCATTATGCGCATCCTGGAGTCGGACTCGATCGCTTCGGTGAAGCTGAGGATCCAGACGTGCAAAGGGTTTGTGGTGAAGAAGCAGAAGCTCGTGTATGGAGGCAGGGAACTGGCGCGGCAGGATTCTCTTGTGAAGGACTATGGCGTCACCGGTGGGACTGTTCTGCATTTGGTTCACAAGCCTTCGGATATTTTAGTCATCAGTGTTAGGACCGTTAGTGGGAAGGAGTTTGAGTTCCATGTGGGTCGTCATCGGAACGTGGCTTATCTCAAGCATCGGATAGCCAAGAAAGGGAAAGGCTTTGTTGATCTCGAGAGCCAAGAACTCTTCTGCAATGGCGAGAAGCTTGAGGACGAGAAACTTATCAATGACATCAGTAATAATAAGGATGCTGTGATCCACTTGCTGGTCCAGAAATTAGCAAAGGTCAGACCTAAGCCCATTGAGAAAGATTTTGAACTTTCTGTCGAGGCAGCAAAACCAAATGTGACTACCACAAATGGAGACAAATCCTCAGGGGAGGTTGCGGTTGTTGCTGGGGAGCCACCGCGATTGGGTAGAAATTTTTCACTTGATCCAATCATCGGCAATCCTAGGGTCACATTGTCCTTGGTCATAGGGAATATGATCAAGGCAACTTCTGATGGCTTGGAGAGTGGCAATTCACCTATTAGGTCAAGTGAGGGCACGGGAGGAGCTTACTTTATGCCAGACTCGTCTGGCGACAAGCTTGTTTCTGTTTTCAAGCCTATTGATGAAGAGCCAAATGCTGTGAATAACCCTCAGGGACTGCCTGTTTCATCTGATGGCGAAGGTCTGAAAAGAGGGACAAGGGTCGGTGAAGGAGCACTGAGGGAAGTTGCCGCCTACATATTAGATCATCCAAGAAGTGGGCCCCGCATCTTAACTGGTGAAGTAATGGGCTTTGCTGGTGTGCCTCCAACCGTGATGGTTCAGTGTTTGCATGAAGGGTTTAACCATCCTGATGGTTATGAAGGCACAACAAAGAACATAAAGACTGGGTCTCTGCAAATGTTTATGGATAACGACGGAAGTTGTGAAGACATGGGTCCTAGGGCTTTTCCTGTGGAGGAGGTCCACAAAATTAGTGTGCTGGATATCAGGATGGCAAATGCTGATAGGCATTCTGGCAACATCTTGATTAGCAAGGATGAAGAGGGTCAGACTGTTCTCATACCAATTGACCATGGATATTGCCTGCCTGAGAGTGTGAGTACTTCCATCTGCTTCTATATACTTAACTGTTTCACCTTATAGTTATTCATTGGTAATTCACGGCGTGGTTGTTTCAATTTAGTCCATGGAGTCGTTAATTGTATTAGATGATAATGTTTTTGTATATTTTCAAGGGATCTCATGGATTCTTACGCTACGGTAATTTCAATTTGAGGAGAAATGAAGTAGTTTCCTTAGCTTATGTGGACGCATGTGGAACGGAGTTGTTTCCCTGTGGTTTCCATCTATTTTCCATTTCACCAGATAAACGAAGAAAGTATTTCCCAATGACGCCATTTTTTGGTTTTCTTCTCTTCTGTTTATCGAAACCAAGTATTAAGACTTTTAATTCTCATTAGGGCTCAGTGTAGTAGGGATGACCTTGAGTCCTATTTTTTACTGCTAGTAACTACTTCACCTATGTGAATGGTGTTCCATATGAAACCCCGGATGTAATTTTAGGGCAATAATATATTTGCGGCACATTTCAATAGAATTTCCTCTGCTCAATTATTTAGGTATTTAGTATGTGCTGCAATAAACAGAAAGGTTCCGTGTTGATGGATGTGAGTGGTTATGGAATCCCAGTGGTATTTCGAGGACAGGGCTTATTTGTGGAACATCTAGATAAGATTTGCTTCGCTTGATTACCATTTGAAGGATCAATCATATGTAGGTTCCATGTCGATGTTTAACCCGAGAACTGGCATAGCTAATTTGATATTCTCATTTCATAGAGATTGTCTGGAGTGCTTCACATTTTTTTTACTCCAAGACTAAGACTGAGTGAATCAGATTATGATGATCGTTTCTCTGTAAACAATGTTCTAGGCTGCGAGCTTTTTCATTTTAAATGTTCTCTGTTAAACGCAAGATTGCCTGATACCGCCTTTAGTATATGTGAAACACAATTTCCGCGTACTTGTGTAGTTTTTTTTTTTTTTTTGGGGGGGGGGGGGGGGTGGGTTACATAAGTGTTTAGATTTTGTGTGTAGGTACAGTTTTGGCACACACAATTTGACAAGTTTGCTGAATGAGTCCCTTGTGCATTCTTCTCATTTTGTCTGCTGCCAAACCCGTGTTCCTCTGTGCCTAACATGCATCCGTTCCCCTGTTCTACAGTTTGAGGATTGCACTTTCGACTGGCTGTACTGGCCCCAAGCTCATCAACCCTACTCTCCCGGCACCGTCAACTACATAAAATCCCTCGACGCTGAGAAAGACATAGCACTCCTCAAGTTCTACGGCTGGGACATCTCGCCCAAGTGCGCTCGCACGCTCCGCATATCCACCATGCTCCTGAAGAAAGGGGTCGAGAGAGGCCTCACCCCATTCGCCATCGGGAACATCATGTGCAGGGAGACGGTGAACAAGGTGTCTGTGATAGAGGAGATGGTCCATGAGGCTGAGGACTGCCTGCTCCCCGGGATGAGCGAAGCCACCTTCCTTGAGGCCCTCTCTCTGATCATGGACCAGCGGCTCGACGGGCTGGTCAAGTAACTTAATGTCCGGGTCCGGGTCTTGCTTTCATATATAGGTACATAATTTGTATGTATGACTAAAAAGACCGAGCCGAGTCCTATTTTCGGGTGGGCTTAGCTCGTGTTCGTGCAGCTTGGGATGGCTAATAGAGTTCTTCATGAGCCTGACGCTTTTCGGCTTGTTTCTTTGGCTTCCGTCAGCGTCTGCTTGGGAATTCATGTTTGGAAACGTTGAACGGAACAAGTTCGATAGAATATGAATAAAAAAAAGAATCATGTATTTCTTTTATATTCGATCGAATGGAAAGATGGTATTTGCACGAGAGTTGTGTATAGTTCAAGGAAGGTGCTATTTGCGCATCTTTGCTAGGCTTCGTTTGTCATATTTTTTAAAATATTCAATAGGTCGTATGAATTTCCTCCTTATTAAGGGGGGAAAAAGTATGACCCAAAAATAAAAAAGCAGAAGTGAGAATTTCAACAGAAATTTTAAAAAGAAAAAAGTTGAAAAAATTAAGAAAGAGACAAGAAAATAAACAAAGTCTCACTTTCACACATATACACACACTTACTTTCAGTCTCACTCCCAACCGTTCCTTTCCAAGTAATATCAGAAAAACTCCCACATCCAAACACCACCACCACCACCAGCCCTCTCTCTCTCTTCTCTCTAGACAATGGCGAAGCCGCACCGCCGACCGCCGCCGCCGCACGCCTCCGGCGGCCGCACGAACCTGGCGTCGTGCGTGGTGGCGACGATCTTCCTGGTCTTCTTGGTCATCGTGGTCCTCATCGTGTTCTTCACGGTGTTCCGGCCGCGGGACCCCAAGATCTCCGTCAATGGGGTGCAGCTCCCGTCCTTCTCCATGGCCAACAACACCGTCAACTTCACCTTCTCGCAGTACGTGTCCGTGGAGAACCCCAACAAGGCCGTCTTCTCCCACTTCGACAGCTCGATCCAGCTCCTCTACGCCGGCAACCAGGTCGGCTTCATGTTCGTCCCCGCCGGCAAGATCGCCGCGGGCCGCATGCAGTACATGGCCGCCACCTTCGCCGTCGAGTCCTTCCCGCTCTCGGCCAACCCGAACCCGAACCCGTCCGCGGCGTTCGCGGATGAGGCGGCCGCTCTGGTGGGGCCGGTGCCGCCGCCGCCGCCGCCGCTGCCGACGGTGACAGACGGGTCCGGGTTCGGGTTCGGGGGCGTGGGGGGAGGGCCGAGGGTGGGGCCAACGCTGGAGATAGAGTCAAGGATGAAGATGGGGGGAGGGTTAGGGTTTTGCACTTCTTCACACACCATGTGGAGGCGAGGGCCGATTGCCGGGTGGCCATTGCGGTGAGCGACGGATCTGTGCTGGGTTTCCACTGCTGAACATATCTTTCCCCTCCCCCTCTGTTCTTGTCTCTCTCTTCTGTCATTTTGAGGTTAAATTTGTTGGGTTAGATCTTAGGTTCTTGTCATTTTCTCTCTCTTCCCCCCCCCCCCCCCCCCCCCCCCTTCTTTTTGAGTTAGAATTTCCCTAGGGAGGCTTGGAATGAGGCCTTTCTTGCATCTGGGGGTTTGTTCAAGTTTGCGTTGCCCTCTAACCCAAATTTAGCGGAGACAAAGTGTAAAATATTCCAGCTTTTTTTCTTGGAAACTGTACTCTGCTGCTCTGCTAGAAATGCAGAGTAGCTCTTAGATTTGGACTGAGTTGCGGTTATTTTTATCTACTCTTTTTGTAATTAATACGATGAAGTTGTTCTGAATGTGGAAACTATGGAGTTGATTGCAATTGAGTAGATCTCACTTTGAGGGTCGATTCCTTTTGGTTGTACGAGTGTTGTTGGGGGGCGGTGGGGTGGGAGATAAAGCGGAGGAGAAAGCTAGGAATTAAGGGATGAGCAATGATGGGGTTTTGGCTTTTGCTTTTTCGAGGGAGATTAATTCGGTCGTAAGCGAGCGATGATGCCCATTTATCAAAAGGAAAGAAAGAAATTGTGATGGGGTATATGCCTAAATCATGGCTTTCAATTCAACGACAAGAGCACCTCGATTTACTGGAAACTCGGCGACGACTTCGGAGGCTTTGCCATCTGACATTGGACGCTGCACATGAGGAAGCTATCAATTAGCTTGAGGAAAACCAAATTCCTGATAAAAAAAAAGAGTCAAATTTCTTATGGACCCGAATGATTTTTTCCCATGTGAGATTTGTTGGGTTTTTTGTCGCTTTGTGTCCGAAATTCTCCTGTGCGTCCAAT
Organism: Eucalyptus guilfoylei; assembly: GCA_016097605.1. NCBI lineage: Eukaryota > Viridiplantae > Streptophyta > Magnoliopsida > Myrtales > Myrtaceae > Eucalyptus > Eucalyptus guilfoylei. The sequence goes on from CM027863.1 coordinate 28,727,964, forward strand.
CCGGTGGTAATTGAAGGAGGAGGGAAAAGTGGGTGGAAAACAGCGGGAAATGTCTCTCCTCAAAGTACGTGGCCTTTTTTTTTTTTTTTAATTTAAGTACGTGCCCTTTGAGTAGACTACTTCCTCCCCCTCCATTTTCCAACCTCGTAGTCTTAAATTTATTCCCAATTTTATTATCTCTTGTAAAGCAAAGTGATTGCACAGCCCATGATAAATGCGGAACGTAAAAGCATCGGCCCACATGACCCAATTTGCTATTGCCAAGTTAAATTATATACATCGATTAGGGCCGGCCCCGATTGCCTTTCGTGAAATTTTACTATAGTCGAGCTAAATCATACGCATAATACTGTCAAGTTGGGTCTGGTTCGGTTCAAGTATTCAGGGTGGTTTGGAATGGCTTTTTGTTTTTTGGAGGAATTGAGATTGAGATTTCGAAACGGAAATCATGTGTCGAATGTGGTCATGGTTTGGGATGCTCTGGTGTTGGTATAACTGGTGTTGAGCTATGTTGTCTGGACACACCCATTTCCTGATTCGAAAAACATAAAAGATAAAATAAAAATGGTGAAACGAGAAAAGAATTCATGATTTCACAAAATAAGGGAAAATGACAACAATGGTCATTAAATTTTTGACCAAATGTACAATATGGTTCCTGAACTTTAAATTAAACATTGGTCCATGAACTTTTGATATATGCTCAATTTAGTCCATAAATTATATGAAAATGTTTAATATTGTCCCTAAACTTGAATTGATGAAAGGACAATATTGAAAATTTTCATATTATTTAGGGATTAAATTTAACATGTATCAAAAGTTCATTGATCATATTGAACAAATTAAAGTTCATGGACCATATTACACATTGAGTCAAAGTTTTAGAAACATTTTTGTTGTTATCCTATAATATTATGGAAGCTCATACTGTGTAGTACATAACACTTCCATGACTTCATTTGTTTCGCCAAAAATGAATAATTTAAAAAATATTTTCCTAAAAATGATCATTTATATTATTAATAAATTAGGGAAAGTACAAAAAAAATCGTAAACCTATTCAATTGGACTAATCTAATGTTAAACCTCTTGCAATTATACCAATCGAGTCCATTCGGTTGATGAAGACATTGATTGTTTTATGTGACACGGATAGTATTGATAAAAACAATTTTCATAATTTATTAAAATTTCTTTTGACTTTTTTACTATTTTTATTTATTTATTGTGGCCAATGAGTGTTGTGGCCCTTGCTTACGCCATCGTCAACTGCAGGCAAGGGCTTGACCCTTGTGGCCAAACAATGAAAAAAATGACTAAAAAAAACCATAAAAATATTAAAGATTTGTGAGTAGTTGTCTATGTAACCACCGATCATCCAACACTAGTTGTACCATGTAAGACAATCGGCATTAACATTAGTAGTTTTTGAACAAAATTAGTCGGATGAACTCAATTGGCAGAAATGCAAAAGATTTATACATCAATTGATTCAATTGAAAGGCTTAGGACTGAATAGATATTAATGTAATAAATCTAAAATTTTTTGGACAATGTTCCCAATTTTTTTAATGGAAGATGCATCCCTTCATCAGTAATTTTGTGGGTGTTGGCATGAATGAAGATGCTAGGAAGCTGAGAAACGAGTATGGACTTCAAGTGTCAGCCCCGGTTGACCTGATCTCCGTTGGTCATGTGGGGCTCAGAAGATTGGCCATGGCGGTGCTTAATAAAGAAACTTAAAAGGCCAGTGAAGATCATGTGGAGTCAGTGGGATAAGGAGTAGACTATTCGTCACGTAGGGTATTATGCATGTCTAGATGCATTTGTTTCATGTGAAATGGGGAGGATTTTGTGGGCATCAATTAGTTGCAAATGTATCGTGTTGAGAATGCCGGCCTAAACACAGTTCGGATCGGACACTAACGCGCTCCATTGCTTGTCTTGTAAGCAAATCGTGACGGAAACCAGAAGCCCGCTAAGCCCGCTACAGCAGTCCGCAACGCCTATGAAACGAAGGGAATTTATCTTTAGGATCACCTGATGTTTTCCATAAGAAGCTTTTCCTAAGCCCTACCTTCCAGAGTCATTTTGGACTCACCTGATCTATAGAATAGTAAGTGAACCGGTCCCCATATATCCCACGAAAGAATCAAATTCATAAACCGGGCATGACCGGGGCCTCACACATGAAATCAGATTGGTCATTTGAACTTTGCGAGAGAAAGAAAAGCGGTAGAGGACAAGCTAAAGAACTGTGGCTTTGTTACTTTGCAAAGGAACTCCATTTTTCTCCACGAGAAGTCTTGTTATTGTACCAACAGTTGCATACCATTCTACCATGGCAATGTTCACTTTAAAAGATTGACATCAGTCATTCCTCATACAAAGAAGAACCAAGAAAAAGAGAAATCTGATAAGGAAAGTCTCTTTCCATCAGGTGGAATGTTAAAAACAGCAAACGTGAGCTACACCAATTTGTTCCTGCTAGAACATGACAATGGTCAAGAGAGCGAAAGCCAGCCACGAGAATGCATGATGCCATAAGATAGCATTAGAAGTACGTACTGCGCTTTTCCCCCCATAAACATCAAAGTACATCAAATTTGTCAAGTTCATTCAATAGACTATACAGCCAACTGAACTTGAGATGTAGGTGAAAAGGAACAATGCATCCTTTGTTGGTTAATGATTCTGCAGATACAATGGGAAGAATCTACCTCCAAAGGTCTCTGGGGTAAACCTCCAAAGTAAATGTAAAAAGCAGGTCATATGAATAATTTCAGCTTTCAATCTGATGTCTCAGGAGATCCATAGCCATAAGGGTTTTGGCTGGCCCAGTTCCATTGATCCCTACACATCTCTTCAATCCCGTACTTTGCCCTGCATAGAAAATAACATACAAAAATCAGAATCAATACTGATTTTAGACATTAGATGACACAAGGTTAATGAGAAGCGCAATTCTTATGAAAGTGAGGCTAGTAGGATAAACAATGCAATGTGTTTCGGTCATGTAATGCAGGACGTTAAATTATATAGTGGTCAGATGAATCAGCCCTTACTTCCAATTCAATTCATGCTCAGCTTTCTCTGTCGAAGCATACACAATTTCTGAATCGCCAGGTCTTCTTCCAGCCATTACAAGAGGAATTTCCTGGAAAAAAAAGTAATCCGCACGCTATTACACAAAAGATGATCAAGTAAGTGCCACATGCACTCTGGTAACATTTTCACATGTTACCAGTCATCTCCCTCCAGTCTCAAATGGTAATTTTTAGTCATTTTCACATGTTACCAGTCATCTCCCTCCAGTCTCAAATGGTAATTTTTAGTGGCTTTGAGTCGTCTTTCCCAAACTTTAAAATCTCCCAGAACGAATTTGTTACAAGGAATAATCAGAAACTTTACATAGAAAGTCAACCACTTGATCAAGGCTAAAGATAAAAACTTCAGAAGCTTCCACAGGACAGATACACCAAAAAAAAGTCGTTGGCTTTGTTGTTGAGTCAGTCGAATGCTAAGTAGGTGAATTCAGTCAATAAGCGTGGAAAGTAAATTTTCTGGCATATGCAATCTGTCTTCTTTTGGCATGCTTTGGCGCAAGGCAGCAAGTGCAAGAAATTCAGTTAAGGAGTATTACACCAGAGCTTAGATGAAAAAAGTACCTTTCCAGATGCCTTCTCAAATGCAGCAACCATCTCCAAAACTGACGTTCCTTTTCCTGTTCCTAAGTTGTACACTTCACAACCTGTGAATAGATGCCGATCATAAACACATTATCAAGCTGTGCTTCCAAAAGTTCTTTGTTAACTATCAAAAGATAATATAGAAGAGCCATGCTCTCTTTCATCACTGGTCGGAGGAAACTCCCTCCAACCTCTCCAACCAGGTTCTGAGTGGTGGGTTACAAACTAGCACACTAAATTATTTTGCCAATAAGTACACTTGAAACAATTAATATAGTACATAGACCACAATATTTAGCACAAAATCTAAAAAGATCACTGCAGATGAAAACAGACACGACTTCACTGTCTGACTATTGTCAAAACACACATGAGCAGACAAATGCTTCTCCAGCATGGATGATCAAGTTGTCAAATGCACATTCATTGTTTCCATAGATCAATTTGTGATGAATATCAGGAGAAGATATCCACAAGTCATGATACATCAGAAATTGAAATAACACAGGCAGATTTATCCCTTCCCATGATCTAAATAGAACCAAGGATGGGTAGTTTTGCAATTAACCAGCATAGAGTGAAAGCATCAGATGACATACCGACATTAGATTCATTGAGTTTGCGCAATGCTGCTATATGTCCATCTGCTAAGTCAACCACATGGATGTAATCGCGGACCTAAAATTGGAAACAACAAGCCATGGCAAGACTAGAAAAATAAGAATATGCATCACAGCAAGCCCAAAATCACAATCTTTTAACTCCACAATCAGTAAGACATACAAAGCGCCAGTTCATCACAGAAAGTATAATACAATTATGCACCATCTCTGTAACTGGACTTTCCAGAGTAAAAGACATACCCCTGTACCATCTACTGTTGCATAGTCATTTCCAAAAACTGTCAGGGCAGGTCGCCTGCCAACAGCAACTTGCTGCACATATGGCATGAGATTGTTTGGAATACCACGAGGATCCTCACCAATGTAGCCACTGGGATGTGCACCCACGGGATTGAAGTATCTTAGCAATATGATTTTCCACTCAGAATCCGCTCGGTAGACATCACGACAAATATCTTCTATAATTAGCTAAAAACAGAATACGACAGCAAAGGAAAAGGTTTCTGTCAGTCAAATGGCAGAGTGACTGAGCATCACTTTATATAAATATACGCAGTAGAGCTTACAAGTCAGGATTTAAAATGTCATTTTTGCTTAAAGAAAATTGGCCAGGCGCTGATCAATATAAAGCACCAGATATTGAACGAGGAAAAAAGCAATACGAACCTTGGTTCGTCCATATGGATTCACAGCACAAAGGGGAAACTCCTCTGTGCATGGGACCTCCTTAGGCGAGCCATAAACTGTAGCAGATGACGAAAAAACAAGCTGGTACAAAGAAAACATATGATATAAACATCAGTTGGGTCCTTCTCTCTGCATTAAGTAACATCAGTAGCAGAAGAACCTTCCCAGCACACTAGCAGAAGAAGGATTGACATTTAGGACAGTGCAGTGGAGGAAGATAAAAATCCATAAGAAACATCAAATGGTGGATTTTCTTACGGCTGGGGAGATTGCTCTCCTTTTCTTTACTGGTTCATGGCAAACCTTAGTAATAACCAACAACCAAAAAAAAAAAAAAAAAAAAAAAAAAAAGAGTAAAGCAATGTCACAATTATAAGTTTACTGCACAAATTCCCTATATAAAACTCCAAATGGATGAGTCATTGAAAACCTATTACTTGTCCTCAGAACTTTCCAGAGACTAATGTTTCAGTTTTAAGAAAGAGGACAGAGACACTGTAATGAAGGAATTAGCATGGCTTTATCACTTGTTAGCACATGGTTAAAAAGAAAGTAGATAAGTGATTACACTGTAAATTACACTTAAAATGAACAAACAGCTGAGAATCTGGAGAAACTCAACAAACAGGAAACTGCTATGGAGCATGCATGCATGTGGGGCCCACCTCATGTTATGCTATTTTTGACATGGCAGTCCAATAAAGCTGGCCAATGACATGGGTTACGGATAACAAATAGCAACTTTTTAATACATAAAAATATATACTAAGATCTACAAGATCACTTGTCGAGATTAAAGGTCTATTATATGTCAGCCTCAATAAATTAACTCGTTCTCTAGTAAAATAGCCAACAGATCCCCTACAGCAGTTGGCAATAATCTTAGCAAGTTGGAATCTTGTAAGTAAATTCTTCCATGGCTATAGGAATTGACCCCTATCTTTCTCATTTGTATTGCATATACCTTTTTGCATTCATGGGAAGCCATCACTTCTAGTAAAGTAATTGTCCCAATAAGATTGTTATCATAATAAAGCAGCGGTTTCTGTACACTTTCGCCGACTGCTTTCAATCCAGCAAAGTGTATGACAGCATCAAACCTGCAGGATTTAAAGGACAAGACAGTTAAGGAATGTTGGCAAGATTAAAATAAGGAGTAAAAGGAAGAACAATGCATTAAAGCACGTGAGTTGAACACACTTATGACTAAATTTTCAGAATGATCTTCATTCTTGACATGAATCATCAGATTCTCAGCAATGAAATCATCCAACAACAATGTCGTGGTAAGAAGTTAAAACTACTGTATCAAAATGATCCAATTGGTTAGTAGACAATGAAAAGAAAAAGTCTTTCCAAGGTAAAATATTAGTTTTGCACGAAAGTAGTGGACATCACTCTGCTTATATGTTCTGTGTGCTAACTTCGGTGTCAAAATGATCCACTCTGTTAGTAGACAATGCAAAGAAAAAGTCTTTCCAAAGTAAAGTATTAGTTTTGCACGAAAATAGTGGACATCACTTGTCTGCTGATATGTTCTGCGCTAAGAGGAGCTTTCTATTGGGAAAGAGAACTGAATCCAGTCACGAGCCGACAGAAACAGAACATTTGTCCCTAAGAGTCGAAAATTACTGCCAAACAAGCAATAGAAACAACAGGCTTTACTTTGTCGAGGCGAATAGTTCCTCGAGGGCTGGTCTGTCGCGAAGGTCCATCTGCAATTGAAGGCATATACACTAATGTCAAGGCCATAACAGAAATATGTCAATCCCAACATGACAAGGCCAGTGCAAAAGGGCTCCGTTAAGACAAATCATCTCAGTCCAAGAACGGAAACCAAACGAACTCACAAAGGGACTTGACCAGAATAGCCACCACAGGTGTTCAAACATTAATCCGCATCTTTCACGACTCAAAACAATATGAAACAATTTTTAATCCCCGGCTCCAGCACCATAAAACTGCAACTTCCAAGCAAGAGTGAAAAAAGTGTACAAATCGACTGGTGGTAATCAGCACTTTACCAATCACATAACAATTTCCTTTTTTTTTTTCCTTTCTTTTTCAGAAATTCACGTACGTATCCAACGACGAATTTACAATCACACCATACGACGAAAGTATGACTTCAAAAAGAAGCCTATAAAAAGCATTAAATTCCAAATTCAAGTAATCATCACTCCGTCCGACGAGAACAAAAGCAAGCGAAAATTTTGCCACCACCAGCCTCCGAAAACCGCACGCGAGAACGGACAAAAGAAAATAAAAAAACCGTTTTTTTTCCAACCAGGGGAGGGCTTTATGCGAACCTTGTGGAAGTCGAGGTTAGGGCCGTGCTCGCCGGCGAGCTCCCTGACTCTCTGGACGGCGATTTCCGAGGAGTTGTCCAGGTTGTCGACGACGGTGGCCCGGAAGCCGCCGAGCAGGAGCTGGAGCACGGTGTGGCTCCCAATGTACCCGCAGCCGCCGGTGACGAGGATGCTGGGCTGCTCCGCCATGCCGCCGACGACCCCCGAACGGGAAGGCTAGGAGGAAGCCAGGCACCCGGAAAAAAAATTCAAACTTGGGACGAGGGCAAGGGACGAGGAAGGCGTTTGCGCCCGATCAGACAAGGGGATGGAGGGAAACCCGGAAAGAGGCTGCCATTTATAGGGGGCGGAGAGAGAGAGAGAGAGAGGCGCTCTGAACTTGATGAGAAAATAATTGCAGATTGTGCGACGGAGCGTTGAAAGAGATGGAAGAGAGAGAAACAGAGAGAGAGAAACAGAGAAGCAGAGAGGGGGGGATCGATTTGATTTGAAAGAGGATTTCGAATAAAAAAGGCAGAAATGCTCTCTTGCCCTTTTTAAGTTGTAGCTTTTGATTTGGCGACGATGATGGAGCACGCCTCCACGTGACCATGAGATTCCTGTTCATCCGGTGAAAAGTGATACGAGGTACGCGATTAGGTTTTACGTGACTTGGATTGTGCGGTTCCCAATGTAGTAATTTCCTAGATTAGTCTTGATTAAACATACGCATACCCAGGTTAGGTTCGAGTCTATAAATAATGACAATTACCCCATCCGATGTGAATTCAGTTTTCGAGTCATTTAGATAGTAATATTTCTTTTTTAGAATGTTCTCGCGATATATATAATCACAACCCATTAACTTATGTACATATCAAAACCAAACATACTAATAATAATTCGATAGAAATGATGTTTAGTTTATGTCTTGATAGAAAGAACATAGATGATATTTAATGAGATACGCTTTCAAGATTGTCTTGATAGTGAAATGGCAAATACTCGAGATTCAAAATCTTATACTGAAAAATGTTATAATATTGAAAATATTCATTGAATTGGAGTAAATTCAGCAATGAATCACTAGATCACCTTCTCTACTAAAGAGATGGAATGTCGGTTTTTAAATTGGTGGTCCCTAAAAACGGAATGCGATCCCATAGATGCTCCAAATTATTTGGATTCACGTGATTTATGATCATCCAATTTAACTTTTTCCGAAGGGTAGCAGCAGGATATCATTTCTTTTCAGAAAGTCCAGTAACTTTATTCCCGAATCACGCAGCACAGGTGTTTGTTCTTCCCGAGGACAACACTAAAAAGAGAAAAGAAAATATTCCGACTTCTAATTTATTTGTCCCCTTATCTGGCAATGACGTGGCGTTACTAAACAAAGCAGAAAAATATTTTTCTCCAGAAGTTTCTCTGACACTTGGCACGTCCTCATCGAAGAGACGATGGATATCCATCCACGTAATGCACATGTTCTGAGTAATTTCCATTTTTATTAGTTGTTCGATTTTAATTATAATTATTTTATTTTCTGGTGCTCTTCATATGATTACAAGGATTTGAAAGCGACTGATTAAAGTACTAAGAAAGGTGGGAAATCAAATGATGGGTTTTAGTTTATGAGACTCGCTACTGGCGAATCATATGCACTTTTAAGTGACGACAAATGTTAATGTCATGGACCCATCACTACTCACGAGAGACATCATATGAACTTTAACTTCGTTTTCTTGTGGACAGAAAGTCATTCATCACTCGGGGTCTTGCCCATGGGTATTTAATCTCTCTGTCGAGAATGAGATCAAAGCTGTTTTGGGTTCGAGTCCTATTCGCTTTCTTCCTCGTAATGATTGCCTTAAACAGAAAGGTAAAAATAAGTTGGGAATCTTGCGACTCCATTCAATTAAAATGTTTCAAAATCACTGAGGAAATAGATCATGAGGATGGTCGAGCACGATACCCTTTGGATAGAACAAGATGAAAATCACATGACCTTTTTTGGGATACCCTTGAGGAACCTTTCCAAAAGAGAAACTTTACCTAAAATGTTAGTCACATAATATGAATATCGAATCGCAGTGAAATGTCAAACAAAGAGTAAATTAACAATTTAATATCAACTATATAAATTTTATTGGATTTCAAAAGTCCCTAAGTTCATATACAATCATTTTCATTCTATAACTACCTAAATTCTTTTCCTAAAAGAATCAAGTTGTGACTTGATTCTTTATTAGTTTTTTTCCCTTGCACACATAATATGTGCCTCCTTTGTTAGTGATTTAGGAAAAATGTGGCTATATCTTTTCTTGTGTTTGGAAGATTTTGAAATAGAAAAGAATCACATTGAAATGGTAAGTAGCGTGAGGGAATTGTTATTCTGGATACTTTCGCATCCAGACCAAAGAAACAGAATCAGATTAGATCCAAGTGATGACTCCATTACAATGAACTGCTATATAATGTGAAACTTTCCAGTTAACACTGTACGAAAGTAATACGTTCAATCGACTTAAGCTTCATCCTTTGCCGAAAGAGAGCCTCAATCAATCTTTCTAGTATTCATACAAACACAAGATAAGGCCACCAGCTAAACGGTTTTCCTTGCGTGAACAGATTGCAGAAAAAGGCATGATGCATGTTACTTCGAGATTCACAAGAAAAAGCAAGAGCAGAGAAACAAAATTAAGACGCTCCTTTGACGTTTCCTACTTGTCTCTACATACCACGTGAAAAGGAGGTGGAAAGGTAACAAAAAAACTTAAGATTCGCCATCTTTTTCTAAACTAACAATGGAATATAATATTAAGGAAAAAAAAACACAGTTTCAGATATAAACTGGAATGATTGTTCCACATCAACTAACTTCAGAGTGTGATGATACTTAGCAGTCAACATAACCACAATTAGTTCGGTGGAGATGGACAGACTATGCTAGCTAGGCGCAATAGGATTGTTTTGGCAAAAAAATTTCGGGCTTTCTATTCTGGTACGTAACTAAGTGAGAGGCACCTATAAACATCATACATGTACTGATACAGTATTTATCTTGCAACAGTGTCACTGTTGCGGAGGCAATTCCATGATTTTCAACATTGAAAGAATTAAGCAAGAGCTCTCTTTCCTAGAGAGAAGCTTTTTGTTCTTTGTGGAACAGCATTGATGAGGAGAAGAGATTCAAATTGAGTGCAACAACAGAAGAACTATCCAAGAACACAGCCTCCTTAGCCTGGACTGGGTTACAAAGGAGCCGAATCTTGTGAAATTACTGTGCATAAGAAGTGCCGACTTCGGGTCATTTTTTCCCCCAAAACTGGTAAAGGATTCCGATTTTGCGACCAGTGTTGTCATTTTATGGAAAGACTGACCATTCAGCATGCCGTGTACCACCCTACAACACCAAAGAAGATCGCCTGCTGACGGTTGAATGATCTGGCAAAAGATCATGAAGAAGGTAGACGAATCTCCATGCCAAAATTGCGTAAGCAGTTATTTATAATTTAATCCTGTTCTGTAACTATGGGTTGGGAACTGAGAAGTCTTTCAGCTTCATCATTTGCTTCAGCTTGTAGCCTCCATTTCTGCGAGAAAAGAGGAGAGAATTACTCGTCGGCATTTTTCAGTGTACATGCTGTTCATAATTGAAATGTCAGCTAGCAGCCATTGATTAATGACTAATTGAATGTTATCATAAGGCAGTGGTGATTTATATATCATTATTTTGTTAGGCATGCAATGTCTCCACCAGTCACATAACATATTTGTAAAATTATGAGTGTGAACTTAGCATATAATTAATACTATCGCTCAGCTAACGAGATGATATAGTATTGCACAACACGGAATGTTATTTAAATAGGTTCTATTGAATGATAAAACTATCTGAAGGAAAGACTAATGTATGTCAATTTTGTGATTGCCATGTGGTGGAGTCGCTTCCTTTCTGGCCCCCTTCATTTTTCAGATTTGGAACAAGACAAATGCCATTTAAGTGTCAATCCAAGAAATAGTCTCTGATGTAAGTGAAGTCTTCAATCTCAACAATCAATCTATGCCTCTACCCTGTGCGTGATTATTTGTCAATTTCCCCATCTCAGTTTGTTATGAGAAAGAATAAATTCAGAGTAACGAGAACATGCCTCTTCAAGTTTTTCTATCTCCATTATCTGCTGTATTTGTTCAGCAACACTTTCCTGTGAACAGAGATAAGTGAGCTAGTTTATCTTATGCATCAAAGATGGTCAGGAAAGATCACAAAATCCGAAAAACAAACCACGTTGCTTGCTGCTTCAGCTGCCAGAACATCAGAGTCCAGTTCTACCTCAATTTCAATCATTGAAGATATCTGACAACCACACACAGTAAACAAGATACTCTAGTTAATTTAAAGCATGTATGTAGGCTGAAATTAGGGGGCAATAGACTGTTGAGATAAGGTTTTCCAAGTCATACTCTAGCATAACTTTCAATTAATTCAATCCGTCCCCTCAATGAGTTTTCCAGGCCGTCTCGCACCCTTTTTACTCTACTTTTCCGTGCCCTAAAAAGACAGCAGTTTCATATAAATTCGTGTCCAGGAAAGAAGCATACAACGCCTCCACATATCAACAGAGAAACAATACTATGAAACATGCAAATGAGAATGAGCTAAGTAGAGGATGCATTCTAAAGAGTTTTACCGGTAAGACGGTTCTCCAACAGCATAAATCTTGTTCTCAAGTTGACAAATGCGAGCTAACATCCATACCTACATAGATGCACGCTGTTCTGAAACTTCTCACCATCTTGCCATTTCATTAAAAAAAAAAAAAAAAAAAAAAAAAAAAGCAAAGTAAATAGTCTAAAGTTTCTAAGTGAACTGTCATAAATCACTGCAAAGTGAAAAAAAAATGATGATTAGAGTTCCAGGTGAAGCATTTAACTGCTAATCAGTTTGAAGTAACTGGCAGCAAATTCAGGTATGAGATTCTCTTCATTCTAGATTTCAAAAGATTGTGTTGCTGAGTGATCCTTTCTTTAATTGCCAAAGAATTACATATCTACTATCCATAAAAATGAATCCACACTTCCCAATGCTGGTTAAGAGGCTACCTCCTAGTGATCAGGACTTTTAGTTTCCCACATGAATATTAATAAACATGGAATTAATCAAAACTGGGAAATGTCTCTAGGTAAATTCAGAATAGAGGGTGAAGAGGCAGGCCTTTCTGTGAAAAATCTCTAATTGACTTTGCGGAGTAAAAGAATGCCACAACCAGATGGTTTAGAGCTAAAATGGTACTTTTGACAGTCAAATACCAGGTAACGTGGAATGGATGCAATCTGAAACAGGGGTTTCCAACAAAGAGGAGAGTTGACATTACATCTCAGGTTTAACCTCCCATCTCCAGTGCCGGGCTCAGAAGGAAGGAAGTTACATTTTATCTGCGCAAAATGGTCACCGCATCTGAAGGATCATACCTCTTTTTCAGCAGCTTCTTTCAGATCTTTGATGCGAGACTGGAGAATGGCATATTGAGACAGAAGCTGCTGCTTGATTGCAGTTGCATCAACTGATCGCTGGGGTAGCTGAAAAATAAAATAATGGATAACTATATATGCGTAGAATAAGCTAATGTTAAAGGCAGATTCAAAGCTAAAAAGTGATACATATGGCTTCTACTTCTTGGTAATTAGTGCTTAAAAGAAAGTCTGAGCTTGTCTAACGGATCCAGAAAGGGAGGTTGATTGGCTTTGATAAATAAATTCATGCTGCATATGGTCTTTGGATTGTGAGTACAGATATCAAAGTAAACATGCGAAGTAATTCAGATTATGATATCACACAAGAATATCCTGCACTCTTCAAAATCTTTCATAGGAATAATGAGAAGTAACCACTTTCACGATTCAATTTGACAAAACATGGACTCCATATTACCTTCTTTTATAGAATATGAAAATTTCTGATATCAAGCATAGAAAGAAAAAAACATTTACAAGTTTCTGTGAGATCAACTAATAAGAACCGAAGATATGTTTAGAATTTGTTGAGTTAAATTTCAATTGGAATGGGAATTATTGATGTCAAGAGAAGAGCAAAATAGGAATATGTCGCTGCAAAAGAAATTCATAAGTAAAACTGCACGGAATATGCGAAGTCCACTTGCATTTATTGCATCCAACAATATGAGAAACATGCTTACTCTGCTTAATTGGGGAAAAACCAGCAAATTTAAAGTAGCCCCAACTGTGAGAGATGCAACAGCGCCGACTGAAAGGAGCTGAGGCAAGCTGGGATCAATCAATCCAGATGCAGCATCTCCAGTGGCCAGCACAGCCAGAAGTGGAAAAAGAACAGACGGATTGAACAATGATGAATTTCCGTCTTTGGCAGGTGCTCTTAAAAGTAGTGATTCCCTTCCATCTTTGTGGTTTGTGAGGCACATAGGCTCACCAGGGTAGAAGTTGGGAGCCTTTGGACTAAACTTTAATGGACCCACCTCCCGGTAAACATTTGATGGAGCTGCTAAAGCCATAGTTACTCTCTCTCCTGCCTGAGCAGGAAGAGTTGCTGTTTCAGTGGCAAACCGGTGGGTGCGTGCCACGCCAGAAGGGGTCTGTACCTAAAAATTGAATGTGCACAGAAGTCCCTATCAGGTAATAAAATAATTTAAAAAAAAAAAGTTGCAATTTCAGCTTCAAATGAGGTTATTCATGTCTGCAAAGCATTTTAATATGCTATCGTATCAATGGGAAGATGGAACTTCTTCCAGCTTGTTAGAGCAGAAAGGAAAAAAGAATTACCCCAAGTGCTTCTGGGGAAACATAAAAATCGAGTGAATAGCAATTTTTGCTAATTGATTAAGGTCCCAATTTAATTGTGTTTATCGGGATAACTAGATAGCTTTCAGTGCTGATGCAAAACTTCTTTTGGGCCCAGCAGGAGCGCTTACTATACCAAACTACACAATCTGACCACAAAGTAGTGCCAGTGTTTTAGAATATCTCTGTTATTCAAAAAGTTCTCAACCCAAGGAGATATTAAATCGAAGCCATACAGAAATTGCGATAGCAACTAAAGATACAATCTCATCATAGTACGAGATCGTACAAACCGCATACCTCATAGGTCATAGTAAAGTGAACATACCACAACAGAGTGAACTGCAGCAGGAATAGTTTGCTTTGTTAAATTCAGAAATCTTAGCCCCCGTTTCCATGCTGGAACATCCATGCTGCGTTCGGCAGGAGGAGAACCTTAGAAGAAGTGAATATCCAAGGATCAACACCACACAGAATAATATACGTGATCAACTAGGAATTTATTGGCTGTTAATGATAACAGGTCTAGCTTATGATTAGAAGCTATCAAATGGCTGATCAAATGAGAAAATATTAAATGACAGAAGATATGTGTATACCCTAGAGATGCAGGATTTGCTTGAGTTATATTAAATTAATTTTACAAGAACAATAGATATACCGACCTGATCTCTTCAGACTCAATGCTAATAATGACACCAGAAACTAGCTCGTACTTGTAACGGCAGGCGGCACAGGAAACAATCTGCAGAAGCAGGTTCCATATAAGATATTATCATAGTAGAATGTTTTATGATCACTTGACATTAAAAGTGAATAAGTTATCTTAAAGCTGACAAGCAAATAGAACTAGACTCTCAAGGTCAAGATGCTCATCACCAGAGTCAGTTATTAGACTCCATCAGGGTACAACATTCTATAAACCCATCAACAAGTCTCTTATTAGTAAAATTGCATCCACCTCTAGGTCATTCATCAACATTACAAGAAAGGAAACGAGAGTGGATGATCGAAATGACCCCACTAACAAAAGAGCAACACAAGAACTCAACAGGAAAATTGGACAAGCATTCATATATAGACCGATATTTTGAACTTTTGAAAGGATATCGCAGCTTACCTTAATCTGAGCAGTGACTCTGCATTATCTAGGTCGCACTACAGACAGTAGTGAAAGAACTCGAACCATGTGACAAATGGCAAGTATATTATTTTACAGCCTAAATCACCATGATCATCTGATTCTAAATTTCCATAGCACATTGACAGTGGAGTAAGCCTACCTTAACATCTAGGCACGCTTAGTAAGTAATACTTGGAACAAGCTATGGAACTTGAGATTATCTTTGATAACAAAATGGCATAATCAATACTAAGAATTGAACTTTGTTAGCATACTTGAATACCATCTTGGGGTTGCGCGACGGCGACAGCTATCATACAACTTGGACATCTCACGACCTTCCCAAAAGGGACCTGCTAAAAGCAAAAAAAGGTTGCAGGAAGTGCAGGGTCAGTAGGAAAACTACCGCCCACTATCCACGCAAAAGTTTTTTAAGGCAAATGCATGCACAATTGGTAACCAAAACATATTTTAAATTTTAAAGTAAGAGAAATCAGGATTGTACCTCCACGCCAGGAGAAACCCCTACTTGGCATATGATATCAATCACACTTAGAGCATCAGAAACCCTTAGGGATGCCGCAAGACCATGAACTAAAAGCGAATATACACGCACGTCGGGCCTGGACCATCTCCACCTGTCGACATAAGCACCGTCTTCACCTAGACCTGGCCATCATCATCAAGATATTAACAATAGTTTCACAGTCACACGTTCAAATGACCTCCACCTCACTCCAGTTAAGGCACTAGCATCAACCAGCAAAAGAATTGTTCACATTCAACTGCAACAAAGCATTGAGAACTTCACACGTTGCGATTATCGAAGAACACTTAGTTCAGAGATTATAACCGTGAAACGCCATGTATATGGAATAACAAGACGGACCTTGATCGAAAGTCGAGCGCATGGCGTAGAACACGGACATAGCCAGCTCGGCATTCCCGCGCTCGATCGCCGCGTTCATAATCGAGCAACAATCGGACACGCCGACCACGCCGCCGCTCCCGCCGGCCTTCTCCGCGATGATCCGCAGCGCCTCGTCAGCGTCTCCAGCGCCGGACGCTTCGGCGACCACCTTGTCGCTCAAAATCGCCGAGGTGGAGGCCGACGACGACGACTCGCCGGCGACGCCGCTCTCGCTCTCGCTCAGCGAAGCTCTGCTCTCGAAGGGGCGCCGGGAGACGGCGGAGGAGGGAGGAGCCGAATCCCGGAGGTGGCGGGGAGCTGCCGAGCCGCCGCCGCCGCCGCCGCCGCCGCCGCCGCAGAGGAGGATGGAGAGCAGGGCGGTGTTGGTGGGGGAGCATCGGGAGAGGTGGAGGGCGGAGGAAGAGAGAGGGAAGCGAGAGAGGCAAGGGGAGGACGAGCACAAGCTCAAGGTCATTTCCGGAACTTCGACGGCAGCGACGAGAAGAAGAAGAGGGAGAAGACGGCGGCGAGACGGCGAGAATGGAGGGGAGGGGGATGGCAGGTGTAATGGCGGTTGTGGATAACGAACGAGAGGCCCCCGTGGATTTGGACAGAGGGAGTGAACAAAAAAAAAGAGGAGATGATGGAGGTGCGGGGAATCGAACCCCGTGCCTCTCGCATGCGAAGCGAGCGCTCTACCATATGAGCTACACCCCCTAGCTGTTTCTTACGTCGCCTTAAATATTACATAACACTTTTATCTTGGAATTATCTCGCCTTTTGGATTTATTACGGCGTACGGAAGTCGTATGAAAAAAAAGAGACTTCGAAGTCTAACGGTATTTTTTGCCAAAAATGTTCCAAAGTCCACTTAATATTGCAGGGAGTGAAGATTATTAGGGACTCGTCCGAATCGCCCAGAACCGGTCCGGTTCTCGGTTCCATGGGCAGATTCGCCCACCCGGACCGGACCAGTTATATTATAATAATATATTAATTTTTAATATTAAAAAAATTCGAAATTAGCAAATTTCAAATTTAGGGCTCCAATCACCATCTTGTCTCAATTTACTACTCTCCTATTCCATCTCGTCTCTCTCAGTTCAAAATCTCCCCGAGCCCCCTCTTCCTTTCCGATTCACCTCTGGATCTACTCATTTCCCTTTGAGTCTTAGTCCGAACTTAGCGAAATAGTAAGTTAATTCTCTTTTCCTCCCTCGAACTTGAACTCTCTCTCCAAGTCATCGCCACCTCCGCATTCACTGTCACTATCATCCTCTTCGTTGTTGGGCTCGTCCCACTTCTACCTCCCCTCTTCCTCCTCCCCCTCCTCAAGCTTCTCCCCATCATCCTCATCTTCGGGGACAAGTGAACTCTAGGTCTAAGAACAGCTCATCGTCCCCGTTGTCCTCTTCATTGTCGGTTTCAAGGGAGGAGTGGGAGACGACGGAGGCGGTGACCAAGTTGGTGGTGGTGGCCGAGACAGAAGCGGAACAAGGGTTGCAACCAGTTAAAGGCGAAAAGGGGAAGGCGTGGAGGTTGGACTGGTTTTATGGATCCACCCTAGAACCGGACCATCGGTCCGGTCCGATCCGGTTCTCGGGTGGATCCATGCAACTAGCGGGCGGTTTCCAATTCTAATTTTTCGGAATCGATTCTTAGCGAGCGGTTCCCAGTTCTAAGTCGAGAACCGCCCGCTCGAACCATACACACTCCTAAAGATTATGATGTTTTTGACCCCAAAAGCTAAAAAAAAAATAAAAAATGATTGTGGCGTCTCCTTGAAGAAACACCAACTTGTTTAGATTGAGGTTTGGGTTTGATCCGACCTCCTTTTTATATAAAAAAAAATAACCATGCATGCATGATGTACTGCTTCTCATACCGAACTCTTCTAAAGAAAGGGACATCAAAGTCACGCTCTTGGATTTCCTTTTGTTTACGAGTTAATCAGATGGAAAGGGTCAATCAACGTTGACGATAATGACATCTTCCAAGAACTTAGAACAACAAGAAGATTTCTGCACCAAAAAGAGGAACATTCGATTCGAACCATAGCTTCCTACATTTTGGACGGGTCCACTGCTCTGGCACCCACCGGAGATGGAACCGTAAGATAAATATTGAAACTACCCGACGATCGAACCAAGCCAACACCACGGGCAAGCCACAAATCGTGCGACTGCCTGCGTTCATAAATCGTATAATGACGTGACGTCAAACGTGTGACAAAAGAGATTAGAATATTTCTCATAATTTCTTTTTTAAAAAATCGCAACTCTAATTAGATCACACAGAATATATCCCCATCAAAGGAGCTTTCTTCAGTGAAATTGAAGGGACCATCGAGAATTGTCGCCACAAATCAACACTCAAGCTCACTCCACGAATCCTCAATCCCTTTCTCCTCCCTTTGAAAAGTAGAAATCACCCAATTTGTCATGTCAACGACCCGTCATCCTTGGTCTCTTCGTGCTCATCCAGAAAAGTAGAGCTTATCTCTCGACGTTCTTTGTGTCGGCATGAAGAGACCGTCTGGAGCGACGCCTCCACCAAAAGTGATACGTGCAACATACATACCCAGCAGATTATCTCACCCAACACAAGATATTATAATATTGAAAGAGTTCAGCTTCTGCAAAAAGGAAACATCACAAGCTTGCCTAATCAATGTTGATAATGACATGTCAATCGGCAAACCAAAATGAGTAAAGACTTTTTACAGACATGGCCACTACTATGGCCACACCAAATCACCCCGACGAAAACTACACTTTCACTGGAGCACTGCTAGGTTCCGAAAGGTCGCGACAAATGGATGTGTAGGGAGACACCGGCACCAAGAACATGTCTTCACTCTTGAGCTCTGGGAAAACGGCACTTTGTTCCAGCTGCAACTTGACCGGGGCACGGATTAGTTTCTGAATCGAGCTCTGTGCCACGGGGGAATTGGGCGGCCACCCCGATTACGTGGCACTGCATTGGTCTGGCGAGGCACTGTATTGATCTGACGTGGCACGGCCTTCATCCTCTGCTCCTTCAGATCAGCAAACAGAGAATCCAGTGTCTTAGGTCTCTGCTTGGCGCCTGCATTGCTTTCATTCTCTTTCTGCTGCTGCAAATAAACCAAATGCATATGTCAATCAATAGCTGATGGATGTGAAGACGCACGTAACATCGCAGTCATAATTTGTCCAAGAAACTTTGATAAGCTAAAAAAATGTGCAAGACAGACCTACAAAAAAAGCCAACAAATCCTGAGTTCTAATCAGCATAATGCATTCCTTGCAAACAACCCAAAAAACTTTTTTTTCCAAGCAAGTTGGAAGGAAGTCTCCGTGGTTCACTTTCACTCATATTACACACTACAATTTTTCCGAAAAGCACAAGAACAAAGGAGAGCCTATAAAGTAGCATCAATTAGCCCATGTTGGAAAACAAGAGGCTCATGTTACCACTATCACTACACACTATAATTGATCAAGCAAAGGCCTGACTACAAAATATTTCCTGTATACTAATAATCACACATCTACATCTATAGATTTATCTAAGACTGCTGCAGTTCAACTACACATCATCTATCTAACCACTTATAACCATTAATACATTCAAAAAAAAAAAAAATCCTATTAGAATTAGAAGGTTCCATACCTTTGCAGCTACAGCTCCATTTACAATCCTCTTCTGAATGACCACAGCTCCAGCCCTGCAGAATAGAGAAAAATCGGATTGAAGAGAAAAACTAGAAGGCTACTTACTTCCTCTTAAGTAGTGACCATCACTTCTCCAGACAAATTAGAGCATTAAAGTACTTACCATCAGGGACATTAAAAAAACCAACCAAAGTTAAGAAAGGACAAACCAGACCGGGACATGACAATCACCCTAAATAGAGTATCATCCGCAGCTGATGGATTGTTTGTTTTCTCAAATTTCCTCAAAAGCACACCAAATTACATGGATTCCAATAGAAGCACATATCTTCAAAGGCACACCAAATTTCTTGACTTGCTTTAAACTGTAGACCATAGAGTATAGCCTTAAGATTGCAAAATGGGCAAACGTCTCCCCTTATTCTCCATAACTCCAATGCCAGAATCTCTATATGAAGATTTCCAATGAGCCCCATTTTCAGACTAAAGTCTCAAAACTAGATATCAAGCACTTTCCGTTTCAGGGATGAGGCATAAAATGCCAAGAAAAGAGCATCTACTTTGGTTATTTTCCGCAAGCTAAAACTAAAACGTGTCTCCTCATCCTTCAATCAACAAATGAACTTTCAGAAATCACTTCAGATGCGTCACAGCTTATTCATGAGGAAACTCCCACATAAACCATATGAAACCAGTCATATCCCTTCCACCCTTTTTGGATCCAGATGCCTCTCATCCCTTGCGTGAAAGTGATACTGTTTGATACAGAAGATAAGTTTAATGCCTTCAGACATACTTGAAGCTCAAATTCTTAATCGCAGATCTCTAGCAAGTATAACCCCATAGATTAGCCGAATTCAACACTGAGATCATGGAGCATCAAGTAAACAATTTCAATCCACACATAAGCACTAGTTCAAATTACAGGTCTCTGCAGTCATTAAAGATGAGCGCTGATCCAAAGGAAGACCATAAAAAATACATGAGAATGCTGAATCCCTTTACCAGCATGGAGTATCTACTGATGTCTCCAGTCTTCACATCTGAATACACTGTATGTAAAGCTGCATGCTTTTGTAAACAAACACATGCCAAATATGAGCCCTTTGACAAAATCAAAGAAAATGAGAGTTCCTCAGTTTTACTTAGAAGTCATGCAGTCCCTTAACTTTGACTAAGATGCTGCAACCATTGGAGGCCAAGAATATAGTAAAACACAGTCAAGCAGCCATATGAATCGTCCCGCATCCCAAATTAGAAGGCTCCATGACCAAAAGGGATACCCTTCACTAAGGAAGGTAGAGCTTCGAGCTGCAAAGCAGAACATTGCAGCTACAACTAGACCTACGCCGATATTGCATGCATTATTCTGGAAGGAAACAAAGACTAAACAGCCGAAACACCAAAATGCCCCAAGCTAATCATTTCCAAGACAATCCCATCATCCATCTTATAAGGAAGGTGGTGTCCATTCAGACAAACTCATACATAATAACTTCCACGCACATGGAACTTGAGCTATTATTCAGAGAAACCATGCTTTACCTACAGCAGAAGGAAATAAACAATGGTGTTAGTTTAAAATAAGAAGGATCACAGCAAGTTTACTTCAATCACCAACACCATCACTTTAATAGTCTATTCATAGGCATGAAAATATACCTTGGCCTATTTGCGTTAGCTATTCTATTGCGGTTAAAAGCTCTTCCACCAAAAGGATTGACCCCAGCCTTTCTTGCAGCTTCAGTTGCCAAAGGAAAATGGTTTGGTTGAAAATTTGATCTTTTCCGAGCAAGAGCTCCCTGCATTCACAATGTGACAAAATCCAATCAGGAGACATACAGATTTCGAGAAGTATTAAAGAGAATTAGAAGATTAAAATAAAAGGCAGAAGAAACAAGTCAACAAAGTAATGAAGGAAAGTCTACCAACCTGTCTAAGAGATGATCTTGTGTCCATGAAGGGTCGAAACTTCAGGGATTTTTCATTGGCAGCATTTCTAAAATTTCTCTGGTTTTTATTCTGCTGTGACAAGAACAGCGACATAATTAACCAGAACTCCAATTTTGGAATAAGAACTTCATGAGCAGCAAACTAGCCAGCATTGGTTTTTCTAGAGTAAGAACTTATAACCAGAGACAAAAAAGTAACTTACAGAAGGTCTAAAGTTCTTGGCTTTATTTGCAGGCTTGGACATTTTGATGATTTCATCTGCAAAACCACAATGCCACCATAATAAGTACCATATATCATTGAAGTCAAAATCAATTACCATTAAGTTTGGATTTGTTGTTGGCCACACCTAGAGTCATGTCCATTTTCTTCTCCGTAAGAGCAATAGCATCGGTCGTCAAAGGTTTAGCCGCCATCTCTGAGAAAAAAGTCCAACCGTTCTGTATATGATCATCTCAAGACACGAGAGTTGGACCCGAACATAAACATCATCTCGGGGAACAGCACACAAAAACACAACAATCTTAGCCCAAGCGAAGCGCACACGAGATACCACAGCAGACCAAAAAAAAAAAAGCAATCAAGTCAAACCAATAAAGCATCAAACTTTCCGACTAGGACAGTGAATTCGGGTTCCCGTGTGAGGCATCGAGAGTTAATTTCGAGCCGAAATCTAAAAACTTCGAAAGCAATGTCGCTTCCGATCGAGTTCAAACCATAAAGCAGGCCCGGCCAGAAGAAAGACCCACTCAACTAAAACCGAACACCACCCACAACGCTCTAGTCCAGGCAACCGACACTCCTCACCCCTATACCCAAAAAACACGAAACGCAGCAAAAGTTCCGCCATTACGCACCACCAAGCAGGATCGCAGCAGCGAGGAGCTCCTCAAAACAAGAAGGGGATCCTAACCATAACCTCGAAAACCAACAACCTCGAGAACCGACACAGAATCTGCCCGCCCACGACCAGCAAGCTTAGGGCAAGTCAATTCGGACAAAGAGAGAAGGCTTACCAGTTCGGACAATCGCAGAAGAGACTCCGCGTTGGAGAGAGAGAGAGAGAGAGGATGGAGAAGCGGATCGAAGACAAGGCTTCCTCGTAGGTGCAGAAAATCGACGTTAGGGTTTTCGACCGCGTTGCGAACCGACCTCTGGCTTCTTTCTTTGCTTCCCACAGAAGCAAACGACGATAACGACAGCGGAAGGCGAGAAGAATATCATGCGATGGTAATAACCACTGCGGGCCGTCGCCGGTATATCGGGCCTCCGATGCTGGACCCGAATCGCCTGCACCGGCCCGAACAAGTGGAATGGGCCCTATAGCCCGCCCCGTCAGATCCAGGCCCAAAAGAGCCTCGGCAGAAAGGGCCGGGATTATGTCTCCCAAATTATGTATGGCCAGCTACATCTCATATTCAAGCCACATTTTAAATTCCATTGCGACAACTCTGACGAACCTATTCATAGGAAGGAAAAATAAAGAAGTTCAAGAACCAATTCAGACAATTCAGAAAAGTCAAATAATAGAGAGAAAAATTTGACTGGTAATGGGTTTGCTTTCGTTTTCCTTGACTTGTATCATATTCCAATTTTCTAGATGGTCGTTTTGAAAAACATAACAATGCATTTGACAAAATATGTGTAAATCCATCTAATGTCAACCATTAGATCGCTTGGAACTAGCGGTGATTGGTTTTCAGACCAGTCTAGTCCATAGACCAGTCTAGTCCAACCTAGGAACCGATAATCGACCTGAGATAATCGATTCCTAGTTTTTGGGAGTGGGGACTAGACCAAACAATCCGATCTAATTCAGTCAAATGAAATCAATTACTTAGTAAAAAAAAAAACTAGTTTTGTTATATTTTATGATTTATTGCTATTTTTAAAAAATTTAAAAAAAATTTGAAAAAAGAGTCGGTCCGATCTGGTTCCCCTAGGAATTAAGAATCGAACCCAAAATCACCAGTTCCATAAAATGGAACCGGGAACCAAACTAAACTAGCCGGTCCGGTCCCATCTAGGGAGTTCCTAGCTCAATCAGTCCTATGTACTCGCCCCTACTTGGGACCCCACATGATATCTACATGGTTTAATGACTTGCGTTGATTGGGTTCGTATGCTTTGAGAGTATACAAGAATGGCTCTCGAGCACGGAAGGAAGAGCGATGCCAAGTGAGGTAAGCAAAAAGCTAGAGAGTATTTCTCAAGTACAAGAGAGATATTTGGGCTGGTATCTCTCTAAATACTATTTGCAGTTGGTTAAAAAAGGATAAATCTCATTAAGTAATGGTATCTTTTGAAATTTTTATAAGTCGTGACCCTTGGTGCATGACTTGTGACAAAATGCGTGCAATTCCACTTGCGTGAATAAAACTTCTAACTTGACCAGTCAAATGATTTGGATGCATCATGGAAACTAAGTCCTCTTAAAACTTAAAATCAAGGTTCAAGGCCAACGTGAAACGTGATTCAACCATGGCCCATGAAAGGAACAAGCTTTTTCCAAGTAAACTTTGATCGTCCCCCGTCAAGTATGTCATGGCGGAAAGTTCTCCTCAAACAACAAATCACTTCCTGGCAACTATGCTAATCATCTCCTTTCATTTCTATATTTTAGACTTTTACTTGTGTAAAAATTCATCAGAGCTCGATAATAACCAATTTAGGATAGATGATAATACTTTTAATTCTGTCAATCGTCTCTTCTCATTTTTATCTTTCATTTATTAGAAAATGTATTAGAATTCATGCATAATAAAATTAAGGATAAATGATGATATTTCGTGTCGTGATTAATTCTATCTTTCAAAACTTTAACTTTAACAAGCATCAAATAGAATATTATTTTAGGGTCAAGAGAGAGAGAGACGGGCGTAGGATTGACCATTTCAAATTTTCTCTTGATGACTTGGTCTTTGCTACTGTTCTCTTTAGTTCCCATCACCATCTCCATCTTCTGTCACTCATTTCTTTTAACTATTATCTATTACTTTGTAGCTATCCTGAGTAGGTCCTTAAAAAACTCAAGGAAAATAAATAGGCGGGAGAACTGCTCAGGAGTGGGAGACCCCGCAATGTCACCTCTGTATTCCCTCTGTGTCGAGAAAACAAAATGAACAAGAAATTTGGGGACCTCACGGTAGTGAAGATAGATACTATGTCAGGACTTCGGTTCTAGCTACCGCAGCACAGCCCGCAGGGTAAGCAAGTATAGTAGCCTTTTGCGCCTAGAGTAAGTGAGGATGGGTGAAAAGTCCACCGTAGAGTTAATATGCCTTATGGCACTGTACTCAACTATGGGCTAACTTTGTACCTCCGGTTGAGTACAGTGCTGTATTTGACCATTTCAAATTTTCTCTTGAGGACTTGGTCTTTGCCATAGTTCGCTTTAGCTCCCGTCACCATCTCCATCTTCCGTCACTCATTTCTTTAAGCTATTATCTGTTACTTTGGAACTATTGTGTATAAATGTCAAGCTTCGGGCCTGTTTCTCGTACAGTCCACCAAAGTGAATCCCCTGCTGTGGCCTCTGCTTTTCCCATGGCTCTGTTTCGAAACAAAAACTGCCCGGTCCTTCCTTTCTTCACTTCTTGCCTCGACGCTAGATCACTAGGCGAGCACGGCCACAAAGCAGCCGAGGAACAGGCCAAGTCGGCGAGTCCCGTGTACAGGGACGAGCTGAGCAAAGTCAAGCGGAAGACGGGTTGCCGCGAGATGGCTCCGGATGCGGAAAAGGGCAGATTTTGTGGGGAACCGATCGCTGGGGAGAAGAAGGTGGTGGTGAGAGTGAAGGTGAAGATGACGAAGCGGGAAGCGGCTCGGCTGCTCGGCAAGTGCGGAGATGGAGGGGTTCTTGAGTACAAGGACGTGGCCCGCGTGTTCGTGCAGATTCCGATGAGCCATGTGAGCGTGGTGAGCGGGACGAGACCCAATGATGGAGTTGTCGGAGAGCTTAAGAGCATCCCTGAAGAAGATGAAGGGAGAGTGTGAAATGGATACATTCATGAGAAATCGGTAGATCAAGTATTCTTTTTCATTCTTTTTGGGTGAGAATAGACCAGCCAAATAGGTGGTTTGGGTTGGATCATGAATCGTAACTCTCATCGTGAGAGTCGTGATGCTGGGGCGTCGAATTTGATTTTAGTGAACTAAATTAGATGAGTTCGATAGCCTGGCCCCATCAAATCCAGGCCCAAAAGAGTCTCAATAGAAAGAGTTGGGATTTTGGGGGGTTTTGTTTAGAACATCCCTGCTATGTAAAATGATGCTTTTGATCGTTTTGCATTCGCTGATTAAAATCCTCAACAGTTTTCCAGATTGTGTTTGGCCATTGGCATATTCAAGCCACATTCAAATTCGATTGCGACATGCACCAGGAACATGTGAGAATGGTTGTTTCGAAAAAAACAACAAAGCATTCAACAAAACATGCGCAAGTATATTTGATTTCCACCTTTTGATTGCTCTAAACCCAAGTGATACACTCATTTAATGACTTAAGCTGATTGGGTTCAAATGTTCCAAGAGTATACAAATGTGGCTTTTTAGCATGAAGAAAGAGCAACACCCGATGAGGTAAATTTCGGCAGATGAAGATCCATAAAATTTCTTTCGAGGAATAGGTCAAACCAGGTTACGAGCCCTGATACTACCACTTGGATCTGGAACCTACATGCTAATGCTCACGATTTCGATAGCCACACCAATGATTTGGAGGAGATCTCTTAAAAAATATATGTTGCTCATTTTGGCCAACTTTTTATTATCTTTTTTTGGTAGAGTATCATGTATACCATGGTACTCGTTTATCCAATTAGGAAGCATGACTAAGTGACCCTACTCACATCAAACCTAGTGCTCAGGTAGTTTGGCCAACAATGAATCAAGAAATATTAAATGGCAATGTGGGCAGGGGTTTTTGAGGAATATAAATAACCTTTCATTTTTTTAGATTTGGCTAGCATATGAAATAATTATGGAATTACAATTCTATTGTATCGAGATTCATACATTTGTTTTTGCAGCCTTATTGCTTTTTGCTGGTTGGTTCCACTATCACAAAGTTGTTCCAACATCGGCCAGTTCCAAGATGTTGAATCTATGTTGAATCACCATTTAGCAGGGCTACTAGGACTTAGGTCTCTTTATTAGGCAGGGCATCAAGCACACGTAATTTACCAATTAACTAATTTCTAAATGCTAGAGTATATCCTAAAAAGATCTTGCTTCATTTGAATTTATTTTGAATCGAGATATTTTGGCGCAATTTTATCCTAGTTTTGTCGAGAGAGCAACCCCAATTGTCACATTGAATTGGTCAAAATATGCAAAATTTCTTATTTTTTGTGGAGAATTAGATCTAATAACTGAAGTCTATGGCTGACTAATATTACTTATCTTCATTTAGCAATTGCAATTCTTTTCTTGATAGAAGGTTACTATATAGGACCAAATAGGGCATTGGTCATGATGTAAGGTCCATGGAGACTATTTGTCAAGCACGAGAGAGATAACTAGGAAAGTATCTCTCCAAATACTATTTGTCAAGCGATAGTATTTTTTTAACTTTTTATATGTTGCAACACTTGGTGCAAGACTTTTGACAAAACGCGTGCGATTCCGGTTGCGTGCATAAAACTTCTAACTCAACTGGTCAAATGGTTTGGATGCATCATTGAAGCTAAGTTCTCCTGAAGCAAGGTTCAAGACCAACGTAAAACTTGATTCAACCATGGCCCATGCTAGGAACAAGCTTTTTCAAAGTAGACTTTGGCCACGCCCGTCAAGTAAGTCATAGCGGAAAGTCATACTAAAACAACAAATGACTTCCAGCCAGCTATCCTAATCATCTCCCCTCATTTCTATAATTTAGACTTGTTTAAAAATGCATTAGAACTCTAACATAATTAATTTCGGATAAATAACAATTCCCTTAACTATACCGATCATCTCGTCTTTTCTTTGTCCTTATTAAAAAATGCATTAGAATTCGCATATGATCAAATTAAGAATACATGATAATATCCCGCCTCGTGATTGGTTGTATCCGTCAAAACTTTAAGGAGCATCAAATGGAATATTTTTTTGGGATTGACGGGGGGAGAGAGAGAGAAAGAGAGACGGGTCTTGGCTTGACCATTTCAAATTCTCTCTCGACGACTTGCATGTCCACCCACAAAACACGTCTCCTCCACTTTCCTGCAACCCAAAGTTTGGTCTTTGCTACAGTTCGCTGTAGCTCCCGTCACCATCACCATCTTCTCTCACTCATTTCTTTCAAACGACTCTCCGATTACTTTGTAGCTATTGTGTATAAATGTCAAGCTCCAGGCCTGTTTCTCGTACAGCCCACCAGAGTGAATCCCTGCTCTGGCCTCTGTTTTCTCAACCGCTCTGTTTCGAAACAAAAACTGGCCGGTCCTTCCTTTCTTCACTTCTCGCCTCGACACTAGATCACTAGGCAAACACGGCTACGAAGCAGCCAAGGACCAGGCCAGGTCGACGAGCCTAGTGTACAGGGACGAGCTGAGCAAAGTCACGTCGAAGATGGGTTGCCGCGAGATCGCTCCGGATGCAGAAAAGAGCAGATTTTGCGGGAATCAGATCGACCGAAAGAAGGGGGTGGTGATGAGAGTGAAGGTGAAGATGACGAAGCAGGAAGCAGCTCGGCTGCTCAGCAAGTGCGGAGATGGAGGGGTTCTCGAGTTCAGGGATGTGGCCCGCGAGCTCGTGGAGATTCCGATTAGCCGCGTGAGCGTGGTGAGCAGGATGAGGCCCGAGGATGCAGCTGTCGGAAAGCTTAAGAGCATCCCTGAAGAAGATGAAGCGCGATTGTGAATTGGATATGTTCATGAGAAATTGGTCGATGAAGAATTCTTTTTCATTCTTTTTCATTCTTTTTAGGCGAGAGTAGGCCGATCAAATAGGTGGTTTGGATCGGGTCAAAAATTGTAACACTCGTCGCGAGTCACGTTGGAGCGTAGAAGTTGGTTTTAGTGAACTAAATTAGATGCGCCCCGTCAGATCCAAGCTCAAATGAGTCTTAGCAAAAAGAGTTGGGATTTCAAAGCTTCTTTTGGGTTTTTGTTTTGAATACCCTTGCTTCGTATGATAATGCTCTTGATCGTTTTGCATTTGCCAATTGAAATCCTCAATAGTTACCCCGTTTGGTCATTTGCATCTCATATTCAAGCCACATTTCAAATTCGATTGCGACATACATCAGGAGCATGCGAGAATGGTCATTTCAAAAAAATAATAAGGCATTCAACAAAATACATGTTAGTCTATTTGATCTCCACCATTAGATTGCTTGGAACCCCAAGTAATATTCACTTCATTTAATGAATTACGCTAATTCATTTCGCAAGTTTCAAGAGGATACAAATGTGGCTCTTGAGCATGAAGAAAGAGTGACACCCAATGAAGTAAACTTTAGTAGATAGGGATCCCAAAAAACTTCTTTTGAGGAATGGGCCAAACCGGGTCATTTCTCCATAATAAAAAGAGCCCTGATACTAACACTTGGATGTGGAACTTACATGTTGATGCTCACAATTTCAATTGCCATACCAATGATTTGGAGGAGATCTCTCAAAAAGTATATGGTGCTCACTGGCCAACTTTCCATTATCTTTCTTTGAATGAGTGGCATGTATTTCCATGATTGCTCATTTTTCCAAATATAAAGCATGGCGAAGAAACCCTACTCACATTGGACCTAGTGCCTAGGTGGTTTGGCCAACGATGGGCCAAGAAATATTAAATGGCAATGTGGGCAAGGTTTCCAAGGAATATAAATAACCTATGGTTTTATTTATTTATTTATAGATTTGGCGAGTATATGGACCAACTTATAAATTACAATTCTGTTGTACCACAATTGGTGCATTAGTGTTTGCAACCTTAATGCTTTTTGCTAGTTAGTTCCATTATCACCAAATTGCTCCAAAATTGGCTGAATTTCAGCATGTAGAATCTATGTTGAATCACCATGTAACGGGCTACTAGGACTTGGGTCTCTTTCTTGGGCAAGGCATCAAGTACATGTATTTTTACTAATAACCAATTTCTAAATGCTAGAGTAGATTCTAAAGAGATACCATTTCGTCATGAATTTATCTTGAATCAAGTTCTTATGGCTCAACTATATCCTAGTTTTGCCGAGGGTGCAGCCCCTTTTTTTACCTTGAATTGGTCAAAATATTTGCAATCATTACTTTTCGATGAGGATTAGATAACTGGGGGTTTATGGCCGACTGATATTACTCATCATCATTATTTAGATATTGCAATTCTTTTTTTTTCTGATAATAAGTCACATGAGTAGGACCAACTTGGGCATTAGTATGTTAAACAAATATTTTGGAGGTTCAATATCTCTTAGGTTCGAGAAAAATAACTAGGGTAGTATCTCTCACGATATTATTAGAGTTGGTTAAAAACTGGTAAATCTTGCTAAGTAATAGTATCTTTTTGAATTTTTTATACACCGTAACACTTGGTGCAGGACTTACGAAAAAACGCGTAATAAAAGTTCTAATTCGACCCGTCAAATGGTTTGGATGCATCGTTCAAACCAAGTCCTCTTGAAGCAAGATCCAAGACCAACGTGAAACTCGATTCAACCATGGCCCACGAAAGGAACAAGCTTTTTCCAGTAGACTTTGACCGTCCACGTCAAGTACGTCATAGCGGAAAGTTTTACTAAAACAACAAATCACTTCCAGGCAACTATCCTAGTCATCTCCGCACATTCCAATCTTTCGGACTTGTTCAAAAATGCATTAGGACTCTCACATAGTATATTTCGGATAAATAATAATACCTTTAATTATACCAATCAGTCTCTTCTTGTTTTTATCTTTTACTTATCATTAATTATACCAATCAGTCTTTTCTCGTTTTTATCTTTTATATTCATTATAAAGTACATGAGCATAATCAAATAAGGATAAATGATAATATATCGTATCATGATTGGTTCTATCCGTGAAGACTCTAAGGAGCATCCAATAGAATATTGTTTTGGGTTCACGTAGAGAGAGAGGTTTTTTTTTTTTTTTTTTTTTTTTTTTTTTTTGGGGGGGGGGGTGGTTTCCTGGTTTGACCATTTCGTATTCTTTTGCAACGACTCGCACATTGACCCCCAACACACGGCCACTTCACTTTCCTGCAACCCAAAGTTTAGTCTTTGCTACAATTCAATTTTGCTCCCGTCACCATCTCCATCTTCTCTCACTCATTTCTTTCAACAATTGTCCGTTACTTTGTAGCTATTGCGTATAAATGTCAAGCTTCGGGCGTGTTTCTCGTACAGTCCACCAACGTGAATCCCCTGCTTGGCCTATGTGTTTCTCATGGCTCTGTTTCGAAACAAAAACGGGCCCGTCCTTCCTTTCTTCACTTCGTGCCTCGACACAAGATCAACTGATAACTCTGTAAAAATAGAGTTATTTTACCTATTTGAGGCAACAATTAATGCATTATCTATGAGAAAATATTTGGATTTCCTTCTGATTATTTGAATTTTCCTTGTTTATGCAGAATAATGAGATATGGAAAAGATAAGGAAAAGAATGGCAAATATTAGGAATTCAAATAAAAGCAGCAGTGGAAGATGGATATCAAATTAGGAAATTCTTGATTTTGTTCCCTAATGTTATCTGCAAGCGTTGGGAGATAGATATTTTGGATCTCCTATAAATAGGAAAGAGAGAGAGCAGTCAGGTTTTTTTTAGGTTAGATTGTTTTTTATTGTTCTGAGAGTTTTTTCAAGTATTTTGAAGAGAAGACAAAAGTGGTGACAGAATTCTTGCTCTTTGATTCAAGATGCTAGGTTTGATTTATATTTTTATTTATTCTTCTACTATGTTCTAATTTTCTTTTGTTAGGGCTACGATGTAGCCTAACCATGATGATGTGAATTTCATGATTTTTAGGTTCTACAATTGATTTCATTCATGTGAGTTATATTTTATTGTACGTAATGCTTTTGAGTGATTTGTACCACTTGAATGATCTGATGTGCATGTTTGAGACTCGAAAAGTGATAATATGTAATTGCTCATTATAATATATAACCATGAATTAAACGTGGATAGAGATATACCGCGTTATTTGTGTAGCTTTCGGTGATAAGATGATCCAAAAAACTCATTGTAAGCCGGGAATATTCATAGTTTTTAATGCGTTCATGTTTATTTTAATTCACGTAGAGATATAGTGGATTAATAAACTGAGTAGGTTTGCTATACCTAGAGATAGGATAGTAAATAGATTAGGAAATTCCACTATCACATGTTTGATATTGTTCTTGTATTTATAATAATCTGAAATTCATATCAGTGGTTATGGTGAAATCGAATGCTCTAACATATTTATTTGATTGATTTACTGCATTTAGTCTACAAATTTAGTTTTTAATTTATTCTTAATTATATTTTGATCTGTTAGATAAATTTTAGAATTAGTCTATTTTAGTATTTAATTGGTTTATTAATCATCGATCTCAATGGGACGATACTTTTTCTCATTATTATATTACTTGTTCGACACGTGCACTTGCGTTTAGAATTTTACGAACATCAACAGGCGAGCACGGCTACGGAGCAGCTGAGAAACAGGCCAAGTCGGCGAGTCCTGTGTACGGGGAGGAGCTGAGCAAAGTCAAGCGGAAGACGGGTGGCCGCGAGATCGCTCTAGATGCAGAAAAGAGCAGATTTTGCGGGGATCCAATCGACGGGGAGAAGGGGTTGGTTACGAGAGTAAAGGTGAAGATGACGAAGCAGGAAGCAGCTCGGCTGCTCAGCAAGTGCGGAGATGGAGGGGTCCTTGAGTTTAGGGACGTGGCCCGCGAGCTCGTGCAGCTTCCGATGAGCCGCGTGAGCGTGGTGAGCAGGACGAGGCCCGAGGATGGAGCTGTCGGAGAGCTTAAGAGCATCCCTGAAGAAGATGAAGAGCGAGTGTAAAATGGATACGTTCATGAGAAATTGGTAGATGAAGTATTGTTTTTCGTTCTAGGCCAGAGTAGGCCAGTTAAACAGTGATTTGGGTCGGGTTATAAATGGCGACTCTCATCATAAGAGTCAACGATTTTGGGGCGTCGAATTTGGTTTTAGTGAACTAAATTAGATGGGCCCGATAGCCCGACCCCATCAGGCAAAAAGGGTTGGGATTTCGAGGCTCTTTTTTTGGGGGGTTTTGTTTTCTGACACCCCCGCTTCGTACGATGATGTTTTAATCGTTTAGCATTCATCGATTGAAATCCTCAGCAGTTTCCCGAATTATGTTTGGCCATCTGCATCTCGTGTTCAAGCCATTTTCAAATTCGATCGTGACATGCATCGGAAGCATGCATGAATGTTCGTTTCGAAAAAAATAACAAGTGCATTCAGCAAAGGACCCTTAAATCGCTTGGAACCCATGTGATATCCATGTGGTTTAATGAGTTGCACTGATTGGGTTCGCATATTCCAAGAGTATACAAGAGTGAAACTTGAGCATGGAAAAAAGAGCAATGCCAGGTGAGGCTAATTTTGGTAGATGGTGATCTCATAATATTTCTTTCTAGGAATGAGCCAAATCGGGTCATTTCTCTTGAACTATAGCCAAGGGCCCTGACACTACTACTTGGATCTCAAACCTACGTGTCAATGGCCACGATTTCAATAGCCATACTAATGATTTGGAGGAGATCTCTCAAAAGGTATATAGCTGCTCATTTTGGCCAAGTTTCCATGGCGCTTGTTTTTCCAATTATAAAGTAGGGCTAAGTGACCATATTCACATTGGACCTAATGCCCAGGTGGTTTAGCCAATAGTGAGCCAAGAAATATTGAGTGGCAATGTGAGTAACGGTTTTTGAGGAATACAAATAACCTCTAGTTTTTGTAGATTTGGCAAGCATCTAGACAAAATAATGAATTAAAACTTTGTTTTACCACAACTAGTGCATTTGTCTTTGTAGCCTTAATACTTTTTCCTTGTTGGTTCCATCATCACAAAGCTGCTCCAAAATTCACTTGGTTCCAAGATGTAGAATCTATGTTGAATTACCATTTAGCAAGGCTACTAGGATTTGGGTCTTTTTCTTGGGCAGAGCATCAAATACATGTATTTTTACAACTAATCAATTTCTAAACGTTGGAGTAGATCCTCAAGAGATCCCACTTCCTCATAAATTTATCTTCAATTAAGATTTTTTGGCTCAACTTTATCCTTGTTTTGTCAATGGAGCAACCCCATTTTTTTACCTGAAATGATCAAAATATGCAGAATTTATTACTTTTCATTAAGGAGTGGATCCAGTAATTGGGGGTCTATGGCCAACCAATATTGCTTATTAACATTCAGATGTTGCAATTCTTTTCTTGATAGCATGTCACATGAGTAGGACCAACTGGGGCATTGGTCATGGTATATAAGATATTTTAGAGGTTCATAAAGGTCCATAGAGAGTATCTCTTAGGTACGAGAGAGATAACTGAAATGGTATCTCTTCGAGTACTATTAATAGTTGGTATAAATAGATAAATCTCACCAAGCGATAGTATCTTTATGAACTTTTTATACGCCGTAATACTTGGTGCAGGATTTATGACAAAACGCATGCAATTTTGACTGCATGAATAAATCTTCTAACTCAACCAGTCAAATGGTTTGTTTTGAAACACCCTTGCTTCGATGCTTTTGATCGTTTCACTTTTGCCAATTGGAAATCCTCAACAGTCTCCCAAATTATGTCTGGTCATCTGCATCTTGTATTCAAGCCACATTTTAAATTCCATTGCGACGACTCTGACAAACCTATTCATCGGAAAAATAAATAAAGAAGTTGAAGAACCAATTCGGACAATTCAAAAAAGTCAAATGATCCACACTAGAGAGAAAAATTTGAATGGTAATGGGTTTGCTTTCATTTTCCCTGACCTGTATCATAGTCCAATTTTCTAGATGGTCATTTTGAAAAACATAACAAGGCATTCAACCAAATATGTGTAAGTCCATCTAATCTCAACCATTAGATCACTTGAAACTAGGGGCGATTGGTTCCCATACCAATCTAGTCCCACCTAGGAACTGATAATCGAATTGAGAGGATCAGTTCCTAGTTTTTGGGAGGGGGGACTGGACCAAATTGTCCGGTCTGATCCAGTTAAATGAAATCAATTACTTAGTAAAAAAATTAAAAATTAAAAAAAAACTAGTTTTGTTAATATTTTTATGATTTATTGCTATTTTAAAGAAATTTAAAAAAAAAATATTTGAAAAAAGAGTTAGTCCGATCTAGTTCCTCCTAGAAACTAAGAATTGAACCCAAAATCACCGGTTCCATAAAATGGAACCGGGAACCAAACTAAACTAGCCGGTCCGATCCCATCTAGGGAGTTCCTAGTTCAGTTGGTCCTATATACTCGCCCCTACTTGGGACCCCACGTGATATCTACGTGGTTTAATGACTTGTGCTGATTGGGTTCGTATGCTTTGAGAGTATACAAGAATGGCTCTCGAGCACGGAAGGAAGAGCGATGCCAAGTGAGGTAAGCGAAAAGCTAGAGAGTATTTCTCTGGTACAAGAGAGATATTTGGGTTGGTATCTCTCTAAATACTATTTGCAGTTGGTTAAAAACGGATAAATCTCATTAAGTAATGGTATCTTTTGAAATTTTTTATACGTCGCGACCCTTGGTGCATGACTTGTGACAAAATGCGTGTGATTCCACTTGCGTGAATAAAACTTCTAACTTGACCAGTCAAATGATATGGATGCATCATGGAAACTAAGTCCTCTTGAAGCAAGCTTCAAGACCAACGCAAAACTTGATTCAACCATGGCCCATGATGGGAACAAGCCTTTTCAAAGAAGACTTTGACCGTCCTCCTCCGTATGTCATAGCGGAAAGTTCTACCAAAACAACAAATCACTTCCAGTCACAGCTATGCTAATCATCTCCCCTCATTTCTATCTTTTAGACTTGTTCAAAAATGCGTTAGAACTCTAACATAATTAATTTCGGAAAAATGATAATAATTATTTTAATTTTTTTAAATCTTTTACTTATAAAAAAATGTATTAGAATTCACACATAATCAAATTAAGAATAAATGATGATATACCGCGTTGTGATTGGTCGTATCAGTCAAAATTTTAAGGAGCATCTAATGGAATATTGTTTTGGGATTGACGGGGAGAGAGAGAGAGAGAGAGAGAGAGAGAGAGACGGGTCTTGGCTTGACCATTTCAAATTCTCTCTGGACGTCTTGCACGTCAACCCCAAAAAACACGATCATTTTACGTTTCTGCAACTCAAAGTCTGGTCTTTGCTACGGTTCGCTTTAGCTCCCGTCACCATCTCCATCTTCTGTCACACATTTCTTTATACAATTCTCTCTTACTTTGTGGCCGTTGTGTATAAATGTCAAGCTTCGCGCCTGTTTCTCGTACAGCTACCAGAGTGAATCCCCTGCTTTAGCCTCTGTTTTTCCCATGGCTCTGTTTCTTAACAAAAACTCACCAGTCCTTCCTTTCTTCACTTCTTGCCTCGACACGAGATCACTAGGCGAGCACAGCTACGGAGCAGCCAAGGACCAGGCCAGGTCGACAAGCCTCGTGTACAGGGACGGCCTGAGCAAAGTCAAGCGGAAGACGGGTCGCAGCAAGATTGCTCCAGACGCGGAAAAGGGCAGATTTTGCGGGGATCCGATCGACAGGGAGAAGGGGGTCGTGATGAGAGTGAAGGTGAAGATGACGAAGCAGGAAGCGGCTCGGCTGCTTGGCAAGTGCAGAAATGGAGGGGTCCTTGAGTTTAAGGACGTGGCCCGCGAGCTCGTGCAGCTTCCGATGAGCCGGATGAGCGTGGTGAGCAGGATGAGGCCCGAGGATGGAGCTGTCGGAGAGCTTAAGAGCATCCTTGAAGAAGATGAAGGAGTGTGAAATGGATAGTTCATGAGAAATTGGTCGATGAAGTATTCCTTTTCGTTCTTTTTAGGTGAAAGTAGGCCAGTCGAACAACTGGTCTGGGTCGGGTAAAAAATTGCAACTCTCATCGTGAGAATCGCCTTGGAGCATCAAATTTGGTTTTAGTGAACTAAATTAGGTGGTGTGTTAAAAAAAAAAACTAAATTAGGTGGACTCGATAGGCCGGCCTCATTAAATCCGAGCCCAAATGAGTCTTAGCAAAAAGAGTCGGGATTTTGGGGCTCTTATTGGGGTTTTGTTTTGAAGACTCTCGCTTCGTACGATAATACTCTTAATCGTTTTACATTCGCTGATTGAAATCCTCAACAGTTACCCAAATTGTGTTTGGCCATCTGCATCTTGTATTCAAACCACATTTCAAATTCAATTGCGACATGCACCGGGAACGTGCGAGAATGGTCATTTAAAAAAATAATAATAAGACATTCAATAAAACATGCGTAAGACTATTCGATCATTATTACATTGCTTGGAACCCTAAGTGATATTCACTTCATTTAATGACTTACATTGATTTGTTTCGCATGTTTCAAGAGGACACAAATGTGGCTCTTGAGCACGAAGAAAGAGTGACGCCAGTGAGGTAAATTTTGATAGATAGGGATCCATAAAACTTCTTTCAAGGAATGGTCTAAATAGGTCATTTTTCCAGAACAATAGTTAAGGGTGCTAATACTACCACTTGGATCTAGAACCCACATGTTGATGCTCACAATTTCGATAGCCATATCGATGATTTGGAGATCTCTCTAAAAGTATATAGTGCTCATTTTGGCCAACTTTTTATTATCATTCTCTAGATGAGTGACATGTATTCTCATTAAACTCATTTTTCCAATTATGAAGCATGGCTAGGTAACCCTCCTCACACTGGACCTACTGCCTAGGTGGTTTGGCCAACAGTGGGCCAAGAAATATTGAATGGCCATATCGATGATTTGGAGATCTCTCTAAAAGTATATAGTGCTCATTTTGGCCAACTTTCTATTATCATTCTCTAGATGAGTGACATGTATTCTCATTAAACTCGTTTTTCCAATTATGAAGCATGGCTAGGTAACCCTCCTCACATTGGACCTATTGCCTAGGTGGTTTGGCCAATGGTAGGCCAAGAAATATTGAATGGCCATATCGATGATTTGGAGATCTCTCTAAAAGTATATAGTGCTCATTTTGGCCAACTTTCTATTATCATTCTCTAGATGAGTGACATGTATTCTCATTAAACTCGTTTTTCCAATTATGAAGCATAGCTAGGTAACCCTCCTCACATTGGACCTACTGCCTAGGTGGTTTGGCCAACGGTGGGCCAAGAAATATTGAATGGCAACGTGGGTGGGGTTTCCAACAAATACAAATACCCTTTGGTTTTTTTAGATTTGGTGAGCATATGGACTAACTAGTGAATTACAACTCTATTGTATTGCAATTGGTGCATTAGTCTTTGTAGCCTTATTGCTTTTTGCTAGTTCGTTCCATTATCACAAAACTACTCCAAAATTGGCCTGGTTCCAAGATGTAGAGTCTATATTGAATCACCATTTAACACGGCTAATAAGAGTTGGGTCTATTTCTTGCACAAGGCATCAAGTACATATATTTTTACCAATTAACCAATTTCTAAACACTAGAGCAAATTCTAAAGAGATCCCACTTTCTTATGAATTGATCTTGAATCGAGATACTTTGGTTCAACTTTATCCTAGCTTTGCTGAGGGAGCAACCCCATTTTTTTTACCTTGAATTGGTCAATATATGCGGAATTTCTTACTTTTCATAAAGGATTAAATCTAGTGACTGGGGGTCTATGGCTAATTGATATTGCTCATTTTCATTTAAATATTGCAATTCTTATCTTGATAGCAAGTCACATGAATAGGACCAATTAGGGCATTGGTCCTGGTACATAAGATATCTGGAAAGGTTCATAAAGGTCCACTGAAAGTATTTCTCGGGTACGAGATAGTATCCCTCCGAGAACTATTAGTAGTTGGTTATAAATAGATAAATCTCGCTAAATGATAGCATCTTTTTGAACTTTTTATATGTTGTAATACTTGGTGTAGGACTTATGACAAAACGCGTGCAATTATGATAGTGTGAATAAAACTTTTGACTCAACCAGTCAAATGGTTTGGATGCATCATTGAAACTAAAGTC
The DNA here is from genome assembly GCA_016097605.1 of Eucalyptus guilfoylei. Classification (NCBI taxonomy): domain Eukaryota; kingdom Viridiplantae; phylum Streptophyta; class Magnoliopsida; order Myrtales; family Myrtaceae; genus Eucalyptus; species Eucalyptus guilfoylei. Next base: position 28,766,861 of record CM027863.1, read on the forward strand.
CTCTCGAAGCAAGGTTCAAGACTAACGTGAAACTTGATTCAACCATGGCCCATGAAAGGAACGAGCTTTTTTCAAGAAGACTTTGACCGTCCACATCAAGTATGTCATAGCGGCAAGTTCTCCGAAAACAACAAGTCATTTCCAAGCTCAGCTATGCTACTTGCTAGTTATCTCCCCAAGTCTCTATCTTTTAGACTTAGACTTGTTCAAAAATTCATTAGAACTCGAACATGATCAATTTTGGATAAATAATAACTAATCGTCTCTTCTCATTTTTATCTTTTACTTATTAAAAAATACATCAAAACTCGTGCATAATCAATTAAGGATGAACGACAATATTCAGTGTCGTGATTGGTTCTATCCGTTCAAGACTCTAACAAGCATCTAACAGAATATTGTGTTGGGTTGATGTAGAAAGAGAGAGAGAGACACGAGTCTTGGCTTGACCATTTCATATTCATTCTCGATGACTTGCACATCCACCCCCAAAAACACGGCCACTTCGCTTTTCTGCAACGCAAAGTATGGTCTTTGCTACAGTTCGCTTTTGCTTCCGTCACCATCTCCATTTTCTGTCGTTCATTTCTTTAAACTATTGTCTATTACTTTGTGGCTATTGTGTATAAATGTCCAAGCTTCAGGCCTGTTTCTCGTACAGTCCACCAAATTGAATCCCCTGCTTGACCTCTGTTTTTCTCATGGCTCTGTTTCTAAACAAAAACTGGCCGGTCCTTCCTTTCTTCAATTCTTGCCTCGACACGAGTTCACTAGGCGAGCACGGCTATGGAGCAAATAAGGAACAGTCCAGATCGGCGAGTCCTGTGTACAGGGACGAGCTGAGCAAAGTCAAGCAGAAGACGGGCCGCCCCAAGATCACTACGGGCGCGGAAAAGGGCGGATTTTGCCGGGATCCGATCGACGGGCAGAAGGGGGCGGTGATGAGAGTGAAGGTGAAGATGACGAAGCAGGAAGCCGCTCGGCTGCTCAGCAAGTGCGGAGATGGAGGGGTCCTCGAGTTCGGGGACGTGGCCCGCGAGCTCGTGCGGCTTCCGATGAGCCGCGTGACCGTGGTGAGCAGGACGAGGCCCGAGGAGGAACCCGTCGGAGAGCTCAAGAGCATCCCTGAAGAAGATGAAGCGCGAGTGTGAAGTGCGAGCCACGATTTTGGGGTGGTCGAATTTGGTTTTTATGAACTGAAGTTAGATTCGCCTTCCCATCTTGTCGGAGACGATTCGCAAGGATTTGATAGCGAAAACAAGCATTTATCCATGGAAGTTATATGTCGGGATTTTTTACTGATTACGTGGGTGATATCGATGTGTATAATTACCAATCAGAGTACTGTTTGCCAAAAAGTTTTGTTTAATTAGAAATTTAGAGAAATATAAGCCGACGTAAATTACACCTATTTAACAATGACTGTTTAAAATTTTCTTGTCTCCCCACCAATTTTGAGACAAATTCATATATGTGATCCCACACTAATTAATTACTCATGTCTCAATCATAAGGACCCTGATGTTTCAGCCTTCCATACACCATGTAAAGTAATCAGAATGAGAACGCTGATTAAGCTAGACATTAACCCCATAATCCTATACCCAGATAAACCCATAGAAGGGCCTTCTATCATGGGCTTAATCGAGGGTTAAATAGTTGGGCTGGGCCTAGTACAGGTGATGCATGGACCTTACGTAAAGCCTCTCACTTTCGTTATCTTTGTCGGGCAAGATTCTCATACTCGTTCTTTCGTCATGTTGTTTCATTGAAAACTCTTGTCACTGAAAAAGATTTTAGGAAATTCAATTTCAGAGAGAGTAAACCATTTTCTGGTGTTTGTTTGCACTGAAAACAAGTTCAAAAAATGGGTTTTACGGTATTTGATCAAAATAACAAGGATCACAAGGAAATTAGCATCATAAGTTATGAATTCTTTTTTGTATAATATTATATAAAATGGTCTTTTTGAGAAGAACGTAAAAGAATGTGAGCATTAACGAAATATTTCATGAGATAATAGACAAGATTTATGGAAAAAACGGATAAAACTTATCATGGATATATATCAGGAAATAGACATGGAGAGACATATTCTTTCACTTGGACATGCAACAAGAAAACAGGGAAAATTATTTCCTTCTTACCATAAAGTAAGTCGTTTTCCCTAATCTAAACTTATTATTTTCAAGGAGAGGACTCCCTCCCTTTTGGTGATGAAAAGACGCCTTAAAAAGGTTATTAGGGACAAAGCTTTGTCCTTTAACCAAGTCCCTCCCACCTTTATAAATCGAAGATTGCTGCGATGCTGGTCTCTCAACCCATCTATTTTGGGAGACTGACCTCTCTTGCATGCTCTACCTTTTTTGGTGAAGGACTTAGTTGAGCAGTGGGTTATTCCTAACCCTCTACTATCTGGAGGGTCCTGTTGGTGTCACGGAAGCTGAAGATGGGGCTACACCTGCTTTCTTCGAAAGCTACTTCAGCGGTGGGCTCGTTCCTATCTACCAATCTTTGAGTTGGGATCCACTGCCCTTCTCCCTGTTCACCGGTGTCCTTTTCACGCTTGCCTTGTTCCTTGTTTTGTTGTAAGGGTTTCTCTGTTCTCCCTTTCCTTGTATCCGCTGTGTTAGTTGCTTTTAGTCGTTGTTTGGCTTGTTTCTGCTCCTGTGCAGTTTGTGGCTCCCCCCCCTTTTCCTCGGTACCCTTCCACTCGCTCTGACTTGTTTGTCTTCGTGAGTGCAAGTTTTTGATGTTGAGTTTTTGCTGTATAGCTGTAGAGCTCTTTAGTTTAAAGTCAATATATCTCTTACCTTCTATCAAAAAAAGCTTATTATTTTTAGTCAATGGAAAAAATCTTCAATCGATAGTTTTCCATCATCCAAATGCTAGAAAGCCCAAAAACAATTTGCCAAAAATAGTTTTCGAACAAACTGAACCTTAATCGATAACAAAGTCGGAGGGAAAATTTGTTTGGGAAGGACTTGCAACCTTTTGCAAAAAATATATTCTCATCGTTTGTTGTTCGTTTCAAAACATGGGGGCGAACCCTATTAAAGTCACAGATTACAAGCTGAACCAACCTATCACTTCTAAGGACTTCTTGAACAAATCTTAACTGGTGTTCATCCATGAGGCTGGCTTAGGTGTCTTCTACTTTTTTTTTGGTCGGAAGGTGTCTTCTACTTACACCTCGCGTAATCTGGCCATGGAGGATACGACCCACTGATTCTTTAGTTGTCCGAGCAATATCTTGTCGTGATGAAGCGTCATCCGATTGCTTGCATACCAGGTTTTTTTGCAAGTGTGAGGCCACTTGGGCTATGGATGCCTTTAATGCCAATACTTTTCCATAATTATTGTTGAGACTTTGGAATGAATTTCTTTATTGTATTTGGACTACATGATATTCTTGCTTATCTAGTTCTTTTGCTATTTAATTTGCACGAGATTGTGTCGAGGATTCAAAAGGCCATTAAAGTAGACTAGTCAATTATCTTGATATTAGAAGAAGAATCTTCGATTCTGACATTACAGTTTTATTTTCATTAATTGGAGCCCCGGGGGGACGCGTATCTACGGTTTCCATATATTAACTAGGAAAATGATTTAAAAAATCTTAAGCCTATAGCACTTTTGTCAAGTTAATCCTAAATCTTTCAATTTTGTCAATTAAGTCCTAAATCTTTTCAAATTTTGCTAATTGAGTCCATTCAGCCAATTTTGGCTGGAAAATCACTAATGTAAACGCCGACTGCCCTACGTGGCACGATCAATATTGACATGAACAAATTTTAATAATATTTACTGGGACACGTATCTATGGTCTGCATATATTTACTGGGAAAATGATTTATAAAATCTTAAACCTATTGTACTTTTATCAATTTAATCTTAAATCTTTTAATTTTATCAATTAAGTCCTAAATATTTTCAAGTTTTGCTAATTGAGTCAATTCAGCCAATTTTGACTGGAAATTACTAATGTAAATGTCAATCGTCCTACGTGACATAATCGGCGTTGACATTGACAAATTTTAATAATATTTTTAATATTTTTCAAATGTCTTTTTTTTTTTTTTTTTTTCCCTAAGCTGGCGTGGTCGCCGTCCGACCATCTCCTGGTCTGGACAAAATTTTTGCAAGGAAACTCTGCGAAAACCAAAAACTGGCCCCAGTATTGGGGACCTCCAGATCAAGGCGTCCTCAAGATTAACGTCGATGGGTCTTTCTATATCGGAACTAGCGAAGGCGCAATTACAAGCAAGTGCCACGACAGCTCCCGTAGACAGGTGGACAGCTTTGCTCACTTTGTATGGGCCGCATCAGCAGTCCAAGGAGAGGGGTTAGCCATCGTTGAAATCCTAGCACACTTCAAAGTAGATATGGAGCTCGCTTGGAGTTGGAGCCAGACCTTTTTGATCTAATAAGAAGTCTATCAAGTGCAAATCAAGTAAAGTGGGAGATAAGTGCTCTTATCAACGAACCCCATGCCCAGTTGAGGCTTTTCTCAAATTTAAAGACAGTCTATTGTAGAAGAGAGTATAACAAAATAGCAAATTGGATTATAAAAGCCAAACGAAAGAATGGTTTACCATCCCCTTTAAGTGGTTTGGGATTCATTACATCTCGAAGCTTCAATTACGTATTCCCAAAAAAATTGAAACATATTGATTGAATGGACATTTGTGTGAAAATTTGATGGACCACAGAATTTTGATTCTCTCGTCATTGTATACAAGCAATCCAATGTATTGGGATACTCCAATAAATTTCGACCCTCTTCATCTCCTATTCATGGGGCTAATTAATGCAATCTTGGAGTCTCGAGATTGGTCCATGATTAGCTTTTCTCCGGGTGAAAACTTCGTATTCTAGAGGGCTTGCCCTCCGGGCAGTCTTCCAACCCGTATTCCACGAGTTCGGCCAGCCATTCCAAGGTCAACAAAGCACATTTTCTGCATTTTTAATTTTTCAATTTTTTCACTTGGTGGGTCAAAAGGCTTACTCTTTCGGTACGTAGTCACGAATGACACGTATAATTAAAAACCTTAAAAGACAGAAACACTAAAATGCTAGAGGACAATAAGGTGAACAGTCGCCGCCTCCATTCTCATTCGGATGGAACGTCAGCATCTTTTCCATTCCCATGGATTTCACAAATCTGACTAATTCGCCTCTTGCCTTCTCCCTCACAATACATTTATTCTTCAACTGCCCCATTTCGTCTTCTTGAACGGAATCTATAACTTCTGGCGGATCCACACGATAGGTGCAAATAAACTAATCCCACTGATTATTACTTTTTTTGGTAGAATCCCACTGATTATTTTCTCTAAACTATACTTCATTTAATTACTCATAGAGTCGTTGACCCTCCCAATGTAATTCTTTTTCTCATTTTTCTAGAAATTTGTTGAAATTACAAATTAAAAAAAAAAAGGCATATGACTAAATTTAAGTTCTCCCTTTATCAGCAATATATATACATAAGATTTATTTATAAAACTTAATCTACTAAATGATGTGGTGGAATCACATTAGATATCTACGTAAGGTCACTATTCCTTGCTTTAGAGTTACATCTTAAGGAGAGGAAAATCAAGACGTGGAAAAGAGGTTTAAGGGGATGCACAGTCCAGCAGATCAGCACATAATTCTGTACAGGACGATGAAGGAGAAGCATCGTTCGACATTATATCTAGAAGAAAAATACCATGTTGTGCATATGATGTTTACCAAATAGGAGCACATACTTTTTACAGGTTAAAGAAAAGATCATAAGTTGAAAACTCATGTAACGACATTTTTCGGTTCGGCGTCAACTTACGTGGGCATTGACTTGCTTGAATTCCCTCGAGAGAACACGCTCTTGAAGGCGCACTTATTAGACTATTTTTCCCATTTTGCATTTAGCAGCCTTCTTTGTCTTCCCTCTTTCCCACCAAAATCTTCTATAAATACTCTCTCTCTCCCCACTTGCTTAGGTAGTCTCTCATTGTCTCAACACGGACAACATATCTGAACACTTCTCACCATTGATTTCATTCTCATGGATCTTCGTCAAATCATATGGCTTCCTCGCTTTTCTTGCTTTGACGAGTCGCGGTCGCTGCAATCGAATCATGAAGTTGCAGAAGCCAAGGAACCGCTCATTTACCAAGACGGGCGGGGCGGGAAGCGAGCTAACAATCAAGAAAAGAGGGTGATGATGAGAGTCAAAATGAAGATGACAAAGCAGGAAGCACGTCGATTGCTCTCCAAGTGTAACGACGGCAGGATCCTCGAGTTCAGGGACGTTGCTCGCGAGCTCGCTCGCATCCCAGTTGGTCACATTAGTGTCGAGCCGATGCCGGCTCAAGAAGTAAATTATACGGCACTTAAGAGTATCCCCGAAGATGACATGAAAGAATGGTAAACCGTGCATGTTCCCCGAGATGTAACAATTTAGTTTAGGTTTCATCTTCTTCTTCTTCTTTACTTTTACCATGGATTTCGTCATGGTTATAGCTGGCCGTTTGCTTCCCTCTCGGTTGGGAAGCACTGCTGTTGCTAAATATACTTGGACATTACAGATTTAAATTATGTCTTTCTTTTTCTTTTTTTGTTCTCGACTGTTGTGTAAAGATTTGAAGTTTAGATGATCTCATTTGGTCTTCTACGCATACTTGCTACATATGGTAATTTGCGTTTCAGTGTTTCTCATCACTGTCGTTGTACTTTTGGAATGATTTTCAGTATTCAAGATTTTGAGCTATATATCTACCATTTGTATTTGGAAGAAGACTCTTATTTAATATCAACAACCTCAACTCCGTCTACATATATGTTTATGTTGATATGTAAAGGTTACTTTAAGAATCATTTAGAGTGGACGTTTTCATATAATTTAGAGACTAAATTGGATATGGATCAAAAGTTTAGGGATCACATTGAATAAATTAAAAGTTTATAGACCATATTGCATATTGAGCTAAAGTTCAGGGACCGCTTTATATATTAGTAAAGTTCAGAGACTAAATTGAATATGTACCAAAAGTTGAGGGATCACATTGAACAAATTAAAGGTTCAAGAAACACATTGCATATTAGACTAAAGTTCAAGAATCACTTTATATATTAGGTCAAAGTTCATGGATCATTTGTGTTATTTTTCCTCTTTTTTTTCGTAATCAAGGCCACTAGATTCTTACTCAAAAATTATTTTTTATCTTTTGTTTTGCTAACTTCTTAAAAAGTTCGTCCTAGACACTCATTATATATATCATGGGGCCAATGGTTTTCGAAATTTAATCATGCTATAGCTTTCTGCTTTCTTTTGTGAAAGTCAACTAATCTTTATATTTCACGATATGAAATTAAACTGGAAAAGATGAAATAATCCATTTATTGATAGGTTAGTGGAAGCAAAATTTCATAAGCTATGCGTATAACTGTGGACGGTCCACTTGATTACTATTTACAACTTGATTGACTCATCCACTTGTGTATATTAATGGACTTGAATTGAAGTTAAATAGAAAAGGGAAATGTGCGGTACAAGTCCTAAATCTTGTCGTGAAAATCAATTGAGTCCTAAAATTTCTAAAAAGTCCAAATAAGTCCTAAAACTTGTCAAATTGGTGTAATCGAGTCATTTTGTTAATATTGTCAATTTATGTAATGGAAAACGATAATGTGGCATTTTTTAATTAATTTCTCTATCTTATGTAGCATTTTTTTTTTAAAAAATTCATTTAAATTTTGTTCAAATAATATTTAAAAACTACAAAAAAACTAAAATAATAAAAAAAATGGAAAAGAAGAACAAAAAGGGGCAGGAACTCACTGGTATGTGCTGCCACTACCACCCTTTGCCGACCTAGGTGAGGGTGGCTGGCCCTCAGTGGCCCCAAGCGAGGCCTCACCGACCCCAGGCAAGGCTTGCCCAAACTTGGTTGTGGGTGCCCAGATTTAGGTGACATTGGCCCTCCCCTACGACCGATGACCATCGCCTCGCTCGCCAGCCCTAAGGGAGGGTCGGCAATTGTTGCTAGACCCAAGCAAGGCCTCACTAATCCTTGTCTGGGGCCGGTGAGGTGTTGCCCAAATCTGGGCGATATCGACCCTTACTTGTGCCGGCGAGCCTCGACAACCTTAGGAGAGGGCTAGCAACCCTCACTAGGTTCAAGTGAAGGCTAGCGTCGCCCAAATCTAGGCAAGCCTCACTTGAGACCGGCAATGGGAGGGTAGCGCTCACTTGCAAGTCTTGCCCCTTTTTGTTCTTCTTTTTCTAGTTTTGTTTTTTGTTTTTAGTAAATGTTTAATATTATTTGAATAAAATTCAAAGGAAAATTTGATGAAAGGGCCATGTAGGAAAAAGAAATGAATTCAAAAATGCCACATCAGGGTTTTCCATTAGATAAATTGATGATGTTAACGGAACAATTCAACCGTGCCAATTTGATAAGTTTTAGGATTTGATTGAACTTTTTGAGAATTTTAAAACTCAATTATACTCTTACGATAAGTTTTAGGACTTTTACTGCACATATCTCTAAAGAAAACAAAATTTGTCAAGTTGAAACTCTCCTAATTGCCACCTCATGAAGCATGAGGGCAATATGTAAGTTTAGACTTATCTCTCAAAATTTAATATATTATATGCATTAAAAAATTTATGAAAAAAACTATGTTAATATGTGTCTTAACATATATTGTGAAAGTTTCACGTGTTTTTGGATAAAACAAATCAAAATGCATGAACTACAACATATTATTAAGCAAAAAAGTAAAATATAAAAGTCAATCTAAACAGGTTCTTAATTTTTTCTTAGATGACACTACATCTTGGAATATTTATGGTCCATTCATTTTGTGAAAAATATCACATTTCCGGAAAATGTATTTTAGAAAGTCATCTTTCAAGAAAATAACTATATTTTTCAATGTTCGGCCAAAACACGAAAATGGAGGAGAAAATATTTTTCACTTTGTGCGTTATCTGATTTGATTTTTTTGGGAAAAGTTACCAAACAAATTGAACTTTAATTTTTTAATTGACCAAAAAATTTAATTTTAATTTTTATATACTTTTTGAAAATTGATTTTTTTTTTCCTTTTTCTTTTCCTTCCTCCTCCTTCCTTTGCCACCACGTGCCTTGATGATGGTTGGTTGCTTGGCGATCAACCAAGATGTGGGTTACTAGATCCGACAAGCTTGAGCTTTGCCAAGCCAGTGAGCTCGTGGTTCGGCTGATCTAGGTGAGCCATGAGCTTGCTGGCCTTGGTAGAGCTCAAGCTCACATGGATTAGGCGAGCTCGAGCTTTGCTGAGACCAGTGAGCTCGAGCCTTGCCCTTGCCAGATCTAGCCTTCGGCGAGGCTAGAGTTGGCATGTGGCCGATCACCGAAAGAAAAAGAAATAGAAAAAGAAAAAAAAACTCAATTTTTAAAAAATTAAAAGAGAAAAAGGAAACATAAAAATAAAAAGGAAAATGTGTTTAGTGAAAGAATGTGAGGTGGAAGAAGTCATGGAAAATGTTTTCCATTTTTCAGAAATGGAAAATGTTTTCCTCACGTTTGAAGGTATTTTTTTTCCAATAACGGAAAACGTTTTTCTTGAATAGTTAGTTCATTTTCAGTGAAACAAACACCGGAAAATTCAGAAAATATTCCTGAAGTTATTTTTTGTCAAAGGAATGGAGCCTTAATAATGGCACTTGCACTGTGATTGATTCAACATATATCGATTTGACTTTAGATAAGATTTAATCGTAGTCTTTTTTCGATCCAATCTGACCGTCCGATTTTATTTTCAACACGGCTATAAAAATACTAGAAAAGCATTTTCTGATGAACAATATTTGACCTCGGCCCAAACAGTGGATTACAGACATATCTATGAATATATTATGACAGAGTTTTCTTTAAATGCTGTCTATCAAAGTGTCACCTAGGTTGTAGATTGCTAAAGTTGGACTTTATTATTACAAGACAAGATATTGGGGGTACTTTCTCTATATAAGTAGCAAAGATATATGCACTCATATATCGTCCCTCATCCTTCTCTCTTTTCATTGTGTTACTATTTAATTGTAAATTCTTTATACTTAAGAAATATATTTTTTTTATTTTAGGCTTCTTTTATTTCATGGAAAATATTTTCCGGCATTTGGATCGTTTAATAAAATGAGCCAAAAGAAAATATTTTAGAGTCAACAAAAAATTTATGCTTGTTGACACTTAAATTTTGCTATTTTACTCAAGACATAATAGCATTAAAAGTTAGGAATTAGTCATTAAATTTTTTTTGAAAAATTTGACTTCGGCCCACGAAGCCACCGTCTCAGCCCGTGCCTGCACCTCCGCCTCAGCGTCCCCTGCTGCCCGAGCCCTCCACCAAGCCGCTGTAGCACTCCGCCAGCCTCGCGACGCCGGCAGGGTCCTCGTCCAGCCCTGTTCGCTACTGGTCCACCCTTCGCCAGTCCGCCTGCCACCCTCCTGGTCTGCTTGAGCTTCCTCTCTCTGAGCGACACCCACACTTGCATCCCCCTGCTCGCTGCTGGTCCGCCCTTCGCCGTGTGCTTACTACCCTCACTGGAGCTTCGAACAACGCTAGCGACCAACCATCCTTGCCGTCCGCCGTGCCGGCTGCCCCTGTTTCCGCTCGCCTCTGACATAGCCGCCGCCCATCCTCACAGACCTCGACGACGCTGTCGCCCCTCGCTACCCGCGGCCGCCGCCCTCCTCGTCGCCACCGCCGCCCACCACATCATCGACGTCCCCGCTTTCCCCCCCGGCGCTGCAAAGAAGCCTTGGAGAAGAAGGCGCAAACCGAGTCAAAAGAGCCAAGCCAAGTGCAATTTCTCAGGTAAGGTTTCTATCCACATGGGCCTGTCGTAGTGGGCCATCTAACTTTTGGGCTTGTGGGCTTGGGCTGGTTTAGTTTGGATTTGTGGGCTTGGTTTGTTTTAAAAAGAGAGGAGGGGGCCTCTTGGGCTGGGCCCACCCGATCCACGCTGATCGAGCCGAACCCAAGTCGGGTTGGACCGGACCGGACCCGGTTCGGCCAAAAATAAATAAAAAATTGTTTAAATTTTTTTTAAAAAAATTAAAAAAATTTGAAAATCCAAAAATAATGGGGTTTGGTTAGGAATTGCCATATTTTGTCTTCTTACTGTAATTAGACATTTACTTGCTCGTATTTTGATTATATCGTATGTCTAATTTGCATATCTAATTATGTTTAATTACACGTGCTCAATTTTATTGCAATTAAGATTTTGATAACTATGATTGTTACTTTAATGATTGCGCACTTGCATGGTCGCTTCACATATTTGTGGATAGGTGTAAAATCATTCCAAACTGCCTCACAAAAATCTTTCCCTTTAAAATGAACAAGATTAGGTACCGAAAGGGCACTAATTGGTCAATTAGTGTAATCAAATTCCCGACCCTAAACCAATTAATGTAATCAAGTCTCCGACCCTAAATTTTCTAGTTGCGTAGGAAGTGAGGTACACTTCCATACCTCACTTGGTTTCTAGCCGACCGCCTAGTGGCGACTCCTTTTTGCGAAATTCTTAAGAATGCCCCAATGTCACGCGAGGTATGGGCTTGAGAGAGCCCGCGCCTAATCATGGGCCTTAGGTCTATCATTTAGGCAATACCCATAAACATATTCCCTCCCCTTGAGGGTAGGTCGCGACAATGCTTTAATTCAATAAAATGATTTTTTTCTTTAAAAAATTGGAAATAATTCTTGAAAATATGACTAGATATCGGCGCTTAAACCCAAAAATTTATGTTTCAGATGGGAATCCCGACACTTATTTCCAAGCCCTTGACAGCGGCCCCAAACCAAGGCCGGGTCTATCGAGGTCCATCAAGGTCAAGCTCAAGTCCAAAGAGGTAATGGAGTCGATGTGACTGTTTGTAATCTCTGTTTGTAGGCTTTAAATAGCCGCACCATACCCTTTGTATGTCCCTGGCAAAAAAACAAACAAGTCTTGTTATCTTTCAATTCATATATTGTAGTCAAAGCATAGTTTCCATATATTTTGTTGTCAATTAAATTCCAGCGTATTTCTTAGTTGTATGTCTAGATACCTCTTCGGCAATTAAATTCCGACATCGTGTCATGTTGTTATCTTGGTTTGTTGTCGATTAAATTCCAACAAAGTGTTGAATACTTTAACATCGATTAAATTCCATCAAACTATATCCAACGGTTTCCTTATGCCCTTGTGGTACTTCCTGTTTAAAGTCACCACAGATTTTGTCTCATCTTAAGAAAAATTGAATCGTCGAGGCAAATTCCAGTGAAATAGCCGGAAGGCCTTGCCAAGCCTTCAAACCCGGAAGCTTGTCGATGGCAAGTGGGCGAGGTCAATGCGCTCCGCGCCTAGCTCTGCCGTGCGCAACGAGCTATACATCGGCACCTATCGAGCTAAACCACGGGGGGAAGAAGGACCGGGAATAGAGTATAATTTTGCTGCAACTGGGACGTAGCGTTAATACTGCAACCTAGTGAATGAATTACATTCAATATAACCTGCAATGACTCAGCCAACAGGCCCTACACTAAATAAATATTAACCCTTGGAATTGAAAGGCGAAACGGAAGCACAACATACGGATTAAACCGACATCTCTGTGCAAAATTAGACGAATCATACAGGTTTTGATTCCCCCGCTATCAGATACAAACCTCGTAATCTTTGACTCATGGGGTTAGTGAATACATTCCCGTAGGTTCAGAGATAGATCCACGAGATACTGTTCCCTCGTGAAAAGTTTCTGATTCAGAGCTCGGGTGCTTGCTCTCCAGCCTGCCTCCAAACACGTATTCCTCAATTTAACCCCAATCCAATCCCCACCATCAGAGGTGAGCAGTTCTAAAATCTATCCAAAGTTCACTTGGAATATGAAACTTACCCGTTGAAATTGGTTCCTCAATTTTTAAAACCTAAAACTTAAAACCCACCTTATCACAAATTCCAGGGTCTACTTAGATTTCACCTATAATTAACAATTGCAATGATCTCTATCTCTAATGATCTTCATTTACTGTTACAATTCAGTGACCACAACTTATACTTAGACACACAAATAATATGAAAAATTAACAAAATAAAAGTCTATATAATGAATAAATTGCTGAAGATGGAAGCTCAGACGAGCGATTTCGAATTACACACTTATCAATGGATGCCATAGAGTACCATATGATTGCATGAAACAAGAAAAACACAAAACCTGTCATAGGTTTAGGAAAAATTGGAACTAAGAATGTAGAAGAGAGAATCGAGAATTTTAGTATATTTCAATATATATAAAAGTGTACACGAACAAACTATTTATAGGCTCAAGCAGAGGAAATCAATGGAAATTAAATTATAATCAAAATAGATATAGAAAATCAGAGAAAATATCCTAAATATCTCTAAAAGATATTTTAATACTGCTAACATCCTAGTATCACTAACAAATCTATTTGTCGGAACTACTTAATTTTTGGAACCACTACCCAGCATATCTTGGAACTTAAGCCTTGACCGGTTCCCACCGGTTCGATTCCTCTATTTCCTTTTCTATTCTGGAACCTTGCTGATCCCTACCCACGATGGACTGGTCAAAACAGTTCCGCCTACCAATCCAACGTCAACGGAGCACAATCTCAGGTTTCTTATTTTTCATTCATCGTATAGTCGCGAATGAGACGAGAAATTCAAACCTTGAAAGACTGAAACACGTCAAAAAGCTAGAGAGGACAATAGGTGACCAGTTGCTTCATAAGTTCATGGAGCGTCAGAATCTATCCCATTTCCATGAACTTCCCCAATACACAAATTCGCCTCTACATTCTCCCCCCTTATTCATTTATTCTTCAACAACCCAACTTCGTCTTCTTGAATCGAATTTATAATCTCTTTTGCGTAGCTACCCGATAAATGTAACCGAACAAATTGAGGATTGTGCTCTGTAAACTATACAGCTAAATTATTTACTTACTGACTCGTTGACCCCCCATGCGTAACTCTTTTCTTCATTTTAAATTGTTGAAATGACAAAAATCAAATGTATTTGCCCAATTTAAGTTTCTTCCTTCATATAATTTTTATAATCTATTAAATGATAGTGGTGGACTCATATTCGCCCTTTACTTATGTCACCATCTCTTGCTTTGAATTTACACAACCTCGGCACATAAATTCTGCACCGGATGATGCTTTACCAGATGAGAGCGCATACTTTTTATAGCTTAAAGAAAGACTCACGAGTTGAAAACCCATGCAACGACATTTTTCGGTTCGGCCTTGACCCGGACTTTACGTAGGCATATACTTGCATGAATTTCCTCGGCAGAACACGCCCTTGAACGCGCACTTATTGGACGATGTTTTCGCATTTCGCATTCAACGGTCTTCTTCGTCTTCAGTTTTTCCACGTAGAATCCTCTATAAGTATTACCTCTCTCTCTCTCCACTTGCCTATAGGTGGTCTCTCATTGTCTTAACACATAAAACACGTCTGAACACGTTTCATCGATTTGATTCTCATGGCTCTTCGTCATATTATATGGCTTCCCTTCTTTTCTTGCTTCGACAAGCCGCCATTGCCACAATTGGATCATGAACTCGCGGAAGCTGAGGAACCGCTCGTTCCCCGAGACGAGCTGAGCGTGAAGCTCGCTGATGATCAAGAGAAGAGGGTGAAGATGAGGGTGAGAGTGAAGATGACAAAGGAAGAAGCAGGTCGATTGCTCTCCAAGTGTAAAGACAGCGGGCTCCTGGAGTTCAGGGATGTTGCTCGAGAACTCACGCGGATCCCAGTTAGTCGCATCAGTGTCGAGCCTGCGCCTGCTCGAGAAGTAGATCATACAGCTCCTGAAAGTATCCTGAGGAAGATGACATGAAAAGATGGTAAACCGTTAATGCTCCCCAAGATGCATCGGCTTAATTAGGGTTTTATCTTTCCTTTTTTGTGTTCTTTTACTTCTACCATGGATTTCAACATGGTTATAAAATGGCTCGCTTCCCTCTCAGTTGGAAGCACTGCTGTTGCTTGAGTACCCTGAATAAGAGAGATTTAAGTTATACCAACTGCTTCTTGGTCTTGACTTTTGTGTCAAGATTTAAAGGTATTACAGAACAGATAACGCTTATGGTCTTCTTTTGCCATAACTATAGCAATCATCTTTCCACTGATAAACAAATATATCCCGCTTCAATTAGACTTGTGCGCATACATGATATCCAGATGCATATAGTAGTTCGAGTATCAATGTTTCTTATAACTTTGGTGTACTTTTGGGATGATTCTTCGTTTCCAAGATTTTAAATTCTATCTCTTCATCTCTTTGTATTTGCAAGTAGACTTCTATTAACATCAACAACCTCAAATGCAGACACGTATACATGTGGTGAAATTGGCTAAGTAAATTCCTAACACTCAACGTGCGATAATCAACGTATAAACGGGCAAAGTATTTGCTTAGAGAGAATTACCAAAAAAGTCCTAAACCCATTACAATTATGTCAATTCAATCATAAATTTTTTTTCTTTTCAGTTCTAAACATTTTGCAATATCAATTATTCTATATAACCAAATTTGATCAGTCGACGCTAATATGGACGCCAGCTGGGCCGACCATTAGGAAAATACTAACGTGGCAATTTTTTAATAATATTTTTTTATTTGTTTCCAAATTTTTAATTTCTTTTTCTTTTTTCTCTTCTTCCTCTTTGACTTCCTTATCCCGAGTGGCTTTGCCGCAGCAAAGGCAGCTTTACCCTCGACTGGCAAGGCCATGGCTGTTGGTGATGGAGTCGATTCAGTGGACGGCTCGAGGATCGAGGAGGAGGAGGGCAACGACGAGGGGGTCAAGGTCTAGTTGAAAGCGGGCTTGGCATTGGATGACTGTTGCTCCTTGAGCTGCAGGTCGCAAAACCCACAAATCGAAAACCCAGCAAATAGACAGATCCAAATCTACCCACGTAAGGATCCCCTCTTTCCTCCGAATACGCCAAATCGAAATCGCCATCGTTGGAGACTCAGGAGATCGGAGAGACATGGAGACTGGCCTTTCCCGCAGCCCCAGGCCTCACCCAGATCTATGCGAGGCCGCCAGAGAGGACCAACGAGGGCTTTGCAGCCATTATCAATGATTGGTGAAGGCTTCGCGGCCATTGCTCAGTGGGCAACAAGCCTCGCCGGAGCCTCACTGGCCATTGCGGGGTAAGGAAGCCAAAGGGGAAGAAGATAAAAAATTAATTAAAAATAAAAAAAAAATGAAAATATTACTAAAAAATTATCATGTCAGTATTCGCTGGTCAGCCAGCCGGCTGGCCAAATTTAGTTGAATGGACTGAATTGGTACAATTACAAAAAGTTTAGAACTAAATTGGCCAAAAAAGATTAAAGATTTAGTTGGCATAATTACAATAGATTTATGACTTTTTTTGGTGATTCTCTCTATCTGCTTAAGAATCTCTCCGAATGTGCTCTAATCCATGCTTATTGCTTTTATTCTACTACGTGCGGACGGTACTCTTATCTTAAACCAGCTGTCACTCTATGCACAATACTTTATTGTTGTCCAATCAGATGACATTTGTCAATAATGTTGACTTTTTTTTTTTAAGCCAGAGAGGCTTGGTCCGGTAATGTTTTTATTTTTCTCAATTTATATTCTTTTATTTCCCGAAATAAAAAAAGAATAGAAATTCGTTTGATAACGTCAGTTAATTTTTATATCCCCAAAATAGAAAAGTAGTTGAGGAATAGATTTGAAACAGAAATAAAAAGTAGAAAAATTAATTTTTTGTTCTTGAAAACAATTTTTATAAATAAGTTATTTTCTCTTTTCTTCTTATTTGCCGACCGCCACCCCTTCTATCGCCTATCGCCAGCTGACTGCCGCCACCGCCTACCGCTGATGACCGCTGATGACCACTACCCACTGGTTAGCCAATCGATTGCCACCTGCGACTGCCACTGCCGCCAATCGTCGTCGCCCGTTGCCGTCGCCACCGCCCACCACTGATGACCACTAACGTCGCCCGTTGGTTGACCAACCGACCATTGTCGCCGCCAACCGCGGTTGTTAGTGGTAGCGGGCGGTGACGATCGGTAGCAACTGGAGGTCAACGATCGGTGACGGCAGCAATACGAAAGAATAAGAAAAAAATTAAAAGAAATTTTACATTATAAAAAAATTTGTAAATCATACTAGACACATTTTTATTCTTTTTTCATTTCGAGAATAGAAATTTTGTGTAGTTATCAAACGCATTCTTTTTTTGAGAAATTATTCTGAGGAATAAAAATATAAAAAGATTATTTTCAAAAAGAAATTGTTTTTCGAAATAGAAGTGTTACCAAACGGATCAATGTCCCTCAATGACTTCGGATCAATGTCCCTCAATGACTTTTTTTTACCCTACGCGAGGGGACCAAAGTCATTTGGTTAGACACAAGGTTTAACGTAGACACCTCTCCACGAAAGATTACTAGAACGGATAAATGGGCTTTTTTGTACCGACCGAGGGTCTAATACTCTTGGGCAAGATCTTTTCGTGGGCATACTCTGGTTGACGTGGAAAACCCGGAATTCCTTTATCATTCAAGTGCACAAGATTGTTTCTAAGTCGATCGTGGACGATGCCTTCGCGATGAACAGAAGTCTGATTAATCAGCAACTTGAAACTATCACTAAAAGATGGGGCCTTCTTGCCCGAGAAGTGGAAGCCGCCGGACCGAGGCTCCTGGAACCTGAACATCAATGCCTCATGGGAAGATGACACATCGGAGGCCCCAATCGCCAGTATTTGCAGAGACACTCGAGCAGTTCCCGTCGCTGGCTTCATGAAGCGAGTTCGTGTGGACTTGGCCTCAATGGCGGAATCCGTAGCAGCTCGCGTAGGTCTCCTCTTCTTGTCTGAACTCGAGCGAAGTGATCTGCGGGGTAGCACAACTCTATCTGCTAGCTGAACTCCAAAGTGATAAATTATCAATGGTCGGTCAAGTGAAGCCCATAGCCCATGGGACACCCGAAATCTAATTGAGGAATGTGGGGTTCTTTTGGCCCGGTTTTGAAAGAAGTAAAAGTAGTCCATTCTCCAAGAGAAGCAAATCGATAACCATAGATTAGGGTACTTCTCTCCTAATTGACTGGGCTACCTAAGCTTCCCCAACCCTTCGAGACTTGTTATGTTTTGACACTAATTGTGGTTGTTCTACCATCTCTTGGCAAATGAAGTGCTTTGTTTTCGACAAACAAAAAAGAAAAGGGTGAGAGGAGCTTAATACAAAAAGAGAGGGTGGCAACCGATTCCAGGAGAATCCATATCACAAGGAAATTTCTAATCCACAGTGGATTTCACGATAGAGAATGGTTAATCAATGCCTAATTTTTTTTTGTTTTGGTCGAAAACACAGCTTGCATTCAAGACAACGGAAATTTACAACATGAAGATAAAGCATCAGCATAAACTAATCAAGCAAAACATACGGGGGAAATAGTATCCAGTTATGGGCCAAAGTTGAGGTGTGGGGCTTCACAGCCCAGTCGACAACTAGGTTAGCTTCACGCCGGCAGTGTTGCATCTTTAGGTTAGAAAACTTGGAAAGCAAAACGACAGCTTCAGTGATCACAGGTCGAAGCTCCCACGGCGGCGATTGCGTACCTTGCACTACTTCGACAAGATTAAGACAGTCGGATTCCATCTCCAAATTAGCTTCATGGAGTCATTGCCTGAGCAGATGTTGAAGGGAAAAGGTAAGAGCTTGAACCTCTGCTTCAAAAGCGGATTGCGCCAAGACTCGGCTCGAGTAAAAATCAGTGAGTCTCCCGTTGTAATCTCTACAAATACAGGCTATTGAACCTTCGGTGCTACCCGGCTTATAGCTTGCATCGATATTACATTTCAGGGTACCCATTTCCGGAGGACGCCAGAGTTGTGCCAGATTGATAAAGTGAAGACCAGATCTCGGTTGAGATGCAACAGAGTAGATCTGGTGTGAGTTCATTTGAGCCACAGCTGTTTGTACTGCAAGGGAGGGATTCGGAAGTTGATTGCGAAAGATGAAGTTATTCCGCATCCGCCAGAGGATGTTAGCAACAAGGGCTAGTCCAGGTGAGTGCTGGGGTAATTTCAATCAATGCCTAATTTATTCTATATTTTAGGGGATAATTTTTGTCAACCAACTTCAAGATAGCTGTCCCTCACGTCAATTTGACGTCATTTTAAGAAATGCTCATCAGTTGTTTACTTAAAAGTGCAGGCATATTTGAAATGTCAATCAGAAAGAAAGAAAACATTAAAGATTCGCAGCATCCGTCGTACATTTAATATATTAATTTCGGGAAGTTTCTTTGTTTTCGAGGCTCAACAACCCGATCCATCTACCCATGTGAACGAAGACTTTCGTGGCCTCTTTTGTTTTTGTCGAATTTGGCCTCTCAAATCACCTAATAAGCCAAGATCTAGCGTGGATTATGCACCTTAGTAAGACAACCCTCAAAGGAGGTCGAATAATATATTAGCCCATCATTATATGATGTTTAATTATATTGTTCCATTTGCTACTTTTGAGTAACACAAGATGCGCACATAAGTCTGGGAAAAAGTAAATAACAGATATTCATTCCATCGAGTAAATAGAAGTATATGATACGATAATACTCTTCATGAATAATCAATCTTGAAAATTTGAGAGTCATTGGTTTTTTTTCTATGAGAAGGGGGTTGAAGTTGAAGATATATATGAAATTTTTATACTGTGACAATTGGGGAAGAAATTATAATTTGTATACGCTTTATAAAAAAAAATATTGTGGTAATTGTCGTTGTTTATAACACAAATACAACATTTCTTAGTATAACGTGACGCGTCCAATTGACATGCATCTACAAGTATCATTTTGTGGGAAGTTGATTCGGTAGAATCGGAAGCGAAAGAACCTTTTCAAAATGAAATTTTGAAGAAGTTCATTTTGGAGTATGAACTCGTGGCTATTAACCGTCTCGACGCGTCGTCATCTTCCCGGCATGGTTTGAATTTACACACATTTTCGCCTCTAATTCTTCATTCCCGGGATTACAAGGACAGAGAACTCTTATAAATAAAGTTGGAAAAAGGGCTTGAGAGAACATGTGAATTGGCAATGCTTATTATTCCAAATTCTGTGCTCCCAACATCCAAACCAAAAATTTCCAATACAAGGAGGGAGGATGAACAAGTGATGTGAAAGAGCAAAGAACCACAGGAGGCCGTCCAGCAAAATCCCAAAAAATAATTTACATGGTTTTTTGGACCAGTCTGCCCCCCTCCGGAAAGCCCTTTCATCGATCAACATACAAGAAGATCTTTCCAAATTAAAAAAAGAAAAAAAAGTTGAAACAAAAATGAAAAGAAACTCATCGTGACCTCTCCATCTCAGGCAGCTCAGGCACTTCCATGATGCTATCGAGCGACGGCTTCCACGGCCCACCGTCGACGGCGTCGCCGCCGCCGCCGTTTCTCCTCCTCCCTCTCTCTATTTCACCCAGAACTCGCTCTAAGTTGCCCTTCGGCCCTCCTTTCCTGCCGCTGTCGCGGCCCAGCTGGATCAGCAGCAGCTCCAGCTCCTCCTTGGTCAGCACTATCTTGACCCTGACCTTTCCGCCCCCGCCGCCGTCGGCCTTGCCGTCGCCGCCGCTCCGGTCCACGCTGATCTTCGCCGCCGATCCGCCGCGAGCCGCGGTCTTCCCGCTTTTGGTCCCTTGATGCCGGAACTCCTCCGGCTCCTTCAAGATCTCTTCGCCTTGCCTCCGCCTGCATGTCTCCGCACAGTTTCCCATTTTCCTCACAACTTCAAGAAAAGCTCAGCAAAAGAAGGAGAAGAACAACGACGACACGCAGCTTTGATTTCTCCCGGATAAAAAGGGTTTGCGAGGAGGCGAGAAATCGCTGCTTTATGAAGGATGGAGATGGCGGTGGTTGTGGTGGTTTGCGACTGAAGGAGGGAGGTGGGTTGCGCAGTAGCGGTGCATGTGAGCTAATATGGGTTTGTTCTTTATAGTCGTTGATGGAGGTGCTTTTTTTTTTATATATTTTAAAAAACGAGATTAATTTATTAAATAGTTTTGAGGAGAAGAAAATCAAAATGAAATAATTTAAAAAAAAAAAAAAAATAGGTGGGTTCACGAGAATTGATTTTGCTAGCTGAGTGACCCGGCAATGTCGAATCTGACGTTGGCCCTACGTATGCCATTTTCGAACAAGCCCCACGCAAATTAAAATCGTGTTGGCACTTTGTCCGCTTGTTCCACTAGTTTTAATGATCCTAATTTAAGTATTATTAGTATTTGGGAGGTTGTATTTCTTGGGATGATCTAAATATGGTCGAAGTTTCAAGGTCTGAACCGATGCGTGCCCCATGACAAGATTAGAACCATTAGGTCCGTTTTCGAAACTCGGAATCGTACCATTTCAGCTTACTAAATGACTTATGCGTGTGTATGATGGAAACTCTCACAATTTTTAACAGCTCATATTGATATCATGGATCGATTAGGACTTGGATTGCCGTATAATCCTATTTTTCTCAACAACACAGAAAGAATTTTGCTTGATATAATCAAGCATGTGCCGTGGAGCTAGAAGTCTTCTAAACAATACTTACTAATGTGCACAATCAATGCGTTGAAATAAAGTAACATTAGAAAAATTAAAAATAATTTATAAAATTGATATGTTAATGACACGGTGAAAACTACAAGTGGTATATAAAGGCCGCGTTCTATAATATGTAATGAAAATTTCTCTCGTCACTCATTAGGCATAGTTTTGTAAATCAAACTTAATATTAGTTCACAAACGAGAGCCTAGTTAAGCTCTTTTTGGTTCTTATTGTGCTTTAATTATTCAAGAAAGGTGAGAAAGAGTCAATTTTAAAGTGATTGCAGTAGCTAGCTGGGGGAGTAGTAACCAAAGTTGATCTCTACTTAGTTATTGTGCCAATTTATTAATTCTTAGTCAATATCTTTGGACTGTTGACCAATTTGGGAAATTTCTTAGAAACGTAACGCAAACCTAAGTTTTAAAATCCTTTCCGGGGAGGTCTTTCGGTCAGAGTTGGTAGTTCCTGCAATATATAAGCGACATGCACGAAAGATTTTGGTGTAATCCCACGTTAGTTAGGTCTTCATATTAATGGAGGAGATTTAATAATATCACTAGCCACCGACAAGTATCATGTTATCTTGATTCATCACTCAATCGCGTCAATTCTAGCTAAGAGTACGTTTTGCACCTGTCCTTTGGACAAGTTTTTTTTATTTGATCCATGAACTGATCAACAGCTTTCCAATTCAGTCCGCGTAGGTGTTCTTTTAATATTTAGTTTGCCCCTTTGTTGTTAAGTGGGAAACAGATGAATTCAAAAGCAATAAGGGATTAAAAAAACATGATAATTATCCAAAAAATCTTAAATTCATTATACATAAGCCAATTTAATTTTAAATTCTTTGATGATTTGCCAATTTATTTCTAATTCTTTTGATTGCGCCAATTTTAGTCCTAAAGCTATTTTTTAGATATTTAACTGGAAAGACTATATTGACAAATTATTGAAAGATTTATAATTAAATTAGCAAATCATCAAAAGGTTTAGGACTAAAGTGACACAATTGAAAATTTTAGAATTAAATTGATCTATGTACAATAAGTTTAGGGCTTTATAAACAATTTTCTCAACAAAACACTTCTAATATCTTGATTAATGGCATTGATTAAATACTGTAGAACTTGACTAATAATTTTGAGGACTCTTTAGCTTCGGTCAAGGCTTTACGTGTTCGCACGTACCTATGACGTGCTACGTTCTTCGTACCAAACTCATCAGGTACAGAGCAGTTGCTTGAGAGCTGAGAGAGTATCTCAAACTGCTATAATTCATTTTTCTTTTGGCCATACCAGTCCTATACGCTGGTTTTCTTTTTTAACATCATCAAAGCAGTCTAAGCCGAAACATATAATATGAACATATAATATGAGAGCACTTTTCATGAACTCGAATCTCTTACGCTCGCTCCCATCTTTATCAAGCTGTGCGCCCATTTCTGGATCGTCTCGCTGATTAATTACGCCTGCACCGATTTTGCGTGTAAATGCCTGTTTACACCGGAGGATGAGTAATAACAAGTACGCCATAAACACGTTCTTGGTCATTCTCACACCACTTGTACTTTTAAGAAAACAGTGTTTGCGGTGACGATTGAGAAATTGAATTGGAGAAATTCCACTTTTACAGTTATATTTCCATTATGATTTTGTCATCTAGTGACTACTATTTTCCATGCCATAGTTGGCCTCTTCTGCACCCAATTGCTTCGTTTTTGTCTTCATGGGATCGATGCATATATTGCGCAGACCATCTGCGCCCGACATCTCACCCACTTTTGTCCCGTTCAACTAGACCCAACCCTAGACACAAAAAAAAAACAAAAACAAAAACAAAAAAAAAGTTACAAAAATAAGTAGAACCACTCTCTAATTCGTGAACAAGAATCAGGCAGGATAAACCGCTGGTTTCATGAGGCTGCTCTCATTTTTGGGGTCGAAAGATACAGCAGTTGAGCTGAAAAGTTGGAGAAAGGCAGAAAGATGTGCAGAGTCATACATTAATGCTAATGTAAGTAAGTCCAACGATTATCTTTTTCTTAGATTATCTTTTTCTTACGCCACAAGAAAGCTAATCTCTTCGGACATCATTCATTCATTCATTTAAGCATTGCATGAAATGGATAAAAAATAGAGATATCTCTAAAAAGTATATTACTTTTTAATAGAGATCTTATACGTATAAGACTTTATTTATAATACAATGTATGGACACGATAATGGGAAAGATATATCTAATAGACTTTCTTAATTGTACATGGTTTAATTCCCAACTAAATTGATTTACTCAATCATTGTAGGAAAAGGAATCGTATCTCTAGTAAACCATGTCTCCAACACTCCCTCTTAAGCTGATGGCTTATATATGTCAAAGACGCCAAGCTTGCTTAATAAATTTATGTATTGCCTTTGACGTAGAGGTTTGGTGAAGATATCCGCGGGCTATTTTGTATTTCCTATTCCTCTTGTCTTGATTATTCCTTCTTGCATTTTATCTCAAGTGAAATTGCAATCAACCTTTATTTGTTTCGTTCTTTCGTGGAATATCAAATTTGCTACAAGTCTGAGAGTGGCATCATTGTCACAAAAAAAAGGCAATCAATCCTTTTACTAGTATACCAAGATCTCGAAGCAAGCCTTGTATCTAGACTATTTCACAAATGGTCTTAGCCAGGACTCAATATTCAGATTCAGTTGATAACAATGAAACGGTTGATTTTTTTTTTTCTCATGAAAGCAACAATTCTCCCAACTTACTATCAAATCCATTGATAAATCGTCTGCTCAATGTGCTCATGGGACAAGTGGAATAATCAGTGTCATGGTAAGCCGCCATTGTCATCTTTATGTTACAATATTAATATAGAAGTATTCCCAATCCTGAACATCCTTTTAGGTATTTCATAACTTTCAACGTTACATTCATACAGATTGCTTTGAATTATGCATAAACTAACTGAGGATCGGTACTACATAACATATGTTTAGTCTAGTTATGGTACGAAAAAAATAAGTTTTTTTATGAGTCTCTGATAGCTCAATGGATCCTCATTTAGAGATGACAATCCCACCTCATACTCAACCGTCATTAACTTAAAATTCTATTAGATTAGATTGAGAACTGGTTTGCATCCTAACAAATCTACTTCAAAATAATCTCTAGGACAAATTTTCGTTGGCTGAGACATATTCTTTTATCTGATTGTGCAATCTAAATGACAAGAAAATATTTTGGACATCCCAAATCCAATCCTTAATGTGATAGGTAGAGTGCAGATACCTCTTAAAGTCTTTAACAACATATTCATCAATGCCCATAATAAGTATATCATTAACATATATTAGTAGATAGGTTGATGATTTACTTTTTGTTCATGTGAAAGAGGCATAATTAAGCCTAAATCCTGCAGATGCGAGTGAAGTGGTGAATTTAGCATGCCACTATCAAGAGATCTATTATAAAGGAATTTACGGAGACGATATACTCGATGTTTGCGTAAACCCTATGAAAGGTCCATGTAAATTTCTTCTTCGAAATCAACATGGAGAAAGGCATTGTGGATGTTCATCTAATGTAATGGCCAATCGTGGAGAGCAGTGATGGAGAGAAAAGAATGAACAACGACTTCCTTTGCTATTAGGGAAAAAATTTTATGATAATCAAAACATTTTTGTTGTCTGAAATCCTTGGCCACTAATCTAGCTTTGCAACACTCGACGGAAGCATCCGCCCTATATTTGATCTTGTGGAACCATTTGCGGTCAATCAGCTTACTATGATGATGTAGGGATACAATATTTCAGGTCTGATTTTCCATCAAAACACATAATTCAGCCTCCATAACCTGTTGCCAATTGGCTGCCTCATGGTAAGAAGAAGGTTCCTAATCCTTGGAAATGCGGCTAATGCAACACATGTTTTCTAGTGATAATGATTGCACTTTCAGAGCCTATTGTATGTATAAGGCTCTATTTATAATACAATGTGTGGACACAATAGCGGGAAATATATACAGAAGATACTTTTCTAATTGTACATGATGTAATTGCCAACAAAATTGATTTACTCATTAACATCAGAAAAAGGAATCTTATCTCGAGCAAACCGTATCTCCTACGTGTACATAAGATCAGAGGTCTATGCTGTTCTTTCACCCGCACGCATGGCGTTTATATTCGTCGGAGTTTCACCATTTTACGGGCTTTCACGCAATGGGCGCGTGGCGTACGAGATAAAACATACGTACGGCACCATTTGGCTGTACCTTATACTTGCATAATCATTAGTTTTGGGCCTAGCAAAAGAAGGAAAAAAGGGATACGTGATTGTTTCATGCATGTGAGAACACAATTATTGACGTGCGTATATACGTCAGCATCCCGTGGGATGCTCTTTTTCTGCAGCTCCAATTTGATCGAGTCAATTCCACCCGCTCTAACATTACATATTTGACTTAGGAGACCTCAAACAATAGTAAACTAATATATATATTTAAGGTTGTGAACGCAACAATGTGAAAGGTATTTTTTGATAATCTAATCCACGACTCATAGAGGTGAAAGGTATAAAAGTTGTTCTCAAAATAAAAAGGAATTGGCGACCATGCAAATGCATGTAGCTTTCGCCCTTTCCGCAAGTCAAGTGATAATGTTCCACCTCTTCACTATTCCTTCTTTGAATTTGAGTTTGACCTGGGCAACGCAGGCAAAAAGGAACACTTCTGTTGAGGACTAAGATCACCTCATATTCTATTCTTCCGCCCGACAAAAAAAAAAATGAGAAAGAGAGGATATTTTTTCTAACTTGTATATAGTTATTAATAAAAAAACATGACCGGTGACATTTATTTGAAGGTAACTTATCAATAACTTGATGAGACCACCAACTGTTTTTTAGAGTTAGCAAATTGCCAATTTATGTATTAAATTACCAACTTCTACTTCTGACATCTTTCAATGGGTGAGAGAGAGAGAGAGACAGGGGGGCATTAGTGGTCATCGAAAAGGGCGGCGGAGGCTAATGGAGTCGCTTCGATAAGGGTTCCCTAGCAGTGGCATCTTGTTGGTCCATCGATCAGAATTTGGTGTCGCTGGAGTTGGTATCGGGAAAATTAGAAAGAACGGAAAAAAGGAAAGAATTAGATAACCAAAGAAAAGGCACATCTCAAATGTTTAAATACCCAAAATATCTAATGCGTTCTCATTTGAAAGGGATAAATTGATAGATTGAAGATGTTAATTTACTCGTAATTTCAATGGCTAGCTATCCTTGATATTGTGGTGCCAAACCTCATTGGAAATGAAGATTGCTAACTTATTCTAGCAACACAAGGGTAAAAACTGAATTGTACAAATCATATAACTTTTTTTCAATGCATTTCACGTCTCTCAATATACGATCGTTTTACCTCTACCAATCGTGTCACCACTCGAAGCTTTTAGTCTGTTCAACCAAATCGGTATCAAGACCTGAAGTCAATATAGACAGGACATTATAATTAGACAGCAATGTCCTAACATTTTCCATGAGAACGAGGTGAGTAATAGAGAATCCACATAGTCAACATGAGACCATGCAATCTAACGTTTGGAAATCGGCCTCCGAACAATCAACCCCCGTAGCTGCGAATGCCATCACGATCATTTTGGCCGGGCGATTATCTTATTCACTAGAGATTGACTGGGACAGACCGACCGACGACTCGATTTTCTACCTAGTGTCAAAAGCAGCATAATATAATTCGCCCCATTTGGGTCCTCATAGCACTCTCCTTTGAAAAAAGTTGTGGTTAATCCTCGCAGATTCAGTCAACCTTTTCCACCTTCTATTGTCCTCTCTCCCTCCACAGGACTCTCCCTACTATTTTCTCTCTTGCGAAAGTAGAAAAGCCACCCGCCTACGAAAATGACCCGCTAAATTTTCTGCAAGTCGTAATCATTGCGCGGACGGGCTTGCTAAAACGCGACATTGTCCACACTTCAACAGCACGAATGATCGAACGCGCGTCATGCGCCTCATCAACTTGCTGAAATTTGTATCCCCTATGACTTGATATTTCTTATGTCCAGGATGATGAATTGAGCAAGAGATCTTCCTCACTCCTCACGAGTTGTGATCCTCGAATGTTTGTTCGATTTGAAAATCTCTATTAACTATGGAGCTCGACCTAATAGAGCGCTGTCTTGCCAAGCTATATAATAATGTTTGGGGGGTACAAGTTTGATTGTTGTTGCATCAGACGAAAAACTTCATTAATGGCTGGCATTAGTATAAACCTCAAGAAATAGTTTTTAAATACATGATGTAATCGTGACGGTTGATGATGTTTGATGTATTTATTGGAGTTTCTTATATCAAAGCACAAATTTTTTGAGGTTTTCCGTGACTAAGGCTCCATAATACGCATCATGCTCTCATATAGTTTTAAGTATTCCATTCGATGGAAGCTTTTAAAATCGGGCATCACCTTGAAAAATAAAATAGCGATGGAGACGCTCCCATACCGAATTTTTTAGAAGATAAATCGGTTTATCTTAAATCATCCTCCAGATCGAGAGGATTGGACATTCAATTTCCACATCACATAAAAATCCACAAAAAGACAAAGGAAAAAAGAAACCGCATCACTGTCACGTTGCGGCAGGACAATGAAGATTGATTACCCGACAGTCTCCCGAGTTTAGGTAGAAGAATGACTTGTATCCCCTCCTTTTTTTTTTCTCCTTTTTTTTTTTTGCGTGGAAAACCATTGTTTTCTACTGTTGGATCACATGCAGACAAGCTCATGCAGGACCAACGACCACCTAAAACGTGTCCCACCCAATAAAGTTTACAAATCTCCAATTTTAAATTGAGCGGTGGAAAATCAATGCTCAAGATACTGTCGGCACTACGACATACGGGATTCCACGACATTAGCCTCCATTGAAAGACTACGAAGATCAGTTAGCCCCACCTCAACTTCACGATGCTCCTAAATTCAAAACAGCCCGCCTAAAATCCTCCCTTTCAGGGACATGCCCATTGCCCATATCAGAATGAACGCTTTAAGCATTTAATTGGAGATTAGGTTATGTACTAACCGACCCACAATCATAATTATGAAATTGCATCTTCTAATCTTCAACACATCACAAACCTATTCAGCATTTCGCATCATTGATAAAAAACCAGAACATGATTCAGTTTAGCTATGCATCAATGTGCTCTCTTATTTTAATCCTGCATAAACCGACATCCTGCATTTCTTATGTACTTGCATCCGCTTTCCTGAGATTCTGCTGAGCAGGTGAGCAAGTGATAGCAACACGGGCTGGTAAGCAAATTCCATAAAGTGCCGTTCAAGATTATCCTGAGTACTACTCGGCGAGTAGGATTTCCCTGTTGAAAGCCAGTTATACTCTAACGTGCGTCCAGAGTGTTAATACCGTCAATCTTGTTTTATCCTCGCCTGACATTCACTGCTTCTATGTAGCAACATCGCGAGTATGTCATGCATGATTTTCTGATGAAACAACAAAGTTGGAAAGTGAGTCGCAACTCATGCAATCAACATCAAACAAACCACTCGGCTCACCTTCATTAATAATCTCCAGTCAGATATCGCTTTCCTGGAACAATAATATGATTGGAGACTACTTAGGTAACTTACAGCCATTTCAAGATGTTGCCATTGCTTCCAAGTTTAAGGGGGGCAAGGCACCTAATGACCAAATTCAAGTTGCAACCAACCCTTCTCTTAGCTTACTTCACTGACCTAGGACCTAAAAACAAAGACCCAACCAGTATATGATCTGTTTTGCCAGTAGTATAAGGGTAAATGACCTTGAAGTTCAAGGACCTGAGAACGGGTCCAACAGAGAGATCTCTCTTAAGAGACCCTATAGTGCAAGTTTCTTGGTTCTATTTGCCACATACACGAATTTGCATCCCAGTGAAGTACGCCCACATCTGGTCATGCAAGTCTACCCAAGCACCAGTACCAGAGACAATGCAATATCGAATGCAGCATCAACCGCTCCGAATAATTGACACGGTTGAGAACTTAAAGTGAAAATGATTGACTTAACCTTAAGCAAAGTGATTTTCTACAGCACCAAAAGTCAGCATTCCACACATGAAACATTCTTACTTGACGTAGACTATATGTTCCTGCTGCATAAATATTTTAAACTGATCAAAATTTAAAACAGACCATGAAGGGATATTTTAACAGTCATGGCACTACCTGCTCCACAACAGCCAGAGAAGACCCAACAAGCGCTCACTCCACACGCCTGCGTTTCTTGGCAAGATTCTCAAAAACCTGGTGGATATCAGCAGAGGTGATTGGCTTCGATGGATCATAGGACTCCTACAGAGGAAAAGTATGTAAATTCAAGGCCGCTGCTATCGTAATATATGCTATAAGGACAAATGTCATGAGGAAAGGGTAATGAAGCAAGAAAGTCCAACACACATTGCCTTCTGACCATCCCCCACAGTTGAGTAAATTTACTTTCCAAGGTAGAATCAAACCGAGCTTATCACTGAGTTTTAATGACATACCAGGAAATTACGCATCTCATCCTTCATGTCTGCAATGCCAGTCAAGATCTCCATCTTTTGCACATGACCTAACCTATTTAATAAACTCTGTTCTACACCTTCCAGCTGCTGCATCTTTTCTTCCCTCTTCTGCTTAGCCATTTTCTCATACTCCATGATTGAGTCCTCCTTGTCAAGCAGAAAACTGATATTCTTCTGATTGTACATATCCATGCACCTTTGACACTTACAGAGGACTTCCCTCCAACTTTTGGAGAGAAATAGTGGTTTGCAGTCTCCAACAGAGGATTGAAGATCCACATTAGGGCCCAAGAGACAACTGCCATGTTGAACATCCTCCTTCGTAGAATTATTTGAGCACATAACATTTGCAGAACTTTCGCCACTGCTCGAAATATTTTCAATAGAGATGTTTTGAGAACTTATCACGAATTCAGTTTTACAACCATCATTCATAACTTTCTCTGACCCAGAAGCCGCTGCAGGTGTTTGCGTCAAAACATCTTTATCCTTGCTGGCATTTGGTGTAGCATCACAATGCCTCCTTGCAGCCATTATAGCTTGAGGATATTCTTTCAGAAAAGAACAATTAGCTGAGCATGATTGGCATATGAAATCCTCATATAAAGGCTCTCCCTCTTCATCACGAGGAATCTGCAAGTTTGAGGTAGGGAACATAGTTAAGCATTGCAAATCATTCAATCAAATATTGAAGTAAAGGCATGATAAATCTTGTCATGTACAACACTTGAGAGTGGAGACATTGTCAAACATATAATTCTTTCTTCCTCCATATAAAACATTTAATTGAAGGCTTTATTCTAAAGATGGTGCTAATAGGAGAAGATTGGCTATTGCGTTCACTTGGTGGATGCTATGTTGAGGTTTTAAAGATGACAGCAACCAAAGAGGAGTAGAACTTGAGAATCTGAAGACGGAAGTCCCTTATTAGGTAAAGGAACATGCAAATGAGATGAAAGTACAAAAGATGCTAAACAACAGAAAACCAAAACACGCTCACTGTTCTACATCACATCACCTGAAATGGTAGTTTTTTATGGTGGGAATAGTTGGTAGACAACATACTACATGGAGTGAAAAAAAAATTTCAAAGCTGCAAACTTACCTTCATATAGCAAAGATATAATATGTTCAATGTACAATTCATAATTTTAATGCTGCATAAAAAAATAATGCAGGACAGCCCCAATAAAGCAGTCAAAAACAGCGATGATAATACTCCACCAAGGGAATTTTGACAGGCTATGGGTTGGCTCGCTATGAACGGCTCAAGTTTTCATAGGAAGTGATGAGGAAAATGAAAGTTCCCAGGATAAATTGTAGTGTAAGTAATCGACAGAACAGCCAAGGTGTAGCATCATGACACAATAATACTCATTAGTCCTGGTTGCCTAATCTTCATGGAGAAACATGTGATGTTGACATCATGTTCAAAGATTATTCTTTTTTATAGATATATCATACTCAAAGACGATAAAGTGCATTGAATCCTCTCAGCAACAACCCCATTAGTTACCTCATGAGATGATTCTAGACCAATATGCTCCTCATGAAACCAGTCCTCACATACGCAGCACTGTATCATCTCCACTTGATCTTCAACATCAGGATCAGGATAGGGCCGACCACACGTGCAGTATGAACCCTTAAAGTTGTGATTATATGAATTCTTGACATTTTCCACATCCTTGTTTGCAAAAAGCTTGCAGTAAAACTCTCCAAACTTTGAATTTCCACAATCACACCGAAAATTTCTTTTGGTCCAGAGCTCCAGAATCTTGTGAAAATGGAAATAGGAGTGTCATTTCCCACAGAAGGAATTAAAACAAGCTTGATATCGATCAAAAAGAATTAATTATAAGAGCAAGAAACAGCAAAAAGAATAAAAATTACACAAATTGTTTGTCTCTGCCAGGAAAAAAGGTACTTGTTACGGTTTCCACTTTTAATGAGCAGGTATTGATGCTAGCCATCTGAGAAATGGGATTTCAATTGCCCTTATGAATATCTAACACCAATAGAAAGCCAAACTCATGCCCAAAGAGATGGAACCAACATATCTATTTTCACTGCAAACTTTAAGTTAGCTTTCACTGCAAAGAAATGGACCCATTTATAGTTTATTCGTGAGTATTAAGTAACATGATATATATACATTGTGGACCTATTTCCTAATCGCTCGAGCTGTTGCAAATAACAATTCATCCCATATTCATTAAAGCACGAATTACAAGTTTTAATCCCAACACTCCTTCTCATCTTTGTTATGCTTGTTGCTCATGCTATTCTATATGTTTTATTACCTCACACTGTTTGTTTTATGTGGTACGTCAACAAATCAGGTTGCAAATGTAAGAAATGGCTTTCATGCCAAGGGGAGTATTAAGCAATAGGATTTGTCTAAGGACAGCTTAAGCTTTTGGTAAATAAGTTGTCCACATAAGAGCAAGTCAAAAAAATTGAGTATTATCAACACAGCAAGTCAAGCAAGTCAGAAACTCCAACACTGTCATAGCCCAAAAGGAATTAGAGAGATGCCTAATTCCAATGACTAAAAGGAGGCGACCTCAATAGGGATAATACTGGGAAAAGCGAGCATAACCAACATATTACTAAGCAGCCTAGCAGTCTAGTCTAAATCGAATGCCGAATGGAGTATTTAGGATGTGAGTGGATGCTGTTAAAGTTCATCTCTAGCAGGTTATACATGATCTCCACAGTAAAAGCGGGGAAACTCATGTCACATGAGCAAGGTATTGATTACAGAAAGGCATAGGGGAGCTTCTCTTACTGAAGTCAAAAGAGAATAACCACATAACTTCAAAACGACATAGAATCACAAGTAAAATTATTGTTCAAGAATATAATATTTGTTCTGTACTCTACAGAGTCAGGACAAACTGAAGTGAGATCCATATCAACTAATGAAGTGATTTTACCATGATAAGTTTCTAAAACTTCCAGGACAACATAAAAAGAACTACCTCATGCCCATCGTGACAAGACAAGCTGCAAGCTGTGCAGACTCCAGCATTTGCATCCGGTGTGCACGTCAAACATGAGAAAATGGCCTGCCTCTTCAGATAACCTTGGGAATATGTACAATCCTTACCCTCATCGCCACCCAATACCAAATCCGCTTCCTTGCAAGAAAAGCATGAACTCATGAAAAATCAGTGATGAGAATGGATCTTACTTGGCTCTAGGTAGCAATTCAAGTATTCCAAGGTATGCACAAAAAGGATGGTTCAGTGGCAAATGCACCACCTCTCTTTTTGGAGAAGACCATAATATCCAATAGTCTAGAATCAATCATGCAAAATGGCAACTCCTCAAAAACCCTTGAATCTCTAGTACTCTAAAGCCAGTACATATTTTGCCCTAACAAATTAAATTATTTGGGTCTCGTCCACTCACCCAGAACTACTTTAATCTCCTACAAATGAAAAGGATACCCAGGAAGCCATATTTACTCTCCCGATTCACTGGCTTGCATACAATTGAAAATATTATAACCTCTATCCTCCTCAAATTTCCTCTTTCCTCGTCTCAACGCAGCAGAAGTATCATTAACCAGTCAAAGGCTGGAACTTGCCTATGCAGTCTCCCAATTCATGCATCGCGGCAGCAATTTAAAGCAGGAGAAAGAAAATCGTCGAAGCCACGCACGCAAAATCAGACGACCCCATGAACAAAACAACTGCTAATCGATTTTGCACGAGTAGGAGAAAGAGAGAGAGAGAGAGACTCACCAATTCCTGTTCCTCGACGTCCTTGAGGTACTCCTGGATCGTGACGGTTTGCTCAGCTTCTTCCTCGAACGCACCGGCCATTTCCACTAAACTGAACACCGAAATGAACCCGACGTCAGCGAAACTACCCAAAATTCGATTTCCAACGACCCCCAAATCGAAGGCGACGAACTCGAAATCACCCAAAACGGATCGAGAAAAGAACATCCCCCGGATCCTTAAAAACCGAATCGGAAAAAGGTGGGGAGGGAAAAAGGAACAGAAACCTAGATTTCACGAAACGAGAAGGTTGCGTGAATCACCTGGTTGCCGTTCCTTGAGAGAATTCGCGAGGTCCGAAACGACGAACGGCACGTAAACCGGAAAAGCTTGGCCAAGATGGTGGTGGAGTTTGTCAGCGCGGGTTCTAGGGCTTTTATTTTGGGGGCGATCGAGGAGGAGAGTACGGACATTTTCCCGCCATGTCTTGATGAGAGATGAGCTTTTTCTGTGCGTGCGTGCGTTCGTGTTTTTTTTTTTTTTTCCTCTTTTTCTTTCTTCGCTTTTGCGAAAAATAATCAAAATTTGCTTTGCGCGATCGTTTCCCTCCAAACGCGAAATTTGTGAATGGTCTGTCGGTGTTGTTTCGGCCGGAGATTATTAAAGCAACCTCGGACGATTGTTGTGCTCGTGTCGTGAGCAAGCTTTTTCTTGCTTCCTACACGACAATCCGAGGGTCCATTTATTGACCAAAACATCCACCCCTCCTCATTCCAAAGTACCTCTCCTTCTAGAAGTTTTCATTTTTCTTCATTGTTTTCTCGATGGGGTGAGCAATTTCAATTGAAATCTATAATCTACTTAATCACAGGTTTCGAGATCTATCATGTTTCATCTATATTGTCAATTGAACACACGAAAAATATGAAACATTTAAAGAGTGAAAATCTTAATCATAAAATAAATATTCATACTAATAATTCCATATTATACACTCATCGTCATTTATACTGAAATATCACATAAAAATATAGACTAAAAAAAATGAAAACTTATTTCAAGTTCTATCTACCTAAAACTTTAAACTTATCAGTTGAAATAGATCTCTCAATTTTTGGGACCTGAAACTCATCATATATACCTTTGAACTTAGGACCAAACAAGTTTCTATTAATCTGGTTCTTCGATTTTAAGTTTAATTATGAAACCATGCCCGCTCCTACTTCTTGGTCCTCTTCCTCCTGCTTACTAGGAAAGACCTCGAGGCCAGCCAACGTTGTTTGTGGTGGTTGTCATGATGGCATGCCGCACTCCCGATTTTATC
Source organism: Eucalyptus guilfoylei (assembly GCA_016097605.1). Taxonomy (NCBI): domain Eukaryota; kingdom Viridiplantae; phylum Streptophyta; class Magnoliopsida; order Myrtales; family Myrtaceae; genus Eucalyptus; species Eucalyptus guilfoylei. The sequence goes on from CM027863.1 coordinate 28,802,139, forward strand.
AAGAGTTTTCTGCTCTATTTATTCTATTTCGTTAAAAAGTGTTGACGAAATATCTTTTGAAATATGGATCGATATGTAGATTGACAAGAGAATACGAAGAGTCCTTTGTTCTTTGGATAAAAAATGCAAACTACGAGAAAATTAAAAGTATCTTGACCGGTGACAATCATATCTAGCCATGTAAAGACACGAAAAAAATATAAAGATGAATAAAAAGAAAAAATCGAACGATCGTTGCTCTTTGATTAATTGTTGGCGGTCCTTCCTACGAACTAAAATTGGAGTATCTATACTGACATACATGCTACAATTCAAGTACTTGTATATTCTGTCAGCTAAATCAATCTCCTAATCCACCGATTGCATTTGCCGACAGGTCTTTTCCATAGTGTGTGGATTTATCTTCACACGCGTTGCTCATCTGAAAAATATTCCATTTATCGAGAGTCTCTAGGTCGAAATCGAAAAACACATGCCACGACCCAGCTCACCCATGGGATGGCTTGTTTCTTTCTTTCCAGCCATCGAACACTGATAAGGGAGAAGTATCAATGGGAAATTTGTTCAAGCACTGTGAAAAGTGAAAGTATATGTCTCTTTTCATCGGTCACATTCTTTTGAGAAAATCATCAAAAAAATTTAAATTTATTGTACTTATGTAAATTCAATTATAAATCATTTAATTTGACCATCATAAACTTTTAAACAATTTATTAATTTAGTCATTTCGCCCAATTTCTACCAGAAATTGCTGACATGCTTTGATTAAAAAGAAGTACTTACTACATAATTTAAGGCAAGTTTGATAATCGCAAAAAATACGTATGAATCCAACAAATAAAAACCTCGCTAAGAAACAAAAATCAGTACACTTTCTTAAATAATACTCGTAGCATATTCTCTTCTATATTATTCCCTTTTCATGATTCTTATTACCATATAATATTTTCCGGTTATACCAAGAATGCCAAATTTGGTATAATCACAGGCGTGGGAGTACATGGGCTTTTGTCCAGAGTCGGACTCACAACCCTCATCATCAATAAAGTAGGCCCCAACGACACAGATTTGTCCATAAAGTGCTAGAGTTCCATGGGCCTTGATGGGCTCACAATGGAGTCCTACCCAATGACCTGGCTCGACGAAAGCGGCCATTTGCCCAAGCCCAACGACACCGCTTGTCCTATATGTTTGCACAGGTAGGAACTCAAAGAAACGTCGGGATACATACCTAACCGTAATTGCTACCTTCCTGTGAACTGCATAGGCGAGTGATTTCGACTGAACGTCATGTGTCCCGCGTGCTGGAAGTCGCTGGAAGTCACCGAACGACTCCTAATTCATATTAAACACTTGTCAACACGTGGTCCATGATGATCGATGGCATGATGCCTTGCATCGTCAAATCAACCAATTTCGCGTGAAGCTCGATGAAATCGACCTTTAAACATCAAATCAGTTCAGACGGGCTTCATGGGCCCAATAGGTTGATTCTTCTCATGTGGTTCTAAAAGCACGACGTGAAATTGATATCAACTAAGAACCCGACGTCGGAATTACAAGAAGCGTGGCGTGAAATCGGCATTGATTTTCCCATACATTGGAATCGCATCAGTGTCCTTGCGTCCTACAATTGTACAATTGTTGCTGTTGCTGCTGTTACTTCTATCGTTGTTTCCAAAAAAGCTTATCGTCGCTTATTGAATTGTAAGTTGAGATCGATTTTCTATTTTTTTTGTGTTAAGTTTTCTATTCTGTCGACGGTAGGTGTATAGAAGGGCAAAATTTAGGCTTTAAAGGTGCAATAAAAATATACTTTTTTCCTAAAATATGCTTCCAGTGTACGTAAACATGGAAAAAAGTCAATGGAGCTTCAGCAATCGCGCTGAGTTCTAGTGTGCAATGATTGAAAGTTTGGAGATAAATACCTCTCTAACCCTCATTTTCCTCTTAATCTCCAACCTCGCTGTCTTGATGTTTCCTGGCGCTTCTCATCGCAAGTCTAAGAAGTCGACAAAGCATACGGTGTCCATCCCCCGTTCAAGCAAGAAGAAGCTTGTCTCTAGGACAGCAGCATCAGCAGCGAGGCGCTCCTGACGGCGGAGATGATATTGTGGAAGAAGACAGAGGGGGGAGAAGAAAATGACGGTGATGACAGCGACGGGACTCTCTGAAGGAAGACGATCATACGAGGAGAACAATTTTATTTACCCATCCCAGAATCGGACCAGACCGGTTACGGGATTAAATAGTCCAATTCCTAGTTCCCGAGTGAGAATCAAACCAATTGGGACCAAACCGTTTACGGGATTAAATAGTCCGATTCCTAGTTCCCGAATGAGAATCAAACCATTTGGGACCAGACCGGTTACGAGATTAAATAGTCCAATTCCTAGTTCCCGAGTGAGAATCAAACCATTCGGGAACTGATCACCCCCAATCAACAAGCCTAACATTTCCTTATGAAAAGTCAATACTTGTCAAATATCTTCGTCATATTATTTTGGGTTTAATTGAGGATTTGATTGCCTGCCTTGCCCCCTAGGTGGTGATGCTAACGTCGCTAGATTATCTATATTGACATTGATTAGAAAGTTAGGACTAATTGGGATGTTGGCATTTAGGAGTGCCAGAATGACGATTGGCCTAATATTTTCAACTTTTGGCATTTGATTGATCTGTTGACCAATCTAGTTTGCAATTTGTTATTACCATCTGAATTATTCTGACCAACGTTGTTTCCATTGTTAGAAGCAATAGAACTAGGATCATACTTTGATGCCAATGGATTGGCTTGGAATGTTGGTAGTTGATTGGATGATCTTGCGTCACTCACAAAATTGATGACTTTTTGCTTGATTGCATTTGACATGCGGCTCACGATGTGATTAACCGTATCATTTTGCTGTTCTTTGAGCAATCTTCTCATGGCCAACATGATACTTGGATTTGATGCAACTTCCCTGAATGGTTCTTCATTGAGGTGCCTTGGAAGATCGACATCTCCTTGTTAGTTATCCTCTACCACTCTTCTTCGGTTGAGGACTCAAATGCGCAGCAGCGTCATTACTAGTTCGTGGTAATAGGTTATTGTTGCCCACAACATGGTCAAGTTCTTATTGAATTCTGGTTTATGTCATTGTAATCTCCTTGAATCGACAAAAGTGCATCCTATCAAGTGTGCAAAAAAGATGTTTCGCTAACAAAGCACTTTTTTCAGTGTGGAGCGCTATGAAAATTGACAAAGGATGTGAAGATTCCTTAATTCTCATACAAGAAACGGATTGACGAGAAAGTTAAAGGAAATGAAGATTAGAGACAATCGCAATCAGCCATATAAAAGAACACTGGAACATAAAGAGAATAGGAAGATAAACATTGAACAATAGGTATTCATTAGTTGATTTGTGATCCTTTAATCGAATTACAATCTTAATATTTGTAACTACTAACGACGATTAACAATATTTATAAAGAAAGCAAGTAATATCCGACGCGAATTCTAACAAATTGCGATAACCGTCATTTGAGATTATCCACTGCACTACTAACTGTCACTCGAGACTATCAACTCCATTGCTTGATGGTTATGTTGCCTCCACTTTCTTGGCGGTTATTGTCGACCGAAGACTTGAACACTTTTTAGTATCAACACAAACTAAGTGAGATTTCTTGAGAGCGAGAAGAGATTGGAAAACCCTACTTGTGATCTTCAGTTTGCGGATCAAATCTTGAAGAACTCGATCAACCACCCACACGATATAAAAATCTGAAGACCTCATTTTCATAGTCGCGGAGACTGCGTCAAACAATTTTTTGTTTCGGAAGCCAATTTCACTACGCGTACCACTGCTAATAAGTAATATCGCGCCTACCAGGGCGAAGAAGATAGAATAATTGGATAATATGAAAGGTGTCGCTGCCCCATTTGTGGTCTCTTACTTAAGTCCTCAGATCGTCCCGCTGTCTCCTCACCAAACTCGGTTGCCGGGACGAAATCGACTTCGTCGTGCGTCCCACCATCTCCATCCCTCGCCACGATGCCACCTTCGCCTCGGCCCGGCCTCGCGATCGCCTCCTTGCTCGCTCTCCTCGCCCACCTCCTCCTCCTCCCCCATACTCCAGCCACCGCCGTCGAGGTCTGCGGCATCGTCACCTGCCCCGGCTCCTCTGCTGCCGACCAGTTCCTGCCGCCCCCGTCGGTCCAATTCCCCTTCCGCCTCCCCCGCCAGCATCAGAGCCCCCGCTGCGGCTACCCGGGCTTCGACCTCTCCTGCACCCCGGGCGGCGACACCCTCCTCCTCCTCCCCGGCTCTGGCGAGTTCACCGTCAAGTCCATCACCTACTCCCCGACCCAGAGCATCACCCTCGCCGACCCGGACAGCTGCCTCCCGAGGCGCCTCCTCACAAACTTCTCCCTCGCGGGGTCCGTCTTTCGGCCCCTGGTCCCGCGCCAGTTCACCCTCCTGAACTGCTCCGATGGCACCGACCTGTCCACGCTAGCGTCGGAGGGGATTCAGGCCATGCCGGTCCCGTGCCTCAGCGGGAGCAGCTACACGGTGATGTCGGTGCCGACCAAGTTCTACGACAGGGATTCGTACCCCTGCGAGGCGATGCAGACGGTGACGGTGCCGCTGCCGTGGCAGTTCTGGGTGGACGTCGAGGATGTCATAAGCTTGACGTGGGACGTCCCGAACTGCGGGTCGTGTCGGAACCGGGGCGGGCTGTGCGGCTACAAGAGCGATAACGGTACAGAGGTTGGTTGCAGCAATGCCGCACGAACCGGTCAGTTCCTGTTCCTCGTTTGATTTCTTGTGCTCTTTTGTTTACTTATTTATTTATTTATTTTTCAAATAGAAGGATAGGGATCGCTAAAACTATGACCGCCCTTAGTTGTGTCTAATTCGGATTACTTTTATTTCAATCATGTTGGTGGTTGAGACAAGTCTCCCATAGAAATAGGAAAATTTCACATAAATATCATACGAATTACATAACTCGAATACAATAACGTTACATAAATCGTTAAGATTCGATACTATACGATTGATTTACAAAATTGATTCATAAAGCGAGATGTTGGACCTTTATGGAATGTCCAATATGCTTGCCGTGTTTAAGCTCACTCGTAGCTTAATCGTCACTCATAATCAAATTTTGTAAGTCACTTTTTGCATATGGATAATCTCTCATTTGTTTCCTATTAGTGAGATGTTGGGACTGTATGAGCACTCCATTAATCTCTATTAGCACCGGCTACATGCATATGACATGTCATGCTCAAAAACACAATTCAATGCTCTAAATTTCGATAGAATATCAAGTAAAGTTATCGAACATAAATTTTATATAAAAGTTAGATGTGTCGCGTTTTTGACGATCACAATATAATATTAAATAAGTTATCTATTAAGCATGACAGCCGGGGCCTAACCATTATGTGTGAAGCATGATTACTCCTTGACTAAATTGTAGATTTAAATTTTAAATTGAGACATTGAGCGACGTAGAGAGTCGATTGCTCTACTTGAACGAACTTGGAGGAGGACCAGTGGAAGAATCAGAAAGTCTAGGAACAGTCCCTTTTGGACGCACGGTGGGGTATCAAAATCAAACATAACTTGCTCACTTTCTTTATTGATATGCCGTGGTTAGGAGGGAATCGACGTTTTAGTAAAGTCAGAATAAGTGTACTGAAAAAGACCCTCTCTCTCTCCCCCCCCCTTTCTCTGTGTCTTTCTTTAATTGTTTTGGCCGGCCGTCCAATCGCTTTCGTCTTTCAATGTTCAAAAACGAGAAAAGGAACCTTGGTAATCTCTAATTTTGATCGAGCAACGCATCGTACTTACTGCCAAATGGGTCCTCACGTGGCCCCCGACTTTACCGACAGATCATCACACGACGGGTGCGAAAATGCGGGGCGTCATCATTGCCGCGGCTTTTGCTCCTCCGTGGGAGCAAAAGAGGCCGGTGGCTTCTTCATGAATCATTCTTCATCTTTTCTTCTAGATCGAATAATGCCAGTTTGAATTGAATTCGTACGTCTTCTGAGATGGGGTTTTAGTCATATCCACTTGAGAATTGATGAGTGGAAACTCGGCTGCTCGATGGTGCGAGTCAATAGTCAAACCACTGCACTTAATGGAAAACTTCCTGCAAAATCCATTTTGACTCTCCCGACATCGTTCACGAATGCATATTGCCTATGTTGGATCCGAGCAAATCCTTAAATTACATCATCTGAATTTCGAGACTTAAAATTTTAAGATAGTGCAAAAAATAAAGATTAACATAAAAGTTAGTGATATTTAGGATATGAGGTAGACACTAAAATGGCTATTATTAGACATATAGATATTGTAAGTTAGTAGTTTCCTATGCTTAGAGTAATAAGGTGGAACTCAAAAGGATTTCTACTGGGTTGGTCCGTGTCTCGCATAGTGTATTTTAAGTGACTTGTCAGCCTAGCAATGTAAAACTTTCTGCAAAATCAATTTTGATTTCCATGACACTGTTCTTGAATGCATATATTCTATGTGAGAGTGAAAGATGCAAGTGCTGCCATAGACGTTCGGACAAAGTGGGAGAACATGTCTCTTGTGTCCAAAGGGTTTGATGCTCTACGAATAAATCATGTTCTAGACTCGGATTTTATATCTTTTTCTTTTTCTTTTTACCCTGAATTATTCTTTCCAGGTTTATCAAGAAGTGCCAAATATGGGGTCATCCTAGGAGTAGGAGTACCTGGGCTCTTATGCCTTATTGGGCTCGCGTCTTTCGTCTTCGGTAAGATCAGGGCCCGTGATCAGCCCGTGCAATCTGATACGACCGACGTGTCCAACTTGATCGCCTCACGAAGTGCGGTTGTTTCGATGGGCCTAGACAGGCCCACGATAGAGTCTTATCCAAGAACCCAACTTGGTGAGAGCCGTCGCTTGCCCAAGCCCAACGACACCACGTGTCCGATCTGCCTGTGCGAGTACCAGCCCAAGGAGACGCTACGAACCATACCCGAATGCAATCATTACTTCCACGTTGACTGTATCGACGGGTGGCTCCGGCTGAACGCCACGTGTCCCTTGTGCAGGTACTCGCCCGAAGATCAGAGCTGATGTCGTCTGGACTTCCTGATAGACCAGATGTCTCATTCTTTTTCGGAACAGTGATATCTATACGAGATTCCACTCTAGAACGCGACAAGAGCAATACGTTCCTAAATTTATCATGTTTTCTCTTCGTCTTCATTGTTTGTACCATCAGGAATCATTAATTTTGTAATTTTGTGCTCAATACCATATTGTAAATACTTTACATTCTTTTGTGATAGAAGAAATTCGAGTGACGAACAAGAATGGCGCTATCCGAATTTGCTAACTCTTTGTGGAAAGGACAATGGTTTTTGACCTTGTAGCATGTTTTGCATCTGGATTCGTCTCATTTTTAAGTGAACAGACTTTGAGAGATACATTGTTTCGTCCAAATAAGACAAAAGCGTGAAGGTCTTTGAACAATTGTCCAATACTTTTTTCACCAATGATCTTGCTTACATTGTTAAAAGCTCCTTGTCTCTATGTCCACATTGGTCGGGGGAACATAACTACGAAAAACAAACGGGCTCCATCTTCTCTTCACTACAAACTCCTAATCAAATCATACAAAAGATGATCGGCAACTTGTGGCTCCTCTTCTTTTTCTCCTCCTCCACCTCGGATTGCCTAATCCCGACACATGCCCTGATGTATTTTGCCAACCGGGCGAACCGGTCATCCACTTCCTATTCCGTCTCAAGAAACGCCAACCCAACGAGCGCTGCGTGTACCCAGGGTTCGACCTCTCATGCAATGGACTGGGACTGACGATCATAAACGTCCCCCCATCAGGCGAATTCGTAGTAGCTTTGATACTTTATGCCGAACAGCTCAATGTTCCTAAGAGACCCTGGCAATTGCCTCCCTAGACGATATCCGAGTCTCTCCCTTTTGGATCCCCAATGGATTGTCCAATCCCATAAGAACTTCACTTTCTTCGAATGTCCGCTGGATCGGTCAATCTTTCCCGGATTCACCCCCGTCCCGTGCCTGAGCAATCGGAATCACACGATTGTGGCTATACTCACAGAGGACTTTGAGCGCACGATGAGCCCGGCAATGTATGGGTGTGTCCATAATTGGACCGAGCTGGTCCCGAGTACGGACGATACGTTAGACAGCATCGGTTAAAGTGCTAGGTAAGTTTGATTTGCCACGTGAAGAAAGATGCTGGGCAGCTTAAAGTGCTAGGTAATTTTCTTGGAGATCGGAGAGGAAATTGGGGAGAAAATACCAAAAAATTCTAAAACCTATTATCTCGATATCAATTTAGTCATAAATATTTCAATTAGACCAATTTAGTCATAAATCTTTTGTATTTCGTACTAATTGAATCCCGAGGGCCAGACCCTCGCTTGGCCTCTCCCAAGGCCGCTGGCGAGGTGGCTTCGCTCAGATTTGGGTGAGGCTAGCCTCACCTTGGCCTTGCCGCGGGCGAAGGCGGCCTCACCCGGGGTTGGCGAGGGTTGCGGCCCTTGCTCGGCCTTGCCCAGGGCCGCGGGCGAGGCGGCTTAGCCTAGATCTGGGCGAGGCCAGCCTCGCCAGCGACAAGGCCTAGCGAGGGCCGCGTTGGCCTCGCCGCCTTTCCCGGCGGCAAGGCCAGGGCGAGGCTGGCCTTGCGCAGATCCGAGCGAAGCTACCTCGCTAGCAGCCTTGGGAGAGGCCGGGTGAGGGCCGCAACCCTCGCCGGTGGTAGGCGAGGGCTTCGCGGCCCTCGCCCAGTGGCCGGTGAGCCTCCAGCCACGAGCCTCACCAGAGGCTTGCTGGCCACCGCAGGAGAAAAGAAAAGAAAAAAGAAAAGAAAAGAAAAATTAATAAAAAAATTCAAAATAAAAAAGTACAAAAATTGCCACATTAGTGTCCGGCCACCGATCAACGTCCACGTCAAGGCTAGCTAGCCAAAATTGGCCGGATGGATTGAATTGGTACTAATATTAAAATGTTAAAATTGAATTGGTCCAATTGAAAATTTTAGGACTGAATTAGTATGCATGCAATAGGTTTAAGACTTTTTTGGTACTTTTCTAAAAAATTCTCGCCTATTTGGACTCATATTGAGATCCGAATAAACACCGCACCACCACTTCCAAATGAATCGCCACTATTATTAAGGATCCATCATTGCCGTGTACCACTATTCAACAATTACTCATCACAAGGTTTTACGTCCCCCCTAGGCTGGAAGTCTTCTTTGCTTGGCTCAAATAACGGACAGATTATTTTTTAGCGTATTATCCCAGGAATCCTTCGTCCAGATGCAAACTCGTAATTGCGAGGTTGCTTCCTAATGATGCTTTAAGCACTTTGTCGGCACTAGGCTTAGAGATCATCGGGGTGGCTGGCTCTCTTTGGCCACAACAGTTCGAATCCTCTAATCCCTCCTCGATGTAAGGAAATTCCAAAAAAAATTTGCAGTATTGGTTTGGCGTTTGTGCCCAGTGTAGGGATGTCTGACATTACTCCAACTTATATCCATCGTGCGACAATTACGAGCTCACTCAAAATTAGAACAAGATAGCTATAGTTCACATCAATACCAGAATCAGAATAAATATTTGCGTAATTGGTTGAAGGTCAAACCTATTAAACGGGAACCAACCTCTGTACGAGCACATGTACCAAAAATAAAATAAACGTGGAGTAATATACACGGCTTTACTAAAATACAAATTTCTACAAGCAAAAGTTTCAAAAAAAAAAAAATGGATAATACGTTTCTTCTCCAGGACACAACACGCAAATGAAGGAGATGGCATCTGACACTTCAATTTCACACAACAACAATTGAACTTTGAGAGAATGTGGTCAAGCCCTTCATAAAATAGGTTCATCTACATAAACCACTGACAAACAAGTACACATAGCAATGGCAATTTTCCATATTTAAGTGGGGGCAGCTGCCTAACTTTTTACTATTTGATTCGGATGCCATCATTTTTTTTTTTTTTTGGTGCTGGAGGAACCGGCTTGCAGTCGATAGCCGCGCCGTAAACCCCCAAGTGACACTTAAGCAGGAGGACCCATCACCCCTGAGTCACACTTAATACACCTAGCACCTCCCCTGGGTTTTGAACCCTTCACCTTTGGGCTGAGGATCAGCAGGGCCTTATCCAGCGGAGCCACCGCGGCCGGTGGTTCGGATGCCATCATTGATCTAGACAGAACATTGAGACCGCTGGTACCCAATTCTTATTATAACGTCCGAGAGAATTGTTGATGCTAGTTTTCCATTCCTCCATTTCTTTTACTAAAAAGAGGGGGGAAAAAGGACTTCGGCGCGAATATGCGTGGTATCTTTTCACTTCTCGTGTTCCCAGCCACCGCAACCTATTTTTTTAATTATACCAATGATGATCTCCAATGTCATTTTTTGTTTTGATCCGAACATCCAATCCATGCAATTCTAAGATACCTTTTCCAAAATGCTTCTCACCCAACTTCTCTTACATTGTTATTCTCTCCACGTCGACAATGATAAGGGATATAAACGAAGAAACGTAGATAAATGGCCGTCGTGTTTTATGTTTGATTAGCTAGGATTAGGACTGCGATCCCAGGGACAACCAAATGGCTAATAACTTTTTGCTGTCTTTATCATTGAGTACTTGGAGCGTTGCAATTAAGACAATATTTCATAGAACCATCTAACTTTTTAAATTCTTCTTCATACCAAAAAATTTAAAATATTTTCAAGAAACAAAAAAAAAAAAAAAGTTGATATGTCAAATAAATATCATCTCTTGAATTATACATCCATTCAATTATTTTCTCTTAAATATCTTCCCTTGAATAAAAGAGTTAGATAAATCTTACTTCTTTTAGGAGCAAAATCGAAATTCTGGAAGAATCTAACGGAGTACTAACTCTCATAAATGGTGTTGAAGGACTTGGGATAGATTTGAAACAAATTAAAAAAGTTGGGTATTTTTTTTTTTGATATATTTATAAGGCTGGGATAATATTTGAGATCGTAAAAAAAGATTAGGATTTATTTTGTTATTTGGACACAAAAAGGAATTACTTGCACGAATTTTGCGGGTAATAACAATGTAGTTTTCTGGCCACAAAATATACTCTTTGGAGTTTAAATGGACAGTAGGATGGGGAATATAAGAATAAAAAGGAGTCGATTTGCTATTAAATGCATTCTTTTGGAGAAGAAAATGCTGAACTTAAAAGTTTTGGGATTTGCTTTGTTATTGATAAAAATCGTTTCTCAAAGTCCCTAATTTACTTTTGTCGGTTGCCCGGGTATGCCAAGTCCATGGTCTTAACTCAAGGAGAAGGAGAAGATTTTCCATATGCTGATTATACGAGAGGAAATTAATATGTGTTGCAACAAGTCAATTAAGAATGCGTGATTCGAAAATTTAAGCATTATGTAAGACGATAAACATATCACACGAGCAATGTGCAGTCTCACATATTAGCTATGTGAGTGACACATAAAATACATTGCTCAACTTAAGTGGCACCAGCGACTCATAAATGACTAGAAATAAATGTAAGAATTCATTTATGTACATGTATAGTGTTGTTATACATGTATTCAAGGAGAGCCGGCGCCGGAAAGTTCAACAGGCATTGTACATGAATTCGGATTTTGACGATATAAATTTTGCAGGACTGAATTTCATTTGAGTCATAATCGTTTCAACACCAAACATGATAAGCGGTGGCAGATAAATGGATCTATGTCATCGCACCACGAACCACTGTTTTAATCTTTTATTCTTGATTATCGTTGTGAAGACAATAAAGTGCCTCTTTTAAATTGTTGAAGTGGACCAGTCGAAGTGTGCAGAAGGTGACCCAAACATAGGCTAACGCTAATCGCTAAAAGAACAGAATAACTTTTGTAGTGTGAGCTCATACCTTCTACTAGTAAAAACTACTTTTTTTGGATAATAATTCTGCATACAAATTAGATGCTTGTAATTAGCTCGAATAAGAATTGGAAATCCAAAATTAGTTAGTTTTTAATAATAAATAATTTGGTGAATCACTCTATAATGTTTGCAATTTTAAACTCGAATTAGTGAACTCCAAAGGTTGATAACATGCAAATAAGTTGATAAAAAAATTGCTAATTTGCAAAACTTTAAAAAATTGAGTAATTTTAAAGAATTATGGATGAGTTACCAATAAGTTACCTATAAAAAAGTCACTGTTCATTTTAATCAATAATTTTTTGGTATTTGCCAACATATATTGATATTTACCATAAGCAAAAAGAACTCCATATATGTGGACGAGGAATAACAAAATACTGCACATTGGTGTGCCAAGTGCGATGATAACATAAACAACTTCTGTGTATATGAGATGTATATCGACAATTATATCTAACATGTGATCCAAGCCACCAGGCATCCGACCTAGCAATGTGGGTTTGGAGTGTTTCAGGGATCGAATGCCTGAATTGGCCGAAAAAAGAGCATGTGATCCAACGGAGCATGATTTCCATATTGTTCTTTCTCAATGGTCCCTTCCAATCCGTTCAATTAAAGATCAGTCTGGTACGGTTGATCTAGTTGCCAATTTTCACAAATGATTAACCTCTTTGGACGGTCTGGCGTATTCAGGACAACGCTACAAGTTTTCCAATAAACATATCACGATTCTACATCAGGACAAGTGCATGATCAAGACCTTAAAACCAATTGGTTTTGGTCAAAAAGACTAACTGCTTATTGCGGAGCTCAACATCACATGTCGGGTAGAAAATCTCCTCCTAAGTGCTAAATAAGGTGAACATTCTTCTTTAGAGAACAATTTCTCTTTCCCGAAGGAACAGTTGTAAATTACTAGATTGCTTTGTAATGTTTTAAATACATTTCCTCCCGTTGACAATCGGCTTATACGTATGTCGCATCTTAATACCTTTTCCACTTCTCAGTCCGGAGCCTCCCCCGGCAACATTTGCTTTCGTTTTTGTTTCTTTAATAATGCCGAAGATGGTACAAGAAGATAATTCGGTTGTCTTGATCCGAAAGTCTGAAAGTTAAGAATAATACGAAAGAGAGAAGTAGAGAAATTGTATGTATTTAGATATATTATAATGAAGATTACATCAGCTCATAACCTCGATGAGATGATTAAATAAGATAACATATCAATTAAGATGCGCATAATCAAATGAAGATATTCACACAATCTTTAAAAATACAAAAAACCATCAAAATCGTTCTAAATATCTCTAACATGCTCCCTCAAACTTGGGATGCATTGAACATGTCAACTTGAGTTTCAATACAAGTTGTTCAATGGTTAAGATGTGGCAGATGAGACGGCGTCCGGGAGCTGTTCATGGCAAAAATTCTATATCTTACTAGTCTAAGAGTGGTGAGTCTAGTAGTGATGTTGCTTCTTGAAACGACACGCGAAATGTCAAGAATTGAAGGGGAAATAGCAAGCGGCTGATGTGGCTGGCTTGTGAAATAGTAACTGAGCGACGCAGCCTATGTGGCTGGCATCGTAGCATCAAGCGATCTATATGGCTAGCTTGGCAAAATAATTATCAAGTGATGCGGCCTATGCAGCTGGCATCGAAAGAAAAGCCACCTTTATGAAAGGCCCAACTAGGTGATGTTGTCGTTGCAATTGGCATCAAAACACAACCATAATGGAATGGACTCGATTAAGTGAGGGAGGGCTTTGCACATTATGTGACAACAATATGTTGATAGGAGGATATTGTGATTTATTGAGGGAAAAAAAGAAGAAGAAGCAATATTAGCTTTGGATGGGCACTTGGGTGTGTATCAGGTGCGAGTGCACTCGGTGGACTTAAGGATCAACTAGCTTTGATATCAAGTTAAGAATAATACAAAAGAAAGAAGTAGAGAAATTGTGTATACTTCGATATATCATAATGAAGATTACATCAGCTTATAGGCTCTATAAAATAACTAAATAAGATAACGTATCTATCAAGATACGCATAATCAAATAGAGATATTCCCATGATTAGGAGTCCTGCAGAGAATTGGTGCAAGGGATTCTTAGCAGAATCATTGGGTTCTTCTTTGGAGGGTTTGTAGTGATTGCAAGAAGTTAATAAACCATTACAAAAACCATTAACAAAATAATGACTTTCATGGCTATCATAACTTCTATAAAAGCCGTCACATAACAACGACCTTCAAATTTTTAAAATTGAATTTTCCAACAATTCTCAACATATTTCGAAAGGTTTTGAAAAGAATTGAAAAATAAATACCGTGTTAAATTCAATTAAGTGTAATGTGTTGGAATTGGTGCTGTTTGGGCTATGAACTGGACCTAGATAGAAAAAAATATAATTTACGAAATTATTATTCAAGGTTGAAACTTTTACAAACCAAAAAATTTCTTTCGTGAATTATAATTTTTATAAATCATATTACACTCCACAAATTTTGTTGTTCAACGTGATTTTGCGCTAATAAGCTTTGTGCGTGCCTGGTATATTCATAAATGCTCTAGAGATTTCCAAATTTTTTATAGAAGTGGCTCCACTTCATACTTATATAGCCGGCAATAATGGTCATGGAAATTATTAAGAGCTTACTCAACCTCGCTCTTTCATTGTTGTCTTGCACTATTCTCGACCTTACTCTATCTTTTTGTTCATTCACATGTAATCCAGTCTTCAGTCTTCGACAAATTCATCGAGCATTTAGTAATGCGTACGTAAGCGCGTACCAGTCCAGCTTTCGGACTTGTTCCTCGGACTTTTCTCCATCTCTTTGCCAATTGCCGGTCTTGATCCGAGAGTCCAAAATTTTGCAGTTTCATGCCAGCTTGTCCGAATATTGTCCGTCCAGCTTCGATTATTACAGAGTCAAATGTCATCGATGATATCGGAAACTAAAAACCGAGCATATATAAGAAGTCTTCATGCTTTTGTTCGCTTGGACTAGCACTTGTTTTAGGCACACCAAATGGCTAGTAACATGCCAATCCTCTCCCTCTTTTCCGCCTTCTTCTTCTTCCTCCTCCTCCTCGATCATCTTGTCTCCCCTTTCACCGAAACGTGCCCCGAAGAATTTTGCGAATTTGGGGATCCCATACGATTCCCATTCCATCTAAAACAATCCCAACCAAATGATCGCTGCGGGTATCCCGGGTTCGATCTCATTTGCAATGCTCAGAGACAAAAGACTCTAAATCTTCCGATTTCGGGGGAATTCATTGTAGAAATTACAGATTACACTCAACAAGTTATAATGCTTAGAGACCACTCCGAGGGTTGTCTCCTTAAGAGGCTCCAGGATTTCACTCTTTCAGGTTCCAATTGGACTGTTCAACACAACACAGAGTTGACGCTCTTCAAATGTCCAAAAACGTCGTGGTATCTTGGTATGCCCCAATTCGTGCCTTGCTTGGATGGCCAGAACTACTCGGTTGTGGCCGTGACGCCCGACGAGTTGCCACAGCAGAGGAGTAGCTTGTCGAGTATTGGGTGCAGCGATAACGGGACCGTGACGGTTCCGATTGTAGATAGCGCGAATTTATTCTTTGACGATGCGCTGACGTACCCATTTGCTTTTTTTTTTTGGCGTGGACCGAGCCTTCTTGTGGATCGTGTGAAGCACGCTTTGGTACGTGTGGATTCAAGGGGAAGAAGGGCTTGGAGATTAAATGCACTGTCGATCATGGTACGCGCCTTTTCTTTTGACAAAATGTTTAGGTAATTATTTGAAGTCTTTTTCCATGATCGGACAGAATGTAGAAGACAAATTAATAACAGTATAATGTGAGTTATTCGAAAGTTCGACTAGATTTGTCCTCATCAATAGGTATTAATTGTCATTTCGCATGCATCAGGGAAGACTCATTAAAAAAGGTGGTTGAGCTGACCCAATGTTAATATAAGTAGGAGACAATGTAATTCAAGTATAGTCTCGGTAGAATTCAAATCAAACATTTCACCGCTTAGTTGATATCACGAGAGTTGTTATTACTATCGATTGATTTATTAAATATGCTTATACTACCAAACTACAAAACCAGGTCTACACTATGATAGAGCACACATGAATCAAATGTCGTCATAGCTAGACATGGTAAAAAATATAAGAGCAAAAGATAACGTTGTGCGGTTCTTACATTTGTGCAAATTATACTATCGATTAAAATGTAATATAAATTCACATCAGTATGGTTTTTCACCACATATGCATATTACTTATGTTTTCCGTTTGTTCAAAAGTTACTCCCTATTTTTGAATTTCGTACTTGTCTCAAATCTCTATGCTTTGGAAAGTTGCAATAGGTAAGCTTCTCTTTGTAATTTATTTTAGTGCGTCAGCAAGGGAAAGAAAGAAAAAGTTTAGTTACCCTGAAATATGGAAAGGGAAAGCGAGAAAGTAGGAGATAATTTTCTCGAACGTAATGGACACAATCTAGTCAGCTTGGTAAATGTTCATACCCTTTAGATGTTATTAAGCCTCGTAATGAAGTGTTGCAAAATGTTTATCTTTCGTAAAACTACAGACCAAATCTATAGTACCTCTTTTTCAAATTGTCACTTCTCTCCATAGGGAGTCCAGACAGGAGAGCCGACCATCGGTGGATCTTCGTGGCCATCAGCTTACCATGTTTCATTTTTATCGTGTGCTTGTTCAGCCAAATGAGCAAAAAATTCCGTGCTCGACGCCAGGCTCAACAAGGCCAAACTGATGGGTTGTCTCCGACCGATCGAGCTCAAGCCCTTGTTGTTATCTCTGGTATGGACACACCTACAATCGAATCGTACCCAAAGACTCAGATAGGCAACAACGGAGCACCAATGCCCCAGGAAAACACTTGCTCCATTTGCTTGTCGGAGTACAAACCGGAGGACGTGCTGCGGACAATTCCGGCGTGCGAGCATAGTTTCCATGCCCATTGCATCGATCCATGGCTCAAGAGGCATGCTATCTGTCCCTTGTGTAGAACTCCCCAAGGGTATGTGACCAACCATAACTTCTCTGTATAACTGTCTTGTTGTCATGCAAGTGTGAGTAGGAACGAATTTGGCAAAATATGATTTTTTTTTCCTTTGGCCAACGGCAGGATAGGTTTAAAATTTTGGCCTAATCATTAATTCAGACGAATTAAATCGTCTCGCATTTTGGTTTGATTCAGTGTCTAGTAGGGTCTAGGTATTCTTGAAGGTATTGGGTGAAATTTTCTTTTGCTAGGGTTTGAAGGTTTAATATAATGATGAAAAGATGACCGTTTCGACCTAGACTTTTCAGTTCCATTAATAGAATTGATAACCTAGACTTTCAATTTTCAAATCGCCAATGAGATTTTTTTTTTCTTCAAAGAAAAACTTAGCGCTTATTTTTGGAACAGTCTTTACGAATATTTCAGAATACTACGTAAGGTACAGGCAAGAGATAGGCCATAATCTTCCCGCTGGTTTTTAGAATGTTATCCATCATGCAATTCAACGTCCATATAAAGTCGCTCATTGAGTTTTTTAAGCTAACGGGAAGAAAGTTAATAGAAAAACCTTCATTATCATATATAACCAAATTAACCGCATGATTTTGGGGAAATAGTTATTGCTCGAGACCTTAACTCATTTTTGTTGGTTTGCTTAGGACTACCAAGTCCGCGGTCCCAAATTGAGGGGCATTCTCGACTCATACCCGATTTGAATGTGCAATCTTCGGTTATTGTTCCAATCCACATTGGACCATGGCGCCAGAATTCAGGTTTCGTTCAGTGAGATTCTGCAGGAACACAATGGCGCCGGAATTGGAAATTTATGCGCTTTTATGTATGAGGCACCTGCTTTTGCCCTTGTATCTTTCTTTTTCCTATCAAAAGTAACATTTCATTCATTATCACAAATAATAAGAGAGGGATAAAGTAGTCCAACTGCGTATCAAGACAAATCACAAACAATTTAAAAATAAAACGAACTCCAGATAACAATGTGAATTATCATAATAAAGAGAGAGGTCACACTGAAAGAGCGGAATTGTGACTTCTTCAAATCAAAATCGGCAGACAAACACCGAATCCATCTTCAGTAATAAGGACACACCAAGAACTCCACCTATTGTTACAATTTTACTTTTCGATGGGGCGCACTAAGGTTTAGTATTCCCAACACTATCGCTGTTTAGAGTAAAAAGATTGACTGGGCACAATCTAATTGTGAGAACAAAACTTCACGAAGCTTTTTTTGATCTTCTGTGAAACTAGATTTGTACAACAACAAAATTCGAAGGAAGTGAAACCCCGAAAAACATACTCGCAAAAATCTGAGAGAGAGAGAGAGTAGAATCCAGGTTCGTGTTTAGGGTCAGCGGCTGTGGTGACATTGTGCAGGAAACCAACTGCGTGAGAGATCGGAAAGTTTTACGTCTTTCAGAGTAGCTTCTATGCTCCTGTACTCGACAATTGCCATAAGGCACTTGCACCTCCTGCCCTTGTAAAACTCTTTCCATCCTTGTTTTTTGAATAGATTCTGACAGAAGTCACTTTGTATAAACCGAAACCATTTTTCCTGAATCGTCTCGGGCGACGAGGATGTAAGAGCGACTTGCATAGCAGGTTGTTCAACTTATTTGGACTTTGAAGCAACCGGCATCATGTGGAAAATTGGCTTTTGAGGAGATGCTGCTTATTCCCAAAATTAGGAGTCGTGCAGAGAATTGGTGCAGGGGATTCTTAGCTGCATCGTTGGCTCCTTCTTTGGAGGGTTTGTAGTGATTGCAAGAAGTTAATAAACCGTTACAAAAACTGTTAATAAAATAATGACTTTCATGATTATCATAAAACTTCAATAAAAGCCGCCACAACACAATGGCTTTCAAATTTTTACAATTGAAATATCCAATAATTCTCAACATATTTTAAATTTTTTTAAAAAGAAATGAAAAGTAAATACCTTGTTAAACTCATTTAAATGTAATTGGACCTAGATAGAATGAAATATAATTCACGAATCTATTATTCAAATATGAAACTTCTGTGAACCAATAATTTCTTTTGTAAATTATAATTTTACCAATCATACTACAGCCCACAAATTTTGTTGTTCAACGCAGTTTTGCAGTAATAGGCCCTGCACATGCCCAGTCAATTCATAAATGCTCTAGAGATTTCCAAAATTATTATAGGAGTGGCTCCACTTCATACTTATACAACCAGCAATAATGGTTATGGAAATTATTAAGAGTTTACTCAACCTCTCTCTTTCATTCTTGTCTTGCGCTATTGTCGACTTCACTCCATCTTTTTGTTCATTCACATGTAATCCCGTCTTCAGTTTTCAACAAAATCATCTAGTATTTATTAATGCGTCCGTAAGCACTAGCTTTTGGACTTAGTCCTTGGACTTTTCTCCATCTCTTTGCCAATTGTCGGTCTTGATCCGAGAGTCCAAAATTTTGCAGTTCCATATCAGCTTGTCCGCTATTGTCCGTCCACCTTCGCTTATTACCAAGTCAAATGTCATCGATGATGTCGGAAACTAAGAACCGACCATATATAAGTAAGTCTTCATGTTTTAGTTCGCTTGGACTAGCACTTGTTTTAGACACACCAAATGGCTAGTAACATGCCAATCCTCTCCCTCTTTTCCACCTCCTCCTTCTTCTTCTTCCTTCTCAATGATCTTGTCTCCCCTCTCCCTGAAATGTGTGTTATAGATGAAGCCAAATATTTTTAGGGGCTTTTTTGTCTTTTCTATTAGATTTACTTTTAGGTTAAAAGTGATACTTTTATATTAGCAATGGCAAGACGCTAGCTGTCAAGACGTTGAAAAAGAAAATAGAGACACAAGAAAAAGAGATATGAAATTTTTTTAATAATGGTTCTCAATTTCTTTGTGCCATGATCTTGAGAGAATATCATCATTGTATTCCAACTTTTTTCGAAATCTAGTGGATTCGTAGAGTGCCTCTACGCGGAGACGTAGCCCGGGTTTGGGTGAACTTTGTTAACAAATTTTCTAGTGTGTTCTTCTGATTATGTTATTTTATTATTATATTTTGCTTGGTGAATTGTTTGCGAGCATTACTTTTCTAGAATTGACGTGCGATTTCGTAATAATTGGTATCGGAGCCTGGGTTGGGTTTTTTAGTGACGTTCGATTGAAAGCAAACAGTATGACAGAAGATAAAATCAGAATCGATAAATTCGATGGGTAGGATTTCGGATGGTGGAAACTACAAATCGAGGATTATCTTTATCAAAAAGATCTCTATGCACCACTTGAGGGTTGGAAACCCAAGATGGCAGAAGTGGATTCGACAGCAGAAGCCGGATGGAAAATTCTTAATCGAAAGGCATTAGATGCGATGCGTCTAGGGTTGACGAAAAAGATAGGGTATTACACCGCAAAAGCAAAAACTGCAAAAGAAACCATGCATATTCTAACGAATATTTATGAGAAGCCGTCCACATCAAATCAAGTATTTTTGTTGAAGAAATTGGTTAATATTAAGTTATCTGATAGAGGTTCTGTGGCGGAGTATATTAATAGTTTCACGCAGGTCACGGGTCAATTGGAATCCGCAGGCATAAATTTAGATATGAAGCTTTAATCTTTATTATTTTTATGTTCTCTTCTAAAAAGCTACAATACTGCAGTATAGGGAATTTTGAGCACCATGAAGGATAATTTAACTTGTGATGATGATGTGAGTAGTATCATGGATGAAGAGATGCGAAGGAAAGTCTCAGGTGGAGATAATTTTTCTGCATCTACATGTTCAACGGGACTCGCAATGGAGAATCGTGGAAGAAGTAAAAGTAGAGGAAAATTCAGCGGGCGTGGTAGATCACAATCAAGGGGTAAGAGATAGGTTGAAAAAGATGAATGTTGGTTTTGTCACCAAATCGGACACTGGAGGTTTCAGTGTGAAGCCTACAAAAAGAAGTAGTGAGATGAGAATCAAGGAGCTAATGTGGTTAGCGATGAATCTTTGCTAGATAATTTGTGTTTATCTACAGGGTTTGACTTGATGACAGATAAATGGTTTATTGATTCCGGTGCTTCTTTTCATTGTATATCACAAAGAGACATATTTGATTATTATGCTAGTGGAGATTTCGGACAAGTGGTTGTGGGAAACGACCACATGTGTCCCATTGTTGGGAAAGGAACTGTGATTGTGAACATCTTAGGTGAGGACGTCTAGTTTTGCGTGAAACTAGGCATATTCCATAATTAAAGAAACATTTGATTTCAACCGGTAAACTTGACCAAGAAGGTTTGGTAATAACCTTTGGATGAGGAGAGTGGAAGATAACATCATGGGCAAGAGTAGTAGCAAAGGGAAAGCGTACGGGTACACTTTACCTTCTCCAAGGAGACAATATTAGTGATATGGTTACAACTACAATTGTTACAGGTAATTTGTCTACTTTTTAGCATTATCGTTTGGGATATCTTGGTGAAAAATGTGTAAAGCAATTACACTCGAGGAAATTACTTCAAGATTTGCAAAAAGTTGAGTTAGATTTTTGTGAGAGTTGCATTTATGGAAAACAAAAGGTTGTTAGTTTTCAATTGAATGGGCAACAAAATAAAGGGCATAAGCTAGAGTTGGTTCATACTAATGTATGGGGACCTATTCAAGAACTCTCTTATAGCGGTAAGAGATATTTTGTCACATTCATTGATGATGCGGCAAGGAAGACTTTGGTCTATGCTTTTAGAGAAAAATATTAAGTTTTCGGGATGTTCAGAATGTGGAAGACCATTGTAGAAAATAGACAGGTTATCAGATTAAAGCTCTGAAGTCTGATAATTGTGGTGAATACACAAGGAATTTGCAGAATATTTGAGTCGAGAAGGCATACACGGATTAAAGACTATTCCTAGAACTCCTTAAGAGAATGGTGTAGCTGAAAAGATGAACAGGACTATTCTAGAATGTGCGAGATGCATGAGGCTACATGCGGGTCTCCCGCTACACTTATGGACTACCATAGTGATGCCGCTGTTTATATTATCAACAGAAGTCCATCTAGTGTGTTGGATGGAGAAATACCACAAGAACGGTGGTTAGGTAAAAAGATTCATTATTCACATCTAAAGGTGTTTGGTTGTATTGCATATGCTTTGATTGACAGAGAGGATAGGAAAAAGCTTGATGCTAAGTCCCAGAAGTTCGTCTTTATCGGATACGGTGGCGACGAGTATGGCTATAGGCTTTGGGATTATGAGAATAACAAAGTCATCCACAGTTGGAATGTGGCGTTCCATGAAGAAAAGATGTATAAGGATTGTCAGACAAAGCATGAGAAGGTAGTAGAACCAGAATATGTTGAATTAGACACAATACCCGTGAAGATGTTTCCAGTAGATCAAAGTGCACTAGAAAGAGAGGTTCAAGATGAGCTTATTATTAGTGAGGAGATAGTTCAAGAGGAACGTAGTGATTCGGAGCAAACTAACGACTCTAAAATACCTATATTGAGGAGGTCTACACATGTGAGAAAGCCAAAGGTAATTTTTGATCCATCAATTAATACTGTTCTGAGCCATGTCTTATATACAGATTCAGGGGAACCGGAGACTTATGATGAAGCAAAGGTAGACACGTCTTACTTGCAGTGGGAGTGTGCTATGAAAGATGAGATGAGTTCGTTGCTTCAGAACAAAACTTGGAAGTTGACCAAGTCGCCCATAGGTAAAAAAGCTTTGTTAAACAAATGGGTGTACATGATTAAGAATGAAGCTGATGGTAGTATTAGATACAAGGCGAGACTTGTAGTCAAGGGCTTTTTTCAAAAAGAAGGGATCGACTACTCTGAGATATTTTCACCCGTAGTGAAAATGACATCAATTAGAGTTCTGCTGAGTATAATTGCAGTGGAGGATCTTCATCTTGAGTGGTTATACGTAAAAACAACGTTTTTACACGGTGACTTAGATGAAGAACTATACATGGCACAATCTAAGGGTTTTGAAGTCAAAGGTAAGGAGCACATGGTATGTCGCTTGAAGAAAAGCTTGTACGCCTTGAAACAAGCTTCGCGGCAATGGTACCTAAAATTTGATGGTTTCATGAAAGAAAAAGGATTTGCACACTGTAAGTCTGATCATTGTGTTTATTTTCGCAAGTATGACGATTGTGACATTGTGTATCTCTCTTTATATGTGGATGACATGCTGGTGGCTAGTTCCAATTTGAAGAGAATCGTAGAAGTGAAGATGTTATCATCACAATTTGCTATGAAAGACTTGGGAGAGGCCATGAATATTTTAAGCATGAAAATCATCAGAGACGGGAAAAATAAGAAATTATGGTTGTCGCAAGAAGACTATGTAAATAAGGTGTTAAAGAGATTTAACATGGACAAGGCAAAACCGGTTGCCACTTCTCTAGCGAGTCACTTCAAACTTTTCAAGGGTATGTGTTCGAGCACTCAAGCTTTGAAAGATGAGATGGCAGTAGTTCCATATGCTTTAGCAGTGGGGAGTTTGATGTATGCCATGGTGAGCATGAGACCAGATATTGCACAAGCAATGAGAGTTGTAAGTCATATATGCAGACCTTAGGCAGAGAGCATCAGAATGCAGTAAAATGGATCTTGAGATATCTAGCAGGTACTTCCAACTACTCACTTGGTTATGGTGGTACATCTCTAAAATTGCAAGGTTATGTAAATGCAAATCATTCGAGTGATCGAGATAGCAGTAAGAGTACCACTAAATATGTCTTTACAGTTGCAGGTATAACAGTGAATTGGGTATCTCAACTACAAAAAGTAATGGCTTTATCAATGACGGAGGTAGAATACGTGGCAATTACAGAAGCCTCCAAGGAAATTATGTGGTTACAAGATTACATGGAGGAGCTACATCGAAAATAGTCAGTCAGTACACAGTAGAGTGATAGTCAAAGTGCAGTGCACTTAGTAAAGAATGCAGCTTATCACTCAAGGACTAAACATATCAAGAAGCGTTATCACTTTATTATATTAGCATCGAAAAATAATGAGTTAAAGTTATAGAAGATTGATGGCTCGAAGAATCCAGCTGACATGTTGACCAAGGTAGTAGACAGAAAGAAGCATATTTTCTGTACTACTACTATTGGTATTACTCCATGTTGATTGATGAGGGGTATCGTAGAAGCATAAATTTTTCAAATACTAGTTTTTTGAAGAAGATGGATGCAAAGTTGCTTGGTACTTAGGTATAACTCTAAATCTTTTGACGATTGCCCTATATTATTCATTTGTCTAATTTAGACTAGCGCAGATGATGGAATTTTAATGTATCACTTATGTTGGAATTTTATTAAATTTAAAAAAAAAAATTGTAACTGAGGTTGCCTTTTCGTCCAGCGATTTGAACCGCACTTCCCCCTACGACCTACCCGAAAGCGCGGGCCGTGGAGACACTGATCTGAGGAACAGATACGCATGCAGGTGCACCTTTTGTTTGGTGGTCAGATATCATATCCCAGGGCGGATACACGTCGCTATTCCCGGGATTGGTCCACTCTCTTTCTTGGGCTTTTACACCAAGGGCCACACGTCAACTCAGTGTGAAGACACGGACGACGTATTTGACCAAATTGGGAGCGGTTCGTCTGTCCCCCGCATTGATGTCAACTTGCCCTCCCCAATTTACGGATTTGTTTCAACGCAATCCAAGGAGCTTCTTTCCTAACTACCATTCCTTCGAAGGCGGCTAGGACGTGGGATCCCCGCGACTTGATTTTCCAAAATTCCCACTTTCTTTTTTGAAAGTGGTCAAATTAAAAAGTTTATGACTGAATTGGTACTAATGCAATAGATTTATGACTTTTTAAATACTTTTCCCACTTATATTCTTGAATGGTTTGTTCCGAATTGTAGCTTTTGTGCCCGTCTTCATTAGATTTGCTTTTATTTATTTTCTTAATATAAATGTTCTTCTCATCTATTCACAATTAAGATCAATTCGGTGTCATTGATGCAAAAGTTCTTGTTAATTCATCTGGTGATTGGTGCGTAGTCCTAGGTTTCTTCCGAATTGCAGTAGAAATAGCCAGACTTGGTAAATAATCCGAGAGCCAAAGATGACATTCGCACAGTTCTATTAGATTTGTGCAAGTATATTTCTGACTTTTGTTTTGCTCCATTCGTTGCATTATTTCAGCTTCCCTTAGGGATTACAATGTAGAACAAACCCGCGTCAATATGCCTTTTCACAATATATGTTTCACTCTTTTTTTTTGTGTGGACAAAAGTTTACTCCCGATTTTTTGAACTCCATACTTGTCGCCAATCCCTAAACTTTGGAAAGTTACAAATGTAGCGTAAACTCACATCAATAAGTAAGAGATAAAGCGAGAGAAAGCGAGATAGTAAGACATCGTCATTTTCTTTAGGGTGAATGTAATGGACACCATAAACGTCAGCTTGGTAAGACGCACCGCCACAGATGCATTTAGATCATCCAATTAGAAGTAAGCGTTCATAACCTTAAGACGTTATTAAGCCTCGTGATGAAGTGTTGCCCCAAGTATTTCTTTTTTCCTAATTTTTTTCTTCGTAAAATTGACAGTTGGATGCTAATATTAGAAAATATATCTACATCCGTACTTAGTACTTTTGTTCAAATTGTCTTTTCTCTTCATAGCAAATCCAAAGGATCCAAAGGGTGCATCCGCCGATTGGTTGATGTTCGTGGGCATCGGCATACCATGTTTCATGTTCATCGTAAGCTTGTTGACTACATGAGCAGCAATTTCTGAGCTCGATGCTAGGCTGAACAAGGTCGAAACGATCCATTGTCTCAGACTGTTCGAGCTCAAGCCCTTGTTGTTATCTCTGGTATGGACACTCCCACAATGGAATTGTTCCCGAAGACTCTGATAGGTGACGGCAGAGGATCGATGTTTTGGGACAACACTTGATCGATATGCTTGTCTGAGTACGAATTGAAGGAGGTGCTGCGGACAATCCCGGAGTGCAGGCACAGCTTCCATGCCCATTGGATCAATCCATGGCTCAAGAGAAATGATGGTTGTCCTTCGTGTTGGAATCATCGAGGGTATGTAACCATATCTTCTCTCGTATCTTCTTTATAAAACTGTCTTGTTACAAATTGTGCAGGTGAACCATTGTATAACTTATTTGAGTCTGAATGATTGAAAGAACTTCTTTCGACTTAACTCTATGAAGAAGCCCCCCACAAGGTAAAAAATGAAAAGAACTCCCTTGCCTTCACTTGAATCGATTTTCGAGTGTCTATACTGTAGATGAACTCAAACAAAAATTTCAATATCTTCAACTGATGAAAAGCTTTCATTTTTCTATCCTACACACTTTTATCCCTTACATAACCTAATTGAACTTGTAAATTCATTTTTGAAAACCTGGTTAGTGGCCATCCCCCACCGAGGCAAAACAGATGAGTTACGATATTAAGATAGCACAGTCTGGAGTGTCGATAGAAAATGAAGAACTCTTGGAGTCCAAAAATGTTGAATTGTCAAGAGCTAATATGGAACCGCCATAGTTAGTGTCTGGCTGCTCCATGAGTGCACCACAAGAAAGGTGTGAAAAAGAAATTCAAAATATATCATTGATGTTGCGATAGGACGAGCAATCGAACAATAATATAGACAGAAGAAGAAAATAAATCGGATATCGGATTTACGTGGTTCGGTCGTAAAGATCTACGTCCACGGAGAAATGATCTTCGGACATTCTTTGCTCAATTTCGAACGTCTGCAAAAATTTCCAATTAAGAATATTCGTAATTTCGCATTGGGCTCAAACTCGAGACATATTTTAACAATCTCCACCTTGGCTCGACGTTTGAACCAAGTTGCAATCGCTTCGCAAAAAATTTAAACTCTGCTGCTACTTTCCCATAGCACTCGATGGGCTCAACCGCTAGAGATATTATCCAAGTCCAAGCTTCGCTTGAACTTCGCCATAACCGAGGACCTCATCAGAATACCAACTCCACATGCCCTTTTAACTATTCCGCAAGGATTTTCCGACACAACCTCCTTAACCGAAGATAAAGCAAAACCATTATTGCATCAATATTTATCAAGAGATTGAATATGTACCTTATCAATATCAGTAGTTACAGCAACCATTGGCTCTATAGGCTCCACCTCGCTACAAGCATCATTTGTGTCGATTACTTTACTGGTACCCATATACGCTACCTTAGGAGTTTCTGGTTGCAACTCAACCTCAAGCTGAACATCGTCCAAATTCGTATTAACACTGCCACAAACACTCTTAGCCAGAAGTACTGGAGACTCATCAAGGATAACTTCTCTGCTGTTAACAGGTGAATTTATATCTGGGCACCACAACCGATCACCCCGCTCACCTTGTGCATAGCCATGGAATATGCACCTTGCCCTCCAATTGAGCTTACCATCACTCACTTGAAAATAACACGAACACCAAACATTCTAATAATAGAATAATCAGCAACGTTACTTGACCACACTTTTTCAGGAGTCCGCCATTCATTAGCAATTGATGGGGATCTATTCACCAGGCAGCTTATCGTACTAAGCACATCAGCTAGGATTCTCCTAGTAATACCAGCATTAGATATCATTTTTTGGGCTATCTCTAGTAATATTCTGCTCATCAATTCTGCAAATTGTTGTGATTTACCGGCACTAGTGCGGTGTTTCACTATGCCCTCTTTCATGCAAAATTTATTTGCCAGCTCCGAGCAGAACTCCATGCTATTGTCAGTCCTCACATGCTTGATCGACTTACCAATCTCCGTCTCGATGAAAGCTCTCAACCGCGTGATCTTGACACCAGCATCAAACTTGTGCATTGGCATAAACACCCAGGTCTTCCTCGAGCAATCAAAAGACTCTCGAACAGATGGGAGAAATATACTATTAGTGCCATAAGTTGTGTACGGCGCTCACTTTGATGCCAAAAGTTTCCGTTGGATCACTTAAGTGCCAAAAATTTTGAAAAACGATCACTTTGGTGCCATCGCCGATTTGGTTGGCCAGAAATTCGACGTGGCAGTTTTTTATTAATTTTTGACGCCGACGTGGATCGCTAGAGAATACAATCAGCATACAAAGAACAAAACGACGCCGTTTACCGTTTTCCCCCAAATAAGAAACCCTAAATCCCCAATTTCGACTAGAACCGGAAGTTGAAAATCCTAAGTCCCCAATTCGACCATTTCGAGTGCATATTTCGATTTTCTCCCAAAGTTATTAGCTCGCTTTTGTAAATGGAGGACAAAAGCTTCACTAGCAGCTCACATTCCTATAAGAAAAACGAATTAGATGGTGAGTGTTACTGTTATTGTGGGTTACCGAGTCCGAGAAGAACATCTTGGACTCGGTTGAATCCTGGGAGAAGATTCCATGGGTGCGACAGATATAGAGAAGGCTCAAAGTGCCAATATTTCAAATGAATTGATAGGAATTTCTCTGATCGAGCGACAAAGGTGATATTGGAGTTACTTGAAGGCCGAAATCAACCTCCAGTTACATTAATGGACGAGTTGGAGGATGTCGACTCAATGCAAGCTCAAATGAAGGGTTTAACATCTTTGGTGGACCATTTGAAGAGGAAGGTTTCAAGGCTGAAAATTGAAAGAAACTTTTATCGAGCGTTGATTGTGTTCTTATTCTCTTGGGTAGTTTATTCAAATGTAAAGTGAGTAATAAGAAGAAGTTTGTATGTCTACTATAGTCGAAGACGTGGAATATGCACTTGTATTGGATTATTTATAAGTAAAATGTGTTTTTGGTTTGCTGCAATTTTTGCATGGAGCAAAAGGTTTTGTTGTTGTAATCTATGGGTAGAAATGCAAGGTTGGACTTGGAATGCAATAGTTGTGAGCACTTAAAAGTTTTGTTGTTTAGTTGTGTATTGTCAATGTTTGTTTTGGTTAGTTTTTACTTCAAATATAATGGTTTGCTGCATTTTTTATTTGGTAATGGTTTTCTGCATTTTTTTATTTGGTAATGGTTTGCTGCATTTTTTTATTTGATAATGGTTTGTTGGTTTGTTAGTTTGCTGGTTTGTTGGTTTGCTACAACTACAAACCATGACGAAATTAAAGGATGGTGGCAAATTCACAATTAACTATGTTAGTGCCATAAGTTGTAAATAGTGATCGCTTGAGTGCTAAGTTTTTATAAAAGTGATTATTTAAGTGCCAGTTGCGATTACAAAGTGATCATTTATGTTACACAAGTTTTTAAAAAAAGAACATGTTAGTGCCAAACGTCACTTGACTTGCACCTTGTTCTTGCACCAGTTGGGTTGCTGGTGCATCTTCTTGCACCAGCCCATACAAGTGTTGATGTAACAAGATGTACCAGCACCCAAAATGTTCTTACGGCAGCACATATAACCAGAACCTCACAAATTCATTATAATCCACAGCTTCAACTAGCAACAACAACATTGTAGCAACAAAAATATATATATACAGCATAACTGACTTGCTAGCATTCTAGCCGAAACCAACACAAGAGAAAATATTCATTCTAATACTTGCCATTAACATTGATTGATTGTTTATAAAAGAAAAGAAAAAAATGTCTAACTTCACTCTCCAATCACCGAAAGTTCAGCACCCTCTAAAAAAAAACAATGGCAATATGCATGCAGCAACTACCATCAAGAAGCTCAAATATCCAGCACCCTCCTAAAAAAAGAAAACATGAAAAGAGACCATGTCCAGCACCACATAAAAAGAGACCATGTCCAGTACCCTCCCATCAGTCAATATTGACAACACCTTAATCTCCTTTTCCTCTTGAAGCTTTGAATTGATTCATAATCCGAGCACTTTTTCGAACTAGATGTGCAGGTTCTTTAACTGGGCTTTCTGTCACCTCATTTTCCTTTTTCTTGTTTTTGACGGCGGCTATTTTTGTTCTAGCACGTGTCATGTGTTGGTCCATATCATCACTACTGCTCTCAATCGTTGGTTGAGATGGAACTGGTGCTGGGTTCTTTTTGGATGGTTGTTTCGTAACTATACCCGCTGTCTTCTTCTTCTTTGGAGCACTCTTCTTTGACTGCGCCCTTGATTCTTGAGTTGGCCCACCTTGAGAGAGAAGTACCTCCGAAGTTCTCCCAGGCTATAAGAACATAGTGATATTGTTAACCAAATGAATTGAAGTACAACAAATTAAATGCATGAGACCTATAAATCTTACATTCAAAATAGTCATTTCAGTACGTTCATCTGTGTAAATCCCATAACCATGTTGCCTTAATATTTTTCCAAGAGCCCCTCTCGTTTGCTGTGGTGTATCATTTTCAGCAGCAACAATCTTTGTAGCAACCTTTGCAACTTGTGCAGTTGCTCGTCTTCTCACCTGAGAAACACATAACAAATGTAAATTTTAGCCCATAAAAGACCAAACACAGCGATGTACAACTTACATGATATTTTTTTCTTGTTTGCTCAATAGTGGACTCAGTTGTTGTTGTTGCTGTCCTGCCCATTCCAGTCCATGTCCCTACACTTGAGCCTATAACATGGCATTTTTCTGGCCCTTTAGTAGGCCTTGCAACAATGTACTGTATTAGGATTATGACCAACTACAACGAATAATTAGACATCTACTCATTTTCGTGGTGGAAACAAATGGAGAAAACTTCTCAAATTACAAGTGCATGATAGAGGAAAAGCACAAGAGAAGCCAGTACACATGGTCAACCATCAAACTCTATCGAATAAGAACTGTAAAGTTACTGAGGTAAAGAAGATACTTATCTTACATCATGGCTTTCTGTTTGCCCTTCAGTAGGCATTACAGTAGGGCATTATGTCCTTCCTTCAATAGGCCCAACAAGAAGCTCTTCAGTAGGTCCTATCCCTGGCACTGAATCAGCCATTACATCTTGCTGTTGATGCTACTTTTTCAGCTCACAACCTTTCTTATTGTGCCATTCCTTGCGGCAATAGGAGCATTTCATCTTTGACCCCGTCCTACTCATCCTCTAACTTGATGCCTCTTCCTACTGTATTCTTCGTCTCTTTTTTGGCCTTCCTATTTGTTTCTTCAGCGATAAAGGTAGAGGGCTTTCATGATTTATTGGCTCCCAAAATTTGCTGTTTCTAATAGGTTGCATCATGAATTGGTATGAAGCAATGTATGAGCTTTTTTTGTACCAATCATGTAGGTAATCATCTGGGTTTTCTTGCTTCATCTGAATAGCACAAATAGCATGGGCACAGGGAATTCCATTCAGTTGCCAAGCTCGGCATGAACACTTTCTTCTATCCAAGTTGACAACATACTTATCCTGATTTTGAATAATCTCATATACATTATCTTCATTCCAAACTGGATAGCAGAATCTACTAGCAGTAATGTTTGCATCCAATCTCTTCATAATCCTAGGGCCACAGTCTCTACTCCATTTTGTAGCCTCATCTCTTTGCCTATGCAGTCTAGTCATAACCATAACTCGAATATCATCAAGCATGCTAATGACTGGTTTGCACCTGGCCTCTAAAATTCTTCCATTGAAAGCTTCACTGAGGTTGTTATCAATGATATCGCATTTGAACTTTTCGCTGAAGAAGGCCCGACACTAGTGCTTAGCTTCCATCTGGAAGACAGCATCAAAACCTTCCTTTGTCAGTTGCAACTATTCTTGTTTGGCTAATCTGAAATCAGCCATGTTCGTACTCTTTGCTATATGCCAGAACTGCTTCTGCAGCCTAACTCATTTGAAGTTCCTTGACCAGTTTGCATATATGTGCCCCGCGCACATTTTATGCTCAGCATGTGGCATCAACTTAGCCAATGCAGGAATAAGTCCCTACAAAAATTCAAACCAATAAATACAAGTCAGGAAAAATATACAAGTGATTAATATTAAAAGGGAGTGAATTAATTGACAATGAAATTACCTTCTGTTGGTCGCTCATGAATGCTCATCCTCCCCCATCGGTTATCTCAAGGTCAGCCACTAAATTTTTTAGGAACCGGGACTAAATATCCTTGTTCTCTATCTTCACCACCGCCCAAGCTATTGGGAACATTTGATTATTGGTATCTCTCCCCACAGCAGCCAACAACTCCCCCTTGCATAAACCATTTAGAAAGCATCCATCCAATCCTATAACTCTTCTACAACCAGCTAAGAAGCCCCGTTTGCATGCATCAAAACAGACATAAAATCTATCAAATCTAGTCTCAAGATCAGGGAGTGGCATCTCCACAACCTCTACATATACCATACTAGATGGGTTTTGAAACATGCATTCGCCAGCATAATCCCATACCTGCGCATATTCTTCCTTATACCCACCCATCAATATCTTCATCACCCTCATCTTAGCTCTCTTACATTGATTCCTCGACACATTAATCTCAATTTGCTCCTTCACTAACTATTGAAATTGAGGACTCTTGATCTCGAGCATTGCTTTGATAGTATTGAAAAAATGCTTTGATAACCACACACTTGTTACCCTTTTTATTGTTAAAGATAATTGGATAAGTATGCTCCTCCTGGAAGGACCTAATCTGGAATGACCCATTCTTACTCAGCGCGCCATAGAGCTTCCACGAACAATTGGGTTGTGAGCACTTAGCTCTCACAAATTCCTTCGTGTTTCTAATGAATTGAACGTTCCTCTGTTTACCAATGGAGTTCTTCACAACAGCTTCCTTGAATTGTTTGGCATCGTCAAATCTCATACCTACCGACAAAACAAGTTTATCAACAGTCGGATCATAGCAATGATATTTACTTTTTCTTTGACGAGCAGGTTCTTCATCATCATTGTCAAGCTCATTTTTCCGAACCGGCAACTTCATCACCGCAGCTTTCTTCATCTTCACTTCTATTACCTTTCGCTGGATCTCCATCCCTATTTACTGGCTCGGGCCTCTTTGTTGAAGCTACAAGTTTTTTTCTCAGAAACTTTTGTCTTGACTGTGCGAGTTCATCATCATCTTCGTCACTTGGGAAATTTACTAAAGCCAAACATTCATCTTTTGATTCACTAGATAAAACAATTTCCCATTCTAATCTAATGAAGTCTTTATCGCCTACATCTTCACCCAAATCTTCACTTAAGATTTCAGGACATCTCCCTTTTTGTTCATCTTTATCAATATGACTTCTCTCCCTCTCATTTTTCCCTTCATCTAACCTAAACTCATCCCCGACCTGATTACTCGCTTGAACATGATCCCTCACTTCTCTTCCTTCAGTAGTGGTCTGCTCATCTCCATCCTCATCCTCATCCTCATCCTCATTCTCATCCTCACTACAATACTCAACATATACCTTAGCTTCTTCACCGTGAAGATAATAGTAAATGATATCCTTAATATCATTATCGTAATTAAAAAATCTCAACCCATCCTTCAATTCCTTCCCAGGAACACAGTAAAGTAGTTTTTGCACTTTGCATCGTAAAAAATACACCAAATCCCTCAGAAAATCAATATATGATGGCTTCCGAACCTTGACATAGATAGTACCTTCATTTCCACCACTATATTCCCAATTTTCAGTGCCAATAACAAACTCTCCACCATAGCAAACAATGACGCCTACTTGATTCGCGTTTATGTCGATGCTGCACTCAATTAAAAAAAGAAAAATAGTCATTGTCGTTTTGTTGGGACCACATGATAGAATCAGCAACTTCACATGCAGGTCCTTGTCGTTTTGTTGTCAAAAAACAAATGTGACTAAAATCTCCTCAATTCGGTGCATTTACAGAAACAAAAGGAAACCGAATTAAATAAACAAAGTGAGGTCCCCACCACCCATTCACATTTGGTCCCCCACAGAAGCATTCCAATTAATTAAATAAACTAATTCGGTCCCACCACTGTTTCCCTCCGAGTCAAGCCCCTCCGCGCCTTATTTTTCTATTCGGTCCCCACAACAGAAAGCGAACGAACGATGGAACCCTCAATTTTTCTATTTCGTCCCCATAAAAGTGACATCCCCACCACTTTCCTCACTACTTTCCCCCTGAGCCGAGCCCTCAATTTGCCCTCCGCACCCTAACTTACCTGTCGGAACCCTAAATTTTTCACTAAATTGACCCACGTAGAGAACATGACAAACCTGAGTGAGCGAGAGTTGGGGACGCAGCCAACAAACGACTGTGAATGACGGCACAACTACAGCGGTGGCTGAGCGACGGCGGGCGAGCGAGCGACGATGGGTGAACGACGATGGGTCAGCGAGCTACGGCCGGCGTTGAGAACCGTATACGAACCCTATTTTACTCCCTCTTCAGCGACATCGTTTTTTGCTATGGAGCAATGCGGCGTCATTTCTTATGTGAATCCACGGTGGATGGCAAGAAACGACGTCGTTTCTTACGAAGAAAGGAAAACGGCGTCGTTTTATGCCATCCATCGTGGACAATTTTAAGCCATGTCGATTATTTTTTCTAAATATAAAAGCCAGGTAATCATTTTGGCCGGAATTTTTCGCCGATGGCACCAAAGTGATCGTTTTTCCTCCGATTTGGCACTTCAGTGATCCAACGGAAACTTTTGGCACCAAAGTGAGCGCCGTACACAACTTATGGCACCAATAGTGTACTTCTCCCCGAACAGATGCATCCGACGTCTTCGCAGCGAAATTTGTCACTGTCTCACCTTGAAGTTTATATAGGCCTCTATGTTTGATTCCTTTCATTATCACCAGGGCACCTTGAACAACCTTCAGAACTCCACCTTATGAAGAATACTTGCAACCAGCTGAATATAGGGCACCCAAGGAAATTAAGTTTTTTTTTCAATTCTGGAACATGTCTTACTCTAGTCAATGTCCTCACAATGTCATCATGCATTCTGATTTTAACATCACCAACACTCACAACATCGCACTCAGCGTTGTTTCTTAACTGGACTTTACCACTACCCATGCACTGATAAGTGATAAACCAGTTTCTATTTTGTGTGACATGAAAAGAACAACCGAAATCCATAATCCATCCATCAAACGATGAATCATTAGTAACAGATAAGACATAATTAGTATTATCTGCTACAGATGTAACATTATCTGCAAAATCAACTATAATTCCCTTACCATTCTCATTCTTCAGCTTAAGGCAATTCCTTCTAAGATGCCCCCTCTTATCACAGCTCCAACATACAACATCAGCAGTCCTAGATTGACTACGTCTGTTCACATTAGTACTACTCTTACCCACACGTGTTATAGATCTTCCTCTATTTTCACCTACTAAAACAGTAGATACAGGTTCGCCAGATTCTCTTCTACGAATATCCTCGCTCAGAATCAAATCTCAAACCCCATCAAACATCAAACTTGTTGACCTAGATGAATTACTAACAATAGTAACAGTAGTATTCCAACTATCAGGCAATGAGGATAACATAATCAAAGCACGTACCTCATTTTCAAAGTCAATCTCAACTGAACTCAATTGACTAACAATCACATTAAATTCATTGATATGATCTGCAACTGACGCACCTTCACTCATCTTCAAATTAAACAGACGTCCCATCAAATAAACTTTGTTGATCATAGAGGGCTTCTCGAACATATCCAACAAGGCTTGCATCAAATTAGCAGTGGTCTTCTCCTTCAAGATGTTAAACATGACGTTACGAGCCAACATCAGCTGAATAACACCCATAGCTCGTCTATCCAGCAAATCCCAATTAGCTTGCTTCATCGACTCTAGTTTCTCCCCAGATAAGGGCAAGTGCAGTTTCATCTGATAAAGATAATCTTCAATTTGTATCTTCCAAAAACTAAAATCCTTCCCATCAAATCTGTCGATTCTCACTTTTACTTCTTTTGTCGCCATCGATTTGCTTCAACTCAGCCAAACCTAGCTCTGATATCACTTGTTGCGATAGGATGAGCGATCGAACAATAATATAGACAGAAGAAGAAAATAAATCGAACACCAAATTTACGTGGTTCGGTCGTAGAGACCTACATCCACGGGGAGAGCATCGACGAATTTCACTATAAATCAAGCGATACAAGGAGATTACACACTCGAGCTACTCAAACACTCTATTGGTATTTCCCAAGCCCCAATTACACCCAATAATGCACGTAGTGTTTAGCCTTGAAATTCCTCAAGAAATAATCTCTCAATCTCACGAAGGAATTACATGCAAATCTTACCACAAGATTTAATTGGCTTCAACACTAAACTTCTTGGATGTAATTCACGAATCAGCTTTGCAGCACGAACAACACGAAGATCCAATGCCAAGCACCCAGCACCTATGAACGTCTTTCACAAGCAGAACACCCACGACACTCAGAGTAAAATGGCGCTTCAATATATGGCTTCCTTGAAGAGAGTCCAACGTTCCAGAAAATTATATATATTGCAGCAAAAGAAGACAAACCGATTTTTACTAGGAAAGAAAACCGTATGATTCGGTCAAACCCTAAAAAGCTTGACTCTTTCCTTTATTTTTATCTCGTTGACTTCGGCCTAAAATATATTTATGTATAAATCCAAGTCCAAGTCGACGTTTGAACTTTCCTATTTCAGGCCAAACTCCCTAATACAGATTCATAATTTTGGGGAGATGATCTTCAGACCTTCTTTGGGCAATTTCGAACATCCGCAAAAATTTCCAATTCGGAATATTTGTAATTTCACATTGCGCTTAAACTTGAGACATATTTTAACAATTGAAGTGTCAGTAAAAATTATCAAAAATGTATCAAAAAATCAGGTGATCGGTAACTTTTTTTTACCAATAATTTTTTTGACACTTACAAACTCTTTCAAAATTCCGCTTATTGGAGAAAAAAAAAAGCAACTGTAGAATTCTAATGCTGGAAAAAATAACCATGTAAAGGAATCTTTTAGTCTATTTAATGTCAGCTATAAGAAAAAAGTGACATGAAAAGGAAACCAAGGTTTTACTTCGAGTTTCGTCAATCCAGAGCAAATAAAAAATTGACAGATTCGACTTGACGTATAAGTATTTTCATCTTCATTTGAAATCACTAACTAGAACTACTTAAATTGTAACTGATGTACTTTAAGCTACCGGTCCAAATATACTTTATTTGATAGTTCCGATGCGGTGTTTATGGGCTATCAATCCGGTTCCAGCGGAGCTGGGTCCTGTATTGACAGATTTATAAGTTTCCCGTCTTCGCGTAAGTAACAAGATATTGACTTGTATATGATATGATCTCTGGACATATTTTGGAGCAAAATGGAGCATGGCATGCTTATTAAATTTCGCTTACGTAAGCATGAATCAATACTGATGAATTGGAGAAAGATTAAAGACTGGGTTATATGTAAATGAACAAAGAGATGGAGTAAAGTCCGAGGACTTAAACCAAAAGCTAGAGTTGCGAGAGAACCAGACAAACACGCGCGCGTGCGCTTACGTGTAGGAGTATATAAGAACCTCCTATACTAATATTACATCTTCAAGTGCAAGGGACAAAACCCTAAACAAATAAAGATAATGGCCGTGCCAGATGGTGCATGATTTTTGGCCGACTCGTCCGTTACTTGTTCGTAAGCTTCATGAAGGTATCGAATTCTTTAGTTGTGTTCAGTCGCTTCGATTCAGCCACGAGCTAGCTGACGCATCAAGTACTTGTTCTTATCAACGCGGAAAGAGAAAACGACCAGACAAAACGGAAAGGGTCGATGTTCTTTCTTAAGATGGTCTCATCTTCTTTGGGGAAGACCGACTGAGAACTAACATGACCCCAGGCACTTCGTCATGTTTGTAAGCTTTAATAATTTTTGTATTCTTTTCGAATTTTTTTATTTTTCTTTTTATTTTTCTTTTTTCTCCTCTTCTTCCTTTGCTTCTTTTCCCACAATGGCTAGAGGGGCTTCAACGATGGCTTCACGGCCCTTGCCTGCCTTGCCAGATCTGGTTCACCGTGGTAAGGCCATGGCAAGGTTGGCCTCACCCACAATCCCCAGACCCGACAAGGGCTTCACTGCCCTTATCGGAGCCTCTCGAGCCAATGTGGGGAAAAGAAGTCAAAGGAGGAAGAAGAGAAAAAAGAAAAAGAAAATTATAAAAAAATCAAAAATAAAAAATCATCAAAAAATTGCTACATTAATGTTGACCAGATGGCCGGTTCCGGCTAATGTACGACAATGCATGTTAGCCAAAACTAGTCGAATGAATTTAATTGGCACAATTATAAAGAATTGAATTGACATAATTATAATAGATTTATGATTTTTCTTTTGATAATTTCCGGTAGAGTTTGTCTACCTTTAATTTATGTTTGTAGAATTCTAAATTATGAGATTTGTGTTCTGTTATGATTACTAAAGTAATTCACCTTGATAAGGATTTTACTTCTTCCGTTAAATCAGGACTAG
This sequence comes from Eucalyptus guilfoylei, assembly GCA_016097605.1. NCBI lineage: Eukaryota > Viridiplantae > Streptophyta > Magnoliopsida > Myrtales > Myrtaceae > Eucalyptus > Eucalyptus guilfoylei. Next base: position 28,840,503 of record CM027863.1, read on the forward strand.
AAAATGGGAACGTCTTTATGCATATCTGCGTGGAATCTCCTTTCTTGTGTTAGTTAATTTTTTTTTCCTTTGTTAGTACAATCACTTGAATGATCTTCAAGTATACAATGTGTTTCCTAAAAGTTTAAGATTTTGAAAATATTTTTCCAAAAAACATTGCTCATATCGCATAAAAAATAAATGATCAATAAATGTATAGGCATGGACTATTGTTGATAATGAAAATATTTTTTCGGAAATCATTTCATTTTCTATAAAATAGATAAACCCCACACGCTACATTTGCAATCATCCTGCAAGTCATCTAGAGCCCATTGCCCTAACGACCTTCCCATTCCATTTCGGCGATTCGCAAAAACAAACTACATCGGTAGGGGGGAAGTAACCCTTATGAAAAAAATAAAAGAATGGCAAGGCTGTTGTCATTTCAACGAATAAGATATGAGATGACACGCATCGATTGGATTGTAGGTCATGTGATCCAAGATTTGATTTGCAAGTCAAATGTCACAGGTTCGATTATTCAATTTATTCTCCGTTTTAGGAAACTTTGGCTGGTCTATAAAGAATAGGCTTAGCGAAAGAGTTGGTCCTTCGTCGGCGCCTTAAACCGAGCACTCCAACGGCTAGAAATATAGGTCCATCCACCGTCCAAACCCTTTATTCTTTAAGCAACAAAGAAAACATCACATGGCACGCTTGAATTATGCCACTAAAGAGACATTTACGGATAATTTCTGTTTATAATATGCTTAATGCCGATATCGTATTCTCTCTTATTTAACGCCACACGTCTTTCCGCTGACCGAGCTTGCGCAAAGGCCACATGTCTTCAAGCATGTCTCTTTTGTTTAAAACCACTTCTTCGTTCCGTTTACGGATACTCAACATGGACGTGCAAGGCACGTCCACCCTTATCTTCCATTGGATTTAAAACTCTCATGTGTTATGTATGAATAGAGAAAAGCACTTGAATACCGAGCAATAGATCCATCTAATTCGAGTTTTCTTGCGTTAGGGTTGGGCAACGGGATGGGATGGATGATCTTTCGTTTGTGCTTTATCTATGCGTTGATTCACTCCCAGATACAAAATGCATGTATTGCCAGATTGAATGTTCTCATATTTAAATGAATTTTGCTAACAAGACATTTGTTAAGCAACTAGGTAAGAAAATATTGCGATGTTTGATCCACTCATTGTTCTTTTCATGTCTACTATCGATGCATCAAATATCGAATATTTACTCATTGAACATGCAGGTGCCCAGAAATGGTCGATGACGATAATCTTGACGAGTGAGTGGCACACTAACAAAAAAACTATTGAATCTATCGATTCGAGTTTTACTTTTCTTTTCTTTAGGGCTATTTTTTAATGTATAGATTGGAGGAAACTTCCTATAGTCATTCCTCTTGAGTGAATTGCAGGTTATAAACGTCACTCATGTGCAAACTAGATAAAAATGTGAGCGATTGATGTTGGACGCAAAATATGCAATCCCCTGATCTCCATAATTAGAACAAGAACACAGACAATTGAGTAGAAATATTAACGTACCTGTTTTGGAATCTATTGTTTTTGAAGCGGAAGCGGAAAAACGATGATCCACGCACAAGTTCTTCTCTTCTATTGCCCTCTGTATCATTGGCCCAATGAGACGACTCCTCACCCTTTAGCGTTAGGTAAACGCTCCTCTTGTGAGTATAGAGAATTAGTGATAGAGAAGAGACTTGACCACTATTTATAGAGTTTTCAACCAAGTCATCTCATTACGGGTCAGGCTCAACTCAACCTACACTAGCCAGTCCCATATTAGACTAATTAAGAAACCTTCTATCTCACTTTAAACCAACCAACCGCGGAAAACGGTAAATTACAATATCAATTAATGTAGCTCACATTTGGAAAACTCTTACAAATGACTCAAGCAGGCTTAATTTTGATGACGAAGGTTTGACTCTTTTTTTTTCCCCTTGTCACATTGACTCTCTGAGCTTAATTTTAGTCTGTGCTCTTAAATAGAAGTCCTGACATACTTTGACAAACTCCAATGCTCGAAACTTCATGGAAAACTCAGGAAATGTGATTTTTCAAACCTTTTCCCTTTTCCCTGTGTTTCTAGAGTCGAATTCTCCATCACCAGTCACCATACGTTAAGGACCCATCTGCTTGCCCGCCTTTTACCTCTTTAAGTCGCAAAGAGAACCCGGGGTCAAGAAGTTGTGTCAAAGTCATATTTCCATAATAGACTCAAGGAAAGCACCTTCAAATGAGCAATATCAATTGCCATGAAAGTGTGCAAGACGACTTTGCTGATTTGATAACATTTGATGACGAAAAGTCGCAAGTATCTTTTTCAATGACTCTTGATTTAACAATACCAAGAAAAAGGAAATTAGGAAGATTGGTGTGTAAAAGCTCAGGTGGTGCACACCAAAACGAAATTTTCTCATATCAAATTTGAGGAACATTTGTACTCCTAGAACCGCCCTCTTTCGTACACATACTCACTGGACACCGAGTCATAAAATATGTATTTCCATTCGCATGGTGTTGTCGTATTCTTATTCTTCGAGTCGTTAACGAATTGGTCTGAACTCGGTTTGGTACAACGATAAGTCATTTTGGTTAAATATTGGCCATAACTCGCCTAACTTTTGTTGGGATTTGGAGCTAGTCGTGCTCGTGCTCTCCTGAATTCAAATTTCTCTAATTGAAATCAGTCGTGCTCGAATTATGACCTTATATCGTGCTCAAAAGTTAGAGGCCTTAAACTTCGGACAGCACAAGGACATTAGCCGATGATTGATGTGGTGTACAACCATCGTGAATTACTTTGGTCTGCTTTCTATTATGGCAATTGCAATAACATCTTTTCAAGAAGGAAACTAACTTCCTTAATTGCCGTAAAAAGGAAGGATCATTATGAGTTTAAGTTCAACCGGTCCAACCCAATGGTCTCTCCAATGCGGCAAAATTACCAAAATAATTATAAATCTATTGCGATTTTTTAATTCAATCCTAAATCATTTTTTTAATTTAATCATAAACTTTTTTTTTTTACCAATTCAGTTATAAACATTTTGCAATTGTCTAATTCAGTCCACCGATCAATTTTGGCCGATCAATACATGGCCGACTTTGATGTGGACAATTTTTTTTAATAATATTTTATATTTTTTGAATTTTTTCTTTTTTTCTTCATCTTCCTCCTTTGTCCAGCTGGCAGCAAGCGCCGACGAGGTCCACCTTGATGGCCACTAGTGAGGGCGCCCCTCACTTTATGATGGCGAGGCCACCCTCACCATGGCTAAGCAAGGCCTTGCCAAATTTAGCAAAGGCGAGCCTCGCCCAGCCAGTGGCAGCCCTCGCCCATGACTAGCGAGACTTGACCCTCACCATATCCGGCCCAACGAGCAACCTAGATGAGGTCGCCAAGCCATGGCCAGGCTTCCCCTAGGCTGGCATGGTAGCAACCAGTCAAAGGAAGGAGGAGGAAGTGAAGAAAAGAAAGAAAAAATAATAAAAATAATAAAAAATCGAAATAAAGTATGATATTATTAAAATATTATCTATATCGGTGCCAACCAATTAAAATTGATTGGATGGACTTAATTGACATAATTACGAAAGGTTTAGAGTTATATTAGCGCAAAAAAAAGGTTTAATGCTGAATTAAAAAAAAATTGTAATAAATTTAGGATTTTTTTGATAATTTATCCTTTTCGACATGAGATCCATAACTGCCCACGATCCAAAGAGGGAAGCAATCAATGAGTTTTGGTGAATTATTGTGCGACTCTATCTCCATGGGGTGGCAGTGTGGCACCACTAGCCTGCTCGTTGGGGATGGACCACGCGTGGTTAATGTCGATTTTAATGATCTGCCTGCCTGGATCTTGAACTAAATGCTAATAACGTTGTAGGACGATGATGCTTCCTTCGATTTATTTTATTATATAAAATACTTATGCACCAACCACCTGAAAAAGAGTACACGCATTGCAAGCGAATAAAGTAACGGAAAAAGTTGACTAAGTAACGAAGAAGACAGCTTTTGAAGATTGATCCATTTTATAAACGTGAATTCAGATTTTCTAAAAGTTGGAAAGATTCTATTAAGAAAGAGTGATTTTTTATTTTAGAAACCCTTTTGGTGGTCTCGTTAATTTTTTTTTAAGTTACGATTTATTTGTAATTTAGGAATAGACAAGAACAAAAATTCATTTTAACAACTTATATGGGGCTTTAATGAAATTTTTGGATAAAATGTTTGAGGTTTAAAACCTCACTGAGAATTCACTTTTTATTTAGTAGAGATTGAGCAAGCTTACCAAGAGAATATAGCGTTAATATGTTTTTAACAATTGGAAGCATAGATAGAATCACTCAAAAAATAAATCCCTTTGATAGAATTCTTGTTTGGAATATTATCCAATAATACAAGGTTATATAATAAGGGAAATTACTCAAAAAGTCATAAATTTATTATATGAAATTTAATTCAATGTTAAACTTTCTAATTTAGCCTACATAGCCATAAACCTTTTCACGATTTTTCAATATAATCCATTCCATTAATTTAGACCGGAAAATGCTTGCATAGAGATTCAGTTAGTGCTTCCCATCCTTTCTACTAATCGTCTTTCATAATTTTTTTTTTTATTGGCAAAAGTCTTTCGTGATGTGCAAGAAATAAATCCAAATTGCATGATTCTACAATTTTTTTTATAAAATTATCTGAATTTTCTTTTTTCATTTTAGACCTTTTCATTTTCTTGCCACTGTTCTTTATGTCTCCATCATCTTTGTACCGACGAGGAAATATTGGGAGGTCCGGACCTGTACCGACAAGAAGACATCACTGTTCATGTTCTTTTTTCACCTGCCCTACCGTCCCCGGCAAAGGCTGGGCGGTGGACCGGGGGGGACCTCAGCGATGGTCGGAGACCCTCACCCAGGCCTGGAGAAAGTCTGCGACTCTCATCGGAGCCTCAGCGGTGGCTGATGACCCTCGCCGGGGCCACAATTTTCTGCCTTACAGAAAATAACTGATCATCATCTTCAACTGGATTCATCTTCGGATGCTTCCCCTGGTGGCTACAATGGTGAGGAGTTCAAGCTGCAGAATCCGCTGGCCCTGAGCTCATCATCTCCGTCGCCCCCCACGGACGAAAACCCGATCACTCGCTGATACATGAAGACATCTCCACAAGCTCCAGAAGGACCTGCTCCGCAGGATTCGCCTATGGAGTTGATGACCCCACTGCCTTAAGAAGCCCAATCTCGATAGGGTTTCGGGGATAGCATCAAGGTATGGGCGAAGGCTAGCCAGCGATCCCGAGGGCTCGGCGATCCTTGCTGACCATTTCCGGCGACCCTTTCTGACCATTTCCGGCGTTGACTAATGGCCTAAAAAGAAGATGAATAATGAGGAAAGGAAAAAAATATTAATAATTCAGTAACGAAGATGGAGATCAGGAACAGTAAGAAAAGAAAGAAAAAACCAAAAAGAAAGAAAGCAAAAAATTTATAAAATTTCTCGTAATGACGTAATTTTGAGGGGAATGGTACACGTGAGATCCCTGACCCATATAAGATTGAGCTAGATGGACTAAATTAGAAAATTATTGAAAGAATTATAATTAAATTGACTAAATTAATAATATTATGACTGAATTAGACTTTATATACTAGATTTAATATGTTTTGGGGAACTTCCTCAACGTAATTAAATCATCTAGATAGGGCACAACCTAGCTAGCTATCACCGAGGCCTCAGTGATCCTTGCCGACCATTTCCGGGCGCGTGGACGGCCTAAAAAGAATATGAATAAATAATAATAATTTAATAACGAAGAAGGAGATCAAGAACAATTTAAAAAAGAAGAAGAAAGAAATCAAAAAATTTACAAAATTTCTTGTAATGAAAGATGTTTTGAGGGGAATGATACACAATGGATCCCTAACCATATAGGACGGCACTAGATGGACAAAATTAGAAAATCATTGAAAAATAATGAATTGTATTGGCATAATTTAAAATTTTAAAATTAAGTCAGAATTCACATAATAGATTTAATATGTTCTAGGTAATTTCCTTGATATAATTAAATCCGGTCCTAGGAAGCGTTCGGTTAACCTAGAATAAGATTTGACAAACATAAAATTCAGATAAACTACTCGAGAAAAGCACCCTCGATAGACCTAGTATAAGAATGAAAAAAAGAGAATTCAGATAAACTACTCTAGAAAAGCACCCTAGGACTTTTTTTCCCTTTTGCTTTCTTTTTTACATTGTTATGCAGTCTGAGGCAAAGGAAGAGGAGTTGTCTAGCGTTTTATTCAGCTTGATCCGCATATCTTCGCTCAAGGAAGGTGACTAAACATAAGAAATATGCAGCTCTATATGGATGGATGAAAATGGACAATACATCGAGCGAATTTATATTAGAGTGTCACAATATAATATAATAACAATATCCTTTCTAGCACTTGTGGTTATGCAAATGTATAAACTATACCATTTCATTATAAAAACATATATTAGTTAAGTGGTTATGCAAAAATATTTTTATTTTCAAAAAAGGCTTCAAATCCAATTTTAAAACAAGTTCACTTGAGAATCGGATTGGGTTTGATTGAATTGGTTTTTGAGTAAAATCAATGAATAATTTAGACTCTTGGAATCATAAATCGAACCAATCCTGAGCCCTTAAAATAGAAAAGTTGAAACTGAAGTAATTCTTTCCTAGAATGGGCCTAAGCTAATTAATCCACGTCAGTCCTATTATTGAGTCGAGTTAGATTCGGTGCTTACTCCTAACAAGAGAGAACGGGGAAAAGTTATCCTCGATCCAAATTAGAGATGCATTAAATGATGAATAAAACAATCAATTCGCGATACAATCCCTCATCAGTTGACTAATCCCTAACTTAATTGAACTCTATTGAATCAACCAATAATTCCGACCCTTGGAACTAGAGATAGAAACAATCCCAAGTCCTTGAAGCTGATATCAAACCAATCCTCTCCTAAAATAAGCCCTAGTTGATGATTATAAATCAGTTCAGTCCTATTCTCGAAGCAAGTCGAATTCGACAGCTCACTCCTTATGATAGGGAAATGGGGAAAAATTAATAATGATCCAAATTAGAAGGTATGATAAACAATGAATAAAACAATCGCTAATAGGTTGACTAACCCCCAACCTAATTCAACTCGCCGCCGAATCAAAGCCATATCTGTTTTCTATCTCTCTCTCTCTCTCTCTCTCTCTGTAATCGGCGTCAAATCTCTCGACACCGTCATCCACGAGTTTTCCCAACTTGCGCCACCTAATGCTGACCAATTTTTTTACTTAAATAATAAAATCAGGAAATATTTTCTCTCCCTCTCTCTCTCTCTCTCTCTCTCTCTCGATCCTGTAGCCTCAGGCCCTCAGCCTTCGTCTCCACGCTCTCTTCAGATCACCCCTCGATATCGATCCATCCATCGGCGAGTTCAGAGCCACAGAGCAACTCCGGCCGATCGAGATTCGAATCCGCGCACGCTCCGAGAGCGACTGCTGCTGGTGCGAGCGCTAGAGAGAGAGAGAGAGAGAGAGAGAGAGAGAGGGAGAGGGAGAGGGGTTGCGTGCGCGTGGACGGAGTGAACGGAGTGAACGCGGCGGAGATGAAGTACTTGATCGAGGTGGAGAAGGGGAAGGAGGCCAGCGACGGGAGGCCGTCGGTCGGCCCCGTGTACCGGAGCCTCTTCGCCAAGGACGGCTTCCCCCCGCCGGTGCCCGGATTGGAGAGCTGCTGGGACGTCTTCCGGTGAGTCGTCGTCGTCGTCGTCGTCGTCGTGGGGTTCGGTTGGGGCTGGATGAAAGGGGGCGCGATGATGAGGTCTTTTGTGTGTGTGCGCGTTGAGCGTGAGTCTTGTTGCCTGGTGCGAAGTGGGACTGAGTTTCTTCCGGCGAAGTTCAGTTGTAGATTCCGGTTCGAAATTGGATCGTTTTGGTTTGATTTGTCCTTAAAGTTTGTTCTTTTAGTATACGTGTGAAGTGCAGTGCTTCAGATTCGATGCTCTCTTTCTGCAATCCATAGTGTTTCCATCGAATTGCAAAGACCTGCTTGCATGCGTGATTCCGATCGGTTACTTTAGTGAAGCAGTTCATTTCATTGGAGAGACCTAACAAGTCTTTGATTCTCTCTGGCCTGGTGCTTCGGTAGAGTGTGTATTTTGTTTAATTCAACTGGTCAACTCGATCCTATTGATTGCCTTTGTTTTGTTTCACTGAAAGTATTGTGCATAAGTGATTGTTTTAGATGTGATGCTTGTGATAGTAAATACCATCCTTCTACAGGATAACCGTCGAGAAATATCCCAATAACCTTATGCTCGGTCGACGTGAGATCGTGAATGGAAAGGTACAATCTTGGTTAATTGGTCGTTTTTGCTGCATTGCTTGCTATTCCTTGCCTTGATATCTGGACTGTTTGAGAGCAGGCTGGAAAATATGTGTGGCAAACATACAAAGAAGTGTACGATAAAGTGATCAGAGTTGGGAATGCTATCCGGAGCTGTGGTGTTGAACCGGTAAAACATATTACCAATAAAACCGCCGGTGTTGAATAATATGTTGTGTGTTTTAATTGTTTCGTATCTGTGACACAGAGGGCGAAATGTGGAATTTACGGTGCCAACTGTGCGGAGTGGATTATGAGCATGGAGGTCAGTGGATCCCTTCAAACATATTATTAGACTTATAGCTTGTTTGCAAACGTAACCTGTCTTGGTAGCATGGAGTAAGAATTGGCACTGGAGCCTGGAGGATAGTCCTGCCGAATCTCATGCCATCTGATTCACTTTCTGGGTTATTTATGCCAAAATTTATTTTATGTTTCCCAAGTTGGGATATCCAACTGTCTATTAGCAAAGGGACATGTCATCTTTTTTTCTTTTTTCAATTGATACATGTCATCTTTGTCGACTGTAAGAAAATTACCTCGGATTTGAGTGTTGCTTGTGGATATCCATCCTTTGCACTGTCTTAAAGTTTGTCAACTTTTTTCTTTCTGTAGACATGTACAATTAAAAAAAAGAAAAAAAAGGAATGCTGAGTGGTACGATGAACAGCAATAAAAATTGAAGCAAGATCCAATGTCTCCTGTAGGGTCTGATAATTACAGAGTAAAAGACTAGTGTAGCCAGGTATGAATTGAAGTCTGCAAAAGGTGTTTAATATGAAATCTGAATCAGCACATCTTACTCAATACAAGTACTCCTGATCACCTGATAAATTAACATCTTCATTTAGTCACTTGAAGAATGGCATCCTTTGATGCCAGAATCAATCTGCATACATGCAAAAGATTCACTTCAAAAAGCATAGGGTGTCGTGAAAGCTTTAATTGAAAAGGTCTTGGCAAGATGTTATAAGTTTAGATTGAAACGTGATCACTCAACAAAAGATAGGAATGTATACTTCATTGGGAAAAGGAAGATGCATTTTTTGTTAGAATTATGTGGGACTAACACAAAAGAAAATTTTTTGGTGTTATCTTGAGATTAAGTGAGATATTGGATTCATATTACACTGCCAGTTAACTAAGCAGAGAAACCACTTAGTGATGAAGTGGATTTTATGGTTTTATGATGTGCATATAGAATCAATAGTAAGTAGGGGCAACAGAAATAAGTTGCTCATTATTAGAACCAGGATATGCCTGCTGAAAGTTCAACTGCTTTTGTTGTATTTTAAAATCATGGGTAACTGCCTTGCTCTTTTAGAATTGTAATCCATTTCCATGGGCATTTTAAATGCTTTTGTGTCCTGTTGAGTGTTTCTGTTTAGTCTCTGGTGTGTGGTGGAAGCTGCTTGTCATTTTAGATTTGTATTCTCATTTGAAGTTGTACTCTGATGCGCTCCAAAATACTGCAGGCTTGCAATGCTCATGGGCTCTATTGCGTTCCTTTATATGACACATTAGGTAGGTATTTTCCTTCTGATGTAAATTGTGTAATAACATATAGATGACAGGTTTGGAATGGTTTTCAAGCATTTTGGGAACACATGTGACCTGTATCCACTGATGAGCGCATTCAATCTCAAGAATATTTTCGTCACTAACTTTATAGCCGATGCAAATTGAATAATTTGTGCTAGTTCACGCCTTTTTCTTAGGGTGATAGTACCAATAGGTTTTTCTCAATAACAATGTGTTTTCCCATCAATTTGCAGGTGCTGGTGCCGTTGAATTCATTATATGTCATGCTGAGGTTTCAATTGCTTTCATAGAGGAGAAAAAGATTCCTGAGGTTAAAATTTTAATCTTCAGTTGTTTTTCATTCTTAGCTATTTCATGGAAAATTCCACAATTATGTACACTGTAATTTCCTGATAAGTAAGAAATTGATAATAATGTGTTTTCTGAACTTATTACGATAGCAAGAATGTAGCTAATCAATTATGGTAAATTTGCTCTGGGAATATTTTCTAGTTCAATTGCCACCTATTTGGTTCCCAGTACTGTATATTGTTAATATGATAGTGGCATGAGAATTCAGGTTTTGATGGAGGCGTCTTTTCTTCGTCGATTATTATTCAATCTTTCTTTGTACATACAGGTATTGAAAACATTTCCCAACACAACAGAGTTCTTGAAAAGTAAGTTATTAAGATGATTAACTTTCTTGATACCTATACTTGTGGAATGCTGGATTTTTATCAAGTCTTCCATGTTGTAGCACTTGTGAGCTTTGGAAAGGTAACCCCCGAACAAAGGCAGGAAGTTGAGAAGTTTGGTTTGGCTATATATGCTTGGGACGAATTTTTGAAACTGGTCAGTTTTCTTATCCATGTTCTTGTTCCGTTGGTCATTGAAATTTGGTCTGCTTATTTGTGTCACCAAATGCAAGGGATGTTCATAATTTGTTCAAGCCAAACCTTTACTTCTTCATGTGAGAAATTACAGTTGCAGTTAGCATTTTTCATCTTTATCCTATATATAAGGGCTCCCACTCTTCATGTTCATTATCGATGCAGCCTTTCCTAATGCTTTCTTAACCGACATTTTTTCTCTTTGGACATCATAAAATTTTTTGTGCTTGCAAAACCAATTGTAGCTTTAGGAAATTTTTAGCTGCTTTCCTCCATAGTGCCTCTGTGTTGTGTCTGTGCGTGTGGGGTGATTTTGTGAGGTTAATCTAGCTCAATGGATCAGTTTGATGCATTTCTGTGCTTTCTATTAGTTGATCAGTATTAGATCCATTCTTATAATGCATTAGAAGTTTAAGTGACCCCTATGCTTCTCCGAGTTGTCTATTGAGGTTTTATTATACCCTTGTCAGTTAGATATGACAAGGGTGTGGATTCGTCCCAATGGCAATAAAATTTATACTGAAGCTCCTCCAACAGAAAACCATCATATGAGTGATCTGTTCAAAATTGTGTTCCCATACTTAAAGTTTTCTTAAAAATAATAAACATTGTTGCATGTATTGCATTATACGAGTGTATATAATTGATAATATTCTGACATTTCCAGGTTCCAAGTTTTTGCTTTATATATTCTTTTATCCCAAACGCAAATGTCTCACAACTAAATACAGAGATGAGTCAGCCAGATACATTTCTATACTCTCTACCAAGTTGAGCGTGAGAAATATTATGCACTGAAAGCTGTTAGATTGTTGTAGTTCTGTTGAGATAAGAACAATGATCAGTGCTGCAACTTTTGGTCTGGGTGGTGTGGACCTTTCCGTCTTTGTATCTTTTGCACATTGTAAACTTGAAGGTCGATGTAGAATCTGCTTTGCCTGGTTTATCTTTTGGCTGCTTTTGAATTTGATGGCTAATATTTGCTTACATTTGCTCACCGGTGCTAAAAAAACTCTGATGGATCTGTATTCAGTGTGTCTAGGCTCACTGACACTTAAAAAAAAAAAAGGATAGCTTGAGTGAATACTGCATCTCTTACATGCATGCCTTTCAACTTCTAAAATGAAAATATTTGCTTTGCGATTGCTTAATTATAGTAGCTCCAACATCTGCTGCCTACTTTCACTTGCAGGGAGATAATCAGCAGTTTGAACTTCCTGCCAAAGAGAAAACAGATATATGTACGATCATGTATACTAGTGGAACAACTGGTGATCCAAAAGGTGTAATGATTTCTAATGAGAGCATTGTCACTCTTATAGCTGGAGTGAAGCGTGTGCTAGAGAGTGTCAATGAAAAGGTAAGCTTTTTCCAGTTTCAAGTCCAGATCTGCTGAAGAGAGCCAACATTTTGCGACCAATTGCAGCTTATATGATTTATGCTGTATGTACGAACATTAAAGGGTTCATTTAGTTTTAACACTATATCTTCTGACTCCGACAGCTCCACCAGAAGGATGTGTATATGTCGTATCTTCCACTGGCCCACATCTTTGATAGGGTGATTGAGGAGTGTTTTATAAATCATGGTGCCTCAATTGGATTTTGGCGTGGGGTAAGGATACTGACTATGATACATTATACCTTTCTTTTTAGGAAAATCATATACTGAAGATTTACTAAGGCTTTTTGGCAAAATAGCATGGTGGTTGATGGAAGTTTTATTATTTGTCTTGGAATTTTTCTTTGCTACATGGGACACAAACAATGAAATCTTTCCAATTTTTGTGATTGAGGATATTTTTTCAGTTACAATTTTTTCTTCTTCTTTTACCTATAAAGAATTTGTTACGGTTGCTCATGTCTTATTTATTCCAGGATGTTAAGTTGTTGATTGAGGATATTGGAGAATTAAAACCAACTATTTTCTGTGCCGTACCCCGTGTGTTAGATAGGGTATACTCAGGTAAAATTTTCTTCTCACCCAATTCACTTAGTCTAATAACTTTACTAACGTCTATTTCATGGCATTTGATATTTCAATTTGGATTACTGCTGCCTTCATGAATGTAGAGACATAACATTGGACCGTGCATGTGCAAAATCATTTTATGTAAATGCTCCTTCGAGACTTAACAGAAATATGCCGATTCGTTAACAAATGATTGCTATGCAAGCAGGGTTGAATCAGAAGATCTCTGCTGGTGGTTTCTTAAGACATACATTGTTCAACTTTGCATACTCATAGTAAGTTCTTTGTTAAACTTTTTATTTTACTTGTAGAAGTGGATAAAGTTCCTTGCGCATGATAAAGATAAATTTATCATATGTTTATCCAGTGTGCTTCTATTTGCTTCCTTGCAGAATGTTTTAATGTTTGGGTCCTGTTTCTTCCAATGGAAATTTGGCTTATTGATTGTTTCCACTGTACACCTAGAAATGATTTCCTTGGACGTGTGATTGTCCAGAATGTTGCAGGCATCAAATGGCTTAATGATGACGACGTCTCCCACTTAAGACTTGCTGGGTGACATGACTAGCAAATTAGCCGATTGTATTTCAGATTCAATTTTTGAGATCTCTTCCTATAATGTTGGACTGATGAGGTTGACAACCTGTCCAATTATGTCTAGGATCACAATAATTTCTCTGCTTAATTTGTTAATGTCTTTGCCTCTCTTTTATGCTTGGTTTTTTTATACTGAATGGATTGCTGCATTGTACTTTCATATCTGATTATAATTTGTGCTCATAAATTTGCTGTAGTAAGTTAAATAACTTGAAGAAGGGGAACAAATATGAAGAGGCAGCTCCTTTATTTGACAGATTTGTCTTCAATAAGGTGATCAAAATAGACTTGTAGTGCACATTTCTAATTGTGCTTCCCAACCTTATATCCAACTAAATCCTGACGTTTTCAAATTCTCTGGCTTACCATATATCAGGTGAAGCAAGGGCTGGGAGGAAATGTACGACTGATTTTATCAGGGGCAGCCCCTCTATCTAACCACGTAGAAGCTTTCCTTAGGGTGGTTACATGTGCGCATGTTCTACAAGGATATGGTATGAATGAATTGCTCCCTCTTTGTTGTTTTGCATGTTCACTCTGTCTTTTTCTTGTTGATTCTAAACTTCGAGAATTAATCATTGTTGAAATTGCAATATAGCAAGAGATAATAATAGCAAGAATTAAGCTCTCAAAAAGATGGATGATGGCAAGCATACCGTGTTATCCTGGGATTACTTTTTCTCTTAATACTTGTAGGTCTGACTGAAACCTGTGCTGGCACATTTGTTTCACTACCAAATGTGCACTCAATGCTTGGCACAGTGGGCCCTCCGGTGCCTAATGTTGATGTTTGCTTGGAATCTGTTCCTGAAATGGGATATGATGCCCTCTCAAGCACCCCACGAGGAGAAGTATGTGTGAGGGGGAAGACCTTATTCAGTGGTTATCATAAACGGGAAGATCTGACTAAAGAAGTCATGGTGGATGGATGGTTTCATACAGGTATCTGTAGCCCTCTTCTTAGATTTAGTGAAAGTTAACCTGTGCCATTCAGAGTCTCTTAAGTCAAAATGTATGGATGTTTTGAATCAGGGGATGTTGGCGAGTGGCAACCTGACGGAAGCTTGAGAATAATTGACCGCAAGAAAAATATTTTCAAGCTTTCACAAGGAGAATACGTGGCTGTTGAAAACCTGGAAAACATTTATGACCTCGTTAGTGCTATTGATTCGGTATGCTTCCTTAGTCTTCTGTTTTCTTCCTTTTGGCATTTGATTTGTGTCTTACATATTTATGCAAATTTCCTATTTCATTAGGTACTGATGAGCTTGATACATATTTACTGCTATATCTTTTGTGAATTATTCCTCCTGTTTGCTTTTATCTTCTGAAGTGTGGTGTCTTATTGTCCTGTTGACTGGAAAATCAGTCAATATAAATTTAAATTGCGTGACTCAGATCATAGCAATCCTAATGATTACTGGCTCCTACATTCTTTGAGAATTCTATGGCTTAGAGAGATAGATACCCTCTCGTGGGCATCGAAAGGATGTCAACACACACTTCCATGAAGATATTACCCGTCTTATTTGTCCTACATGGTTTTGGATCTAGCAGGATGATTAACATGTCAGTTTATGCTTTCCACTGCCAATGCCATATGCTTTCAGAATTGCACTTATACATTGGCTCGATCCTGAATGATCTTAGATATTTGTCATTTTTTGTGACTTTTGACAAGAATTTCTACAAGCTGCTCATTACAGTGTTATGGTAGTAAAATGTCTACTGAAGTAGTGGTGCATTCTGGTCAGAATACATTGTATTATGTTCCCCTACCACAAGAAATGCAGAAGTGCACAACCTAATCCAAGTTGTTTCCCTTGCCATTCTATAGAGACTTAAAATGTTTGATCAAAGGCACAGTTAAGATCTTACTACTATTTTCTGACCTACTCTTTTTCTCTTTCTTTTTTTTTTTGTTTGGCCAAATACTTGTCATCCCTTAAACATAGGCTCGTTGTGTCTTCCAGCTCCTCATGAATTATCAGCATTTGCTCGTTTTACCTGACTCTGGTCATTTTGTTTTTCTTCAGATATGGATTTACGGTAGCAGCTTCGAGTCCTTCCTTGTTGCTGTGGTTAACCCCAACAAAGAAGCTATTGAAAAGTGGGCTCAGGAGAATGGAGTTAGCGGGGATTTCAATTCTCTATGTGAAAATCCCAAAGCCAAGGAGTTCTTCATAGGAGAGCTCGCTAAGACTGGGAAAGAAAAGAAGGTTCCGAGTTATATTGGTTATGCAGAAACATTTTCTTTCCTGTCTTCGGGCATCTTTCTAATACTAAAGAGTTTTGTTCTTTGCAGCTGAAGGGATTTGAGTTTATTAAGGCTGTACACCTTGATCCTGTACCATTCGATATGGAACGCGACCTTCTCACTCCTACGTATAAGAAGAAGAGGCCTCAATTGCTCAAATACTATAAGGTAGCTCTTAAAAACTAAGACAAAGGTCTTATTTTTCTGTTATTTTTATTCATTTCTCAATCACTCTTGTACGACATGAAGTTAGTAGAATCTGGTCATGATGTGCAAGATGCTGTTTCTCTTAAATTTGTGTGAGTTGTGTCTCTCTTTTAAGATCGAATGTTTGATTGGGACAATCATATGTCTGTATGAGTTCTCGCATGTGCAGTTGCCAGTCAGCTGTTTTAGAAACATTATTATGCTTTATATTATGATTTCTTCTGACAATCTCTATTACCAAGAATACTAAATTAAACTTTCTTGCAGGATGTCATTGATAAGATGTACAAGAGTGCAAACAAGCCTAGTGCCTGAAGCGTCCTCATCTGCATTCGTGGCTATTTAACCTGTACAAGAGTGCAAATAAGCCGGGTGACAGAAGTTTCGTTGTCTTCCTTAATGGCTGTTTCCAGCATTCATTTCGGAGACTGTACATATGTTTATTTGAACAGCTGATATGTTTCCAGCTGGATCGTTTACTCAAACATTATAGTTGTATTGTTTACATAATACCATTACAAAGAAGTGATGCTTTGGAGCTCATGAAACTCCACAGGCCATTGTACGGTTGTCCTTTGCTATTTTGTATCATTAATTGTGTTTCCATACCTGTTTTGAAGCGTCTCATTAGCCAGTTGCTCTAGTTGTTAATGTTCTAAAATTAGAAATGTAAAAGACCGGCCCTGGCAATGATCAATTTATGAATTTGCTAATAGGTCAGGGTTACGTTTACGCTTGGAACGAGGGAAAAAATATCGCAAATTGATGAATTGCCCAAACTGAGCCGGTTTGAAAATATCAGAATATAAGGTGAGAACAAGAAAGGATATAAGGGTTAAGTATGAGAATGGGAAAATTATAAAAAAAAGTCTTAAATGTACTACAATTGTGTTAATTCAATCATTTTTTTGCTAATTTAGGTTTAATTTTTTTGCATTTGTGTTAGTTGAGTCTATTCGACTAATTTTGGTTGGTTGGTGTTGATGTGGCGCTGCTGATGCCGATGCTTATAAAGCACTTTTCAAATAATATTTTAATATATATTTTTATTTTCTTAATTTTTTCCCCATTTCCCTTTCCTTAGAGCCAGCAAGGGTCATCCACCACAAGCGAGGGTATCTCGGCCGACGGCCCTAGCTGGCCACGGCATAGGTGCGCACCCCCTTGTTGGATTTGGTCGGGCGAGGGCAAATTGGGTGAGGACGTCGCAGCCCTCACTCAACCATGCAAGGGTTGAGACATCGTTGCTTAGAGCTGATGAGGGCGTTCCAACCCTCGCCTTGGCTGGCAAGGGTTGGCCGGCAATCTTCGTCGGCTCCAAGGGAAGGGAAATGAGGAAAAATTAAAATAAAAAATAAAAAATTCAAAAAATTATTAAAATATTATTTTAAAAATGCCAAACCAGCATCTATGTAAAAAGTTTATGACTAAAAAAAGAAAAAAGTTAAGGACTGAATTAATACAATTACAATAGGTCTATGACTTTTTTGGTAATTCTCTTGTACGAGAACATGACTGAAAATTGACCAAGCGTTGCTTGTTTTGTTTGTTCTTTTTTTCCTGATTGGTTGGAATTAGGTTTTTGTTTTATTTTCGTATTCTGATGGCAAATTAAATGAACAGTTAAAAAGTCAATCTCATCAATAAATCTCATTCAATTGCTAACTTTGGATCACACTAAGAAAACCCACAAGATTCATTAGAATTCAGTTGGTTAAGTACTTACCATGGTGTTGACCCAGAAAATAAAAGTACTTAGTATAGTGGGGATTAACTTGCCCTAATAAAAGAAGAACGAATGATTGTTGTCCTTTAATTTGCATCTTATCTCAAGATGGAGGGATGATGATCTTTGTGAACTTTGAGATCCAGAGCACATCTATGCCCTAGTGTAGTTTTTACACCGATGTAAGTGGATTTCTATTCGAGTATACTTGATACAATTAATGCTTTCGAACTTCCGAAATGAAAGTCAATTTGCTCAGAACAGATCCTGGCCCCCTAGTTTTGACAGAGTACGAGTGCTTAAGCCGTTAAAAAGCATGGAGAATAGATTCGTGTGACGGGAATATCTGTCAAATTGTTGCAAAGCAATAAGAAACTGGGTCATCGCCAAGAGCAGAAGTTACACAATTTCTTGCAGAAGAAACAAGTAATGTTGCAGAGCTTACAACATCATTGATAACACAACACAACACAAAGCAGACAACCAAATCTTCAGTCTAATGCTAGAAAAGGGAAAAGAAAACCACTCTTTTGTAACCTGTTGTTGGGAAGCCATTCTTTTGACCTCTCAAGGTTTTTTCAACTCTTTCATCACCTTTCTAATGTCCTCTATGTAGCATCAGGTGAAGTGGCAGGAGAAAGAGGATGAGCTCTGCTGCTTTTGCATTCTGTCTCTTCACACCTTTCTGGCCTTCCATCTTCTACCTTAGTTTATTCCAGTTTCATCCAACACCTCATAAACACATTCCACTCAAGATGTTAATAAAACTAAATGGACAAGAAAAGCACTGATTTTTTTCTTCAAATGCCTATCCTATAGATGCACAATCCTTACACTACAACTGCGCAAACCTCTTCTTTTTGTCTTCCGACTTCGGATTGCCGTCGTCGTGTAGGTGATTCAATACCTATTCCAAGGTGTAGTTTGAGATCGAAACTGCTGCCTGAGAAGAAGAGTGGATATAGACAAACTCGAGGCTTTTTCCGGCTGGCAATGAGTGGAACCACGAAGGGAAAGTGTACGAATCACCAGATTTTGTGAGACCCCAAAGGGGACCATAGAGCTTGGATATGGAAAGCCAAAGGTTTTTCAGAGTTTTATCAGACTTGTTCGTTACAATAGTTGAGTATCTGTAGTAAGTTCTTCCGTTGCTGTTCCAAGAAGAGGTCAACTTCTGCTCTACAGCAACTGGACTAGTGATAGCTGCAAAAGGAAAAAATGTTCACAACACTGGAAAGAAAAATGCAAGACCAATGTATTGATATTGATCAAAACCATATGCCAGTGGAAAACAAATCACTTTTACTGCTTTGTGTTAGAACATTACATGATGAATGAATCTGATTTAGAAGTCATACTAATCAGCGACGAATCTCTTTAACTTTAAGCATGGATGTCTCATCCCGTCATCACCATTTTTGCCCACTAAGGTAAAGCTTTTGCCTATTTCTTCTTTTGAGGATCGACGGATCAAATGATATTATTGTTCCAGTTTTTTCCTTCTTCTCTCGTTGAATTATACTTTTCCTTGCCATAATGGTTCTATTCCTATTAGTATGAATGATTTAAGTCAGATCTACGATGTAGAAGTTCCCACCAGAAAAGAAGAAACGTAAATGTGTTGATGCAATTATAGATAATTCAATTACCTGGGACTGGATTTGGTCGCGAAACAATCGGTTTTAGGGCAGGAAGCTCAACTGCAAAGTATATGCTTATTAGTCATAGATGAACAACCAGAGACATAGTCCAAGATGCTTCTTCTAATCAAAACAAAATTTGGCTATGACATTCATTATCATGATCCGTTCACCTGGAAGAAGCTGGCTATATCCGCCATGGCCTCCACTTAGCCTTGCAAGCACTCCGAGAAGAGGTGCATTGTTGTATGTGGCTGGCTCGGTTTGCTCATAGTTGTTCCTCTGGTCTGCAAAGTTGTCGTATGCATCGGGTCCACCGACTATTGCACCAGTCAAGAGATTCGGGTCACTGGCCTTTCTGCTGAACCAGGTTGCATAACCTCCTCGGCAGGTCACGAATGTGGGGTTGACCTTAAAAGAGACAATTGAAGAAGCCCGATGGTGGACTTGCCTCGGGTAGTTGGCTCCATACCCCACCATGTAACTTGTCGCTCTCGGGTTGTCCCCAAGAATATAGTCCACCTGCAAGTTTAATGATTTAGGCTCCAGCAATTGATGGAACAACATGTGTTAATGCACTTCTTAGCTGAGTTCCTTATTGTATTTCTCATGAATTCATGAGGTTATGAGTATAGGAACAACATGTGTTAGTAAGATCAATGAATTAGCATTCAAATTGTACTTCACTATATCAAAAAGGTTTAAATTGAACCAGGAAAAGACGTGAGAGAGTTGACATACCTGTGATTTTGCAAACGAGAGGAGCGCAGAAGGAGCAACAGCACCCGAGGAGCAGTGCAAGTTCCTTTTAGAAGACGCAAGGTAATCGGAATAGACGGTCATAAGGAATGAGGCACTGGTGACGAACTGCAAGTTGTTCCACCGCTGGCGGAACAGGAGACCGCCCGGCGTCCTCTGGACATTCCTAGTCCCTCTGCCGAGGCACGAGCACATAAAGTACTCCGCCTTCTGCTGGTACCTCTCAAACACCGGTGCATAGTGACCTGCTCTTCCTTCCATCAGGATCTGCAGTGGAAGCAACACGCAAGAACCCAGTTAAGCTTCCTCATCCAAACCGCTATAACAGAGTGCTGTTGTTGCCTAGTATAGAGGAATCATTTAACTGCATGATGACAAAACCGCCTATTTATCTATCCAAGATTGATTTTACTAACTCATGGAGCTTATCCTTCGTCTAGTTAAGACTTCATCAAATTTGATTGAGAAACCACACATGATCTGTGGGGAATCGATGTCCACCAATATGCTAATTGAATGATAAGAAACCAACCCCTCATGTCTATAACTGCATATATCAGGATACATCCCATTAATAACCAATCGAGCTCCACAGAGCCGAGTGGCAATGAGCTACACAGGCATTATGCGACAACTGTAATGCCAATGATCAACTAAACGAGACAAGGTGAGCCCAACGCGTAATATTCAATTTCATCTCTAGCCAAATGAAACAAATGGGTAATCAAGTGAGTGACGAGATGTGGTTGGTGTGTGCTGTGATTGAGGAAAGAAGTGACCTTGGACACAAGCGTCTGAACACCGGCATACTTGACATCCCAGCTGAATTCAGTCATGGCCCATCCAGTCCCACCGAGGGAGTCACCATTCTTGCCCAGATACTCCAAGTAATATTGATTGTTTGTTGCTTGGTACAACCACGCAGCTGCCCACAAGAGCTCATCCTGCACCACCCCAAAAGAATCAACAAGCCCGTCTCAATGCTTTCCTTATGACACCGACATCCAAACCATCCCTTGACCTCAATCATTCCGTTTTGATCGAAACACATGATCGTACTGTAATCTCAAGCGCATATCCATAGCTCACGATTCTCAGACAGATGAAATCTTGAAAGCAGCTGAAACTAAATCCAAAGCAGTACTACCCTGGAACTTATCAAACAGTACTCGAACTAATCACCATCTTCATGCATCCACTAGTTCTCTAGACATAAAAATGAACACTTGAACCGGACAGTCGTGATGATGATGAGACACTCACGTTGTAACCACTGACGGATCGATAGTACTTCTGGGCCACGGTCATGCTGCTGTCGTATTTCCCTCTGTACTTGTCCGCAAACTCAAATAGCTGGAAACGAGAAGAAACAACAAGACACCCAAGCAAAGTCCCTTTGTCATTTTACTTTCTCACCCAAGAAAAAGAAAGAAAGAAAAATAGGAATTTTAAAGAAAATTGTTCTGTTCTGTTCCTTTTTGGGTTGTGTAATTACAATAATTAATTGGGTTCTTTTCTTTTTTTTTTCCTGCAATTTAATAGAATATAGAGGAAAATAATGCAAAAAAAAAAGTAAAAAAAAAAAAAAAGCTAGTAAAGGAAGGGTAGGCCGACGCCGACAGTGTCCCCTCACATGACAAGAGATAACAAAAAGACGACGAGGATCGCATCCTGTGGAACCATCGGTACACGTGGACGGTCCAGATTCGGCGGTACGATTAGATTTTGTACGGTCCACAAGACGCTACGCGCGATAGGCGCAAGAAATACGTGCAAGATCCAAAACGTACGCCGAGCTTCATTGCCACCATTGTTATCATCATCATTCTAATATTATTTTTTTACTCCCAAAATTTTAATATAAACTTTTAAAATTCGATTATGAATTTGTCCTTCATGTAGAGGTCTAAAATAAATAATTTCCTTTCAAATTCGATATTAAGCTAAGTCCCCTTTTTCTAGATTATTTGCATAGACCACTTAGACCCTACACACATGACAAGATAGTAGTATCAATAATTGCCATAATTTTGACTTTAAACCGACTGGTCCCTAATGTTTTGGAGGGGAAAAGGAGGCATCATGCTATAAAAGGAAAAAAGGGTAGGAATCATTAGGGGCCAGGATCTATTCCATAATTACAAAAACAGTTTCTGTTTTAGGGATATTCATGTCACATTAATTGAAATAGAATACCCTTAATTTAATAATAGTTCCTTTTAAATCCTCTTTTTTTTTTTTTTTTATTAAGATTTGTTTTGGCCAAGGACAATGTAATGCAGAGGAGTTAGCTAGCTGGTCGATCTCTATGAAATGCAAGCAACAGGTGTCTGCTCGCACCGACCAAGCTCAAATGCAGAAACAGAGTATTAAACCTGTTGGGCGTGGCGGAGGAGCTCGGCGGAGTAGGCCGGGTCGTAGCGGCGGAAGACAAGGGAGGCGGCGGCCATGGCGGCGGCGGTCTCTCCGGCGAGGTCCGACCCGGGTCTGCTCGGGTCGATCCGGTACGCCTTCCTGTCGGTGGTCATGTCCTCGGGCCTCTGCCAGCAGTAGTGGTCGCTGTTCCCGTCTCCCACCTAAACGACAGTGTCCACAATCGCATTCCCCACACCACATCGAAAGAAAACTATCAACATCTACTCATAAACTAATGTTCAAATCAAATCGCTCTCTGTTTTAGCTATGGAAAATGCACGAGATGAATCCACTGAAAGCGACAGAGAGGAAAGGGAAGACAGAAAGATGACCCCCATAATCGATATCAATGCATGTAATTATTAAAGATTCATTTTTGAAGAGGAAGAAGAAGGTTTCTGAACAGAGTCTTGGGTACCTCTCCGTAGAGGACGTAGGGATGAGGATGAGCCTTGATGAAGTAGTCGGTGCCCCATTTCACAGCCTCCATGGCGTGGCCGAGCTCGCCGCTCTTGGTCATCTGCCTCCCGTACTCCAGTATACTCCACGACATCATCGTCACCGTGAACGCCATCGGCAGCCCGAACTTCACATTGTCCCCTGCATCATAGTACCCTCCCACCAGATCCACCTGCAGTAGTTCCCCCCCCAAAGAGAATGAATATCCGAAAAGAAAAAATCAAGTTCCGTTTAGGAGAACGTCTCAAATTTTCCTGTTTTCAAAAGAGATGATGAAAATGTGACTTACTCCACTGGCTTTGCCATCATTGAGGCCAGAGTTGGCTCTCCATGGAACCCTCTGGTTCTTGGGGAGATAGCCAGATCTCTGAGCTTCAAAGAAGAGGATGCTCTTGCTCAGAGCTTGCCCATAGTCATGACCACCGAGAACCGTCGTGGGTATGCACAGAACCAGCACCAGAAGAAGAGGAGCCATGGAAATGATGAGCCCCGCAGGCCTCTTCATAAATGTGACTGAAACTTCCCAGAAATGCCAAGTATTAGGAAACGGAGAGTGTTGGGACAGTCTTTGAGTTTGTAATGGGGAATCAGAAATATAAGATGAAACAATGATAATGGGATTATTCTTTGCTTCCAACGTTTGAACACAGAAAAGAACCCCAGAAAACAAAAAGAGTGAAGTGGTTGAAGGGAAGGTGGCAATGTCGGTCTGATTTATCAGATAAATGTTCTGATAAACCCCCCAGGAAGCAGAGAGTGACTACTCCTTGGTACTCGCAGAGAGTGAAAAAGAAAAAGAGAGAGAGAGGGACAGAAAGAGAGGAACACAGAGAGAGAGAGAGAGAGAGAGAGAGAGAGAGAGAGAGAGAGAGAGGAAGGGAGGGAGTGAGGGAGTGTAAGAGCAGGAAGTGACCCTTTATACTGATGAGGAAAGGAAAGTCCTTAATGCCCAGAAATTACTGAATGGGGCCAATAAAAGCAGTCTCTTTCTCTCTCCCCCCCTTGCTTTTAATTTGCTTCTCGCAACAAATTATTTCTCTTTTGGGTGACCGCAGCAAATGGGAACGGTTGAAAAACGGAACAGAATCATGTGGCTGTGCCAGGCTCTTTACAGGTAAGGATGAGTGAGGGTTTTGAAGGATTCTTGTTGGGAAGAAAAACGTCCGAAGCCAGAGTGCAGTGCAGCATGTGTCTTGGCCAAAAAAACAAGATATATGCAGAATATAGTGGTGGGCAGAGGCAGCAAAGTACAAGTAGTAACCAAGATTTAATCACGAGATTGTGGACTAGGGCCATGGAACAGCGACATTTTCGCAGGTAGAATGGAAGCCCTGGAGCCAGCCAGAATTACCGAAAAGAAGAAAGAAGAACGTGCATTTGCCCAGAGCAATTAGTTCACCGCAGTTACGTTACAGTAGTCTGGATAGGTCAAAAATAAATGCTCAGAGAAGCTGGTTTTAGGCTCTCTTTTTAACCCTTAAAAGTGTCATTTATATATTGCGACCCCCACTCCTAAAATGTCGATGTTGACTCTCTCCCCATCTCTTTCCGGGAAGCTCACTTGGGTTTTCGGGATCTGAGCAAATTGGCACTTTTTTTGAAATTTCGAATGCATGAGAGTGAGAGCCCCAGGTTCTTCTCTTGTTTTCTCTGTTTCTTTGGGGGGTTTTCAAATCAGATTCTGTTTTGATTGGACTAAAGAGAGTATTATTTGGTAGAGTTTAGGCTGTTTAACTTTCGTTTTTCTTTTTTACTGTTTAGAGAGAAATCACATTTTTCTCTTTCTTTTTGCCAAATCACTTCTGTCACTTCATCAACAAAATAAATGAAATAAGGCATAAGACAAATTTAAAGAGGTGATTAAAATATGATTGCACTTAATAAAGTGAGAATTCAAGTTGTATCTTGCTTCATGTGCACGGGTACCTCGTTATTTCCATTCCGTAACCATTTATCATTTCCTTGATAGATTCTCGTTTTATTTTAAAATGACAACAATTTAATATTTAAATTTAAAAATTAAGTTGGATCGAGCTCGCCCTGCTCAATAGGTGGGCTGAAGCCTCCCACCGACATGCTTAGACCAATCTCGGAACGAAATTGTTGAATAGATTTCACTGGAAATGTTTGAGCAAAAGCATATAGATTAATTGAAAACGGAAAAAGAAAAGAGTAAAGGAACATAATTAATAAGAAAGGAAGTAAGCAGCAAAATGGTCAAAAGGGTTGATTCCTATGTCGTTGCGCTTTATCTCCCAACCGCAATCAACGGACTCGCGGAAAAGGAGGCAGTGTCTACACTTTCCTTCTTTTCCTTTAATCGCTTTTGTGTTTTTTAAGGTCTTTTTTTTTTGGTCGAGTGATTTTCACTTTAAACAGAGAGCCAAATTGAGATCGTGGACAGTGGACACCACCCCATCCTAAGTCAAATGAGCAGGCTCCCTGAGATGACCGGTTGGCGCCGATCTGCGACGTCCATGGCGGCATATGTTTTCGTTCTCCTCTTTCCTTACTCCACTGTGAGATCACCTGAAATGACAAACCGAAGACAGCACACGACAAGGATCTTTGCCTGCCAGCATAATTTGCATCGACATAATTACAAAATTCATCTATTTCTTTTTTCCAAATGTCAAATAGTCTTCTCATATTTCAAAATCTATATTGTATATTTCTCTAATCTAATAACTTCCATTTGTGCTAATGCCAATTAAAGTAGTTGTCAACCTCAGTCTACTCTTGAGCCGGGCCGACAATCGTTGCTAGCCTCAAATTTGAGGGTGGCAAAGTTCACGCAAGCCGTGGCGTCCATGGCCACCGAGACATGGAGTTCTATCACAAATCTGAGCTCTACAACAAAGCTCGAGCATTGTGGCCATGGCCGCCAAATCAAGTTCCTTTGACCTTGACTATCCTTAAGCAAACCCAACCACCATTGTTGGCCTTGCACCTGAGGTGGATACGATGGCAACGACCTTTGAAGGAGCAACAACTACGTGCACTGGACAAGGTGAGACGCAATGTTGGGGAAGAGAGAGAGGTGTGGCTTTTTTATAATTTAATAGGATGGGATAGGAATGTGATTAAAAAATGTTCCTAGATATTTCTAATTTTTAATAAGAGATGAAGCACGAAAGAGCCTCCACAAAAATAGAGGCCATCCTTAAAGAGAAAATGTTTCATGTAATACTCTTTAATATGCGTAATATGATTTTAGTGCTGTGTAATATTGCCGATCAATTAAATGGTTTGACCCATTTTAATTTACACCATGATATAAGCACACTATATATGAATATGATACACTTTCTCGTTCATAAGCCTAACTATGAAACCCCTTCGATCTGAGATGTGCACGCCGTGGGAAACCGAGCCTTGACCGGAGAGGCTGATGGTGCATGTTAGGGTTTCTTCCGCACAAAGTGAGAACAGTTGTTGCATCATGACTCCACTTTCATACAGAAACTTCAGAAGCCTTTTTCTAATGTTCAAAGGTAAGTTGAACTTTTGGGTACGGACCCATCATCACACGTGCGAGTTCGAACTCGAAGGGAGACACCAATGGACCTAGCGAAGATTCACGTTGAGATATGCTTGGATTGCATGTTCCCCTTCTTTAATGGAGTGCCAAGGTGCTTCCTCTAACGATCAACTCCCTCCGGTATTCCCATCCACATCATTTTAAATGATCGACATTTGCTGCGAATGGCCCTCGAAAGGACGTTCACATGAGAAATGAATGGTTGATGTTGGCATGCATGCACGAAATGATTGATCCCCACACTATCAATCTGCCCTAATAGCTAGACAGTAAATGCTTACTTAGGACATTATAATCATATCGAAATTTTTTAAGTTCTGCAAAAACTGTTTTTTCTAAGCTTGATCTATGGACCTAAGGCCCTTCCCGAGAATATTAGTCATCATTTTGATCTTCTTCTTTTTTAGCTAATTTTTTAGTCATCATTTAAATTATTTATGTAGTAGTTGGTAGCCTATTGACTATTTGGAAAGAGAGACATGTTCCGGAGTTTTGACCACCAATGTAGTAATTAAGGCAAGCTATCTTCCAGAACTAATGTGCTTTGGCAGCCAGACTTTCAGCATAATTCAATTCGAAATTGCAATTTGAAAACAAGAAGAAGAAAAAGGTCCGATTGACATTCCGGAACGCCAATATAAAAATCTAGGCAAAGAATGTAACCCCACCTAATGAATGGTGGGCCAAATATGGAGGAATCAATCACGGAGAACTTTTTATCGGAGACCAATCCCCTTCCTTTTTGTCCTTTTGAATATTTTCCCTTTCTTTATTTTGTGAAATGGACCAGCCTACAAAACATCATGAGGAGACAAAACACAAAAGCAAGAACGCTCTCCTCTACAAATAAAAAAAATCTTAACGTGGCTTTTCGTTCGATCACAAGTGGTATTGAGTTTTCGATGAGGTTTTGGAAGATGCTTTTGACAGGACTCGGTTCATTGTTATTTATTTTAGCTTGCACTAGAATCAAACGTTATCTCTAGATATAATAATTCCTATTTCTATCTCCTCTAAAGTTTTACGTTTCTTTTGATTATAAATGACCATTCGAAATATGGACATCAATAAATGTGAATGTCAACATACAAAGTTTCAAATCCTAGACATGAAAACTCGCTATTTTCTTCCTTTTGTTATATCACATCACATTAGCATACATTGCGACATATATTCATAGATTCAAAAATATCTTGGCATCACATCAAAGACAATTGATCGTGGCTTCGAATAGAAGAAATACTTCATCCGCTCCCGGTGGCGCCTCACTTGTCGGAGAGACCAGGAAAATGATTATCAAACCTTTTGTGCTTTGTCCGGAAACGACACACGTTACGTTAGGATACTTTAACGTAGAGTAGAGCCCACGTAGGATTCACTTTTATGTGTGGCCAGTAACTTTACTTATGCAGAAGTGGGGTTAGGTTATGTTGTTGTCAATGTCACGGTCAACGCGAGTTATATCAATTACAAAAGGGTTCTCGCATGAGGGGAAGCAAAGGCCTCATTGCCGCTCGTACGAAATGCCTCTGAGATTGTAGGAGATAATTGCACTGGAAGACTGGTGAAGCTCGAGATGGGAACCACGAACTTGCTCTGCAATTTCACTGGAAAATTGCTATGCACCAAAACAAACGAGTCCAGACATTCGGGTTTGGTGCCGGGATTGGCCCTCTAATACTCAAAGTTAGCACTAGAAATGAGAGATTTGAAGAAGAAGGGGTGTTCCTGGATACGAAAAAAGTGGGAGGGAGAAAGTACCCGAGTGTATGCCGACAGACAATCCGCCTTCCTATTACCCGACTAAATGTCCCAGTCGATCATGTTATGGTCTACCCGAAAATGGCTTTGGCTTGCAAAGAAATTTCGTTCAACCAAAGTGCCTTTGTTTGTATGCCGATGATCCACCTTCCTACTTCATGACCATCATCTATCTCCAGCTTTAAGCCCACTCTAATGTGTGCTAAGCCACTACTCTGAAACCTTCACCTCGATCACGTCCTCTACGTTAAAAGTTGGCTTTTGATTTGACCCTTTCACCTGCTCGTTCCTAATTACATTTGCATTTGGGACTGTTCATTTTTTGGTGCGCTTTTGTTAAAGGTGCCAAAGAACCGACAAAGGGCAACGAAGCCTCCAGAAAATAACGAGACCCACCATCTAAAATCTGACATATGCCCCCGTATAGATGGAGGAAGGGTGTGATATGATCTTGGATTGCCCCCTTTGAGATCTTATTCTCGTCACCGTCGGATGATTTCCTACCATCGTCACCGCATCGCCGGTGTTCTGAATGGCCAAATCAAGAGCAATGAATCTTGATCATGGCCAACACTTGTTCATTGGACCACGTTCGCAATAGATCATGGTCGAATACGGTCACCGATCCTGCAGGATTTGAAATCGATTTATGGCGCTAACGATCATCTTGGATCATGTGAGGACTCGTGGTTTCCTTAATCAGCATCGGAACGGAGACCCACAACGTGCCACTCCCTATCACGCATCGCGTCGGATCATCTCCCCGTTGCCGACAGTACACACAAAGAGACGAAAACGTGCATGTGCTGCTGTGTGCGGGTGTGGTCCTGTTGGCTTTCCTTTCGTTTCATGTGGTGCTTTGCTTGCTACGTCTCACATGCTCCTATGTTGGCTCCATTTGGACAATGATTTGTTCGTTATTTCTTTTCTCCCCTCACCACATCGAGACGTGAATAAAAACAAGAAAGTTACCCATTCGCCTTAATTAACGATAACTGTAGCGACTCAATTCCATAGATCCAATTCCTATCTTTGCATTATCGTTTGATGTTCCTTAATTCCTCATCAAGCGTCATCCGAAGGGCACATGTTGTTGATGAAATGTGTGGGTTGCCTTGAAGCATGAATACTATTGAGCATCGAGTTGAGGTTTTTTACAGACAACTTAAATATAGTGTAGCCACAACCAAGGAAACAACCTTGGCAAAGGGAAAGAAGACCCTGTTGAGATTGACTCTAATCCAACTTTGTGAAATGACATGAGAGGAATAGGATAGGCATCCGCGGAGACCATTGCAAAGCTTTGTTTTAATTAAATGGTCAATTTCCCTTATCCGTACTAGTTCTAGGTTGATTGTTCAACGCTCGAGGAATGCCCCCGAAGGGACCATTCCCAGTTTGTCCTTTAGCTAGCTACATAGGATAGCCGGTGTCAACATTAATAAATGTATGTCAAAATTGGTTGAAAAAATTATATAGATAAATTATCAAAAGATTCAGAACTATATTTTTTGTCGAAATTTAGGATTAAATTGATCATTCGATAAGTTTATAACTGAATTAATCGTCATATAATAATTTTAAAGCCTTTTTTGGGGTAATTTATCCTATCGTGTCTATCTCTATCCCGTGGGACTAGTTGGTCATCGGCAAACGCCTTATACCCCCTAGCGACACCGAAAGAAAGCGCGTTACGGGGTCATGAGAACGAAGGACAAGCTGGAGGTTTAGAACGCAAGCACGACGGTACGGAGCTTTTGGTGTTTGTGCAGCCGAATATCCCGCAGGATTTCTTTACCAAAAAAAAAATATCCCGCAGGATTCGAAGGGGCCAAAATTTAATGACTGAAACTGAAGCAGCATGCGAGCTAGTTGTATAGCCGATGCGGGAAAAGACACGGAACCGGCCGAGGTGGGCAGGATCTGGAATTCGAGATTAGCCAGATTCCTGGAGCGTCCAAAAACGGGGTGAGGTGGGTGACCAACTTAGGAAAAACCTATGTTTAGCAGAAGCTGACACGGAACATGTCAATGTTATATCACTAAACTATATGGTTATGGAATTTTGCCATCACAAACTTGGGTCTAAGATTCCAATTACCGAGTGGAATTTTGCCCGTCTTGGATCTAAGACCGCGCATTTGGGCATGATACGAATGTTGTCGTTCATTTCGGGTTTAAAAGACGGGGTTTTTGTTCGTAGGAGGATCCGAGATATGCCGAAAAGGATTAGAGATCGGTTGATAGAATCTCTGCGCTGGCCTGTAGAGAAAGCCCACTTGGAGTTGGAGTCCTTCCTGGTCCGGTCCAGGGAGCTGATACCAGAGATGGGCATTTACTTCTGTGCGAGATATGGGAGCTCAAGATCCAAAACTTGGATGGACATTTTAGTTTAGGATTTAGATCCATCACCTTTTCTTCTGTTGTTTAAGATAAAATTAGACACTTCTGTGCGTTGCGCGGATTGTCATTGAAAAATATAACTAATTAGAGAGGGATAGGTTTGTCCCACTTTCCATAATTATCGAATCAATTCCCTTATCACAATAGATTTTATGTTTAATCTCCGTCCGGCGTAACACTCCTCCCCCATGCGCACTTCGTATTCATCGAAGAGACACGAGTTTGTACTCATAAACGAGGTGATTTGAACTCAAGCTAAGGAAGGTGAACACACTTACGACTTGAGCACCCTAATAATTGAGTTACGCAACAACTTTGAAGCAATGAATATAGTCACTCAAATGTATTCTCGTCCTTACAAAATAAATAAAAATAAACTCTTTTTGGTATAATAGCGTTGTAATTAGGGGCGAATGGTTTCAGATTCCTTACAAGTTCCACCTAAAACTTAAAACATATCCGTTAGAATAGGTTCCTCATTTTTTGGAGCGTGGAACCTAGAATCTACCTTGTCACAGGTTTCGAGATCTACCAAGGTTCCACCGTATTATTAATTAAATGTTTGTAATGAATTATTATTTTTAATGATCATTACTTATTGTTACAATTCACCGATCATAATTTATATTTAGACACATGAAAAATATGAAATATTAACAAAATAAAAATCTCTATCTCAAATCCTGCAGAACGCACGGAATCTTAAGCGCGACGTCGATGTGGTGGGTCCTCCGCTAGTGTCGCCCCAGGGTTTACCCGCCGGCTACCGGTTGTACGAGGTTCCCTAGGTATTAAAAAAAAAAAAAAAAAATCTCTATCATAAAATGGAAGCTCAGACTAGTGGTTCTAGATGATACATTTATCACTGAGCGCCTAAAATACTGCAAGATCACACGAAAACATAGATCAAGAAAAAAAAAAAACTTATTCTAAGTTCTAAATTATAGCTTCTAGGTTCATCAATCTAGAATCTAGAATCTATCCATTGAAATAGGTTCCTAATTTTCGGAACATGGAACCTACTCTACATACCTTGGAATCTAGAACCAAACAAATTCTTACCAATCTAGTTCTCAGGTTCTAGGCCAACTTAGGTTTGAGGGTCTACCCTAAAACCATGTATATGCTAATCCCTATCCACTACTATGCAAGGCAGTCCAACATCGCTTGGGAGAAGCCCTCTAACCTGCTTGATAACTGTTGTGACTCCCTCACCTCACAAGACGTCTTTTGAGGTTGGGTCCCCCAGAATTGGCATCAGAACCAAGTTTAGGTGGATCCAGGTGTATGTTGATTATTGTTCGTTGCTATGCAAGGCAATTCCACATCGCTTGGGAAAAGCCCTTTGATCTGCTTGATAACCATTGCGGCTCCCCTCACCTCACTAGGCGTCTTTTGAGGCTGAGTCCCCCAAGTTTGGTATCAAAGTCATGATTTCATTTGTAACTTAGCTTATTGCATGCGCTTAGATGGTGAATCCGGTGCTTTGGTAATCATCTTAAGGTTGCTTCGCCCAACTGGTTAGTGCTCTTTACTAACTTAAAACACATTCGGCTTCCCTTGAATTCCTTCTCCGGTTCAATCCCTAGTGTCATTGGATCATTGTCGAACTTGGTAACACTAGATTTTTCAAATAATCAATTAAACGGACCCATTCCATCATCACTGGATCGGTTGTCATCGCTAATATCATTAGATCTTTCTAATAATAAATTGGTGGGGCATATTCCTGAATCATTAGGGAAATTGTGGGGTTTACAATACTTAGCTCTTGAAAGTAATCATTTGGCTAGGTCTATACCCAATAGTTTCGGAAAGTTTTCTCAACTCTCAGGTTTGTATCTTGGTAACAATTCTTTGGGAGGTTTGATTTTGGAAATCCATTTTTTTAATATGTAAGGCTTGAGACTTTGGATGTTAGCGACAATAATAACTTGACTTTCAAGGCAGAACCTAGCTGGATACCCCCGTTCCAACTTATATTCATTGAGATGAGATCTTGTACATTCGGAACTCCATTTCCCCAATGGATTCGGACACAAGTGGCAGCCAAATATATCAGACTCTCCAATGCTTACCTTTTTGGCCTCCTGCCAAATTGGTTAGCCAACTTGACGTTTTACGAGCTTGATCTATCTCACAATCAAATTACCGAACCCTTGCCCAACTTATCTTCTAACTGTTCCTACTTGGATATCTCCCACAACTTCTCTAGATCTCTTCTGATAGATATTGGTGTTATGTACCAATTTGGATACTTGTGTCTCAATGATAACATAATGAATGGCACAATACTGTCATTGTTATGTGACGTAGGGGGCTTGACTACTTTGAATCTTGCCAATAATAAGCTATCTGGTAGTATTTTAGATTGTTGGAAGCATTCCTCATCTACATCCCATTCCATCCACACTTGAATGGAAATCGTCTCAATGGGGAGATTCCTCTAACTTTGCATTATTGCACAAGTCTAGAAATTTTAGACCTTGGAGAGAATAATTTCTCCGGAAGCATCCCGGCATGGTTCAATGGAAGCTTTCCGTCCTTGTCCATCCTAAGGCTACGAGAGAATAGGTTCACTGGAAGCATCCCTTCGTAGCTCTGCTCACCCTCAAGATTGAAAATACTAGAGATGGTAGTGAACAACTTGATAGGAACGATCCCACGTTGTCTTGGCAATATGAGAAGCATGATAAACTTCGATCAAGTCAAATCAATTGGATTTGCGGCCGTTCTTATACGAGATATACCATTGCCACTTCCTGCTTTTTCATTGTCAAATTTTTGGGATCAAGAGCTTGTGGTTGAGATCATGAAGGGAAAATACAATGAATACTTACAATGAATACATCGAAAGTATTCAGCGACTTATGGTCAATTTGGATCTCTCAAGCAACAATTTGATCGGGTCAATTCCTGAAGAACTTACTTTTCTCTCAAGGTTGCATGGCTTGAACTTGTTACACAACCTTCTCTCTGGAGGTATGCCCATTGGCATTGGGTACATGGTGTCGCTCGAGTCTCTTGATTTTTCGAACAACCACAATTCCACAGGGCATTTCAGCGTTAACATTTTTTAGCCACCTCAACCTGTCACAAAACAACTTTATGGGGCAAATTCCAAAAGGAAATTAGATCTAGACACTAGATGATATATACCGGCAAACCTCTACTATGTGGGGATCTTCTGAGAAGAAAATGCTTCAATGTCAACACGCCTCAACCTTTGAAGATCCCTCGCCCTGAAGATACACATGAAGAGGATAAGCTTGAAAAAGGTGTTGTTCTTCAAGGTCGTAATGGTTGGATTTGTGACGGGGTTTTGGGGTTTCTTTGGGGTTTTGCAATTCAAGAAGGATTGGAGATGTGCATATTCCAGCTTTGTGGATCATGTAATAGACAAGGCATATGTGGCTATAGTGGTGAATGTAGCCAAGTTGAAGAGACTGAGACAGTCAAGAAGCACATAAATAAATAATAAGCAATCTCTTGCCCTCTCCTCCCTAGTCTTTGGTTATTCATTTTGGGTGTGTGAAATTTCTTGTGCTTTCCAGTAATTGGCTTATTAATGTAATGTAACTATAGTGCTGTGAGGTTTCCAACTTTGTCCAAGAGTATGATGTCTGCATATTGAGAGAGAGGCTACCATTGTCGAAAGAAGCATGGATGCTTCTAGAAACTCGTCGCCAGTGGAGAAAAAGAGGGAAGTTTCCTAGATTCAAAGTTGAATACAACTAAAAATTTCAATTCCAAAATGGGGTTAAAGATCAAAAGCAGATTTGCAAAATTTCAAACAAGCGAAGAGAAATCTAAAGCAAGGATTTATGAGATATTTGTTTTAGTTAGGCATGTAGAAAATTATTCACATGAATAATTAATTAATCAAGAAGAATCGAATCTATATATGACTGTAAAATACCGAGATCAATAAGCACAGCTGAATTAAAGCTTCACTTGAAGAAAAATAGATCACTCTGGTAATCAAAGATCTATTGGAATGCCAGATCTTCCTCTTTATGACCTATTTCGATATAGTAGTTTTTAATGGGACTAAAGCAACTGATAGGTATAACCTACCATTTTATAGACCAGAGAGGGGACCTAGCAAACTCTAATCAACAGCGTGTCAATTGGACCCTTTCGATTACGGGTTTCAGTTAAACACAATTGTCTACACTTTATTGCTCAACTAGGTCCATTATCAATAGATCTCAATGCCCAATTCAATTAGATCACTGTAGGGTTCAACAAATATTGGAATATCCATTAACCCGATTATTTAAAATAGAAAATCAATTAATTAATGTAAGCCCATATTATAGAAAATTTCCAACAAGGCAAATTTCAAAATCTAATCTACCAAATTTCAAAAGAAAGAGAGCTAAAGGCTCTAGAGGTTCGAACTAGAAACAACTTCTTGTTTTTTTGTTTTGTTTTTTAACTTCTTTCTTCTAAATTTTGACAAATATTGTTTATTTAACTATCTTATGGTTTGCAATACGCACTTAGGATGCACATGAAATGCCAACATGGCGTTTAGCAGGAACTTAACTGCCATATCCGCATTTTTTTAGCAATGACATTATAAGTTTACTGACTAAATGAGAAATATCAACCAAAAATTTTGCGGCTTTCCAATTCCATTTTTGAAGATTTTGCTTCTGTTGTCTCTCTCAGTATCTATCCACAGCCTGAATTTTGCTTGTCCCCTGAAGCTGAAGTTGTTTTCTTTCTTCCTTCGGCCAAGAAAGCTGATGTCGAAGGTGAAGGCGCTGATTTGCCTATTGAAAATGGGCATAGTTCCGAAAGTTTGGACAGGATGAGTTTGCCTGGAAGCTTATCTATTGTCGGCGATTGTGCAGAATCTGAATTTAACCTTACGGAAAGATAAAATTTGGGTTGCTTTATCAAGTTTAGCTATGCCTGTGTTCAACACCTTAAATTGTTTAAGTTCACTTGGTCACAAGTTGTTTTCTAAGCTACTTGGATCATGGGTTTTCTGTGCAACTACTTACTTAATTCGACAAGGAATGTCAGTAGTCTATGATCATCCATCGATTCTAGAAACTTGTCAAAGTAATTTGCCAAAACTGTGTTTTATTCGTTTGATTCGGTTTATATTTTGCCTTGATTTTCTGTGTTTTTTGAGCTCAGAGGCCTCTTGATGAAATCCAATCTGAGAGTATCGAAATTGATGGCAAGGTCATATCCTTAGCTTCTCATTTGTTCCCCTTCGTGATTAACTTTTGATCTCTCTGCTATTAATCAACCATGCTTGTCTCCAGTCTAAACTGGGTTTTATCTCCAAACTGTATGTTGAGTTTCAGTTCCTCAACCCTTCTCATATTCATCATCCATCCAATGCTTGTGCTACATTTTTATCAACAAAAAAGTTGGTGTTAGATTCTGCTTTTCCTGGATGCTTTTAAAGGTTTTCGCGAATGTTTATCCCCACTTATTGTCAGACCTGTTCTTTTATTATAAGATAACATAGATATGTTTGGTAGGATTAGTGCACAAACATTCATATATATGGGGGAACCAACGTTTCTTCTAATTCCTCACGAAGGTGACTTTTACCATTGTCAGTGGTGTCGAGTGTCGACTCACATGGATTATTTGCCTTTCCTTGAGTAGTGGGACAACAGATGTAGCTGTTCCTTTGCCAACAACTCGACGTGACATTGCAGCACCAAAATTGAAAGTTCAGAAGAAATGGTACCCCTGGTACCATCACGATCTGGTAAACGCAATTCAAATCAAGTTACAGAAAAGCTTCCACATATTCCTCCACAACGACTAAAGCTAGACTCTTTGGTTTCCCTGCTTGGAGGTTGGATCGAGATATGTGAAGGCTTGACATTCGTTGCCGTAATGGCGCCGGACATGAAGTGCCATTGTATCTCTCCTCTCAGGCACATAATATGTTCCAGAGCTTCCTGTCTGATGCACCAATGCCCCAGCCACCTCCTAAACAGACAAGCTCCGCCTGAAGTCACTCAGGCCATGATCCCATAGATTCTCTTGTCCATCGCTAAACGAAATGGTTCTGGTCAATCTTTTTTAGTTGATGCAAAACTATTGAAGGGCTTGCGGAAAACTAGAAGCTTGGAAATTCCTAAGAAGTAGTTGGTTGGAAGTGCTCCATTGAGGGGTAAGCATTGGTCTAGAGTCAATTCTGAACCAACTCTGGATCGGCCCAACCCGATTGGTCCTTGTTTGGACCCAAGGGGGCTGGGTCAATCCTCGGTCTTGATATCCCTGGACCCTAAACTATGTGGGTTAGTCTCGGTCCTAAAAGTTTAGGTTGGTCCAACATGGACCAACTATATATATAGATTATATGCTTTTGTCTTCTCTAAACCCTACCGCTTCTTCCTTCGTTCTCTTCACAATTCAATTTACTATATAAATTAGAAAGTAGAAAGTGAACCAACCAAATTCGACCCAATAAAAGAAAAGAAAAAGGAAAAAAAAGAAACCCTCTTCACTCTCCTCGGCCTTGCTCTCAGCTTGCCTCGTGTGTCTCACCTCTCTTCACTTGCCTTGCACCTTGCCGCTCGCCTCTAGTCTCTATTCGCTCATTTTATGTATTCGGTTTTATGGTTTATTACTTTAGCAAGTGAAATTTATGTTGTTACCTCATCTTATATTTATATTTGATATGTACTAATATTCATAGTTTGGTCGCTTTAATGTCGTATTATTGATGAATTTGAAATAATATGTTTTTCCTTTTAAAAAATATAAAAAATGAATAAAAAAATTCGATTGATCTTGAAATCGAACCAGACCCATAAGGTCAATTCGATCCTAGGTTCCCAACACAAAAAAATTGGTTTCTCATCCCAAAAATTGGAGATCAATGCTGTGCGGATTGATCTTTAGAGTAAGTGTTGGACCGACTCAACTTGTATCATGCTCACTCATAGATAGGCTCTCTCTCTCTCTCTCTCTCTCTCTCTCTCTCTCTGGGGCTCTGGCGTCATCGTGTTGCAATAACTTTTCATGGTGACGTAACCAGAGAGAGAGGACTCGCGGTATCTCGTGAGCACTGGTCGCGATACGAGAGGGAGTGAGGAAGGACAGGGTGCACGTGTCGCTCTCAGGAGAGGGAGAGAGGGGGAGGGAGTGAGAGAGAGAAGACTAGTTGGATAGTCGGTGGCGCCTGACGAGTGACAAGTTGGGTTTGGACCGAGTCCGCGTGCCGACA
This sequence comes from Eucalyptus guilfoylei, assembly GCA_016097605.1. Lineage (NCBI taxonomy): Eukaryota > Viridiplantae > Streptophyta > Magnoliopsida > Myrtales > Myrtaceae > Eucalyptus > Eucalyptus guilfoylei. The sequence goes on from CM027863.1 coordinate 28,878,323, forward strand.
AAAATCCACTTTTTCAGAGTTCCATTTCGCGGGCTCCCGCAACTCTCGTCTCATTCTACTTTTTCTCTCCCGACAGTCAGTCTGGCAAGATTCCTTGCGTTTTCATACGTGGTTACCTCGACGCCCTTCAACCCTCATCTTTTATCTCGAAAGGTCTTCTGGTTCCAAGCCAAACCAAATCGGAGTCACACACAGGCCTTTTTGGTAAGGTTTGGCATCGTTGTCGGTCTCCTATGGCGTCTTGAGGTCTTGCGGCTCCTTTCTTCTTGATATTTTTAGTAGATATGGATACGGGCGACCGAGGATCGTGATGTTAAGTCGGATGCTTCCTTTCGCGAAATTGGAGTAGAGGGTGAAAACGGGACGACGGGGTTTGACTTATGGGAAGGTGGGGGGGTTGGACGGTTCACATGACCGAGTCAATTTTTAGGCCATCTTGCGAGATGAGTGTGAGCGTCCTTTCACGAGCTTCCCCTTTCGAAAGTCTGAAGGAAGACACTCTAGCGCTTTACATCTTCAATGCGTATTGGCTTTCGTCACCCAACTCGAAAGGTCCCGCTTTCTCGGTTGACATTATAGTGGTGGTGGAGGATTTTTGTGACCACTTATTTCGGAGAAGAAGAGGTCAAAGAACGCAATCCACGAACAGATCGGTGGTCGGTTGGAGAGCTTTTGGCGTCTGATTCGCTCTTTCCCACGAAAGAAAGCATGTGTGGACCTGTGCGACATGTGATGATGATCGCGTGGTTTTTCTATATTTTCTTTCTTTTTCTGGCTCGTGTGTCAACTGTGATGATGCACCTGCACAAATACACACTTAAGCCCTGTTTTAGAAAGTAAACGGAGCAAGACATTGAAAGAAAGGGTGAAGTACTTACCCAAAAAAATGGATTGATCCATGGTGATGATGTCTTTATCGAATTTGGCCATCACATCTCATTATTTGCCCACAGCACAAATTCAATTATTAATCAACGGAAAGTCTAGTTAGGGAATGAAGAAAGAGAGAGAGAGAGATCATTAATGTGAGTCGAGTTTTCAATCATTCTTGATTAGACCGGTTAAACTTATCAAATTTGCTTTTAGGGAAATAAATAATTCTAGATGATATCCATAACTTATAATCTATCAATTGATATTTAGTTAGATGAAACTTCCTCCGACCACGAAAAGAAAAATATAGTCTTTTCAATATTAAATCATGAATCGGAATGCACAATATTTCCTTTGTAATTGAGTATTATCAGCTACGACAGGCATTGATTTGTAGAAATTTAGTCGAAATCTTGATCTTCGCTTTCATTAATGCTAAATAAGGAGCTTTAAACCAAAAAAAAAAAAAATCATCATGGTTTAAACATTGAGTTCTAATCATTGATAATCTCAGGTGTTGGGAAAAAAAAAAGATTAAGAAGAATTGCTTAAGAAGTTGGTCGGGCGAGGCATTCGGTGGCATGGTGGATCAAATTTACATCGTGTGTTCCATAACCATACTCATGTCCGTTTATTAACCAATGAGCCAACTCCAAGGATTCTACAAAATCTTCTTTCACGGGCACTATAATATGCAGATTTCTACCGCAAATCCTCGATGCAATATGAAGTAATCTTTTACAATCTGTTCGATTTAACTACACTTTTTTGTTCCATCTTTCTGTTCTCAAATTAAATTGAACTGCATCAATCGATAGATATAGTTGAGATGTACTAACAACTGAGTTAACCCCTGTACCAAGTTTTGAAAAACCACTGTCCTGTCAGGCTGTCACTAACCAAAACACGGATGCGCGGACAGCTCGAGCCAGCCTAATGTCGGGAGCACAGAAGAGACTCAACCGAAGTTTATCGTGCACGAGATGATACGATACGATCGGAGGGACAGGGGAGCTGACTCGATCCACTCTGCAATTAATTCAAAAAGGCGCCTCTTTTCCGTGGCCCGAGCCTGGCCCCGTGGCCGCATCGCGTTAGTCAAACCGACAAAGTGAGACCCTGCTTTTGAGCTGGAGAGCTCTCCCGCAGTTACCTCCATGCCCTCCACAACATCCCCAAATTTCATCGCGAAACCATCAATAGGACGATTTTCTTTGGAGGGTATAATCGCCATCTGCGAAAAAAAAAGCTCAGTCTGAGGATTGTAGGGACCTCCCTTACCTGCAGCTATAAATACACTCCGTATGTCCTGGTTGGGAACACAACATCAATCTCAGTCTTCTCCTCAATTTTGCAATTCAGTCTATTCTTCTTCTTCTTGATCTTGTTGTTCTCCCGATTCTTTAACTGGGCGATCTGTTCTCTGTTCGAAACATTCTTCAGCTCTGTAGTCTGCTGCGAATCCTCTGTTTTTGTGCACTTGGTTTTCTGAGTTTCTCTACAATCCGAGAAGTCAGCCTTTTTCCAGCTGGAAATTCTGTCCCCTTTCGCTCTCGATTTCTTCGTTCTCACTCGTATTTCCTGAGGAAAACAGGATTACCTTTTTTTTTGGGTAATCCTGTCTTCTTTCCCAGTGTTTTCTCTCACTCTGTAATTCCCCTGTTTTTCCTTTGATAGAGGGTTTTGACAGAACTCTGTTTCAAAAATGGAAACTATCCTTCAGAATCTTCCACCAGTCAATTACACCAACCACAACGACGGTGGAAACATTCCATCCTCACTATCGGAGCTCATTCTGAAAGGTTTCGGCTCCAACACTCTCGATTTGATCTTCTCCAACTCTGACCGAACAAATTCAACCACTGATAACACCCCAATTCGGGAAACATTAGGCTCTTCAATCTATATGCTTCACAGAGATCTTATGCAAAATTTTTGCAACCGGAACAATTCGAACATGTATCTGACTCATGCTGCTTCGGTACCAGCGTCTCAGCACTATGACAACATGAACCCGTACCATGTTCCATCGAAGAAGAAGCTGTACAGAGGAGTGAGGCAGAGGCACTGGGGGAGATGGGTGGCAGAGATCAGACTGCCCCAGAACAGGACTAGAGTGTGGCTGGGGACCTACGACTCAGCCGAGTCCGCTGCCTATGCGTACGACCGGGCCGCGTTCAAGTTGAGGGGCGAGTACGCGCGACTGAATTTCCCCGAGCTGAAGGACTTGAAGGACTCAGGGCTAGCTGACAGCAAAAAGCTGAACGCCGTGAGGAGCTCCGTGGACGCAAAGATCAACGCGATATGCCAGAAGGCAAGGAAGGAGAGAGTGAGGCGGAGCACGAGGAAGGGCGAGGAGTCGGCAACGCAGGCCACGTCTTGTTCATCGTCATCGTCATCTTCATCTTCATCTTCATGGGGGAGTGAAGTGATGCTGTCCCCGAGTTGCTCTGAAGAAGAGGAGATGCGGAGGCTCGTGAGTTCTAATCCGTCCGTCTCAGCCGGTTCAACCGGGCCGGAATTGGTGCTCGAAGACTGTTCGCTCGAGACGATGCCATCTTTCGATGCGGAGTTGATTTGGGAAATTCTTGCTAATTGAAAGGCGGGTGAATCTGTGATTGAGGAGTGATGTTGTTGGGTAGATGATCTCTAGTGGTCGTGCCAAATTGTAGATTGAAAGTGTCGGTGTAGCAGCTTAGCTTTTGCTTTTTGTCTTGGAGTTCGAACAGGGAATTAGCTTTGGTAGGGTGTAATGTTCTAGAGTCATATTGATATTGGACTGTCTTATTCATCAATCATCTGTCATTACCTCGAATTATCATAGTCCTTTGCTGAAGACTGAATTATTTTGTGATTGAACTTGATGCATGAGTGAGGACCATAACACGAGACCGTTCCATGCATATTAAAAGACCATCCATCTTCTAGCCCTATCACTTATATCACTTCCTAACTCAAGTCATCTTGAAAAGTAGGGGTGAGTGTGGGTCCGAATTGGACCGGTTCGGTTTGATTTTTCGGTTTTTGATTTTTTGGTTTTTGAAAATCGGGGGCTTCTCTCCGTTCTTCTAAAAAAACAACACAAAAACGAAAGAGAAAAGAAAGCTTTAGAGGGAAAAGTCAAAAGGAAAAGCTGTACAACAGCAACTGCAGAGAAGAGACAGAAAGGGAAGAGACGTGAAGGACAGGCCAGCAGAAGGAAAAAGCGGAAAAGCTGTTCATCTTCTTCCCCCTGGACTTGCTGCCCGCGTCTGCCGTTCGCAAGCCCAGCACAGGCGGCCTAGCGGCCGGTCACCGCCGCTCCGCCAGTCTCGCTCGCTACGTGCAGCCCTGTCGCCCGATCGCCTCCACCATTGCCCGCTCAGCCGTGCCGGAACGCTCGCCGCCTCCGAGCGTCTCCGCCTGCAACCTGACGCCAGCAGATCCCGGGCTGGTCACCCCTCACCCACGAGCTCGCACCGCTGCTCCGCCAGACGCCTGCAATCATGCCACCGCTCACCCGTCCCTTACAGCTTCCCCCTCCGAGCGACGACACCACAGCAGCTTCCCCTCCACCGCACCTGAGTGATCACCGTCGCCGTCGCAGTCGCAGTTGCCGTCGCAATTGCACCTCCAAGCCAACCAAGACGAGACATGAGAGGAGAGGACTCAGAGCCAAGAGGAGACAGAAGTCAGGAGAGAATAAAACCAAATTTTTAATGGTTTGATTTTATTGGTTCGTGGTTCGGTTAGGTTCGATTAACCGATAAAAACCGAACTAATAAAAAAATATTGGTTTTTAATAAGAATCGAACCAAACCGAAAAAATCGAATTTTTCGATTTGGCTCGGTTCGATTTGGTTCCTAACACCCCTAGGTCTAGCATCTAGTCCCGAAACCAACCCGCATAGTGTTGGTCTTCAATATTTGGGACCAAGAACTAATTCTATTGAACTTAGGATTGAGGATTGGATCAATTGCTTTTTTTTTTTTTGGTTTTATTTTTTATTTTCCTCAAAATGACAAACATATTATTTCAAGTTATATATTCATTAACAATGCGACATTGAATAACCAAACTATGAAAATCAATACATAGCAAACATAAATATATGATAAGGTAACAATAGAAATTTATAACCATAAAACCAAACACGCTAGATGAAGGAACAAAGGCAAGCAGTGAGGCGATTGGACAGAGGCAAGCGAGGCCAAGGTAGGTGAACGAGGTCGAGGCGAGTGGAAGAGGGCTCTTTTTTCGAATTACGGCTAGTTTCTTTCTATTTTCTAATTTACACAACAAACCAAACTGTAAAGAAAACAAGGGAGGTTCTGCTAGAACTTAAAGTAGACAAAAGTATATAATACACAAAATATATATATATAATGCACGGACTAACTCTAAACTCCTAAGATCGATGATCAATTTACACAATACAAGGTCCAAGGATCCCAAGATCAATGACCCACCTAGTCCATTTAAGAACTGAATCAATCCAGAGTTGGTTCGGGGTTGATCTTCAACTGATGCTCACTCCTATAGAATTTGAAAAGAATGTTTGATATCATATTAAAACGAACAAGCTGGGATATCTAGGAATCGCTGGAAGTCAAGATTGGCCACGAGCGAAGGAAGTCACATGCATGTACATGGGCCTGATTGTCCATCCAAGAGTATCTAATTGGGCTTATTGGGCCTCCTATGATGGGCCACATGATGCCCGGCCTGCTACAAAGTGGAGCAGACAGCAGCAGAGAGTGATTTTCTATTTGGTTGATGCAGAACAGTCAGATTCTTCAAATTCTAGTCGCTGAGTCATTGAATAAGCCAAAACCCATATCTTGGTAACATGCGAAACGAATAAAATTCGCCTGAAACTCAATAATTGCCTAGGTTTAAAAGTGTAATGTACACGTTATGCCCACTAGATAGACGCTTTTGACAGGGCACTAGAGGATCACATGAACATGTGAAGACCATTATTATCTTCGAGGACACCGTTGCATACTACGAATGCAGCGAGTTTCGATTCCTCGGCCTCGGCTGTTCTGGTCTTCTTCTTCACTTTTGGATCAATCTTTGCTTGTCACTCTCCAGAAATGGAAATGGTACACATAGGCCTATTTACACCTACACAACTTTCTTTTATCGGGAAGAAAATAACATGGGACATTCCAATTTTCAACTTTCTTTTATCAGGAAGAAAATAACATGGGATCTTCCAATTTTCTCGTTTGGTTAATTGCTATGGATACTCGGGAACCGCCCTCCCCAAAAGCTCTAGGGATAGGGAGACAGAAGATGACGCAGAAAAGCTCCGGTGACGGATGCGGGTGAAAATGGCTGAAATAACCCCTTGCTCTTGTAGAGTGCTTGGCGTGACAGGGGGGAGTGCAACCCCTGCTGTGGAGTGCAGTGAGTGTATATGGACCACCCCATCACGACATATTCAAAGATAAAAAGATGATGATGGATCGATGAATTCTCGGTTTTATTTTTATGCGATTTCAAGCCTTTAGGAAGCACGCACAGAAAAAGAGGGATAGCAGTCTGTCTCACTTCGGACAAAACAGGGTAATGCGATCTGGTCAACCGGTTTTGGATGGTATTCTGCTGGATCACGGGCTATAATTCTGTTCCCTTTTGCCTTATCCCTAGAGAGAGAACAAGCTCCTATCATAGTCGTGTATGGATCCTGAATTTTCACAAATGGGAACCTTATTAATTTTAGACAATTACATCACAACTTTTCATTAGCCTAAAATGAGGCACAAATCATTGGTTTTTTTGTGTAAATTCGACATCTACTAGCATTTCCACCCATACCTCATGATATCAGGTGTCTTAAAATGTTTACAAATGTGACACAGTGTGCCGAAAGCATACATTACATGTTAATCTCTCCAAAAACAATGTCGTTTTCTAAGAACCTAGAATGAAATACAATTTGATTTGGAATTTGAAATAATTGGAGTAGGCATTTAGAGAAAAAACGAATATGGGGGCAAGGGTGAATTTTTTTTTTTTTTTTGCTAAAACAAACCTTCCATTGCATCAAAAAATTCATATGTTATAAGGAGAAACTAGAGCGGAAATCAAGATGATAAATTAAAGAAGAATTCGCTAACACTATAATTTAACTTTAGAAGGGAGATCATTAAATACGAAAGAACATACAGTTCCTAATTAATGAAAAGCCTATTTTGCAAGCTTATGAGTAGCTTCATTACTAGTTCTCCCGATCGATCCACTTCAAATTCCATCTTGAATTGTTGCTAAATAGTAAATGGGAGTCCAAGACGAACGGATGAATATACCAAGGGTAAAGGCTTTTTTGTTAAATAATATCAATTCACACCTTATAGTCACTTTTAAACACCGCCTTATGGATGTGGAGAGATACTGATCCATCTCAAACTCTATCCTGGGGCAAGCGTGAATTTAGCAGTTTAGAGTGTATGGCCCGAATCCCTTTCTTTTTTCTTTTTTTTTACCGGTTCTTACGGTCTTCTACCTCGGAAAAATTCCCCACTTTTCAAAGAAGAACAGGCAAAAAAAAAAGAAAAGGAAGAAAAAACGAGGAACGAAAAGAAAAGCACTTGCACTGGCACTTTTAGAAGGTGAATAGGTGGTGGTGGGGGCAACGTACGAAAAAATCACGCCGAAGGACGACAATGGAGGCCCGTGGCTCGTGACTCGTGACTCGTGACTCTCTGTCCTGTCCTTTCCCCCTTGTCATGCTTTTCTGCTTTCGTTAATGTCCTCTCTTCCTCTAAAGATCTCACCAACTTCTCTCTCTCTCTCTCTCTCCGAGTGGTTCTTGTACTGGTTCATATAAGGAGGAGGGTCTCCATGCTGGTCCGATGCAGTTGAATCATCTCTAAAGCCTCGTTTGGACACTTCTGCTTGTATCGTTTTCAGACCCACCGCCATACTTTCATCCAGCAACACATCGCTCTCCATCCATCTCTCATCCTTTCAGCACCAGCTCTCCAAGTTTCGCTTTGTACTCTTCTCCTTGTAACTCACCTCCAAAGTACCACTGAGTCTGACACACATCTATCTCTCACCAAGACAACATTCCCATTTTCTCTTCATCATCTTCCAATCATTCCCGCGGCTCTCCGAAAAGCGCTTTTCGTACCTTTCTCTTTGGCTCGATTCCACCTGAGAGGCTTCGAACAAAGTGCCGTTTTCTGCCTCCCAAGTTTGCAAAAATGGTGCGGTTCGCCGTCTCTGTTGTCCTGGCGATCCTCATGGTCGCTTCCGTCACTCTAGAGGGGGTGGCGGGATCGATGATTACGTGCTCGGGGATAGTGCCGATGAGGTACCGGAATGACAAGATATCGATAACGGACTTTGGAGGGGTGGGGGATGGACGGACGGTGAACACCAAGGCATTCAGCGAGGCGATATACCGGATCCAGCACCTCCGGCGGAGGGGCGGTACCCTCCTCTACATCCCTCCCGGGGTGTATCTCACCAGCAGCTTCAGCCTCACCAGCCACATGACCCTTTACCTGGCTAGTGGGGCGGTCATCAAGGCCACCCAGGTAAAGTTATTTCTCCTGCTTCACATATTTAGCGAAATTGTTACTTATGAGACTTTCGACACATAAAATGTATCATCTAGGCTCAAATTTGACGGAACGAGTCGGCTCCGTCTCTTGCTAGGCTCACACTGGGAACTAGGAAGAACTGGAACCTTATACATATTTCTTGCACTGTGACCGACCATTTTGCGTTGGTGCGAGTCTATACAAGTCAATTGATAGGCACTATATGTACCGAAAAGAACTGAATTATATGGATCGAATTGAAGCATGCATAGCCCTCATCCAGTGGCGAAAAGAAGGCCAATAGCAATGTAGTCTGTATACGTCCTGTTTCTTAATGAACTGTGAAAATGGTAAATGTAAGAAGAGTTGTTCAGTGTAGTGGCCAGTGAATTTGAGGAGAGGACCCTGTAGGTTTGACTCGCCAGTACTGACTAAGTTATTCTGAAGGGAATATGATTCAGTGGTGATACATAAAAAAAGTGATAGAGTTGAAAGAATCTTGATGAGTGGGGGTGTAAAAAAGCAGGGATTCATCCTGTTCTTTTGACTCTCATGATGGCCTGATTCGGTCGATTTTTTAAATGGGATTATTTTAATCTCGTCCGATGCCTCTTGCCATCTAAGAACTGAACACTACAGCAGAAACAAGTTCTGGGTTTGTGCGGAGAAGAATTTCTTGGGATGCAGACCCCAGGAAATTCATTTTGTATGACACTGGTAAACGAATAAATATTATATCGCGTGAACTTATTAAGCGATAGAAGGAGTTATAGAGTCAATCACAGCGCCCAAAGAACTGCACGAGAGCTCGTGCTTTTCTGCACAGTCCAGTCCAGGGTCCGAATGATTCTCGAATACATTATTGACCCGATTACGCTAAATTAAGAGGAGGTGCGACGACCTTGATTTTGCAATAACACGGGCAAGTCGTAAAAGAACATTTGAACGAATGGGTTATTTTGTTACGTGGATTAAGTAAAGATTTTGTTGAAGCTCTCCTTTCATTGATTGATATTTTTCCTTTCCTGTTTTGTTCTTTTGTTCCTGGCTATTGGGGTAGCCACCATTTTCAAAAGTAGGGAAGTGGTCCCCCAAGCATCAGCAGAAATATTTGTATTAATTAAAATTTTGGGGGCCTCAAAAGAGAGGGAAGGATATACGGGTGGGTGCGTGGTGGCTCCAAGCGCATGTGCATTGCACGTCTAATAATGGATGTTCCAGATGCTTGGACAGCTAAGATTTTGCAGATGCAAGAACTCATCAATGCATCTTCATTTGGATCATCACATTTATCTGTTCACTTTCCTCTTCCAATAACATAGTAAGAGCCATAGGATTCAGCTCGTTGTCGGGCATATGGCCTGACTTAGGGAGAGCCTTGCTTGCCAGCAGGTTCATTGAACAGGTCTGATCTATGATTGAGATGATTTAGTTTCATGCAGGACGTAGCTCATACCATAATGAATGAAATAATGTCAGAACTAATAGAGGGAAGGGCCTTTGCCCATTTTAGTGTGTTGGAATTTACATGACAAACAGCCATAAATAACGTTGTGAAGAGAGAGGGAAGATCGAAAGCCGTTTAGAGTATTCCTACAGCGTGGTCCCTAACAACTTTGAATGCCTGAAGATGACATCTCTCCTGTAGTCACATGGCGACTAAATGCCATAACTAGCTACTGATTCCAATGGCTTCTTCGAAGCATAGACACCTCCCTCGTGATCATTCATACTTGCTCACTTCCCCCACGAGGCATATTCTTTGGGATGATTGTTTTCACTTTTGTTAACTTGCGAGATATGGTAGTCTAATCTGTCTTAAATACGTTGAAAATATCAGTGACTGTATATTGTAATGGTAACCATAAATTCACAACATGCTGATCAAGTGCATGAGTTTTGTCTGAACTTCTTGAATTATCAGAAAACAAAGAATATACTCAGATGATTCTGAAGATTTGAGGATGAAAGGAACTTCTGGTCGATTACATTGCCAGAAAATAGCAAGAAAAGCTGTAATTTTGTCCTAACGTTGCAGAGTCCCCTGCTAAAGTGTTGTGGTTGATGCTTCAGGATACTTGGAATTGGCCTCTGATCGCCCCCTTGCCTTCTTATGGAAGAGGGAGGGAACGTCCTGGAAGGAGGTATATGAGTCTCATCCAAGGACACGGCCTTCGAGATGTGGTGATCACAGGTGGGCATTGATGAAAACATGTGCATGATCCTTAACTTCGACAAGCATCTCACAGAATCCTTATCAACCACTGAATTGATGCATCATAACAGTGCTTAAATGGATCCAAAGTTCAGAAACAACCTTGTTAAGGATATCGTGCGATTGTGCTATTTCAGGTGAGAATGGGACGATTGATGGTCAAGGAGAGGTATGGTGGAACATGTGGAGGCAGCGCACTCTCCACTACACTCGACCGCATCTTGTTGAATTCATGAACTCCAGAAGCATCGTGATCTCCAACGTGGTTTTCAAGAATTCCCCCTTTTGGAACATTCACCCTGTTTATTGCAGGTTACTTCCAGACATGCATGTTTCAATTTGCTAAGTGCAGATCTTAATACATGGTTTTTAATGAGCAATACTGCGATACTAACCCAGCAACTTAGGAGTAATGTACATCTTGCTCGACCCTGATGTAATATCTCTTTCTTTTCTTTTTGACAGCAACGTTGTCATCAGATATGTAACCATATTGGCCCCTTACGACTCTCCCAATACTGACGGAATTGATCCAGGTACATACTATACTCAAATTTACTGGGAACTTTTGGCCCGGTTTAGCATTGCTATCCCATTTCTTAGTGCATGGTTCAGATACGCACGGGCTGTTTGTATAGTATCTCAGTACTTCGATAGCATCTATAAGAGCTGATATAATAATCAATGGCAACAGTAAAAGCAACAACAGAGCAAGATCATCATACTGAAGCAATCTTCTGCATGTTCTTTCATTCAGTTAGTCCTGTTAATGATGCTGTAATAGATGTTCAGGAGTAGGTCTCTTAGCTGGTGAGACAATTTAGATTGCTTCTGTGTGGAAGAGTTCAAATTCTCAGGAAAGAAAGCTAACTACAGCATCTGTATCTTGTACTGGCTCAGATTCCAGTTCCAATGTCTGCATAGAGGATTCGCATATATCCGTCGGAGATGATCTCGTTTCAGTGAAAAGTGGATGGGACGAATATGGAATACGTTATGGCCGTCGTAGCTCAGGGATCACAATACGGCGGATAACTGGGTCATCCCCTTTTGCTGGAATCTCAGTGGGAAGCGAAACATCCGGTGGGGTGGAGAACGTCTGGATCGAGAACATAAACTTGTACAATGTGGGCATAGGAATCCACATCAAAACAAACGTCGGAAGGGGAGGGTTCATAAGGGACATAACCGTGTCCAATGTGTACATGGAGAACGTGCGTAAAGGCATACGGATCATGGGGAACGTCGGCGATCACCCTGACGAGTACTACAACCCCAGCGCCCTCCCTTATGTCAAGGGCATCAGGATCAAGGACGTCTGGGGCGTGAAGGTCCAAGAGGCGGGCCTAATACAGGGCTTGAAGAATGCGCCATTCACCGGGATTTGTCTCTCCAACATCTATCTCCACGGTGTGCCGGGACAAAGGAGAGCGACCTGGACTTGCTCCGACGTCAGTGGAGCCGCTCTCGAGGTAAGCCCTTGGGTGTGCTCGGAGCTCGCTAGCACCTATCACAGCAGCATTTGCTCCAACTATTTCAGAGACTAATCTTAAGCTGTGAATCTACCCATCTAGCAGACAGCCGGTCGGATCACTCCATAGGTTTATCTGTTCAATTAGGCACGCCGTCTCATTAACCCTCTTCGAATCTTTCAGTGTATGCTTTTATTCAACAAAGCTTTGAATTATCATATCATCTTATCCAATGTCTCTCTTCTTACGGGTTTGATGGCTATGATCTTGGTTCTATTGATATGGATGCATAATCGTCAAGAAAACTAATCGAGTTTAACCCAAAAAGCTAAGCAGAACACTGGGTAGATAACAACATCTGATCATCATACATAAAATCCACCAGTGATGTTATTTACAATACAAACATAGTACAAACCTACTAACTATCCATCAATCTCACATGCCATCATCTATCTCAGCAACGTGTTCAGATTGTCCATCTCTGAAGGATGCAACTTATTTACATAAGACAGCGCAGATAAGTAAGAAGGCTAATCCCCCTCGATACCATCACAAAAAGGAAATAAAAAACAGTAAATAGCTGCATCGGATTCATCAGTCATCACCACAGATTCACCGCCCACCATGATCATCATCATCATCATCACGGTCGTCCTCAGAAATGGTGGTCCAAGAACTTGCGGAACCTCTTGAAGATGCCCTCACCTCCGTGGCGCTCCTCGTCCTCATCCTCGTGACCGTGGTGGTGGCGGAAATGGTGGTGATGGTGGCGGCGGTGCTGGTGGTGCTCTTTCTCCTCATCGTCGTCCTCGTGCTCCTCGGGGCGATGGGGTTTCTTCATCATGTCCCAGCGGCGGTGGTGATGCTCTCTCTCCTCGTCATCGTCCTCGCGCTCCTCCGGGCGATGGGGCCTCTTCATCATCATGTCCTTGTCCTCCTTCCCGCGGCGGTGGTGGTGATGCTCTCTCTCCTCCTCATCGTCCTCCTCGCGCTCCTCGTGGCGGCGATCGGGCCTCTTCATCACGTCCTCGCCCTCCTTCCACGCCACGTCGGCAAATCCGAACCTCGGCTTCCTGTGGTGGACCCTGATCCACCGGCCGGGCATCTGGCGCTCGATCTCCATGCCTCGCGATTCGGCATCGTGGCCCGGCTTCTCGCTCGACAGGATCATGTCGTTGCCGAACGAGATCTCGCGACCCTCGAACTTCGGCCGGAACTGCCGGCGACCGTGGCGGCACCCGCGGCCTCCTCCGTGGCGGAACGGGAAGCGAAGGGAGAGCGGCACCGCCGCCCGCTCGCCGTGGTCGTGCGGGCGGAAGGTGATCGTCCTCAGCGGGACGGAGGCGATCTTCTCGGGTTCCACCACCGGGATCTCGTCGGCGACGGCGACGACGGTCGCGTCCTGAGTGTTGGAGTCGCCACCGGCGGCGGCGGTCTCCGTGTCAATCTGGACCGCCGGGAACGCCACAGCGGCCACGGACCGGGGCTTCTCGCTGGGGAGGAGGATGGTCGCGGCGGAATCGGCCTCGGAACCGGGCAGATCGCGGCGGCCGGCGACATCGCCGGTGGGGAGATCGGAGGGCGTGAGGGACTCGGAGGAGGCGATGAGGAAGAAGAGGAGGAGGAGGGAGAGGGTTAGTTTCGCCATTTTCTTCACAGATAGAGAAAGTATCTCCAGGTGAAGAGGGTTGTAGAGAGAGAATATAAAGGGGCAGGTATTGGGCAGGACGGGCAGGTGTGAACGGGGGCGGGGAGGTTTGACTATGGGGGCGGGAAAAGCGGGCAGCGGGCAGAGGGTAGCCGGCAGCGGGCAGGGTGGAAGACCGACCACGTGATTGGTTAGCGCGAAGGAGAGGGGGAGGGTGTTTCTGGGAATTCGATCGTCCAAGGAAGTCGGTTGGGTTTCCCATAATTCAAATTTGCACAATTTTTTAATTATTTTTCTCGGGGCTTGGTAAAATTACCGTTGGGCCAGCGTCGTAGTTTGATTTATTAGATTAATTAGATAATGTCGCAAATCAAGAATTCACATATTTCATGTGAATTTTCTTGTTATAAAAAATGATCAATATCACGAAAAATTTCCAAACCGGTATTACTTATAACAAATTGACATGAAGAATCTCAAACTAGTATATTTATAATAAATTTATCTTCTATTAATTTTCGTCAAATTTTGCCATTAAATTTCCTGACGTGGATTACACATGGTAACATGATACAGTGACATGGCAATTCCATAGAGTTAATACAATAAAAAAAAAAACCCCCATAAATTTGTTATAGGTGTGTCGTTAAATTTATCATAAATGTATTAATTTAAGATTTTTTTATAGTCAAAAAATTAATTAATAATAAGCTTATTATAAATGTACCAATTTATATTTTTTTTTCATTGCATTAATCCTATTTAAAAATCAGGTATCATGTGTTGTCGTCTTCTTTTATTTTTGTTGCTAGAAATAATGGGGAAATTTAAATAGAGCTAGATGACATGTCATGAAAGGGGTGAGCTTTAAGTTATTTTCTAGATGACGACAAACGTTTAAGTTAGTTTTATTCTTAATATTTTTTTAAGGTGCTCGAGTTGAGATGCGCTTATCAAGTAGGAGGTGGGGTGATTACTAGTGGCCGTGAGACTTTTAGGAAATGGTCAAATGATATAGATGGGTGGCCATGGCGTTAGCGTACACGGCGTGAAACAGCTGGTGCGGGCGTCGGAGATGACGTTGCACCCTCTTATTCCGCGTGCTGCGCTGGAGGGGAACTACACGTGACTTTTCACTTTGCAACTGTTTTCCTTCTTTTTCGGCCCAATCGCTTGCCGTTGACCATCGATTAATCGTCATTTGCGATCTTCCTCTCCTTTTGTTTCCCGATGACTTGAAATTTCATCTGACGTTGTCCCCGTAGCCAATTTGTACATCAACACTTTGGTCAAAAGCTGCGGTACATTTACACATAAACTATGGAAAGATTCCTATGACTATTTCCTTTTTGGAAACTTAACACAAACGTTGCATGTGAAAGAAGGGAATTGATACAAAAAAAAATAAAGAGAGATGACGAGATTAATTTGAGAGAGAGAGAGAGAGAGAAAGAGAGAGAGAGAGAGAGAGAGAGAGAGAGATGGATAAGATTGATTATCAATGGGAAACCAAATCTTGTGCTCGATGGATAATTTGGTTTGTAAATATAAAAGGTGCACTTTGGCCGATGCGGAAATATCACCATTGGGTACTATAAGAGATAGAAGTGATGAGCCCACTTAAATGGCATTTTCCTAATGCTCTAGTGGGCTCGAGCACAGTAGTTTTAGCTGTTCCCAATTCAATAGCTAACTCCAACAAGATTTTGATCGGGCAGGATTAATGGCACTTATCAATTCAAACAACTAACATTAAAACAATTGAATCCAAAGGTAGTCGATGGGATGCGCGTCAAAGTTGCAACATATATAATCACAAGACTATCCAACGAACCCCACCTGATCAGGAGATGCATGAGGTTGAATCCCTACATCAAGATGCTATACAAAAAAAAATTTCCGAGATATGAGGAGGGGTTCCTCATGGCGCGTGCTTATTGAGCGTCTAAGTTACTCAAAATCGTGATTTCAACTAGAGCGCGTCAGCTCTGCAGCCTGGCGGTTTGCCTGCTTGAATTCATCTATAGTTTTCAAACTGTCTGATAACAACCCATGGCCATACACAAGACTTAGTTTCTAAGTTTTGACAGAGAAAGATACCGTTATTACTAGACAATGAACCCAATCTAAGGCGAAAGAAATTGAACTAGGATTTAGGAAACGAGATTCTATTTCTGGGCCATGTGGACCACAAAGGCCTATATCACATGTGAGCCTCTCAAGCCTCGCGAAGTCCTGTTAGGCCCACCGGCACATCAGGACTCTGTTTCTTGTGCTCTTCCCGACACTGAATCTAAGGCATTTTAGGGTGTGTTTATTTTACTAAAACTTCATGCAAGTAAAAAAAAAAAAAATCATAGTTTTCATTTGTTTTGTGATTTTAAAAAATAGATGATCTTCTTGTTAGAAGGGAAGTGGTTTTTCTTCAATCTAAGTTTGATGTTTTCACGGCATGGAAAACATTTCCCATATATTGGTTAGTTTTTGATCTTCCAAATACTATAAAGTTGAAGATGAATTTTCCAAAAATAGTTAACTTTTAAACAAACGGACCCTTGTTGAAGATGGAAGGTGTGTCTCTTCTTTGAATATGGTTTTATGCTACTTCAAGAGTGATTGCAATTATGAGGTAAGCGGTTTCAAGTTCCATACAGGTTTCACATTAAACCTAAAACCTATCTATTGGAATGGATTCTTCATTTTTTGGAATATGTAACTTATCCTACATATTCTATAACCTAGAACCTGCCATATCACATATTCCAGGATTAGTTTCAAGGTCTATCCAAATTCCGCCTATATTATTAATTGAACGATTACAATGAATTAAAATTCTTAATGACCATCACTTGCTACTATAATTCACTAACCATAAATACATACGGAAAATATGAATATTAATAAAGTAAAATTCTCGGTCATAAAATGAAAGTTCAAACTAGTGTTTCTAGATTATACATTCATTATCAAACGGTATGAAATATTGCAAGATCGCGCAAAGATATAAACTAAGAAAAACACTAAAACTTATTCTAGGTTCTAGGTTACAAGTTCCAGATTCCTCAAATTAAGAACCTAAAACCTACTCATTGAAATAAGTTCCTTATTTTTTAAAACCTGAAACCTACCCTGCATATCTTGGAATCTATAACTTATAGGTTCGCACTGGTCCTACCCTAAAACCATGCTCATCCTTAATCGCAATGACCCATTTCAAAACATCTCCGATAAAATCCAAACAAAATAATAAAGGATGATCAAGATAGCATTCTCAAACCATAAAGATAACTTTGGCTCTAGTATTATTTGTTAGCTTAAGAGTAGTGGTCGAGCTCCCAAATTGTTCGTTGGATCTTTTCACTCTTCAGTTATGTAATTCTATAGCACCTTTTGTTCTTATATATAGATGTATATTTCCCTATATGAGTAATGACACAAATAATCCCTGAACTTTAGCTTAATGTTTGATGCGGTCCATGAATTTTTAATTTGTTTAATCTGGTCCATGGGCTTTTGATACATGTTCAATGTAGTCCCTAAACTATATGAAAATCATTAATGTAGTTTTTCCATTAATCAAATATTAGGGACAACATTGAATATTTTCATATAGTTCAAGGTTTAAATTGAACATGTATCGAAAGTTCAAAGATTATATTAAACAAATTAAAAGTTCATGGACCACATTGAACAAATCAAAGTTCAGGGATCACGTTATACATTGAGCCAAAATTCAAATATTATTTGTATCATTTTTCTTTCTGAATAAAGTCGACAATTTTTCAAAATGCATAGCCAATTCTTTTGCATGGAACTATAAATAACTCGCACCATGTTAAAGTCTCAATAGAATCAAAATAAATATGCATAGCTAGTGAGTGCATGTTCATAACCCATAGGACAACAATAGTACACTCTAGATTTGTAAAGTATAGCAGCACCATAGAAACTGACCATTTCATTTCAATTCCAACCCACGAGGGCGGTCTCTAGGACTCTTGGGACCATTGAGACACTTAGGACCACCAAGGTTGTCGGTTCCCCCCTAGTGGGCACGCACTGGCACTGGGGCTTCTCACTAGGGAGGAGGATGGTCGTAGCGGAATCTGCCTCGAAATTGGGTAGATCGCGGTGACCGACGACATTGCTGGTGGGGAGATTGAAGGGAGTGAGACTAGGAGGAGACGATGAGGAAGAAGAGGAGGAGGAGGGAGAGGGTTAGTTTCACCATTTTCTTAAGGGAGGAAGTATCTCTAAGTGAAGTTGGTGGAGAGAGAGAGAGAGAGAGAGAGAGAGAGAGAGAGGGGAAGGTATGGGGCAGGATGGGCACATTGGAACTGAGGTTGGGGGAGGTTTGACTTGGGGAGCAGGAGAGCAAGCAATGAGCAAGGTGGAAAACTAACCACGTGAATGGAGAACAATGGGGTATCTCTAATTTAGCAATTCAAGAAAAATTAATAGAAGGTAAATTTATAATAAATATATCAATTTAAGATTTTTCGTGATTTTAATCTAATCAAGAATTTACATAGGTTTTTTTTTCTTCAAAAGAATTCACATAGTGTATAGTAAAGGGCATCATGGCCAGCTGTCTTCTTTACTTTTCATGCTAAATAATAATGGGAAATCTAGATAGAGCCGGATGAAATGTTCCGGGGCATGAGCTTGAAGTTATTCTTCAAATGACACATGTTTAAGTTAGTTTTATCTTTAAAAAAATATTTTTTTAAATTTTTTAAATTTCTTAGATTAAGGAAGTAGGTAGGCCGGGCCTCAAACATAAATCTAATAATGTAAAAAAAAGAGGAACTCGTTAGGTGCTTGAGTTGAGATGCGCTTATCGAGGAGGAGGGATGATTACTAGTGGCCGCGAGGCCTTAGAAAATGGCATAGATTGGAGGTCGTGGCGTTAGCGTACAGGGCGATCAACAGCTGGTGCGGGAGTTGACCCCGGGTCAGAGATGACGTGGCACCTTCTTATTCCTCGTGCGGCGCTGGATGGGGAGGGGAGTATATGTGACTTTTCAGTTGTCACTTTGCAATTGTTTTTCTCCTTTTTCGGCCGAATCGCTTACGGTTGACGAAAGATTAATCCTCCATTTGCGATTTTCTCTTCTTCTGTTTCCGGTTTGTTAGCCCATAACATGAAATTTCATGAGAAGTGTCCCCGTAGCCAATTTGCACATCAAAACTTTGGTCAAAAGCCGTGGTACATCAACACATAACACAATGAGATGATGCTATTTTCAGAAAAAATTAACAAAAAAAAAAAATCTTAAATTTATGCCCTTTTGGTAACTTAGAACACATATAGCATGCGAAAGAAGAGAGTTGACACCCAAAAAAAGAAAAAAGACAGACGATGAGATTGATTTGAGAGAGAGATAACGTCGATTATCAATGTGAAACCGACTCTGGTACTTGACGGATAATTAGGCTTGTAAATATAAAATGACGTGATTCATCCCATATGAAAATAAGACCATTGGATACCGTAAGAGATGGGAATGACAAGTTCACTTAAATGGCCTTTCCTATGCTCGGGTGGGCTTAAGCACGGCAGTTCAGCGGTGCTCGATTCGACAACTAACTCCAACGAGATTTTGATTGGACATATTGATGGCACATATCAATCCAAACAACTGACATTAAAACTGTTAAATCTTATGATGGTTGATGGGATGCGCGCCAAAGTTGCAATGTATATAATCACGAGAGTGTCCAACCAACCCAACCGGATAAGGGAGACTCATGAGGTCGAATCCTTACATCAACACGGGATGTGACTTATTTCTAAGATCTAAGGAGCGGTTCCCCCCATGAGGGTGCACCTGCGCTTCTTGAGCGTCTAAATTATTCAAAATTGCAATGTCAATTGGAGGGCGTCAGCTCTGCAATCTGGCAGTTTGCCTGCTCGACTTCTTTTTATAGTTTTCAGAATGTCTGATAACAACCCACGGCCATACACAAGACTTGGTTTCTAAGTTTTGACAGCTGAGAAAGATACGGTTGTTACTCGACAATGAACCGAACTTGGGGCGAAAGATTTGAACCGGCATTTTAGGAAACGATTCTGTTTCTGGGCCACGTGGACCACAAAGGCCCATATCACATCTAAGCCTCTTAAGCCTCGCAAATCCCTGGTAGGCCCACTGGCACACCATGACCCCGTTTCTTGTGCTCTTCCCGACACTGAATATTAAGCTTTTCAGGGTATGTTTATTTATCAATAACTTCATATAAATCTTTACCAAAAAAAAATAAAAATTCATATAAATAAAAATATTTTTCATGGAGATTATTTTTATGGAAAATAATTAGTTTTCAATTATTCGGTAGTTTAAGGAAAGTGATTCCTTCTTATTAAAAGGAAAAATTGTTTTATCACAATCTAAACTTGTCGTTTTCACCGTGTGTGAAATTGTTTTGCACAAATTAGTTAGTTTTTCGTTATCCATATACTAGAAAGTCAGAAAATAATTTTTAAAAAATAATTTTCTCTCAAATAAATGAACCATTGAAAAGGGAAGGCGTGTCTCTCCTTTGAACATTTTTTTTTTGCGCTACTCCAAGAGTGATTGCGATGACTCCTTTCAAAACATATAAGATAAAATCCAAACAAAATCAAAAAGGATGATCAACGTTGCAATTCTCAAAATAAAAAGAAGAGACAACTTTCGCTCGAGTAGTGACTAGAGGTATTAAAATAGGTCTTAGATCCATATAAAACTCATTTACATTATAAATGAGTCATATATGAGTCACTAATTTTTCGAAGGGATTATTTAAATAAATTTAAAAATTGAAAGCTTAAGATAAATTGGTCTTAAATGGGTTGGACTTATAACTCATTTCCAACCCAAGCCTCACACTCTCTCTTTCTATCTTTAACTTTATAAAAATTGAAATTATAATTATATGTAATATTTCATTTTTCTTTTCTTTTTTCTTTCTTTTTTTTTTTTCCTTTTTTCTTCCTTCTTCCTTAGTCGGCGGCTAGCCCGGTGACAGCTGGCGATCGGCTAGGCCAAGCTTGAGTTTGCTCGATCTAGCGAGGTGAAGACCTCGCTAACGTCTGGCAAGGCTCAAGTTCACTGGTGTCGAGCGAGGCTCAAGCCGAGCCTCGCTAATTTGAGCTTGCTAACATCAGGTGAGGCTCAAGCCTCGTCCAAGACTTAAACTCACCGATCGTTGTCGTGGTTGATAATCGGCTGAAGAATAAGAAAAAGAGAAGAGAAAAAATAATAGTTAAAAATTATATATTTTTAAAAAATCAAAAAATGAAAATCGATTTTTTTAAAAATAAATTTTTAAAAAAATTATAAAAATTTGTCCATTATATTTGTATTGTATGAAAATGTTTTAGCAGTACTATTTTATTTATAAAAAATATCATAAGAAATAAGCTTTATTACGTTTAGTTAAAGGTTTTTCAAATTCTTTATTTTATTTACTAATTTTTTATTGTTTAATTTACTTCTTAAATTTGATGTGAACTTTTTATTCAAGTAACATATATGCGAAGATTTTAAAGTGAATTAAATGGGTGTGAGTGGATTAACCTAAATTTAGTTAAATAATATTGTGTTTTGGTAATATGGGTCAGGTCGGATTGGGTATGAGTCATCAAATTTACATTGCATGAAAATGAGTCAAAACGGATTAAATGAGTCAATATGTCTTGGACCCAAATTTACATTGCATGGAAATAAGTCAAAATGAGTTAAATGGATCAATATGGATCGGACCATTTTCGACTTGACCCAAACCCGTCCTGACCTACCCATTTGACAGCCATAGTAGTGATTGTTGGCTTAAGAGTAGTGGTCGAGCTTCCAAATTATCGGAGTTCAAGACCTTTCTTAGAATTCATTGGATCTTTTTTCTCTTCAGTTATGTGATTCTAGAGCACCCTGTTTTCGATTCTTTATCCTCTTTCCGAATAAAGTCGACAATTGCTCAAAATCCACAGCCCATTCTTTCGCATGGAACTATAAATAACTCGCACCATGTTAAAAAGTCACAATAGAATCAAAACGAATATGCAGAGCTGGTGAGTGTGGTGAGTGCATGTTCATGAGGCAATAACAGTCCACTCTCGATTTGCAAAGTACAGCAGCACCACAGAAACGGTCTATTTCGTTTCAATTCCAACCCACGGATGAGTGTAAAACCATACCCTTATCAGCATGAATTTGGTGCCACCATCGGTTGAATTTACTCGAAGCCTAGTCGACTCTCTCTGCCTCGAATCATCCGCCATCGTCTAGATCCTAGTGGTCTTGATCTTCCCATGGCCGAAGAGTCCTCCTCGGAGCCGGCTCTGCTCGAACGAAGACGACAGAAGAGTATCTGAATCTTCTCGTTCAGTCGCGGGATTATTAAAACAAGTGCAAAGAAACAAAATAGGAACAAGGTTCTCGAAGTATGCCCCAAAGACCAAACCAATCAGAACCGTGGGGAATATCAATGGATCACATTTTTGGTGCTTCCGAAACCCAGTATCACCCCAACACAAAGATCAATCGTGCATGCTGGATCTCGATACATCCCAAGACTATTAATCCCTTTTCTTTTAAAGAAACAACAAGACCCGACAGTAAACCAATCGCAAACCAGCCGAAAACATAACAAAAGGACCACTCTTTTCATCGATCTTGCACCCCTGAGCCAAAGATAATTACCCCCCATCTCCTTCCTTCACCGATCGCTACCAGAGAGACGAGAGACCAGACGAGAGACCAGATTTTCTTTCCCCTTGTCAAATGCTGTCGAGGGCCTTCACGAAGCCCAAGAGAAGCCCCAAAAATGGCGACAACGTCACCCGGTCGGAGTCGATCCTGCACGAGTACGAGGACTGCATCGTGGGGTTCATGGACGACGTCCCTCTGGTGGTGTGCGACGGGGTCAGGGGCTACCCGGGGGTGCACGGCGAGCCGACGCTTCGGGAGGTCCTGAGGGGGTCGGTCGGGGTGATGGGGGAGAGCTGCCTGGGGATCACGGAGAAGGTGGTGTTCCTGGGAGGGAAGGTGTGCGCGCTCAAGAGGTTCCGGGCGGTGCGCGTGGGGAAGGGGGAGTTCGGGAGGAGGCTGCAGAGGGTGGCGCAGATCAGCAGGAGGTGCGAGCACCTCGTGCCGGTGTTGGCGT
Source organism: Eucalyptus guilfoylei (assembly GCA_016097605.1). Taxonomy (NCBI): domain Eukaryota; kingdom Viridiplantae; phylum Streptophyta; class Magnoliopsida; order Myrtales; family Myrtaceae; genus Eucalyptus; species Eucalyptus guilfoylei. The sequence goes on from CM027863.1 coordinate 28,901,220, forward strand.
ACCTCTACTCCAAGCGGATCAAGTTCGTGCTCTGCGATTACTACCCCATGGGCAGCCTCCGTGACCTCCTCTCTGGTGAGCATCACTTGGTTTTTCTAAGGCGAATCGTTCTTTCTCGTCTGAACTCTCTCAACACAGAAAATCACTGTCTTCTAATCTTTCTCTCTTTGTAAATTTTGAAAGGTGGGAGGGACTGCGGACACACAGCCCTGAACTGGAGCCAGCGGCTCAAGATCCTCTTCACAGCCGCACAGGCCATCCTCTTCATCCACTCCCTCTCCCCTCCCAAGGAGAGGAAGATGCAGATGAACGTGCACGGCAACATCAAGTCCGCCAACATCATGATCAACACCGACTTCACCGCCTGCCTCTCGGACTACGGCTTTGCCCAGCTGGCACGCCGTGCCAACATCTCCGACACGGGGCAGTGCACGCCGCCATCCCCCTCCTCCGCCGCCACATCCGAGAGCGTCCACTCCGACGAGATGAGCCAGAAGGGGGACGTATACAACTTTGGGGTCGTGATGCTCGACGTCATCGGCGGGGACAAGGGGATGGGTGACTACCGGAAGTGCGTACTGCGGAAGAAGGAGGAGATCGTGGAGGGGCGGATGGATTTCTTTGACTTCGGCGCGGATGGGAGGGAGAGGAACCAGGCCATGCAGGTGTTAGAGATGGCCTTAGAGTGTACAAATGAAGTAGCGGAAGAGAGGCCCCCTGTGGAGCAGATACTAAAGACATTAGCAACGTTCATGAGCGTGTAATTTGAATCTAGATTGTACAGGATGGTGTATTTCGTGCTATTTTGTGCTCTCGAACATCTCATGGCACTCTTACGAGGGGAGAGTGTGATATTTTGTAGGCGGTGCAATTCACAGGGTGACAACACATCGAGGACCCTTCCATCGTATTTTCTCTGATCATCTTGTGATGAGCTTGGGGATGGAGGTGGTAATACTGATGTTAAAACCCAGATTCATACTCCTTGATGATCTGTGAGATGTTTATCCTGTTAGTATCTTCCTAAATCTAAGACTGTATTTGGTCGTATGAATTTCTAATCAGAATAGGATGAGAAAGGATATGAAATTCAAATATTTTGCTATATTCATTCACTGTTTGTAAGTTATAATAATAAAACTGGATATTTTCATATCCTAACATGTTCATTGTTTGGTATTTATGACATATCAGTATAAATGAACTTGAAAATGCACAAATGGACATTACAAAAATCTTTCATAAATCATTATCAAATCTAATGAGAGAGAGAGAAAATATGATCAATCACTTTTGCAATTACAAAAAGTATAATACTTTGACTCCCTCGTTACTTTTGTGAAATTTCAACTTACAAAGTCATGGAGGAGGAGTTCCGACTCTAGTACTACTTTCATGTACTTTTGACATGAACTAGAGAGCTATAAACGAGAAGAAATTTCTATTCTCTCGCCGTTTTCATGGAGTTTTAACGTGAATTCAGAAAATTACGAAGGGTCATTAAGCTTCAACGTGAACTAAAGATACAAAGGGGAAGGATATGGCGAAGGAAATTTTTTTTTTTAATAAAAAAATTCATTGCCCCTCATTCTTCGAGAATTAGAAAGATCATTTTTCAAGTTGGAATTGTTCATTTAAAATTTATGCTTCTACTTCATTTTTATTTGCTTATTTTTTATTATTTTTCCATCTCTTTTTTATTATTTTTTATTCCCTTCCACTATTGCTTAATAAAATTTTTATCAAATAATAAACTATACTATTATTCCTAAAATATATAATAATATAAATACTAAATATATATTATAGAGCAAAAAGAAATTCAAATATATAAATAAAAATAGAAATAAAAAAAATGAAGTTATTATAATTTTGTTATTTTGAATTTTCTTTTTAGTGTTAGAATCTATATATTATTCATTTTTAATTATTATTTTAGTTTTATTATTTAAGAAGTTTGTTATTCGAAAAAAAAATAACTTTTATACTAGGAATATAAGAATCCTATCCATAATTTTATCCGGGCTATATTCAACTTTATCCTGTCTTTGGCAAGAATCAAACACAGCACATGTTTATCTTGGCAACCAAACCTAGCCTAAAAGATTAGGTTGAAAAAGGCAACCAAATTAGAATTAGGATTACTTGGTGCGAATGATAACCATTTTAGTTAGAAATTGATTTATGGAAGAGAAATAATTTTTTTTTATTTCTATTCTTAGATGAGTTTCTAAGCAAAAATATGTATTTGATAACGACACACAATTTCTTTCTCCCTGACAGTGGCGGACGACAGACGGCGGCGGGTGAATAACGATGATAGACGATGATCGACAGTAGACGACGACGAGTGGATGGTGACTGACGGTGAGGATAGTAGCCGGCGATGATGGACGACGGTTTCTAGATGGTGGCGACGAATGGCAGGCGGCGATAGACGACGGCTGGCAGCAATTGATGAATGATAACCAGGTGAATGGTAGACAACGACCGGTGGCGGCGGATGGGCGGACAACGATTGGTGGCGAGGACAGCGGCTGACGACCGATGAATGGCGAGCAACGGCAAACGACAACGGCTGACGAGTGACGATAGCAAATGGTGAGTGGAGGCGGACAACGAGCGGTGGCTAGCAGCAATTGATGAACGGCGATCAGGAGGATAGTAGATGGCTGCTAACGGCGACAGATGGGCAGCCGGCTAGTAACAAGAATGAACAATGAAAAGAGTTTTTATTTCTCATTTATGTTCTAGAAATAAATAAGTAAAAAAATTTTACTTCTAGTTTCTATTCCAAACATATTTCTAGAGTAACAATCTATTCTAAAAATAGAAAATGAAATATTTTTACTAAACAGATTTATATTTAAGAAACAAGTCGGAATAGAAAAATAGTTTTGGAACATAATTAGAATGGTTATCATGCACGCCTTTAACAACCAACATCTTTTTTAAACAAAAAGGATAAAAAAGAAAAATCAGCAATGCAATGTTTATTTTATTTTATTTTATTTTATTTTATTTATTTGGGTTGGTTTGTTTCATGGATAGTCAATGATTTAGTTAATATTTTTTCTAAAAATGATAACTTGAATCAATTTTAAAAAATTAGGAAAGTTACAATAAAAAAAACTCTAAACCATGCCCATTACAAACACTAATTTTCTAAATTTTTGTGTCAACAATCTCATACTTATATCTGTGTAACACATTTATCATTGATCACATTTCCATCCAAGTTCATCATTAAAAATCGTACATGGCGACTGGCAACCCCTCAACGTCCCGACACCAACCTAACCCTCGTTAGCCAAAGGCAACCCTAGCGATGCTCGTCTCTCCCTCTCCGTACTGTATTGTCCATGGCAATCGAGCTTCAGGAGCACGACCTCCGTTGAGGCGTTGGGCTCAAGCCCATATCTGGGCAAGCCATCATGCCGCTCGAGCTCGACACATCCAAGCTGAACTTTGCTTGTAGCTTCGAGGTCGAGTGAAGTTGATATGAAGGGCAAAAGGGGGAATGATATTTATAATTTTCCCTCCCTTTATTATATCATTGAGCCAACACAAACGAAGGCTAATCTCTCGACATGAAACATTTTAAACGAGAGCGAATAGCAATAATTTCTCGACAAATACATTGATTTAATTCTTGAAATAAGATACTCAACGTTTTAATATATGAACGATATCGCTAGCATCATCACCTCATTCAAATTGATTAATTAGAACAATCGAGTAAGTATTCGGTGATTATAGTACACATATTGAATTGAATATAGATGACTAAATTAAGTTTAGTAAATATTACACACGCAACCAAATAATTTCTGCGAACCAAGACCAGCACGTGGGACCAGAAACACGTGGCTTCAATGTGGACAAATTGTATGGTCCCCCCGATGCACCAGAAGGCCCCATAATAGTAGAAGTGTCTCCGCCCCAACGTGGATTTGAAAAGCCCGCATGGCTTGAAATCTGCAAGAGAGGCCCGAGCATGTTAGGTACCGGCTTGATGGCTGATGTAATAACATAAGCCGCTAATCAATAGTCTATGGCATTTTAACTAATTTTGTACCTGGATTGCACAATCCTCGCCTATGTTCGATTTGACCAATTTCTTTGAATATTACCGTCACACGTATATCCTATGCATAAAATATATCCATACAGGTTAAAGTATCTTTAGACATTTATATTGCATTTTGCTAAGAAACTGATGGGGCGAAACCCATTACATATGAATGGTGCAAATTGACATGGCCCCTCAAGTAAGGTGGGTCTAGATCTCACATCCAAGACCCTTTACATAGAGTATGGCCATATATTTTTATTGTTTTTTGAATCTATTATTCATTTAGTTGAGGATTGCACATAAGCATTCTTGTTTGTGATCGTATAGTATCGTCTCCATGCCCTATTAAACGATTCTCAATCCAGAGCGCCGGATGATCATTAGTATTACAGCCTTGATGCATGAATTTGATATGTATGACTGGGCCGATTCACAAAAACATAGCTCATCAAGTTACAATTTCGGAAGTCTCTGATTTTTATTTATTTATTTATCGATAGATTAATCTAGGAAGCAACGATCAGTTGACTTTGTCAAAAGGCTTTGAACCGATCTGTTTACATTGCTTTATATAGCTATTAAATTGACCATAGATCCATTTATGTCGTGGGTACATTGATTCTACGTACTCACGTGGTAGGAATATCAAGACTTTGACTTTGACTCCCTTAATTATTCCGATTCACGCGATTGGGGAAGGACCATTATGGATTAAAAAATGAAGTAAACCCGCCGACTGGTCGTTGATGGGGATCGTACGACACGTTGCGGTCCCTGATTGGATGGTCGTCGGAACGAACGCGTGGGGGCAACTTTCCCGGGCCCACGGCACGTTGGGTCTCCTGTGTGTGTGTATATATATATTCCCTTTTCTAAAACTGTTTATAAATGTTGACTTTTCCGAACATAAGCGTGCGGGTTAGCATATTTTAGTGTGCTGTTACCGAGGCAAGCTTAGTTTTCTTGAAGCATCTTTCCATTCTCTAATAATTTCAGAAATTTTATTTGGTATCAAGCTTGTACAAGAAGGAAAAAACGGAAAAAAAAGATTTTAGAGGCTCTTTTGGATGCTTGACACCATTTTTCTTGTCTTTGATTTAAAATGTTGCTTGCAGAGACATGTCCTGCATCCAGCACAACCCCTTTGAATATCCTTCTTATATTTTAGAATTAAAGAAAGATAAAAAGTCGAAAAGGATATATGTTTTGATATATCTTTTCCATTCATTTTCTTCTTTTAATAAAAGTTCGGGGTCAATAAAATAACAAATTTGTACTTATTCGTCGAAGGTGACTCATGTGACAAGACTATATATTACGTGTCAAATAATCACAGAGATAAAGCGAAGTGTCATGTGATAAGCACAGGAGCGAACACTCTCTCAGCTTCGACTTTTTAAGTATATATGATAGACTTGAATGATTCAAGCACAAGCAATCAAGAAGTGATTAATAGATGATTAAAGCGGGTGCTTCTGAAATGGGAACGTGACGAGTCTTCGCTGGGCTCCAAAAAGTCAACCTGTCTACTAAGTATAAAGAAGCTCTTCCATGTGGGTGAAAACTTGCAGCTACTTCATACTCCACACCTTTTTCAAGAAGCAAGGCGCAGCCAGAGATCGGAGAGATCGGTCCGGGGGGAAAAAACAATGGGGAGCAGAGAAAGCGAAATGTACTTCGTCTTCATGAACTACGATCCCGAGTACGAGCGCCTCCGCACTGACAGGTCGCCGCACTCGACTCGTTACTCTCATTGCAAATGCGATTCCTTTTCTTTGTTCTTGTGGTAAAGCGTGGAACATCTTGACATATGATGTGTGAAATGTGGTCATTAATGACGACAGAAGCAAGCGAGGAGCGTATGAGTTGGACTCGTATCTGAGCGCCAAGCACGACGGGTTATTGGCAGCCACTCTTGAGCCGGGGACTTACAAGAAGACCTTCTCTCTTGTCATCGTCGACGGGTTCGGCGTGGAGATTTCCGAAGACCAGGTAGGGAGTGAACCCTCCCCCCACCCCCTTCTCTCTTTAGGTTTAAACTTTTGAAAGAATAGATCCACGATGATGGAGGCAACTTATGCATTTCGCATTCTGTGTGAACAGGCAAATGAGCTTAGATCTGCGAAGGGAGTGAGGGTGGTGGAGAAGAATCAAGAGCTTGCTTGAGGCTCTCTCTTTCTCTCTGTTTCTGGGTGTAGGCTGGTGTGTATGTGATGATGTGCTGTTAATTTGTAGAAGGATGAAGATGGGACTTGAAGACTGGACGACGACGTACGTGGACGCCGATCGGTCCGGGGACAGTGTGAATGCGTGCTGGTTATGAGTTCTTTTTTTTTGGTCAGTGGTTATGAGTTCATTAATTTATTTTCGAAGGGGTATATGCTTCATTTCATTGGTGAAATCAAGGCATTTTACTTTACTATTGTACTTAGCTCGTTTGCCTCTGGGACTCTCTAATGCCATTTAAAAATGCCTCGTTCGCTCTCCCTCTCTCTTTCTCCCTCAAGTCTGCATACACTTACGATCCCAGAAATGCAGACACCGTCCATTGCCAAAATGACATTAGGGTTTTGTTGAGTAGAGAATCCGTTCGCGGATGTGATGCTTGACCGCATGAAAGCGTGCATTTGAGGAAATGATGTACCTTAAGAAAAGGTTATAATTGTACCTCAGATGTTACGCTAATCATGGACCGGATAAAAGTCCATGTGCCCATTCGACCGATCGCTTATTGCTTGAAACCCTGTCCTTGAAATGGGCATGAGGGCCATAAGAATTTGAAATTATATAATGAAATACTTGTCAACAAAAGAACTTTGAAATCGATTTGAAACTATTTAGTACCGTGAGACATCATACGATAAAATTATCTCGAGCCATCCAACAACAGACAATGAGGCATTACTAATTCAACGATCGCACGAGCCTTTTGATCGAGTGGTTGACGCTCAATCTCCTCAATACGGTGATAGAAAAATCGCACAACTTGGCCACGAGAGCGGCACAAGATAACAGCCAAGCCGGTAAGGGTGCAAGGATGGTCCATGGGAGTGAGAGGATAGATAGATAATGGCACGAACTAGTACGGGGCTGATTTGACGCATGAGGTGAGCGTCGCCACTGGCCTTATTATCAAGTTAAGGTTAAAAGGGAGCAGGCCCGGACGTGCCTGAAATCGGTTCATTTTTCAACAAGAGTTCGAAGACAACTCTAAAAGAGAGCCTGACAATTCCGGGGTCGCTTCACATGTATGCAAACACGACATTTAAATCCATGTGTCGATGTTTCGTGCGCTGCTCGCCACGGACCCCCACTAGCCCCAGTCCTCCGTCACGGTCGCTGAGCTCGTTCTTTTCCCGCCCCGCTCAAAGCATCCTCCGGCGGAGCCACCGAGGAGCAGAGCTGGGGCCTCCCCTTCCCTGTCGTCTCCATCGATTCTATACGGCAAGGACACGATGTGTAATCAAAGCAAATTCGAATTTGACGTGAATGGATTCCCGTCGTGAACCAGTAAGATGCGACTAAATCATGTCGTGTACGGGTGGGTCGGTCCATTCAACAAAGATTAGACGCGAATAGACATGAGTTGACATGTGAGCGCGTCGTTCTTTTAACACGACGTGGTGAGATATATTTAAGACATTTGATAGAAATATACGGGGAGATATGTTTAAGACGCGAGGTCATTCTTTTTCGAGTTTATAGAGTACAAACTCCATTTCCAAAAGATGAAAGGAAAAATAGAGGGTATCTATTAAAACACAAGAAAAAAAAAAGGAATAAAAAAAGAGAAAATATTTGTAAGAATTCAAAGTCGTATAACATATGTAGTCTGGTCTCACGATTGTTACCTTAGATAATATTATAAAAAAGAGAGATTGTAAAGTCTAGATGTGATGTGAAGTGCAATTATTCATAGTCTAGAAACATGGCGGAACATGCTAATGCTAGTTATTGTGTATAATGTATAATCGAATTTTATGTGTTTATCGGGTACAATGATAACATGAATATGTAAATGGGTTAAAATATTGTATCATATCAATAGTTGGCAAATGACATACTTGATAATCATGTCGGTCAAATTCTGAAGTGGACCCTTTTATTAGGTGTCTTGTGTTTGTGTTAAGGCTTTTCGATCAGGTTAATTAAACCTGTGTCATTGTCCCGATTTGACATGACATGAATTACTAACCCTACTAGCCACATGTGCGTGCCCGACAAGTTATTGATCATGTGATTCTTTAATGTAGACCGAGAAGTTACATGTCTTTCACAATATCATAAGTTCAAGCAAGTCTTGAATGAGCTTAATGGAATTTTGACCATCTTATTTTGGATATTTGCTACCTCAAATAAGGAGATTTGCTGATTGATGACACATTAGCAATGCTTTGAACTGATCTTGAGTTTAAAACGTGGCTTTTTATCCAGATTTCATGGATGTTATTCTATCACGCGGAGTTTAGTATTCCTACATGACACAGTCAGCACTGACATAGATAATTTTTTTCAAATTTTCAAAAACTTTTTTGAATTATTTATCTTATCTATCTTTTCTTTCCTTTTCGATTTTTAACCATGGGCCCTCCTTGGCCATTGGTTGAATTTGGGTGAGGCCATTGTGGCCGTGGGTGAAGGTAGCCTCACCATGACCTTATTGACCATGAGCAAGGCCAACCTTGCCATCATGGCCTCGCCAGCCATGGGTGATGCCACCTTGCCTAGATTTGAGCAAGATCAGAGGAGGGTCGCAACCTTAGCTAGCGGTAGGAGAGGGCTTTATAGCCCTTGTCGCACTTCAACAATCTTTGCCGGCTATGGTGACAGATAAAATAAAATAAAATATCTAAATAAAAATTTCAAAATATTAAAAAAATGTAAAATTTGTTCATATTAGTATCGGCCGTATCATGTAAGATGGTCAACATTTACGTTAGCAGTTTCTCGCCAAAATTAGCTAGAAGTACTACATTGCCAAATTGTCAAAATGTTTAAAATTAAATTGACCAAATTGTTATAATTATGATTGAATTAGAAAGAGTATAATAGGTTTAGGAATTTTTTCTAACCCGATGCATTGTACATTTAGAAGAACCCAAAAACACATGAAGAATGTTATTTATAAAGAGAAAAAGTACTGAATTCAAAATCTTGAGTTCATCAAAATGTAAACTCTCATGCTTTACTTAGTTTCTTAATCGGTCTATTAAGTAGGTTAGTAGCGACTCAAGGGTAATAAGGCTTCAAATGAATGGAAAACCAAGTTGCAATCTATAAAATTTGGGAGAGTCCATGCAAAGTGGGAGTGCCAACTCCAAAGAGGATTATTCGTGCTGCCTTAGCAATTTAACCTCCTTGGCGTCATCTTAGAGGATCATGATAACTTTGAAATTGGCTTCTCAATCGATTGACAACACAAAAGAACCGGAATATTTTGAACTAAAGTTGCTTCAGAAAAGTAGAATAAATTCCACATTCAGCTTTTCATAATTTCCCTTCATATTTGACTCCAAGTCTAGCCCAACGGGGTTTATTATCACTTAATAATCTCTTCATGATGAATAAAATTCGATCAAATTGGGGGTTACTTGTAAAAATAAAAATAAAAAGAAGAATTACATTATTGGTGTTGTTTACTCTTACGGAAGGAGTATACACAAAAAAGAAAAAAAAAAGAAAAAAAAAAAAGAAATAGTAAAAATCGACGACTCGGACAGGTTTACTAATGCTCGAGCCCGCCCCCCTTCTTCTTCTCCAAAAAACAATCGCTTCCTTTTCCATTTCTGCCAATCTTTAGTGACTCAAGGTTGACAAAAGGAAGAGATCAGTATCTGCACGAACGAGACACCTTCATCTCCACTCTCCTCAAGGACTTCAGTCAACGTATTGCATCCCGCACGTTACCATGTGTGCGATGAATCGACGATGCATCATTGTCGGAAGCCTTTGTGGGAGAGTGAGGTGAAGACACGCCTCGGCTCTTGTGCACGGACGATTCGATGATAGATAAACCAAGAAGCCACGAATCCAACTTTGCAGCAGCATTCCAACATGCAAGAAGTCAAGCTAGATAACAAAATTCCTTTGCACATATGCGAATCCAAGCCTATCCGATCTTTGTTCTAGCCACACGAGACTGGTTTTCCACGAACTAAAGTTGAGTCTTCTAAAATATGAAAAATAATGTCGTAGTGCGTCAAGATTCTACGAAATTATTATTAGAAGGGAGTAAATATCCGTTAAGGTAATTATATATACACCGGTCATTTCGATCTTGGTATCCTAAATCAAAGTACTCATCCATTTTCTCTCGATTATGAACAGTCTCAGTTCCTGGGGAAAATCTGTGAGTCGCGATGATTGATATGCTCGTATGACCTTTCTTTTTCGATATTTTAATTGCAAATGGTTGTTGGAGTTTACAGTGTAATGTGGGAGGAAAATCAACAGTCAATGGAGTAAACCAAAGTTAAATTTTCCGGCTGCCCCCTGAAGACCTTGAGAAGCCAATGACGCTATTCTAACATCTAATTATTCTTGCCTCTTTTGAGCATGTCTTACCCTTTTCGGATAACACGCGAAGAAATCAATCCAAAAGCGTATCCCACTATTGACATTCCCCCACATCCTTACTTTCATGTTATCTTAGACAGGTGCGACCCAGTTGCTCCATAGATTACACTTTTCGTTTCTTTCGGTGAACTTTCTTGGTGCAGAAAATCCAGATATGTCAACCAAGGCCGTCGCCATTGAAAAAGTAAGGATTGCCTTCACATTTATAAACCAGGCTTTAAGTCGGAGCAGCAACAACTCATAATTCTTAGTAATTCTCTTGTATGATTGTTGGGTCTAGACTTATTGGCGAGTCGCGTTTTGATATTGATATTGGATGACCTTGGACCTTTCTCATTCTAAAAGTTAGTTTAAAGAGTGAGAGTTTCCCTCACTCTTATAAGCCAATCACCAGTCCTTTTTATGACTAATATGGGACGATATCAACAATTTTGAGAGTTCAAAGAATGAAAAATCAACGTTCTCAACTGAGCACAATATGACATGCAAAATAAGCTTTTTGGACCAGTAATATGGCCTCTAAAATTCTTCTTGAATCAAAAGCTAGGACCTACTCAGGCTTTTCTTATATCCATTGGAAGAATTGAGTTTGAATTATGTGCCTTTTGCAATGCTACCCCGGACTCTATTGACCATCTTTTCTTTGATTGCCATGTTCCTGCGACTCTGGCTTTCTTTTGGGCTGGAAGATGTAATCTTCCTAAGCGTAACAGAACTTGGGCGGAAAATCTCCTCTGGGCCTTGAAATTCCTGTTGGGTAAGGACTTTTTTCACTCTATTGTCCGTTTCTCTTTTGGGGCCTTATGTCATTTAATTTGGAAGAAAAGAAATAGCATCATCTTCCAAGGTAAAGCACTTGAGGTTACAGCTATGAAAAATCATCTCATCAAAGTCGTTAAGGACAAAGCCCTGACTTTCAGTAAAGTGCCGGACAACCCCAGGTGGTGGTGGGTCGCTTCGGTCTTTTCTGGATGTTGCTGTGGCTGCTGCTGTTGCGTAGATCTGTTTTTGTCTTTGCTGTGGTGTTTTTTGCCTTGGTTGCCGGTTGTTTTGGCTGGTTGTTTGTTTGTGGTTGTTTCTCTTTCTTTTACATCGGCTCCCTTCCACTCATTTTGCTTGTTTGCACAATGAGTGAAAGTTTTTGGCGCCGATTTCTTGTATAGTTGGCTTTTCCTCTTATATATTCTTACCTTTACAAAAAAAAAAAAAAACTCCATTTCCAAACAATGAAAGGAAAAATAGAGGGTATCTATTAAAAAAAAAAGATAGAGAGAGAAAAAATTTGTAAGAATTCAAAGTCGTATAACATATGTAGTCTGGTCTCATGCCTGTTACCTTATATAATATTAAAAAAAAAAAAGGAGATTGTAAAGCCTAGATGTGATGTGAAGTGCAATTATTCATGGTCTAGAAACATGGCGGAACATGCTAATGCTAATTGTGTATAATGTATTAGGGGTGATCGAGTCTATGGTAGGTAGGGTCTAGACTTGGACCCTGTACTCGACCCTGTTATAACCGGTTTTTTTTTTTTGGACTCTATACCCGACCCTGTTTGTATTGGACCCTGTACCCGACCTACCCTATTTTTCCAGTTTGGTTCCAAGGTCATCCCTGTTTCCATTGGAATCTATTTTGCAATCTCTTGATATCCTATACGACTTAGAATTTTATATTAATACGTGAGAAAATAACGTAATCCTCATAATTTGTATCGAAACATTAAACACTTGTAATAAATAAATACATGAACTTTTTGACTAAATGAAAAATTAAGGATCCACAGGGCTAATTATAATAAATAAAATCATAAGGCAAAGAATTAACAACAAACATAGGTCTAATATTAGTCTTATTCCCACAACTACTATATGAAGCTACTCATTTATGCAAGCATAAATCCTCCTACAAAAGAGAAATTAAGCGAGTCAATCCACGTGGTGTACAAGAATTTGGCAGCGATGAACACCGTCCGTTTGTTGGACGGTGCGAGAGGGAGCCAATGAGAGAGGGAAGCAAGTGAGGAAGAGGAACGACGAAGAAGGAGTGCCGTGCATGTTTGAAAGAGTCAAGAGAAAAAACGCCGTGTGATTGCAGGAGTAAGAATAGAAATAAGGGGAAAAAAATAGGGTTTTGGACCTATACTTACAAAACCGGTCCGGGAACTGGTTCCTTGGTGGGTAATCAATTGGACCCGGTTCCCGGACCGGTTTAAACTGGTTCCGAATTTTGGGAACCAGTTCCTAAACCAATTTCAACGGGAATCGGTTCCTAACCCTATTTTCTGGGTGGGCCGGTCCGGTTCCCAGGTATACCCGGTCCGGTTGCACACCTATATAATGTTTAATCGAATTTTATTTGTTTATCAGGTACACTGATAACATGAATATGTAAATGGGTTAACATATTGTATCATATCAATAGTTGGCAAATGACATACTTAATAATCATGTTGGTCAGGTTCTGAAGTGGACCCTTTTATTAGGTGTCTTGTGTTTGTGTAAAGGCTTTTCGATAGGGTTAATTAAACTTGGGTCATTGTCCCGATTTGATGTAACATGAATTACTAACCCTACAAGCCACATGTGCGTGCATGACAAGTTATTGATCATGTGATTCTTGAATGTAGACTGAGAGGTTACATATCTTTCACGATGTCATAAGTTCAAGCAAGTCTTGAATGAGCTTAATGGAATTTCGACCATCTTGTTTTGGATATTTGCTACCTCAAATAAAGAGACTTGTTGATTGATGACACATTAGCAATGCTTTGAATTGATCTCGAGTTTAAAACGTGTTGTTTTATCCAGATTTCATGGATGTTATTCTATCACATGGAGTTTAGTATTTCTACGTGACACGGTCGGTGCTGACATAGATAATTTTTTTCAATTTTTTTTTAAAATTTTTTTGAATTATTTTTCTATCTTTTCTTTCCTTTTCGATTTTTTTAACCATGGTCAGAGAGGGTCGTGGAGTCCTCCCTAGCCACTAGTTGAATCTGGGTGAGGCCATCGCGGCCGTGGGTGAAGGTAGCCTCACCATGACCTTATCGACCACAAGCAAGGCCAACCTTGCCATCATGGCCTCGCCGGCAATGGGCGATGCCACCTTGCTCAAATCTGAGCAAGATCGGAGGAGGGTCACAACCTTAGCTAGCGGTAGGAGAGGGCTTTACGGCCCTTGTCGCACTTCAATGATCTTTGCTGACTATGGTGACAAATAAAATAAAATAAAATAAAATAAAATATCTAAATACAAATTTAAAAAAATAAAAAATAAAAAATTTGTTCATGTTAGTATCGGTCGTGTCATGTAAGATGGTCAATATTCACGTTAGCAGTTTCTAGCCAAAATTAGCTGGAAGTACTACAGTGTCAAATTGTCAAAAGGTTTAAAATTGAATTGACCAAATTGTTATAATTATGATTGAATTAGCAAGAGTAATAGGTTTAGGAATTTTTTCTAATTCCTCCAACACCCGATGCATTGTACATTTAGAAGAACCCAAAAACGCATGAAGAATGCTATTTATAAAGAGAAAAAGTATTGAATTATAGCGTAAGATTTCTAGCCTGATCAAATTCCTGAATGCAAAATCTTGAGTTCATCAAAATGTAAAATCTCACGCTTTACTCAATTTCTTAATCGGTCTAATAGGTAGATTAGTAGTGACTCTAGGGTAATAAGGCTTCAAATGAATGGAAAACTAAGTTGCAATCTATAAAATTGGGGAGAGTCCATGCAAAGTGGGAGTGCCACCTCGAAAGAGGATTATCCGTGCTGCCTTAGCAATTTAACCTCCTCGGCGTCATCTTAGAGGATCATGATAACTTTGAAATTGGCTTCACAATCGATTGACAACACAAAAGAACCGGAATATTTTGAACTAAGGTTGCTTCAGAAAAGTAGAATAAATTCCACATTCAGCTTTTCATAATTTCCCTTCATATTTGACTCCAAGTCTAGCCCAACGGGGTTTATTATCACTTAATAATCTCTTCATGATGAATAAAATTCGATCAAATTGGGGGTTACTTGTAAAAATAAAAATAAAAAGAAGAATTACATTATTGGTGTTGTTTACTCTTACGGAAGGAGTATACACAAAAAAGAAAAAAAAAAAGAAAAAAAAAGAAATAGTAAAAATCGACGACTCGGACAGGTTTACTAATGCTCGAGCCCGCCCCCCTTCTTCTTCTCCAAAAAACAATCGCTTCCTTTTCCATTTCTGCCAATCTTTAGTGACTCAAGGTTGACAAAAGGAAGAGATCAGTATCTGCACGAACGAGACACCTTCATCTCCACTCTCCTCAAGGACTTCAGTCAACGTATTGCATCCCGCACGTTACCATGTGTGCGATGAATCGACGATGCATCATTGTCGGAAGCCTTTGTGGGAGAGTGAGGTGAAGACACGCCTCGGCTCTTGTGCACGGACGATTCGATGATAGATAAACCAAGAAGCCACGAATCCAATCAAAAACCGAAATTAGCTCCGACAACTAGCCAAAGGGGAGGGCTGGCCAATAGCTAGATTGAGGTAGCCAGGTGAGCTCACCTTGCCATCGCTGGGTCTGGCGAGGTGAGCCCCACCGGATCTAGTGAGGGCTCACCTCGCTAGTTGGCTAGCTCACCTTGTGGTCGCTAGGTGAGGATGAGCTTGCCTAGACACTGATGAGGCAAGCCCTCGCTTGACGACAACGAGGTGAGCTCGCCTGGCCACCTCAATTTAGTGACCGGCCAACCCTCCCCTTTGGTCGATTGTTGGAGTCAAAGGAAGAAGGAGGGAGGAGAAAAAGAAAGAAATATCAAAAAGATAAAAAATTATTAAAATAATTTAAGAAATAAACTATTATTAAAAAAATTATCAACAGCGCTAGTCGATAGCCACATCAGTGCTATCCGACCAATTTTGGTCCGGTGAACTAAACTGGCATAATTACAAAAGGTTTAAAACTCAATTGGTAAAAAAAAATTTATGACTAAATTTGGCATAATTACAATAGGTTTAGAACCTTTTTTTTGGTAATTTCCCCCCACTTTTTGAGTGGCAAAACTGGAGTCGAATTGTTTCTTCATGGTTTTCGGTGGGCTGGTTGAGGGTGGGTCTGTGATAAGAGATATCGAATGATTCAACAGCTGTAACTAGTTGAGAACAACTTTGCAGCAGCATTCCAACATGCAAGAAGTCAAGCTAGATAACAAAATTCCTTTGCACATATGCGAATCCAAGCCTATCCGATCTTTGTTCTAGCCACACGAGACTGGTTTTCCACGAACTAAAGTTGAGTCTTCTAAAATATGAAAAATAATGTCGTGGTGCGTCAAGATTCTACGAAATTATTATTAGAAGGGAGTAAATATCCGTTAAGGTAATTATATATACGCCGGTCATTTCGATCTTGGTATCCTAAATCAAAGTACTCATCCATTTTCTCTCGATTATGAACAGTCTCAGTTCCTGGGGAAAATCTGTGAGTCGCGATGATTGATATGCTCGTATGACCTTTCTTTTTCGATATTTTAATTGCAAATGGTTGTTGGAGTTTACAGTGTAATGTGGGAGGAAAATCAACAGTCAATGGAGTAAACCGAAGTTAAATTTTCCGGCTGCCCCCTGAAGACCTTGAGAAGCCAATGACGCTATTCTAACATCTAATTATTCTTGCCTCTTTTGAGCATGTCTTACCCTTTTCGGATAACACGCGAAGAAATCAATCCAAAAGCGTATCCCACTATTGGCATTGCCCCACATCCTTACTTTCATGTTATCTTAGACAGGTGCGACCCAGTTGCTCCATAGATTACACTTTTCGTTTCTTTCGGTGAACTTTCTTGGTGCAGAAAATCCAGATATGTCAACCAAGGCCGTCGCCATTGAAAAAGTAAGGCTGCGTATTGCCTCAACTGGCCTCCATGGTCTGTGAGGAGGAGATGCGGCAGCACCAGGACAATTTGAGTTACAAAGATAAGTGAAAATTATGAGAGACTACGGCCCTTTTGGAATGAGGCTACGATATATTTATCGAATTCTCTGAACTGAAATTGTGTGCAAAAGGCTTATTTCTAAGGATGGGATTAAAAAAAATAAAATACGAGTCTAGATGAACTTTGGATTGCATACATGATGAGTTAACTTAAGAGATATTGTGCAACTTTAGTAGTGGGACAAAATCCCACAACACACTAGAGCGGATCAAGAACCAATCTTTTCTCGAAGATCATTCCTATGGGGTCCCTACCAAATGGTACATACCCTTTTCAGGTACTCAAGAATTGCCCCCCTTGCGAAGGCCTATATAAAGGGAGGCTTGAGAGCAAGCATGGGACAAGATAAAAAGCGGGAGTGAAAAGAGGGGGATCGTGACTCATGAGTTTCAACTTTTTACAAGGCATTGGTTGCTCACTCTCCCTCAAGGGCTTCTGGCCTATTTGATCAAAATGGCTTGAAGAACTTGGGGAATACGACCAAACTGTGCCCTTGCTGATATCAGTTTCAGGTTACATAGGGTCCAGTCGGATCCGCTGCCTCTTCGTTTGTGTGTATCGTTGGATCGTTCGCACGGAAGAGCCGAGGCGTGTTTTCACCTCACTCTCCCTCAATGGCTTCCAAGTTCCAACAATGATGCGTCATCGCGCGCATACGTTGCCTGGGGTCCTTGAGGAGAGTGGAGATGAGGGCGTCTTGCTCATGCAGATTCCGTTTTGTGACAGCATATGCGTCGTTTCTATTTGTGAACCTTGAGTCATCGAAGTTTGACAAGGAAAAAGGGGGCATTTAAGTTCTCTCGTCACTTGACTCGAGCATTAGCAAGCCTGTCCATTCTCCCATGGAGCACTCTTCTTTCACAAACTATCTTAAATGAAGCTTTGAAGGAACGGTAGGTTATTCTCATATTTTGAAACACCACATGAGTTATGCCAGTTACTTGAAACCTAAGACTTTCCTTCACGTTTATAAACCAGACTTTAAGTCGGAGCAACAACAACTCATAATTCCCCGTAACTCTCTTGTATAATTGTTGGGTCTAGCTTATTGGCAAGTCAGGTTTTGATATTGATATTGGATGACCATGGACCTTTCTCATTCTAAAAGTTAGTTCAAAGAGTGAGAGTTTCCCTCACTCTTATAAGCCGATCACCAGTCCTTTTTATGACTAATATGGGACGATATCAACAATTTTGAGAGTTCAAAGAATGAAAAACAACGTTCTCAACTGGGCACAATATGACATGCAAAATAAGCCTTTTGGACCAGTAATATGGCCTCTGAAATTCTTTCTTAAATCAAAAGCTAGGACCTGTCCCAAAAGTCCTTAATAATTGTGTTAACATCACTATTATATAATTATTAATGCATTTGCAAAGGGTCAAAAAGCAATAAAAGGTTCTCACCTTTTCTCCTCTTTTCAATTTTAACCACACTTTTTTTAGATTATCTCGACCTTTCAAAATTATATCAATTCTATTCCAAGATTAAACTCCCTAGAAAATTATCTTTTAGTCACCCTGTTGCCCTCATCTACCTCTAGTATTTGCAAATTTGCAATCAAAACTCTTATCTTAGAAGAACCTAATTTTTTATAAAAGAAATTACAAATTCTTATGGAAAAATAAAATTATATGATATGAAGCCAAATGAATACTCTCCATTCAATTATACATCTACTAAATTATCTCCCATAAATATTTTCCTTTAAATATTAGAAACTAGATAAAGCTTTCTTCTTAGAACTATCTTATAACCACTTAGGAAAAAAATGCGTGAGGAGAAAATGCTACAGATAAAACTAACAATAATAAAAGGGAGGCAAAATTGGAATTTTAAGAAAGAATCAAAGGGTGTGTTTATTTCGTAAAAAATGAATAATTTTAAAAGTATTTTTTTTAAATAATCGCTTATATAACTTAAAATAATTATTCATTAAAAAATGTCTTCATTATTGATAACAATTTATGTCTAAATTTCTTCATGAATTATGAAAATATTTTTTATTCATTAACTTTTGTAAGAGATGCAAACGATCATTTTTAGAAAATTATTTTTCAGATCCTTTATTTTTCGCGAAATAATTGCACCTTTACTTAATATTCCCACCATCTCATGGCATTAAAAGACTTAGGATGGATTGACAATAAATTTGAAATGTCAAGATACTTTCGTGAAACAATTGAAAGTTAAGGATGATACAATTGAATTTCCTTAAAAAGGTTGAGATTTATTCATTTATTTCACTATTAAAATATTATCATCGTTTATTGAAAATTTACTACCCAAAAAAAAAAAAAAAAACAAAAAATCATGATTCCCAGTTCCCGATGCCTATTTCCCGCCCATGATCTGGCGCGAAAACACGTGGCAGAAAACTGTGAACTGTCGTCTCCTCGTTTTGCAGCGAACGTGGAGAGAGAAGTCGACTTCCCAGTGTGAAGAAGACGAGAACAGAAACAGAGAAGAAGAGGAAGCTAACAGAGATGACTTTAACAGAAAAAAGAAGAAGCGGAAAAGAAGTCTTGAGCTTCTGTATTCAATCAAAATTTTTTTTAGAGAGAGAGTTTTCACAAAGAGAATAACTCCATCCTTCTGTACAACTCAGTATTTATCTCGTTCAACTTACAACGAGAAAACAACAAACTTGTTAACCGAACTAACTGAAGCAAAAATAACAGAAAAGGATTCAGTTCTAACTTAAAACTGAATATCTATTCTTTAATGAGCACGTGTTGTTGATGTAAATCACTTCGTTCAGCTTATCTTTATCCACAAAAGTAGAGTTAAGCTCGTTGCTTCCAGTCTTGATTGAATCATCAGTAATATCATTTGTTACTTCATTTCCCAAATCTGCAGACTGTCTTACTTTACTTCCCCTGTTTTCACCAGAACTGAACTCTTGATCAGCAGCATTTAGCTTCGGCTTTGGCTTATGTCCTTTAACATCCCCCCGCAAATTGGGAAGGGGGAAAGAGCCCATGCCCAATTTGATACGAATATCAAAATGCGCGAACCGTGAGAGAGCTTTTGTAAAAATATCAGCAAGCTGACAATTGCTTGGAACATAGCACACATTGAGAGAGCCGGAGGCAACTTTTTCACGTACAAAGTGAAAAACAACTTCAATGTGTTTGGTGCGAGCATGTAAAATAGGATTGGCAGTAAGAGAAATGGCAGACTGATTATCACAGAACAGACGAGTTGGGGAAGAAAGTGATAGACCAATATCACGAAGAACAAAACTGATCCATGTAAGTTCAGCAGTAGCAGAGGCAAGGGCACGATATTCTGCTTCGGTAGAAGATCGACTAACAGTAGGCTGTTTCTTTGCTGCCCAAGAAATGAGATTAGAACCGAGAAATGTGCAGAAGCCAGTCGTGGATCGTCTGGTCTCAGTGCAACCAGCCCAATCTGCATCTGAAAAGCCATAAAGATGTCTAGAGCTTCGAGAGTGAAGAAAGATACCAAGACTAATGGTTCCTTTAACATAACGCAGAACCCTCTTTAGTTTATGAAAGTCTGCAACAGTGGGCTGCTGCATTTTCTGACATAACGTGTTTGTAGCATAGGCAATATCAGGACGAGTTAAAGTCAGATATTGAAGACCACCAACGAGACTTCTAAATTCAAGAGGATTGGATAGAGGAATGGAATCAGTTTGCAGGACAGATGGTCTCTGAGATAGAGGAGTAGAGATTGGTTTACAATCAACCATGTGAGCTCGAGTAAGAAGATCAAGAGCATATTTGGTTTGACAGAGAAACAGATCGGTAGAGATACGTTTAGCTTCAATGCCAAGAAAATAGTGAAGATATCCCAGATCTTTCATGTGAAATTGAAGACTGAGAGAATGAAGTAATTTCGAAAGTAACTGGGCTGAGCTACCAGTTAAGACAATGTCGTCAACATAGAGTAATAGAAGTAATGTGTCTTGTCCATCACGAAGAATAAACAGAGATGGATCAGTTGAGCTGCAGGAAAAACCATTCTCAAGTAAGAAGTTACTGAACTTATCAAACCATGCACGCGGAGCTTGTCGAAGGCCATAGAGAGATTTCTTGAGGAGGCACACATGATTGGGTGTTTGTGACTGTATGAAACCAGGAGGCTGTTCCATGTAAACTGTTTCAGTCAATGTGCCATGTAAAAATGCATTCTTAACATCAAGTTGATGAATTGGCCATTGATTCATCATTGCTACAGAGAGGACTAATCGAATTGTAGCATGTTTGACTACTGGACTGAAAGTTTCTGTAAAATCAATACCTTCTTCTTGATGAAATCCTTTAGCTACAAGTCGAGCTTTCAACCTATCAAGACTTCCATCAGATGCCAGTTTTGTTTTAAACACCCATTTGCAACCTATCACATTCATGTGATTAGTTCGAGGAACTAATATCCAGGTGTGATTCTGATATAAAGCATCCATTTCTTCTTTCATACCTGTGTACCATCCTTGATCTGCTAAAGCTGACTTGACTGATCTTGGTTCAGCAGGTACTTTGTATTCAACAAGACAAGCATATCTAGGATTTATTTTTATAATTCCAGACTTTGATCGAGTCTGCATAGGATGAGTTGAAGTTGTACCATGTAAGGCAGAACTAGCAGGAACTTGGTCGACACTGTTTCCATTTGAGTGTACAACTGTAGAACTAGATACTTCCTGATCTTGTGAAGAGTAATGATCTTGATTATTAGGGACTTCAGCTTGTGTTGTTGTAATGGAAGTAGGATTGTCCTCTTCTACAGGAGGCAAATAAGATGAAGTAGAATGATTGATGCCATTATTATGCAGCCGTTCTGTATAGTCCTGTGAAGATGAAGACATGGCACCTCCACTTACTGAATCCAGAAATTTAACCTCTTCTGTCCACAGTCGATATAGTGTTGTATATGGTGTGTGCTCTGTTACACAGGTCTTAGTAAAAGGGAAGAAATTTTCGTCAAAGATGACATGTCGACTGATGTATACTCGACCAGTAGTAGGGACAAGACATCTATATCCTTTATGACGTTGACTATATCCAATAAACACACAGGTAAGTGATCGTGGATCAAGTTTGTGCTGTGCATAGGGTCTGAGGCAAGGAAAACATGCACAGCCAAAAACTCTGAGATGGTCATAGCTCGGCTCTTTCTGATAAAGTTTACTATAGGGTGATTGCATCAATAACTTGGGTGTAGGAAGCATATTGATGATATAGGTAGCTGTCATGAATGCATCAACCCAATATTTCAAAGGAATTTTAGCATGATAGAGCATAGCAAGACCCAATTCAACAACGTGGCGATGCTTTCTTTCAGAGATACCATTCTGTTCTGGTGTATGGGGGCAGGATACATGTTGCTTAATACCACAACTCTGTAAATGTGTCTGAAACTTGTGACTAATGAATTCACCTCCACCATCACATTGAAAGATCTTGATTTTGGAATCAAGTTGATTTTCAACTTGTCTCTGAAACAGAACAAAGATGTCATAGAAATCTGATTTCACTTTCATTGGATAAATCCAGCTGAACCGAGAGAGATTGTCTACAAAGATGACATAATACTTGAAGTTTTGAAATGATGTGACTGGTGAAGGACCCCAGATATCACAGTGAACCTTTTCTAAAGGTTTAGATGTTACAGATTCAGACGATGGAAAGGGTAGAGCAGTATGTTTTGCAACTTGACAGCTTCGACACACATTTTGTACTCTGGTATTGCAGTAAATGAGTTGTTGATTTTGCAGGTACTGCAGTGTTTTCAGATTGGTGTGCGCTAAACGCTGATGCCATATATCCTCTCCTATTGCTCTGTGTCTCTGAGTTAGGAATGCCTCTGTGGTATGAGGATCGACTCGATACAACCCTTTAACTTTCCTCCCGAGCAGTAGAGTTGTGTTGGTGTAGTTGTCCTTAACATATACACCGGTTTTATCAAAAATAAAAGAACATGGATAGTCATCTGTTAGTTTCAATACTGATAGAAGATTCTTCTTTATATCAGGAACAATTAACACATCATTCAGAGGTAATGAATCCACTTTAGTATGTAACAATGTATCACCAGTATAGGTGATAGGTAGACATGATCCATTTCCAATCATTACTGTATCAGTTCCATTGTATCGAGAAAGATTATGAAGAATACCAGAGTTTGCAGTAATGTGAGCAGTCGTACCAGTGTCTGGATACCATTCATTTCCTTTTGAATCTTCGATGTGCAGTGCTGCTAATGCTTTTGGAATTTCCTCTGCTTGGTATGAATTGTCAAAGCGATACCAGCAGTGAAGTGCATCATGGCCTGGACGTTTACAGATTTGACACTCCAATCTAACATTGTCAGTTGGCTTCTCAACCTGCAGATCTTTGGAAAAGGTTAGATTTGAAGAAGGATATGATCTGGTCTCTTGATATCGTTGTGAAGAATCAGCATAAGGGCGAAATCCCTGATTGGAACCAGGACCAGAGATATTACTGAATTGTCTAGATCTTGGACCTTCATAGTTGCCATTAATTGATCTGTAACTCAAATCCCTTCCAGGATATCTATAACCACGACCTCTGTTATTGAAAGATCGACCTCTTCCATAACTACGTCCTCCACGATTAGTAACTCTCGAACTTCCAAAACCAGAGTTTTGTTGAATAATTTCTCTGTCAATTTCTTCATTTTGCTGAACTTCAGTTTTTCTTTGACCATAGTAAGCTAGATTAGGGCTGTATTGGCTTGATGAGTAACTTTGTAGTCGTGATTCATACCTTTCTAGCTGTGAAATTACTTCATCATACTCTGGTTGAGGTTTTAAGCAGTATATAGTGGTTTTCAGATTCTCATATTCATGTCCTAATCCCTCAAGAACCCCAAATAGCTTTGTTATCTCATCTAAAGGCTTTCCTATTGCACTGAGTTGATCACAAATTGATTTATATTCTCTGAGGTAAACTGACAATGCTCGATCTCTCTTTTGGCAAGCTTGCAGTTTTCCTCTCAACTCGAATTCTCTAGCTACAGACTTTTGCATAAATCGATTGAGTAAAGTTTGCCATACCTCATATGCGGTGTCCAAGCCGATTATCAAACTCGGTATGTTTTTAAAAACAGCTCCACTAATCCACGACGATACAAGCGATCAGTTTTGATCCAATCACTGTAATCAGGATTCACAACTTCTGCAACATTTCCTTCGACTTCAACTTGTAATAGTTTTGCAGGTGATGGTATTTCTCCATTGATGAATCCAAATAGTTCCTGACTGCGCAGAAACCTATGAAATTGCGCTTGCCAGAGGAGAAAGTTATCTTCAGCTAGCTTAATAGTAACAAAGTTAGAGATGTTGACATGAATCGGAAATGGATACTTTTGAGTTCTTGCAGCCATCTCGCACTTTCAAGTCTTGTTCTTACTATCAGCTTGAGCGAATCTTCAATCTGTTGTGGCTTTCGACATTGAAGACTTTCTTCCACATATGTAACTTGCCATTTTCGAAGGCTGACATATGTAACTTGCCATTTTCGAAGGCTGACGAAAACAAAACAACAGCAACAGCATACAAATCCAGTGAAGGATAGATTCAGATTACCACATTGTTCGTGATGCTCTTCGGATCAGCTCTGATACCATGTGAAGAAGACGAGAACAGAAACAAAGAAGAAGAGGAAGCTAATAGAGATGACTTTAACAGAAAAAAGAAGAAGCGGAAAAGAAGTCTTGAGCTTCTGTATTCAATCAAAAATTTTTTTAGAGAGAGA
The DNA here is from genome assembly GCA_016097605.1 of Eucalyptus guilfoylei. Classification (NCBI taxonomy): domain Eukaryota; kingdom Viridiplantae; phylum Streptophyta; class Magnoliopsida; order Myrtales; family Myrtaceae; genus Eucalyptus; species Eucalyptus guilfoylei. Next base: position 28,925,608 of record CM027863.1, read on the forward strand.
GTTTTCACAAAGAGCATAACTCCATCCTTCTATACAACTCAATATTTATCTCGTTCAACTTACAACGAGAAAACAACAAACTTGTTAACCGAACTAACTGAAGCAAAAATAACAGAAAAGGATTCAGTTCTAACTTAAAACTGAATATCTATTCTTTAATGAGCACGTGTTGTTGATGTAAATCACTTCGTTCAGCTTATCTTTATCCACAAAAGTAGAGTTAAGCTCGTTGCTTCCAGTCTTGATTGAATCATCAGTAATATCATTTGTTACTTCATTTCCCAAATCTGCAGACTGTCTTACTTTACTTCCCCTGTTTTCACCAGAACTGAACTCTTGATCAGCAGCATTTAGCTTCGGCTTTGGCTTATATCCTTTAACACCCAGTTCCAGTTGCTCGTCTTCCTTCGCGATTTCGAAAATGGCTTCTTCTTCACCTCCTCCTGCGAAGCGCCGTCGCGAGACCGGCCCCTCGCCGCCGCCGCCGCCGCCGCCAGCAGCGATCAAGAGATCCTCCCCTGTGGTGGTCCTCGCTCACGGTGCTGGTGCACCTTCTTCCTCCGATTGGATGGTTAGGTATCTCTCTCTCTCTGGTATTTTCGTCGATTTTGAGCGATTGTTCGTCGTGATTGTCAAATTGGTTCGCGATTGTAAGTTTGTCATCGGAAAACTCACTCGCGTCTGTACTAGGTCATTTACTCGCGGGAGTCGAATCCGCAGAGGCGATAGTTTTACTGTTCTGCGGAAGAAAATGATTTGGATATTGAATCCTGAATTCGTGCAGATGGAAGGAGATGTTGGGCAAGGCACTGCATGCGGTCGAAGTTATCACCTTTGACTACCCCTGTATGTAAAGCTGACTCTTTTTATAGATTTTATTTTTCCTCTTTAATCTCCCTATTTGCTCTGCTAACGATCTGATGCAGTTTTCTTCTTTTCTTTTCCTTTTACTTCCACGTTAAAAATGGTATAGGTGTTTAAATTATATGTACTGTCTCCACGACCAGGTCGATAGTTTGACATTTTTCGACGTTTTGGCCGAAAATAACTACTTAGTCCGGGCGTGTTTCTTTGAGTCACCCTGCTTGTGGAATTCAAATGTTTGCTCGTAAAAATGAATATCAATAAAAATCTCTTATGGCTGTTGTTCACATTTCTTTGCTGTACGTGGCTTGTTCTGCTGGGTCGAAGTCTCGCGGCTTGTCATTATGGTCGTTTTACTATGTCGCTATTTAGCTGCTTTCTTCATAGATTGACAATGGATCTTAAATGTGGCAGATATATCTGGTGGGAAACGAAGAGCTCCTCCCAAGGCCGAAAAATTGGTTGAGTTCCACGTAGACGTTGTCAGAAAGGCTGCTGCTAAGTATCCCGGCCATCCATTGATTTTAGCTGGGAAATCTATGGGTTCAAGGTGACACTTACTAACTTTCTCACTGAACAAAGACTTGCTACAAAATTTTTTGTGTACTATTTTGTCATGCGTCCCAAACTGGTTTCCAGCATGCATATGCGGGAGGCTGCCACCATTGCTTCTGTCCTCTTACCACATCTTCAATTCTAGTTAGCATTTGCCTCAGGAAAGACAACTCTGAGGAATCGTTCCATTGATGTATACACATTAGTACAGCTGGTGAAGGATGAAATTTAGTTTTCCTTCCTGAGATTTTGCGATAAATCTTCTCATTGCATCTCTGCCACCATCAGCTAGTAGATCATGCAACATATTTATTTGGACATAATGGTATCAGATTTGTATTGCTGCTATCTAAAATTTCGGTCTATGGTTATACGTTTTCCATTTGTAGGGTCAGCTGCATGGTTGCGAATGAGGAAGGTGTTTGTCCATCTGCAATAGTTTGCTTGGGATATCCTCTAAAGGTCCTTCTTCTATTTGATCTCACTTGATGGTGAGCTTTATATTACACTGCGACAGATTGCTTTCTAAGGTGTCCTCTTCATTTTGTCTACTCAAGTTTGATTTCTTAGAATCTTCTCCTCTATACTAAGATAGTATTGTAGCAATAGAAGCTTGTTAAATCATCATTTTAAACAATACCTCTTGGCTGAACTCTTGCATCTACATGAAGTAGTGGTTCACTGCTTCAATTTTATGATTCCCTCCAAAAGCGGTGAAGAGAATTTTTACCTTCCTTAGATGAGTCTGAAGCATCAGTAGCATTATTGTTTTTATCTATAGTACGTACTATAACTTTTGCAGTCTCTGCTGAAAGGTATACTGGAGACAAGAGCTTAAGAAAACTAATGAATTGACAACTTCAAAATCAGATGATGTGTAGATCTTCAATCTGTTGGGCAAAAATTTAACAAGAAGGGAATTAACTACTTCCTACAGCAGTTCCTGCTGCTCTTGATTTTTTTTTTTTTTTTTCAAGTAGTAAGAGCGATTGTCATTCTTGAGACCAAAACCTTTAGTTCAGTCCCTAGCTCCCCCTACATTAGTTGTCTAGGTAGAGAGAAGAAAGTTATTTCTTCAGCTTGTTGAGATTCTAGTTTCAATCTGTGGCCCAAATCGGTGCAGTGACAACAAAATTGAGAAAATATGTAGCATCAACTAATTTAAACGAAGGTCACTCTCGCTATCAAGGGCCTGATCTATTTTGCAGTAAGGTAGCATGCAATGACTAGGTATATCTATGACAAGATCCAGTAATGAAGTCTGTCTTCTGTTTGTGAAAGTCTGCAAAGTTTTATTCTTGAACTATCAAAGGTTGCTTTTGTAATCTGCCAAGCTTGGCACAATTCTCTAATTTTGCTTATCATGCGCTTATCTGACTGAGAAACTCATGATGTGGATGTTGATGAAATGTTTCAGGGCATAAATGGAGCTATTAGAGATGAGACTCTGCTGCAGCTTTCAGTTCCTGTAATGTTTGTGCAGGTAATGCTTTCTATCTTTGTAAAAGATTTATTAATTAGACGATTAGTGTCAAAAGAATCGAAGTGCAGGAAATACTGGGCGAATCTTCAAAAATAAATTATGCTGAGGCAGACTCTTCATGAGAGTTGCCAAAAGTTGGATAAAGGGATACTGCTACGAGCTTAATGGTTTATTTTGGTCTTGAAGTGGTATTTAGTCTTTGGCTTTGCTTGTTTTGATTTTTCTTTATCTCTCTTCTTTATGCTCGTCTTTAACTGGCAAAGCTGTAGTTGCAATTGGGAGAAAAAAACACGAATTCTGTTTGATCCAAGTGCATTAGATTTTGGATTATAAATTCACTTGTGCATTGAACTAGACTTGATGTCTTCCCTTATCACGTTCTCCCATCCTAATATTTTAGGAGGTTGCCTATAATAATGCTCCTGTTTTGATTATGGTGTGGCCATAATCTACTGTATGTGTATTTTGGTTTTGAAAGAAGTCCCTGCCAGTTTTTCATTCTTCACATCTAATCATGGTGTCTTTTCTTGAAAAGGGTAGCAAAGATGGCCTTTGTCCCCTGGAAAAGTTGGAGGCTGTCCGTGAGAAGATGATATCCACTGCTAGGTTGTACGTAATTGATGGTGGTGATCACTCATTTAAGATTGCAAAGAAACTTTTGCAAAGCTCGGGGATGACCCAAGATGAAGCTGAAGATCTTGCTGTCCAAGACATTGCCAAATTTGTTTCCACTGTGATTAATGAAAGATGATACCTCGTGTCATAAAAGTTCTACATGCTAGTGATGTGAAGGTTGCACTTTCTTGAGCCTTACCTCGCAAATTTTGTCTCTTATTCGTATCTCTAGTATTTCAGATTTTTATCATGGCAACTATCTAATCTGCGCTATGATTGTTGAGGATGGAACATTGTAGCCTGCTTGATTTATCTTGACTATTTTTCCCTAAAAACGAATCAATTCTTTCCTCGATTTCAAGTCTTCTTAATAGGTTGATCCATAGCTATGTGGGGGTACATACCGAGAGAGAGAGAGCCTTTTTTTTTGGGGGGGGGGGATGGGGGGTTGGAGGAAGATCTGTACTAGATACATTACATATATGATGACTGTATATCAGAAGTTATTCTTACATTGCAAAGTCCTCATCCTTGTAGCCAATGATGGAGACTCACATTTATTTAGTTTTTAACATACTTTCTGATAGTGAGGCGAAGTTTGTTCCCTTGCTTTGCCTTCTGCTTTTCAGTGCTGCAGACATAAGAGCATAGAAAATAAACAGTTATGTTTAATTAAAGAAATTTAAGTTAGCTCTTGATAAACACGTCATTTGTTCATTTTAAAGTAAGTTAAAGAAGTGTGCTTAAACATGGTTTATTGCTAGTTACTGGTGAACATGATCTAGTATATGTAATCAAATCTGTAGTGTTAATTGTGTCAAGCCATGAATTTTATCATAAGCAATTTATCTGGCAGTAGGGAAAGGAGATCATGAATGCCTGCTTAGAGAAGTGGATGATGCATATGATCATTTCATTGGACTTGCCTTTTCACGACAGGCATCATTGTCACTCTCACTGTCACTGCTGCTGCTGCTATCATCACATCTGCCATCCCGATTCTTTTTCTTGAAAAGGCTCTTCACTTTGTTCGTCTTCTCAGCAATCTTTTCTTTCAAGGACTTTTCTTTCTTCCCATGGCAATCTACATTGTGGGTATTGCCACTGCAGTGAGTCTGCGCTTTAGGAATAGTATATGATTGGCCACTGCACTGGGTCTGGCATGCCACCACAGTGTAGCCAGCCTCTTGTCCCTGGTGACCTTCGACATGTTTATATTCGCTGCATGATTTAAATTCCTGATGAGTCATCTCAGTTGTTTTCTGGCCAGACATGTGCTCATAGCTTTTCTGTTTGCAGGATTGTTCAGCGGTTTTTTGCAACTGGCAGGAGGCCATGGTGAAGGGTTAAGCTTGTTCTTAGGAGTTTGCTGGGTTTCTCTTGTACTCGCTCAATTTTGATCAGTGCCATGAAACGATTATATAGCCATGGACTGTGCAGTAGAGTGAATGAGATTCCTTCGCCTTTTCTGATGAGACACACCACAATTATTCACCAAGTTGGGACGGAGAGAACTTATTCTGTTAAAAGGATGCAATCGAGCATTCCTTCTCCTTTTTATCTGAAAGGCATCCCACCCATACTGATTCCAGCCTTGTTTTTCTACATAAGGTGAGTGACTACGTACGTGATACCTCCCCCTTTGTTCTTTCTCCATACTAGAATACTAGATTTTCTTGAGTGGGGGATAAATTCTATAAGAATGCTACCATACTCTGCTACGTTGAGATTCTTTGAAAGGCCTTGAAGGCAATATGTAGGTGTATATTTTGTTGAAAGAAGGGTAGAATATGGTCGTATTCGGACATACTTTTGTCTATTTAAACCGGCATCTAGTTATTGGCCAACAAAAAGAAAACCCGGCATCTAGTCAGAGTGCTTTACGCGATCGCGACTTATTTCCTATGTCGAGTCTAATAATGTCGCTTCTATGGTGATGAGTTGTTAAGAATACGTGGACCCGAGTGTCTACGGATGGTGAAAAAGGAACACCCCAATTAAAGAAAGTATTGAGAGTTTCTGATACTTTAGGTAAAGTATCTGATAACCTCTAGCTGGCCGAGATTCGTCTGATCTGTGGACGTTGCAGCCCATATTGACATGACTTCGAAAGAGAATGACCACCGAAAACAGTTCGCCTTTTGCCTATATCCTATCGAAAGCATGATCAATTTTACATTTCAGACATGTCACGACAATGTGGTGCTATCGTATAACTAAACGATTGAGAAAGGTATCGTGCACAACATTGTTGTTATCGTATAACTAAACGATTGAGAAAGGTATTGTGCGCTCTTTGTCCGCTATCACTCAAAGTAGTGGCTGCTCTTGCATGTAGGCCACCTTTTACATAGTATACAAGATACTTTAGCATTTTTCTTTCTTAAAGATTGCTTTGTTTTTTCTCTAAAATTTAATTTTTAGTGGATTTTTTAAATATAAAAATAGGGTGGTTTTAGGTTCCATTTATTTTATGAAGAATGAATGATTCAAAAGACATTTTCCTCAAATGATGGCTTTAAATAATTAGTTCACGAAAAATATTTTTATTGTGGATAACAACTTATGTTCAAAAAAAAAAAAACTTATATTCAAATAATTCCTTCAATGATGAAAAAAAGTACATTAATTTTTTTTTAGCAATATCAGTGATCATTTTTTGAAAAAATTCTCTAAATTATTAATTTTCAACTAAACAAATTTAATAGTATTAGTTAGAATTTTCTACTTATCAAGATGTGAAGTTTGACGTTGACAGACCTAATTAGTCGTAGGGTAGATTGAAAGATGATATAATTTGAGAGTTATGAACCTTCAATTGGAGTGCCTCATATTTCATGCCACGTGGAGTGGTGAATCATTGATTGAAACAAGATAAGTCGTGGATCAAGAGGGGGGCTTTTTGGTGGCAAAATATGAAATCTGTTATGAAATACATGAATGGATATTCATTATATTCATCTTATCTAATGTACTTATTATGGTACATTTGTATCATACACTCTAAGTACATCTCCCTATACAATGAACGTTCATCCCCCCTATCCAATACATGTATCATTCGATGCATTGATATTAATGATAAGTACATTCTTGTTCTCCTATAAATAGGAGTTTAGTTTTGATGTACAAGGACAACAACAACAATAGAACAACAGTCATTTACTGGAAATAAAATTCTCTCATCTAACTTTCTCTACAATCTCTCGTGCCTGATTTTCTCTACTCAATCTCTCTATTCTCTCTATTATATAATTGCAACGCAATATTTTACAACACGTTATCAGCACGATGATCTACCGACTGAGTAAGTAATTTCTACAAGCACGAGAATCTACCGATTGAGTAAGTAATTTCTACAAGCATGAGAATTTACCGACTGAGTAAGTAATTTTTGCAAGACAGGTATTCTTTTTATTAATTAACTTATACTTCATCTTCTTCTATCAATTATTCATTTTTATTTTTCTTGGCTCGAAGCCAAATTTCAAATCTAAAAGTATCATTCTGCTCCTGAAGTGTCGGTTGATATTTGGAAATCCTTTTACTTAATTTAAGGATTTAATTTTGCAATTATTATATACAAATTTTATGATACTTGACACTTGAAGTTGTCAACATAAATGCAAATGGAAATTACCTAAAAAAAGGGAGATGTTTGTTTGCTTGATAGTGCAACAACTCATACTATATTTCGCAGTAGACACTTTTTCTCGAGTATGACATTGCACCATCCTGCATATTGAGAATGCGTTTCTACACATTAGATAAAAAATGAATCTACTTAGTTTCAAAGATGTATGCTGTAATGGGTACCATATTGAGACCATTTATGAGCAAGATAAGGAATATATTGGCATTCCCTCTTATAAGATGTGCCTGAAGACCATCCATGAGCAGCTAGAAGCTTCTTCCATGGGTTTGTATTGTGTCATGATTAAGACTGTTGAAACCTACGCCACCATATCCTGAAGATTGGTAAACCCTGATCAGTTTGGACTATGACATGATCGCCTTGGTCATCCTGGCGCTTCAATGATGCGTAGAATAATTCAAAATACAAATGGGCACCCTTTAAAGGATACAAAGGTATTGTTGTCTAAAGATTATAATTGTGAGGCTTGCTCACAAGGAAAGTTCATTATCAAACCTTCTATAACAAAGGTTAATTTTGAATCTCCTTTATTCTTGCAAAGAATTCAATGTGATATTTGTGGACCAATACAACCACCAAGTGGACCATTTCGATATTTTATGGTATTAGTGGACGCATCCTATAAATGGTCCCATGCTTGCCTATTATCTACGCGTAATGTCACATTTGCACGTTTATTTGTACTATTATCATATTCCAGTTGCATAGGCTCCAGCTAGGATAGCTGTTCCCGAAGGACGGGCTAAAATGGATCAAAATCCCCCGCACTTGAAGTGTGGTAGACTGATAGGATCAAAAGATACTGCTTCTCGAAAACAAAGGGGAAAGAAATCCACTCCAGAAGAGCTTGGCGTTGTGCTCACTCCCAAAGAGCTTATTGCCCTTGAAGAGGTGCAAACTCATGATAGGAACATTTACCTCGGGAATACTGAGAATTCCATTACATATTGTAATGAAATTTTGGATCGAAATGAAATCATCATTGATGATGCTTTTGCATTCTCAATTGCTCATAAGATTATGGATGACGATTGTAAGCCGCAATCTATTATTAAATGCCGTCAAAGGCAAGATTGGCCTAAGTGGGAGGAAGCAATTAAGGCTAAATTAGCTTCCCTAGCTAAACGAGACCTATAACTTGTATCCATGATAATGTAAAGCCCGTTGGATATAAATGAGTATTTATCCGGAAACGAAATGAGAAAAAACAAGGTTGTCAGGTATAAAGCCCGACTCGTTGCCCAAGGATTCTCCCAAAGACCTATGATTGATTATAATGAGACATATTCACCTGTAATGGATATGATTACATTTCGTTAGCCTAGCAATCTCTAAAAGATTGAAAATGTGTCTTATAGACGTTGTGACGGCATATTTATATGGCTCATTAGACTCTGATATATATATATGAAAATTCTTGAGGGATTCAAAATGCTTGAAACATGCACTCCCCGCAATTTATTCTCAATAAAATTGCTAAGAGCCTTGTACGGGTAAAAGCAATCCGGTCGCATATGATATTAATGCCTAAGTGAGTACCTAATTAAGGAAAGGTACAAGAATGATCCAATCTGCCCATGCGTGTTTATGAAGAAATCAGAAACCGGATTTGCTATTGTAGCAGTTTATGTCGACGATATAAATTTGATTGGAACTTCAGAAGAGTTAGTTAAAACTGCCGAGCAAACTAATGAATTGCTACTTAAAAATCATGATCTTAAATCTGCTTGCTCAAAAGCATTGCCTGAAGCACATACTAACTTTGATAAAAATATTGGTAATTTTAAGGGTTATAAGTGTAGGCAAAAATATAATCCTAGAAGGGATGGTACGAAATTTAACCGCCCTATGAAATCAAACTTTGGCCTAAATCATAGCAAAGAAAAGAAGCCAAAAAAGGTGATTAATGAAAGTATTTGCCATCGCTGTGGCATGACTGGGCACTGGTCACGTACTTGTCGTACGCCAAGGCACTTTGTTGACCTATACCAGGCATCTTTAAAAAATACGGGCAAGCGTGGTGAATCTCATCCCATTAAAATCAATCATACTGCCATAACCACTGTTGAGACCAACAATATTTCCATTGGTGGGACTCCTCTTGCTCCTGAAGTAGCAAATGCATCCCTGGATGTCTCTGATTTCTTTGAGGACCTCTGATTACTTTGATGAGGCATCAGATTGGTAGATGATGATTTGAACTTTGAATTTTATGATTCTAATAATTTCTTTTTAGTTGTTTCGCTTTAAATGTATTACTTCTTATTGTTCTTTCATATGGTTATGAAATGCTTATGAACCTTATATAATATTTATTTGACTCTATAACTAAGATACAAGATTGATTAGCCTCAGAAGTGGCTATATGGTTCAATTGATGGGGAGATATTATGAACTATGCATTGCAGTATTGATATGCGACGAGTTCACAAGATGCAAGATTGATTAGCCCTAGTAGTGGCTATATATGCATTGCACTTTTTTTTTTTCTTTTTGTCCGGTTTTTTCCCATAGGGTTTTTCCGGCTTAAAATTTTTAACGAGGCAATTAATGCATCTATAAAGGGGAGAGATCATAACATTTGTGCTCTACACTCTTTTTCCCTTTTGTCCGGTTTTTGTCCTACTGGGTTTTTTCGGCTTAAGGTTTTTAATGAGGCAGTATAATTCGATACACATTCGTAATGAATACAATGAATATTCAAGGGGGAATGTTATGAAATACATGAATGAATATTCATTATATTCATCTTATCTAATGTACTTATTATGGTACATTTGTATCATACATTCTAAGTACATCTCCCTATACAATGAACGTTCATCTCCCCTATTCAGTACATGTATCATTCGATATATTGATATTAATGATAAGTACATTATTGTTCTCCTATAAATAAGAGTTTAGTTTTGATGTACAAGGACGACGACAACAACAGAACAACAGTCATACACTGGAAATAAAATTCTCTCCTCTGACTTTCTCTACAATCTTTGGTGTCTGATTTTCTCTACTCAATCTTTCTATTCTATCTATTATATAATTGCAATGCAATATTTTACAACAAAATATTGATAGACTAGTTATTGTGAATCTTTCTTAAAAGAGAATTCATAAATTTCAACATGGGTCAATTTTTAGGAAGATATAGTATGCTCCCCAAGATATTAAAACCCTTTTCAAAAATTGTTGCAGTGATCTCTCAGAGCTAGCAGTGTATTTTTAGTTCTCATTACACATAGTCAACATGCATAATGAGCTTTGACCAAAAAAAAAAATGAAAAAATGCATAATGAGCAAGCGATGATGATACCTTATATTTCTTGGTCTGGTACCTTTTTCCTTTTCCCTTTTTTTGGTTTGATTAAATGGGAATGGCCTAACGAGGATACCTAATGTTTACTTAGAGTGCGTTGGTTACGTTTCTGTTTAGGGGAATAATTTTTTTTAAAAACACTTTTTTTTTCTATTTTTGTTTTCGGGAATAGTTTCTGAACATTTGAATACATTTGGTAACTACAAAAAATTTCTGTTCCTAGAAAAGAAATGTATTTGGTATGACCCCATATATATTTGTGACTCATAATTTCTTTTAATTTATTAATAATTTTATTACAATTTTTTTTTCTTTTTCTTCTCCTTTCTCCAACTGATCGCCAATTGGCCATCGGCCAGACAAGGGCCAGTGAGGTTGTTGGCCTCGAGGGAGCCTCGCCGATGGCCTGTGAGCTCGGAGCAACCTCACCGGAGGCCGGCAAGGTTCTGACGCCAAGGCTGGTGACCGGCTAGGGGAAGAATAGAGGAAGAGAAAGAAAAAAAAAAAGAAAAGGAAAAAAAGCTTGATTTTTGTTTCTAGAGTTGTTCCCAGGAACAAAGAGTAACTTTTTTTTGTTTCTTATTTATGTTCCAAATCTGTTCTCAAGAACAAAAAATTTACCGAACGTGTTTCTGTTCTATTTTTACTTCCGAAAACAAAAAAATAGAAACACCTATTCATGGGAGTGTCACCAAACGCAGCCTTAATGTAATGCCTTAGTCATCTCTATTAACTTAGTACACTGCACTTCAATCGCTCGTGCTCAAAAGTTGCCCTGAGAATCGAGGTCATGCACGAGAAACGACAAAATTTTGGCTACAAGTGGGGTTAAAGGCGATGGGCAGTTTGATATTCACTTTTTAAGGAGGAAAAATCTGAGAAAGTGAAAGCTTTAGAAACTAATAGTTGCTAGCTTCCATATCCCTTTTGGTTAGCCATTCTCCTCAAATGTTAAAACATAAGTTCGTTCTTTTTATTTAGTGAGGCCAAAGATTCTGATCTCTTAATGAGGTGAGATGGTTGGGTTGGGCATTTGCCTTGGTTTAAGCTGATCAAACTCTTTTTGGGCAAGTGAACTGGTAACAGTTTAAGAAGCCCTAAAAGTATTCTTTGCCCATCCTTGAAACAACCGTTGTCCAACCCTACTTCCTAGGTTTGTCGCTTATTCAAGTACTTCTTTCATCATTGAGGACAAATCTGAGTTAAAAAATTTCTGTCTAGATAAGGAACTATTATTCCGTCCAGTGACTTTGTTAAATTATGTCTCGAGTTTAAGCGTTTACAAAACACGATTCGTTAGACTCTTGAAGCTGCACAAAAGAGGAAATATAAAAAAAGGAAAAAAAAGCTTAGCAAAGTTTCTTCTTCGATTTTGAGGAACCTGCAGAAGCCGAAAGTTTGTTACGTGGGCCCAAGTCTGCACGCGCAGGAAGCCGCCGAAGCAAGAAGCCAACATTGGTGGGCCCAAGGCCAAAGATTTGACCTTTGGGCACACGATTTCCTTCTTTGCCATGAAGATGGAGTCCCTGCATACGTATAAAACAAAGCGTAGATGGGCCTAGGTCAAAGTTTGACCTGGGCACACGTATAAAAGAAGAAACATAATTTTTCAGGTCTTCCCCCCTTCTTTCTTGAGTTGCCGCCGAAGCCCTACGTATAACGATCCGCGAGAAGCCGCACACCGAGAGAGAGGAGCTGCACGAGGAAGCTTGAGATCTTTTCTTTTTGGCGTACGATTTGAACGCGCGGTAATTTTGTGCCGTGAGTTTATACTAAGTGAGTTGTTTATTTATAAACACTTTGGGTTTGGGGTTAAATCTATGTGTAGGAAACATTTGAGCGTTTAAGCGATTGTAAACTCTGATACTCCGATTATAGTGGACTATTTGCTGGTGGCTCTCCCCGTGAACGTAGGTACCGATACTCGAACCGAACCACGTAAATTTCTGGTGTCCTTATTTTTCTCGTTTATTTCTCTGGCGATTTCACATTGATATAAATTGCAAGATCCTGTCGTTTCCGTGTATTATATCCCAACAATTGGTATCAGAGCTTGGGGTTGGATTTCTTGATCGTGATTTAGAGCTTTTGCTTGTCTGATTATTATCTGGAAATTCTGTTACTGCAATTATGTCTGAGAGGAAATCTGAAATTGATAGGTTTAACTAGAGCTACAATTTTGTGTTATGGAGCATCAAGATGCGGGCATTATTGACAACACAAGGTTTGGTCAAGGCACTGGATGGTGAAGATGAATTGCCTATCATAATGAAAGCCTCAGAGAGGGTAGAGCTAATGGAAAGAGCAAATAACACAATCCTATTAAATTTGTCGGATGTGGTCTTAATAGAAGTTGCTGAGGAGAAGGATGCCGCATCATTATGGGTAAAACTTTAAGCACTCCATGTGAAGAAAGGTTTAAACAATCGCTTGTACATGTTGAAGAAGATGTTTCAATTTAGATATACTGAAGGTAAGTCTATCAGAACTCACCTAGATGAATTTAATAAACTCATGTTAGATCTGAAGAACGTCGATAAGATATTTGATGAAGAACATGGCATGATGTTGTTAGTCTCTTTACCAAAGTCATGGAAGCACTTTACTGATTCACTGTTGTAGGGGCGTACTGCAATTACCTTAGAGGAGGTAAAGTTTGCCTTATTCTCTAAAGAGTGGCAGAGAAAGTTGCGAGATGACAGTTTGGCACAAGGAGTAGCGCAAGCACTGATGATTCGGGGTAGAAAACAACATCGAGGGCCTAGTAGCAGCAGAGGTAAAAGCAGATCGAAATCACGCCATAGAAAGTCAAAGGAACACGTGAAGTGCTTTGAGTGTCACGAGGAGGGGCACATCAGGAGAGATTGTCCAAAGCGGAGGAATAAAGTTGATAGGCATAATGTTACAAGCAATGTGGCAAACGTTGCTGAGGGGAGCACTAGTGATGTAGAAGCTATTTTATGTGTGATTGCTACTTCGTCAGGAGACGAATGGGTGCTGGATTCGGGGTGTTCTTATCATATGACGCCTCATAAGAACTGGTTTACTACTTACCAGACTGCAAATGGTGGTAGGGTTCTTTTGGGGAATAATGCAGTCTGTAAGGTTGTGGGGATAGAGACAATTCAGATTCGGATGCACGATGGGGTGGTGCGCACATTGACAAATGTGAGGTATGTACCAGAGTTCAAGAAGAACCTTATTTCTTTAGCGATACTCGATGACATCGGGTGTAGGTACACTGCTGAAGGTGGAGTACTGAAGATCTCTCGAGGTGCCATGACAGTGATGAAGGGGAAGAAAGTGAATACTCTCTATCATCTACTGGAAGAGACCATAACTGGAACCGCTGTAGTTTCATCAGGTGAGTCAGACTCTATCTTGACTCAATTATGGCATATGTGTTTGGGGCACATGAGTGAGGCATGTATGACGATGCTGAGTGAAAGGGGGTTGTTGAAGGGTCAAAAGACAGGAAAGCTGGACTTATATGAGCACTGCATCTATGGGAAGCAGCATCGAGTTAAGTTTACTACAACTATTCATTCGACCAAACGACCATTTAAATATATTCATTCAGACGTCTGGGGCCCGTCTTTGGTTCATTCGAAAGGAGGTGCCCGATATATGCTGACAATTATCAATGATTATTCGAGGAAGGTATTGGTTTACTTTCTGAAGCACAAATATGATGTGTTTGATCGGTTCAAGAAATTTAAGGCATTGATTGAGAAGCAGTCAGATAAGTAAATCAAGTGCCTGAGAACCGATAATGGCATGGAGTTCTGTGGTAAAGATTTTACCGAGTTTTGCGAGAAAGAATGTATTGTGAGACATCGCACAGTACCTGGGACACCACAGTAGAATGGCGTGACAGAACGGAATAACAGAACTTTGCTTGAGTGAGCTCGATGCATGCTTTCGTATGTAGGACTTGGCAAGGAATTTTAGATTGAAGCAGTAAACATGTCGTGTTACCTGGTTAATCGATCTCCATCATCTGCTATCGAGTGGAAGACTCCCGAGGAAGTATGATCGGTGAAACCTGTTGATTACTCTGGATTACGTATATTCGAATGTCCTGCGTATGCTCATGCGAGTGATGGTAAGCTTGAGCCGAGGGCGAAGTGCATATTTCTGGGTTATGCACATGGGGTGAAAAGCTACCGGTTGTGGTGCACCGATCTCAGATCACCTGGTTTTCTAATCAGCAGAGATGTGATTTTCGACGAGATTGCAATGCTTCAACAAAGGAGTTCTGAAACACAACTAGCAGAGAAGACATATCATGGTGTCATTAGTGATGTGGAGCTTCAGGTGGAGACTCTAGAGACCTCGAAGGTAACAGAAGTTGAGACTGCAGATGAGGCCGCAATTCCTGAAGTCGGTGATAATGAACAACCAGCAAAGCCGTAGCACACTATAGTTGTAGATAGACAGATAAGGCAAATTAAATCACCGGTACGTTATGGTTATACATATATTGCTTATGCATTAACTGTAGGTGATGAGATGGAGACAGATGCGCCTTCGTCTTACTCTGAGGCGATGGCTAGTTCGGAGTCGTCGCAGTGGCTAGGGGCTATGAGTGAAGAGATGAAATCACTTCATCGAAATCAGACATGGGAGCTGATCAAGTACCCAATATCCAAAAGATTGTTGGAAGTAAAAGTGTCTTTAAACAGAAAGATGGCATTCTCGGTGTCGAAGCAGCGAGGTATAAAGCGAGACTTGTGGCGAAGGGATATACACAGCATGAGGGCATTGACTACAATGAGGTGTTCTCTCCTGTGGTAAGACATACTTCTATTTGTGTTTTATTTGCTTTAGTTGCTTCGCAGGATCTCGAGTTAAAACAACTAGATGTCAAAATTGCGTTTCTTCACGGTGAGTTGGAGGAGCAAATTTACATGAGGCAACTAGAGGGATTTGCTATTCTGGGTAAGGAAGATTATGTTTGCTTGTTGAAGAAATCTTTGTATGGGCTAAAACAGTCTCCAAGGCAGTGGTATAAACATTTTGATACTTTCATGATTAATCAAGACTACACAAAAAGTCAGATAGATAGCCGCGTTTACTATAGAAAATTGGAGAATGGTTCTTTGATTTATCTACTCTTATATGTTGATGATATGCTGATAGTAATTAAGAATATGTCTGATATTGATGTGCTAAAGAAGTAGTTAAATGCTGAATTTGAGATGAAAGATTTAGGTGTTGCAAAGAAAATTTTGGGTATAGAGATTTTGTGTGACAAGACTGCAGAAGTTTTACGTCTATCTCAAAAGAAATATATTGAGAAGATTGTGACACGTTTTAATATGCAGTCGGCAAAATCTATAAGTACACATTTAGCGAAGCACTTTAAAATTTCAGATAAATTATCACTGCAGACTGAGGAAGATGAGGAGCATATGTCTCGTGTTCCTTATTTTAGTGCCGTGGGTAGTATTATGTATGCTATGGTGTGCACTAGGCCTGATATTTCACAAGCTGTGAGCGTGATTATGAAGCATCCTAGTAAAGCCAATTGGGAAGTTGTGAAGTGGATCCTCAGATATTTGAAGGGGACAACAGATGTGGGTATAGTATATTGGAGGGACAACAATGGCAGTGAAACCATTGGTTCTGTGGATTCGGATCACGCCGGTGACTTGGATGATTGCAGATTTTTAGCAAGGTACGTATTTACGCTAGCGGGTTGTGCAGTTAGTTGGAAAGCGTCCTTACAGGATCACATTGCCTTGTCTTCGACTGAGGCAAAATACATGGCACTAACCTTTGTAGCGAAGGAGGCGATATGGTTATAAAGTTCGCTCTTAGACTTTGGGTTAGAGCAGAAAAGTGTAGATATATACTGTGATAACCAATGTGCGATATATCTGCCGTATAATCCAGTTTATTACCAGCAAACGAAACATATCAACATCAGGTACCACTTCATCCGAGATGTCTTAGTTAAGGGTAATGTTATTGTTAAAAAGATTGTCACAGTAGATAACCCGACAGACATGATGACTAAGTTTGTTCCTTTGGCAAAAAACTTGAGCTCTATTGGTGTTTGTGGAGAGTGAGCACCCGTTGGGGTGTTGGGAGAGCAGCATGTATGATGAGCACTATAACTTGGCTTCAAACATCGAGCCAAGGTGGATAATTATTAAATTATGTCTTGAGTTTAAGCATTTACAAAACACGATTCGTTGGACTCTTGAAGCTGCACAAAAGAGGAAATATAAAAAAGGAAAAAAAAAAAAAGCTTAGCAAAGTTTCTTCTTCGATTTTGCGGAACCTGTAGAAGCTGAAAGTTTGTTACGTGGGCCCAATTCTGCCCGCGCAAGAAGCCGCCGAAGCAAGAAGCCAAGGTTGGTGGGCCTAAGGTCAAAGATTTGACCTTTGGGAACACGATTTCCTTCTTTGCCGTGAAGATGGAGTCCCTGCATGCGTATAAAACAAAGCGTAGATGGGCCCAGGTTAAAGTTTGACCTGGGCACACGTATAAAAGGAGAAACAGAATTTTTGCAGGTCTTCTCCCCTCCTTTCGTGAGTTGCCGCCAAAGCCCTATGTACAACGATTCGCGAGAAGCCACACGCCGCTGAGAGAGAGAGAGAGAGGAGCTGCATGAGGAAGCTTGAGATCTTTTCTTTTTGGCGTAGGACTTGAACGCGTGGTAATTTTGTGCAGTGAATTTATACCAAGTGAGTTGTTTATTTATAAACACTTTGGGTTTTTGATTAAATTTAGGTGTGGGAAATACTTGAGCGTTTGAGCGATTGTAAACTTTGATACTCCGATTATAGTGAATTATTTGCTGCTGGCTCTCCCCGTGGACGTAGGTACCGATACTCGGACTGAACCACGTATATTTCTGGTGTCCTTATTTTTCTCGTTTATTTCTCTGGCGATTTTGCTTTGATGTAAATTGCAAGATCCTGTCGTTTCCGTGTATTATATCCCAACATACTTCACCATACGTCTTCTGGGATGGTTCATCAAGCAAATGAACTTCAACTTTTTTCTTTCTATTTTCTTTATGTCATGCAGGCTTTTGCAGAATCCTACAATGTGTGATATTTAGGAGACGCGACCTTTCGAAGGTGATGTTAGGGCGATGAAGAAATTCTTTAAGCTAAAAGAAGGTGTGTGAACAAATGCATGTTATAGTCTACTTTACCCCAATTGCTGGATGTTGTTAAGATCATGATCATGCAATTGAGTGCATCAACGATGTGATATCTGCTATATCTCTCTTTCTTGCTCTAATGCGACTACTAGTAGGTTCAGGTCAATTACTCTATTAGATGGATATGTGAATTCATCTGAACGATGTTGATGCATTCAACTAAAGCTACATAAAAATGCTTCCCGGTGTCAATCAAATGGGTTTAATTTGTCAGCATCCCTCGCAATTTGTTTGTCAATTTCTTTATCAGTGGTGTTTTTAGTTCTGCAATGTCAATTACAGCTCAATAATTGTTTGAACGAGATCGCTTTTTTACCTAATTAAATTAATGATCAAGTGACATGAAGCAGAGGAAGAAAGAGAGATTTCGGAAGCAAATTTATTCATTAGCATTCATAGTACAAGACACCATATAGGTGTAAGATTTGTATCAAGGCACTATAACAAGTCGTGGCATGTTATCAACCTTATTTATTTAGGATAGGATGACAGGGGACTTTCTTTTGATCCGGTGTATGACAGCTGCTTCCCTTAGCCTGCAAAATACAAAAATAAGTTTTTAGAGTGGGAGCTTGATACATTTGAGTCTCAGAGAGCAATGAGGCCATATGGAGGAGAAGTTTTGGCCACCTTGTTCTTGTTACAATGAGTACGAGGGTCTCATGAACCTAGATTGATATCTATGTTAAGGCACCTGATCCTATTTGCATTGGTATATACAAGATGTCAAATATAAATATATTAGTTAACATAAGTAAAAATACTAGCAGCTTTTCCTTTTTTAGGATATTTACCCTACAAAATTTGACATATTGGAGTCTTGTCTAGCCTTTGCTGTTTAATTTGCATTTGTTGAGACAATATGTATAGATGTTTCCTTGTAATGAAGTTATCATTCGATTGCTCAATGGATCATAAGCCCTTGAGGAGTGATTATAGTCATTATAACCATATTTGTTAATCCTTAAGTTATGTGAAATAATTAGCTACCTCCTGGTTGTCTACCTTTTATATCTTCACCTTTCAGCAGTGGTCATGATCGCTATCGCTCTCGCTGCTGCTGCTGCTGCTATCACCAGATTTGCATTCCTTGGATTTCTTCTTGAGCATGTTCTTCTCTTTCTTCTTGTGCTCCTCCTTCTTCTTGGGCTCCTCCTTCTTCTTAGACTTCCCATGGCAAGCAGATTTCTCTTTCTTGTGGCCATGAGCTTGAGTAATGCAGTGAGTCTGGGAATGTTGGCCAAGGGAATGGCCATTGTTCTGGCCCATGCAGGGAGTCTGGGTTTTGGCCATGGCATGCTCACTGCAGTGACCATGAGCTTTAGCCACGTGGCCATGGCCCGATGGAAGGTGTTTCTCGCTCTGGCCATAGCACTGGGTCCGGCTGTGGCTCATTTTATGTTCCATGGGATGGCCATGGCCCGATGGAAGGTGTTTCTCGCTCTGGCCATAGCACTGGGTCTGGCTGTGGCTCATTTTATGTTCCATGGGATGGCCGTTTTGGCTCTGTTGGTAGCAGGTTTTCTCGGCATCCTTGAAGCAGTGGACAGAGGCCATGGAAACTGAAGCAAGAGGGCGAGGGCTTTTTGTGTAGTTCTCTCGGGCTGTTTTGAGTGCTTGCTTGGCACTATGAGGCAGTCTTGAATAGCAATTTATAGGCATGGGGCTGAGTGGGGTTCTCTCGCTTCTGGTACATTACTCTTTGATTTTGCTTTTGCAGGATGGGACAAAATAGCATCTATTCTGTCTCCATTACATAAGATTCCAAACTTTATTCTCAACGGACCATTGAAAAAATTCCAACGAATACGGTGGAAACTGGTTTCCAAGTGGGCACTAGCCCGTCCTCCTCCATCTAAATGATTTATTTCTCGACGGTCAGAAATAGAAGGTGAGTCATTATCAAAACCCAATCTGGAAAGTCACACCCCAAAATCAATAAGAATGGAGAAATGACATGGCCGTCCTCCAACAGCATATCATCAAAATATACGTCTTCACATTTGTGTGTGAGTTTGCTGAGTTTAATTGTTAGTTAGAGATGTATGTATTCTTTTTAATAAATTATAAAAATTCTGATGTTATAACTATCCTGTTGACTTCAAACTCAATATCAATCATATATAGCTCAAAAATATGCAAATAACTAAGTTCATACCCAATTAGGCTAGTAGCTGCTCTCCCTCTATCTTCTCTCTCCATCGTCTTCTTCAACCTTTAGTCGTGAGGGAGGGTTTGAGCTTGTCTTACCCTCCCCTCAATCTATTGTTGATTTATTTGAGTTTTCTTGTTTTCTCTTCTCTCCTAAACTAAATCTAGAAGCTCTCTTTTTCCAGTCTAATTCTAAATCTGAGAGTTTGAATTATCCTAATCTAATTCTAGACCTAGGAGTTCTTCTCTCTCGATCTAGATTTAGGAGTTTAATAATATTTTAGGGGATTCGATACTTTCATGTTCTATTTGTCTACATGTCCTCCGCCTCTAGTTTAGAAGCTTCGGTATCTTGTTGAAACACGAAGATTTACTCTTTCAAAAGTTAGATTTGTGTGTATTCAACCTATTTTGGTTGTCTTCTTACGGCGATGTTATAGAGAAAACCAAACCTAAGTACACACTACCAATTGGCAACGCCATAGTTATTGGAGAAGGAATTTCCGGCATATGCTCATCACTTACATTAATACAAGATCTAGTGATCGACCACTAATTATTTTCCTCGACAGACTCGTTCTTATAAAATTAATGTGTGCTTAATCCTACAAATACTCTATTGATCCTCATTATTTTTTGGATTTGGCTTTATTTCCGTTTCCCCTTCAAAAAACTTCGACGATAATACAAACACTCTTGTTCTATCTACCACTAACTGAGAAACCTAAAAAATATTTTAAAAGAATGGTATGAGCAATTATAGCTCAGTAAATACACTTTCACAAACCCCTTAATGGGCTCATAGAGACACTAAGCATCAATACAAACCCACAACAACATCCTCCAAAATCCATGAAGCCAATCCCAAATCTACATCACAAATTGGTTTTACAAACCAAAATATAAAATCTTTCACAAGTTAGTTCATCCACCAAAATTACCTTTCATAAATTAATTCTCAAATCATTTCCGAATTAATTTCACAAATCAAATTCCCAAAGGGTGTGCATGCGCACGTGCATGTGCATGTATCATTTCCTAAAACCTTTCTCAAACCATTCATAAACACTAAAAAGTAGTAAATGCTCTATTTTCATATTTTTATATAACAAAAATATCATTTCATAACTCATACTATTAATAATCCATATTGCTTTCAAAATATAAGCCTATGAATTCGAAGAAGAGATAGCACAACTCACATGAAAATGCTCAAAACCAAACAACATAATCATACAAGTCGGCGATCTCGTAATCTTGTCATTTAAATAAAAAATAATGTCAAGACTAGGTAAAACCTTACTTCAACTATGAATCAGTTAAACTAAACTTAATCGCTAACAAAATGAATCTCATGTGTCAATAAATCACTCATAAAACAATTATTTAAAGCTATTCGCAATATGGAGCTCGTGGGCAAAATTCTAAAATTTCACTGCTATTAAAACATTACTTCAAATTGACATCCGTCAAATCCTAGGACTCCACAACGCTCTATCCATGATTTCCATCTATTTCTACAATTTAACAACTCCAAAATTGGTGTAGTTCAAATTTTACATAATTTCAAATTTTTACCATAACTCGGAAAATTACTCAAATTAGACAAGTAAATAAGCTAAAACCCTATCGGGCATTGCAAAATGAAGTAAACCCGACATGACGAGACTCTCGTAGCATATGCACACGAATTTCCCTCCACCTTCTTTTCCATTCCTCTTGTTCTCTCTTTTCTCTCTTCGCGTGGCCCTTTCTTTTATTTAAGCCGGGTGTGCATTTTTCTCCTTTTTCGACCGGTCAAATTTTTCCTTTGTTGTAAAATTTTTTACTAGTCAAATGATCGAATACACTCAAATGTTACATTCTACACTCCTAAAAGAAATTCCATCTTCGAAATTTGAACTTACCTCAATTTTAAAACAAATGAGATTATTTGCATCTCACCTCTTACCTCTTCCCGGAGGTCCCTAGTGGCCTCTCTCTTGATGTAATTTGCCATTAGATCTTCACATATGGAATAGTTTGGCATCGTAACACTTGATCCTTTCTATCAACGATATGAATAGGTTGCTCCTCATACGTCAAGTTCTTTGTTAACCTCAAAAGTGTAAAATCCAGTATGTGTTTAGGATTTGACACAATTCCGTAACAAAAAAACATGGAACACATTATGCACGCTGTATAGTGCTTATGGTAAAGTTAGTTTGTAAGTGATTTCATCAATCTTCTCTAAGATCAAGAATGGTCTTACGTATCTTGGACTCAAATTCTCACGCATGCTAAATCTCCTAATGCCTTTCATAGAAGAAACTTTGAGGAATACATGATCTCCCATGCTGAATTCTACCTTGCAATTTTTAAGATCTAAGTAACTTTTTTAATGACTTTGAGCTATTTTGAAACGTTCTCGATTCAACCTGATTTTCTCTTCTCACTGTTGAATGAATTCTAGGTCGGTTAGGCTCTTTTCACCAACATCATATCAATAGATAAGAGTTATGCATTTCCGACCATGCAGAACTTCAAATGACGCTATCTTAATGCTAGAATGATAGCTACTATCATAAGAGAACTTCGTCCCACAAACAGCCAAAGTCAATTACGCAGGACCTCAACATTTGCTCTATCGTCGAGATAATTCTCTCTGGTTGTCCATTTATCTACGGGTGAAAGGCTGTACTAAAGTTGAGTTTAATACCCAAAGCTTTTTGTAAACTCTTCCACAACTGAGATACAGATCTAGGATTCTAGGATTTTTATCAGAAACAATAGCTTGCTTGGGATATCCTCCAAAATGTTCGTCTTCTTTCCGCTCTCACTTGATGGTGAGCTTTATATTGCCCTGCGATACATTGCTTTCTAATGCGTCCTCTTCATTTGGTCTCCTTAAGTTTGATTTCTTAGAATTTTCTCCTTTATAATAAGATAGTATTATGGCAACAAAAACTTGTTAAATTGTAATTTTAAACAATACCACATTGCCGAACTCTTGCATCTTCATCGAGTATCGGTTAACTGCTTTGATTTTGCGATTCCTCCGAAAGAGTTGAAGAGAATTCTCGACCCTCCTTCGATGAGTCTGAAGCATTAGTAGCATTTATCGTTTTCCTGGATTGCACGTAATATAGCTTTTTCAGTCTCTGCTGAAAAGTAAGCTGGAGACAAGAGCTTAAGAAAACTAATGAAAGGACAACTTTAAGATCAGATGATGCGTAGATCTTCATTCCGTTAGGCCAAAAACTAACAAGAAGGGGATTAACTATTTACTACAACAGTTCTGCTGCAATTGATTTTTTTTTTTCAAGGAGTAAGAGTGATCATCATTCTTGAGACCGGGATAGCCTGCTGCCGTCTTAGCGGAAAATGTAACCAACTTGCCCAAAAAACCGAAATCGTTGCAGGCGTTGACACGGCCAGAAAGAGGACTGATGAGCGGCGGTCCTGAGCTAGAGATTGAGGGGAAAGGCAGCTGGCTTCGCCGACCATCCGGTGCCACTTTGGAGGGATGCCCAAAAGCGGAGACCTGCGGCAGGTTTAGAAGGGAGAGAGGTGGCAGAGGAAACGGCGGGGAGGGAGGAGAGAACAAAGACCAAGAGTGGAAATAACGGAGAGGGTGCGTGAGAGCCAAACCGGAGCCCCGGTTGACGTCGTCGGGCTCTCGCTCTCCCCTTTCCGGCATCACCTTCTGCCGGTAAGTTCTTTTTCCGTTTGTTTAATTTAACCCTACTCCCCTAGGATCCCGGCTCGGAGGCATGCAAGGCGACCGGAATGAGTCCGTTGGATCAGGTTCGCCTTCCATTCGCCGCCACCGACGCGACTAGGGCCACCTCCGGCGACCCAGCTTGCGTTGTCCACTTCCCCGTTTGATGCTCTGTTTTGCCCTGTCTCGCTTCAACCGAGGGGGGACTCCTTGTTCCTCGTTTATGCTCGTGTTTAATGTGAAGGAATCGTTTCTGAGTCGACCTTGAGCATTTTTTGTTTGCTGTATGTTGATTTTGGCTTGAGTTTTTGTCTCGGATGTCTTCGGACGCCCCCACTCGGTCGACAACCACTAGATGTTCGACATAATGCCCGAACCAGATCCGTCTTGGCCTCATTCGGTTTTCGGTTTCCGTTTTGTTCTGAGCTGTGTTTTGGTCACTGAATGTGATTCTGGTGAATTTCTCATTGTTGTTTCGTTATTAGTGGCGTCTTTTCCTTTCAGGGCGTCTTGTGCGTGTCGACGGCCGGTGTGGTGGTGGTCGTCCGACATGTGTTTTTCACGGCGATGCGCCAAGGTGGTGGTAGATAACAGTGAGCGTTTGCTTAATGTCTTGAGATCTTTGTCTACAAGGGAGGTTCTCTTTTGGTGCTTTCTTTTAAGCCTTAACGTTGAAACAAGGAAAAAAAGAACGATGCTGTGAAGAGGTCGAAGTTCTGGGAAAAGAGAGGGTGCAGACGTTCACGAGAGGAGAAGTCGGCGTTGATTGGGATCTGATAGAGTTGGGCTTATCCAGGCTTGATGGACCTTGGGTTTTTGTTAAGATGGGCTGGCCGAAATTTTGGTTCAAGGTTGGCGGGCTAGGTTGGATGTTCTGGGCTGGCTGTGTCTGGGTTCGGATTGGGTAGTGGGCCGGCTAAGTGTAGTTCTAGGGCTGAAGTTTATGGCGGGTTTTGGGCTGGGCTTCGTTTTTATTCTTTGTTTTTTGGATTTGCGGGACTGGGCTCATGATTCTAGTCTAGTCATGGACCCAATCAGTCCCGACCCGGGTCAGATGGATGTATTATATAAGAGCGTAGGTGCTCTTGGCTCGACATCCTTTGTTCTGTCCGCTAGAATCTTCATTCTTTCTTGGGTTGTAGTGTAAACAGTACGTGATGTAAGTCAAATAGAAAGTATTGAGTCTTCTCTCAAGGCAAGGATCTAGGCTGGGTCTGCATTATGTTATATTATTTTAATATTAAAAACTTATTTAAAAAATTAAAAACAATCTGAAGATTTATTTCTTCTAAAAATTAGGGAAAAAGGCTACAAAATAGATTTTGAGTAGTTTTCTTTCAAAAAAGATATGCGAAAATTTTTGATCAAAAAAATTGAATAAGCTCTTAGAGCTTTACAACAAGGTTTCGAATGTTTTTAAAGACAAATACTAAGTTGATGTTTGTGTATTGCTATTTTGATCATTACTTTTTTGTGCACTTTTAATACATTGATTGTTGTCTCCCTTTAGCTTGGTTAAGATTAGAACCTTATTACTCTTAATTAGTGAGAAGGCTGCCCAAACATTTTTGGTTGGCAATTGCACAAAATTATATGCCGAAGGGGCACAAGTCGGATAATTAGTGTAATCAATTGGTAAGAGTAAAGTAATTCTTTGGTTGCTTTACTTGAGTATCTAATCGACTCATCATAATTTCATTAATGACAACTTCCAAATAAAAATCATTTGTATGTTAAGAACTTGGACCATAACTCACGAATTGATATGGGCTAAGTCTAGACTTAGTAAACTATTAACCAAGCCCTAAGTGATTCACCTAAGGCTAGGTCGCGACAATTAGTTGTTTAGGTAGAGTGAAAAAATTATTTTCTTCAGCTTGTTGAGATTCTAGTTTCCATCTATGGACCAAATCGGTGGAGCAATGACGAAATTCAAAAAATATGCGGTGTCAACTAATTTAAACGAAGGTCGCTCTCACCCTCACAGACCTGATCTATTTTGCAGTAAGGTAGTATGCAATGACTAGGCATATCTACCGCAAGATACAATAATGAAGGTTGTTTTTCCGTTTGTGAAAGTCTCCAAAGTTTTATTCTTGAACTATCGAAGGTTGCTGTTGTAATCTTCCAAGCTTGGCACAATTCTCTAGACTTGCTTATCATACGCTTATCTGATTGAAAAACTCGTGATATGGATGTTGATGAAATGTTTCACAGCATAAATGGAGCTATTCGAGATGAGGCTCTCCTGCAGCTTTCAGTTCCTGTAATGTTTGTGCAGGTAATTCTTTCTATCTTTGTAAAATATTTATTAAGTAATTGATTATCGAAAAAATTCAAGTTCTGGAAATACTGTATGAAGCTTCAGATATTCATTATGCTGAGGCAGACTCTCAATGATGGTTGCCAAAAATTGGATAAAGGGATGCCACTATGAGCTTCATGGTTTATTTTTGTCTCGAAGTGGTATTTAGGCTTTGGTTTTGCTTATTCTGATTTTTCCGTTTCTCTCTTCTTTATGCTCTCGCCTTTAACCAGCAAAGTTGTAGTTGCAATTGGAAAGAAATTCGGTTTAGTCCAAGTACGTTAGAATTTGGATCCACTAGTTTATTTAACTAGACTTGATGTCTTCCCTTTTTATGTTCTTCGATCCTAATATTTTAGGAGGTTGCCTATGTTAATGTTCTTGTATTGATCATGGTGTGGCCATTATCTACTGTATGTTTATTTTGATGCTAACAGAAGTAGCTGCTACTTTTTCATTCGTTGTTGGATATCAAATTATAGCTCAATCCCATGCCTCCTATTTCTATCTATTATGATAGTCAAGCTACTTATAGTAATACTTGTAAGTCTAGACATATTAGTCAAAGATATGAATATGTAAGACAATTGATTAAAGATGCTACCATGACAATTGTCTATGTGAAATCAGGTAATAATCTAGTTTATCCCTTAACAAAGGCTTTACCAAGTAATGTGGTAAATATGACCTCACAAGAAATGAGGTTGAAACCCTTTAATTAAAATCACCAGTAATGATAACTTAACATTTTTCTAGAACATCACTAGCTACAAGGTTTAATGAGTCGAAAGTGATTGTTTGATACTAACATTAGCCTTAATATAAGAATGCAGTATCATCTATTACCTTTTGTAGGTTCAATTGAATCCGTAGTGAAGTACAATACAAATTTATAATGTATTAATAGTAATAAAAAAAACATGGTAGATCCTTCACTTATATGAGCTTAGAAGTGGTGCCGCTTCTTATAAAAGTTAAGATTACTTTTTAGAGAGCTCATGAAACAATTACAAGCAAGAGGTTAATTAATATGCGGTATGTCCGATTCTATTATTTAAAATATAAATTTAAAGTTGAGTTACATGTCACTTTGATAGAGTTTTGAGATACTTACACTTAGCAAATATTCAACTCGAAAGATATCTTTATGCATGTATATTAATCTTATGGAAATTTTGGCTGCATATTTTTAACATTTTATTTTTGTATTTTGTTTTATAAACAAAGTCGGGGATTGTTGGTAGTTTGTTTGTAAAACAAATTATGAGGTACCTTGTCCCACAATGAAAATATGTGAGTGTGTACATGGATGAGATTTAGCACTAACCAATGGTTATTATTTCTTATTTATTGAAAAAATTCGGATTTATTTTTATAAAAAAATTAACAATAGTGTCATATTGAAACGGTGCAATTGTTTAAAAAGGAATTACGGTTATTTATTATTTATTTATTATTTATTAAATTCTAAATTTTATTATTTCTTACAACGATTATATCAAAGGTTGTACTTGTTTAGATATAACTTCTTAATCCTTGGAAGATTATATATATTCAGATATAATTTTTTGTTTTTTACTATTAATTGCTAAACGTATCTGTTCAATAATAATCTTCTTCTTTTAATTTCTTTTCTTTCAAAAGATATATGGCAATTTTTTTGCAATTGTTTCCTTTGAGAGATCTAGGAAAACACTATAATTGCCATATATTATTCTCAATGGAGACTTTATTATATCTTGAATGAAATTTGCTGATGACCATTAACAATGTTGTGAGGCAAATAATTCTTTAAAAAAAGTGATATTCTGCCTTATAGTCTAACTTTATTATTCTTCCCAATCACTCATTATATTTTCCGAACAACAGGAAGCCATGGAGAATAGTTAGACTTGTTTATAGGAGTAAGCTGGGCCTCTTTTGTATTCTCTCGCTTGTGATTGGTGCCATGAAGCAATTATATATCCATGGATTGTGCAGTAGAGTGAATGAGATTCCTTCGCCTTCTCTGCTAAGACACTTTGCAATAATTTGCCAAGTTGGGACAGAGAGAACATATTCTGTCAACAAGATGCAATATTCCTTCTCCTTTTTATCCGAAAGGCATCCACTCATACTGATTCCAGCCTTCTTTTTCTATATAAGGTGAGTGACGAGGAACATGATACCTCCCGTCTTTTGTTCTTTTTCTGCACTATTATAATGGATTTTCTTGAGTGGGGATAAATTCTATTAAGATTGCTACCGATTATGATTCTTTGAAAATATGGTCATAGTCGGACGTACTTTTTGTCTATTTTAAACTGGCATCTAGTTATTGGCCAACAAAAACAAAGCCCGGCATCTAGTCAGAGTACTTTACGCGACTGCTTTCCTATGCTGAGCCTCATAGTGTCACTTCTGGGGCGATGGGTTGTTAAGAGTGTGTGGACCGGAATGTCTCCAGATGGTGAAAAGGAAACACCTCAGTCAAAGAAAGGATTGAGAGTTTCTGACATCTTACGCGGTACGTGATAAGCTCCGGTCGAACAATAACCGACGCTGATGATGCTAACACTAGAGGTGTTAAATGGTCAACCCCTCATTTCCAAAACACCTATAATGAATTTTGAAAATAAAGAGGCTGAGATATATAGATCTTAAATGAGTCTGCTCTCAGATTCATTTAAGGCCCATTTATCAACCCATTAAAAATGAACACATTTACAGAGAGAGACTATCTCTTATCTATTTAACTTTACAAAAATATTTTTTTTTTATAAAAACTGAAATTATAATTATTTTTTTATTTTAATTCCTTTCTTTTTTCTTTCCTTTTTTCTTTGCTTTCTTCTTCCTCCGTTTGTCGGCACGGTGATGCTGGCGTCGGGCGAGGCTCGAGCCTTGCCAGATCCGGCGAGGGGCGAGCTCGAGCTCGCCCGATGCCGGCGAGGCTCGAGCTCGCCAGATCTGGCGAGGTGGAGGCCTCGCCAACGTTTGACTAGGGGTGAGCTCGAGCTTGCCCAATGCCAGCGAGCCTCGAGCTCGCCGGATCTGGCCAGGCGGAGGCCTCGCCAACGGTCGGCGAGGCTCGAGCTTCGCCGATCTGGCGAGACTCAAGCTCGCCGGCGTCAGGCGAGCTCGAGGCTCACCTATGGCCAGCTGTCGTCATGGCCGATAGCCGGCCAAAGAAGAAGAAGAACAAAAAAGAAAAAAGAAAATTACAAATTACAAATTACAAATTAAAATTTATATTTAAAAATAAAAAAATAATTAAAAATTTAATTTTAAAAAATAATTAAAATTCGATTTTTTAAAATAATTATTATAAAAATTATAAAAATTGTCCATTAAATTTGTGTTCTATAAAACTATTTTAGTAATACCATTTTTTAAGCATATATATAAGAAATAAGCTTTTTTAAGTTTAGTTAAATGGGTCGGGTATGGGTTGGGTCGGGTATGAGTCGGAAAATTTACATTAGGCATAAATTGGTCATAAATGGGTGAATGGGTCAATTTGGGTCGGACCATTAATGACCTGACCCAAACCCGACCCAACCCAACCCAACCCACCCATTTAACACCTCTAACAAACACGTAATACGAGACCACACGTCATATTTTTTAAAAATTATATAATTTCGATACGTTCAAACGCGTTATATATTAAATATATATTTATATTATTCAAATTCATAAATAAATAAATAATAAAAAAGTCTAGAATGAATTTACGCTAAAAATCATAAGTCAATTGAAGTGAGAGTTAGAAAAAATTATAAAACTAGATTTTTATTCTTTTCTCATTTATTATTATTTATTATTATTTTTTCATATTTATATTTTAACTTATTATTTATTGAAAGTTTTTAAAATTGACCTCGTATGTGTCGATAAGTGTTGGAATTCTAAGCTCACATATCAAAAGAGTTGACCATATGAACCTGTTGACTGCGTGTCAGAAAATATCGATGTGTCAAACACAACATAAAGGCTCTTAAAGACCATCAATGCTTCCTAGCTTGACTAGATTGACTGATCTTTGGACAATGCAAGCCATGTTGACATACCTTCGAAAGATAATGATCACCGAAAACAATGTCCTATCGCAAGCACAATCAATGACATTTCACGTAACATCACAACAATGTGGCACTACTGTACAATTACACAATCGAGAAAGGTATCGTGCACTCTTTGTCCGTAGTTAAGTTGTGGCCGCACTTGCATATGCACTACCTTTTGCATGCTAGACAAGATAGATTTGCAATTTTCTATCTCAAAGATTACTTTGTATTTTCTTTATGATTTAATTTTTAGTGGATTTATTTAAATAAAAATAGAAGATTTTAGACTTCGTTTGTTTTGTAGGAAATGGATTATTTGAAAAAAATTTCCTAAAGATGATCCCTTGAAATAATTAGCCAATGATAAATGTTTTCATTAATGATAACAATTAATGTTTACTTGAACGATAAGAATATGTTTCGTTTGTTCATTTTTGAAACCTTTATAAATGATCAATTTTTGGAAAATATATTTCAAATCATACATTTTCCTTGAAATAATTTAGAAAATGCTAGCTAGAACTTTCTACTTACAAAGATGTGAGGGTTAACGTGGTGCTTTGACGGACCTAAGTTGTCCTAGAGTTGGTTGAAAGAAGATATAATTTGAGAGTTACGACCCTTCAATTGGAGTGCCTCATATTTCATGCCACACGGACCGGTGAACCATCAATCAAAACAAGGCAGGTCCTGGATCATATAGGGCCTTGTGGTGGAAAATATCAAATCTTGATATACTATTTAGTGGGGATCTTTGTTCAAACAGAATTCATAAATTTAAACACGAATAAGTAAGTATTTAGGAAGATACAACATGCTCTCCAAGATATTAAGACCCCTTTCCAACAATTGTCGCTGTGATATCTTAAAGCTAGCAGTGTTTTTTAGTTCTAATTACACATAACCAACATGCATAATGAACAAGCAATAATGATACCTTATATTACTTGGTTCAGTACTTTTTCTTTTCCTGATTTTGATTAAATGGGGATGGCAGTGACAAAGATACCTAGTGCTTATCCGAGGTCATGCGCG
The DNA here is from genome assembly GCA_016097605.1 of Eucalyptus guilfoylei. Taxonomy (NCBI): domain Eukaryota; kingdom Viridiplantae; phylum Streptophyta; class Magnoliopsida; order Myrtales; family Myrtaceae; genus Eucalyptus; species Eucalyptus guilfoylei. Next base: position 28,956,517 of record CM027863.1, read on the forward strand.
AGAAACAACAAGATTTTGGTTACAAATGAAGTAAAGGACGAATTATGGGTAGTTTAATATTCACGTTTTAAGGGAGAAAAATCTGAGAAAGTGAAAACTTTAGAAACTAATGACTGCAAGCTTCCACATTCCTTTTTATTTAGTGAGGCGAAAGTTTCTAAATCTTTAAATGAGGTGAGATGGTTGGGCTGCGCATTTGCCTTGGTTTAAGCTGATCAAACTCTTTTTGGGTAGGGAAACTGGCAACAGCTTTCTGACAAAAAAAAAAAAGAATGGTAACAATTTAAAGGTACTGAAAGTATTCTTGCCCATTTTTGAAACGATCTATATCCAACCCTGCTTCTTAGGTCTACAGCTTCATCGTGCACTTTTGCCATGAACTCCCCTGAATTAAAAAAAAAAATGTCTGCATAAACGAGGAGCCATTCTTCGTCGGTCCAATGTGTTCAAAACAGACGGTTTCTGGGGTAGTTCGTCATAAGGATGAACGTCAGTATTGTCTATTTTTTCTTTTTCCTCGTCTTTTTTCAATTACAAATATCTTGCACCATATGACCGGTGTTTGCACAATACTTGCTACTGTCTTCTGTCGAGAAGACCTGTGTAGCACTCTGCAGCGTGTAATATTTAGGAGAAGCGGCCTTTTGAAGGTGCTGTTAGAGTGATAAAGAATTTCTTTCAGCTAAATTAAGGCGTATGAACAAATGCATCTTCTATTCTACGTTACCCCAATTGCAAGATGTTGCTAAAATCATGCAATTGAGTGCATCAATGATGTGATGTTTACTATATCTCTCTTTCTTGCTCCAATGCAACTAGTAGTAGGTTTCAGGTCTATTACTCTGTTAGATGAATATGTGAATTCATCTAAGCTCATTTAGATGCATTCAATTGAATTTACATAAAAATACTTCCCCATGTCAATTAAAAGGGAGAACAAGCTTGACGCTTTGATTTGTCAGCATCCCTCGGATTTGTTTGTCAATTTCCATGCGGTGCTTTTAGTTCTACGAAATCAATTACAGCTAAATAATTGTTTGAACGAGATCACTTTTTTACTTGATTGAATTAATGATCGAGGGACATGTAGCAGAGGGGACATGAAGCAGAGGAAGAAAGAGGGAATTCTGAAGCAAATATAGCAAATTTAATTATTAGCACTCCTAGTACAAGGTCCCTTACAGGTGCAAGATTTGCATCAAGGGGTATCTGTAATAAGCCATGTCACTTAATTGTTCTTATTTATTTAAAATAGGATGATAGAGAAATTTCTTCTGATCTGATATCTAGCAGCTGCTTCTCTTGTGCCTGCAAAACACCGAAGTAATTTGTTAAGAGGTGGGAGCTTGATACATTTGAGTCTCAGATAGTAATGAGAACATATGGACGAAATTCTTTTAGGATATTTGCCCTGGCGAAATTTGACATGTTGGAGTTTTGTCTGGCCTTTGTTGTTTATTTGCATTTGTTGAGATAATATGTGCAGATGTTTACCTATAATGAAGTTATCATTTGATTGCTCAACGGATCACGGCCCCTTGAGGAGTGATTATGATCTTTATAAGCATATTTACTAATACTTAAGTCACGTGAAATAGTTAGCTACGACCTGGTTGTCTACCTTTCAGAAGCGGTCGTTGTCGCACTCGCTGTCGGTCTCGAAGTCGCTGTCGCCGTCGCAGTTGTTACCACCAGATTTGTATTCCTTGCGCTTCATTATAAGCGTCTCTTCCTTCGAGTATTCGGCATTCTTCTTGGGCTTCACATCATGAGGAGAGTACTCTTTCTGTTGGGCAAGGCAACGGACGTTGTTCTAGCCCATGATGTGATTCTGGGCATAAGGGCCAGGGTAACGCCCTTGTTTGGGCCCTTGCGGGCAGCATGGGATTTGACTAGGAGTGAGCATCGGTCTAGGGTCAACCCTGGATTGACCATAAACCGGACCAACCCTGCCGGTCCTGGTCCGGTTCCCAAGAAGACTAGGTCGGTCCTTGGTCCTAGAATTCCTAGACCAATATTGTGCGAGTCGATCCTCGGTCCTAAAAGTTCCGGGTTGGTTCAACCCGGATCAACCTGACTATATATATACAATATTATTTATAATTTTTTTATATAGAGAAAACCTTAAAATAAACGGCGTTAACAATATTAAACAGTTCTTTAGTGAGGAGTTTAAGTAATTTTACATTGTTTTTTAATAACTTAGGTTTTTAATGTCTTTTACGACGTCAATAGTCATAATTTATGAATGAGGAAAATGTTTTTGTGAGGAGTCCTCACAGCGTCCAAAATTGCACCCTATGTCATCCTCTTTTAATATTCGTTCTCTTTTGTTTTATTTGTCTTCTTAGTCTTCAATTTGCTAAAATCGAAAAAAAAAATTTCTCCGCTCGCCACTTGACACTCACCTCGCTCGCTTTGAGTCACTCGTGCCACTCGCCGCTTGATGCACGCTTGGCTTGTTGCTCTCCGCTCGACATTCGATGCTTATTCTGTTCGACGCTCACCCCACTTGACCCTCACCACTTGCTTTTCTTAACTGACCTTGCTCATCATCGAATCCATTGGGTCGGTACAGTCTTCGGCTATCCTTTCAAGGAGTACAAAAAATGAAATAATAATTATTGATTAATCCTGGGTTGACCTTGATACTGGACCAAGCCCATTGGGTCAGTCCGGTCCTCAATTGCTTTTTTAAGGAGTACAAAAAATTAAATAAAAAATTATCAGTTGGTCCCAGGTTGACCCTGAAACCGAACCGAACCCATTGGATCAATCTAGTCCTCGGTCCCAAGCTCAATGGGGTCGGTCCTCGGTTTCAAAATTTGAGGACCAACATTGTGCGGGTTGGTTCTAGGATTAGTGGTGGACCGGCCCAACCCGGACCATGCTCATCCCTAGATTTGACCATGCCATGTTCGCTGTGCTGACCCTGGGCTTGAACCTTGTGACCAAGGCCTTGAACCTTTCGGCCAAATTTTTGAACCTTTTGGCCAAGGCCCTCAGCCATGTAGCCAAGGCCTTGAGCCATGTGGCCATGGCTGTCGCCGTGGCCTTAAGCCATGTCGGCATGGCCTTCAGCCGAGTAGCGGTGGCCTTCAGCCACGTGGCCATGGCGCAATGGAAAGTAATTCTCTCTCTGGCCATGCCACTCGGTGTGGTTGATTGCATGTTCCATGCGTTGGCCACGGTAGTTCTGGAGGTAGTAGGTTTTCTCGGCGTCCTTGAAGCACTGGACCGAGGCCATGGAAACTGAAGCAAGAGGGCTTTTTGCGTGGTTCTCTCAGGCTTTTTTTTGTGCTTGCTTGGCACTGTGAGGCAGTCTTCAATAGCAATTTATAGGCATGGGGCTGACAGGGGTTCTCACGCTTCTGTTACATAGCTCTTTGATTTTCCTTTTGCAGGATGGGATAAAATAGCATCTATTCTGTTTCTGGAAGGTAAAATTCCAAACGTTATTCTCAACAGACCATTGAAAAAATTCCAATGAATATGTCACAGTCAAGATACATATCCAAAGTGGAAAGTAAGAATTTGGGATAGCGAATGAAGATTTTCGGGCAAAAATTGAAGGGAGGATGATCTCTAGGGATGAAAGCAAGAATTAACAGAAACTTAAAATGGAATTTGGGACAGAGAATGAAGATTTTTGGGCCAAAATTAAAGGGAGGATGATTTCTTGGGATGGACGAGGGAAGCTTAAAATGGAAGAGAATTAGTAACTGGATCAATTCTCATTATAACTGAGTCAATTTGCATTATTAGTATTTACTTTTATAATAAAATTTCTTGGTTGTACGAAACTTATAAATTGTACCTCCTACGAGGAATTATTTATTGAAGAAATAAAACAAAATCAAAGCGTTTGAGTTTCCACTTGAATCTTTGGTGAAAACATTCCCTAGACGTTTCAAAATTACGCGTCCACGTAGGCGAAGAAATCATGTTAGGAATTCCGATCTTAATAGAATACGGTGGAAAATGGTTTCCAAGTGGCACTAGTTTGTCCATCTCTATCTAAATGATTTATTTCTCAACGGTTAGAAATCCGGTCCTAATCGGGTGCGTTATACCCCAAAACCAACAAGAATGGGGAAATAACATGGTCATCATTCCACTCGAAGAACACGATCTCAAATAGAAACCAACAACCTATTATCAAAATATACATCTCCATACATGCATACAATGTTGAGGGAGACTCTCAATGATAGTTGCCAAAAATTGGATAAAGGAGACCACTCTGAGCTTCATGGTTTATTTTGGGCTTGACGTGGTATTTAGGCTTTGGTTTTGGCTTGTTCTGATTTTTCTGTTTCTCTTCTTTATGCTCTCGTCTTTAACCAGAGAACGAAATTCTGTTTGATCCAAGTGAGTTAGATTTTGGATCCACCAGTTCATTGAACTAGACTTGATGCCTTCCCTTTTTGATGTTCTCCCGTCCTTATATTTTAGGAGGTTGCCTATGATAATGCTCTTGCATTGATCATGGTGTGGCCATTATCTACTGTATGTTTATTTTGATGCTAACAGAAGTAGCTGCCAGTTTTTCAGTCTTAACATCCAATCATAACGTCTTTATTTAGAAAGGGTAGCAAAAATGGCCTTTGTCCCCAGGAAAAGTTGGAGGCTCTGTGAGAAGATGAAATCTGCGACCAGGTGGTATGTAACTGATAGTGATGATCACTCTTTTAAGATTGCAATGAAACTTCTACAAAGCTAGGGCACCCAAGATGAAGTGAAGATCTTGCTGTCCAAGCCATTGCCGAATTTGTTTCCAATGTGATTAATGAAAGATGAATCCTTGTGCCACAAAAGCTCTACTTGCTACTGAAATGAAGGTTGCACTTTCTTGAGCCTTACCTCGCAAAGTTCTTCTCTTATTTGTTTTTGTAGTGTTTCAGATTTTTATAATGGCAACTACCTAATCTGCGTTGTGATTGTTGAGGATGGAACATTGTGGGGAAAATTACCAAAAAAGTTTATTACCAAAAAAATCATAAACCTATTGTAATTTTTCCAATTTAGTCTAAAACCTTTTTTTTTGCCAATTCAATCATAAACCTTTTGTAAATTGGCTAGTTGATGCCAACAGACAATTTTGTAATAATATTTTATTTTTTTTATTTTTTTCTCTCTTTTCTCTTTTCCTCCTCTCTCCTTTTTCCCCTTGCTCCAGTGACTGGCTAGAGGGGATGGCCGGTCGTTGGCTAGTGGCGAGCTTACCTCGCCATCGCTAGGTGAGGACAAGGCCTACCTCACTGGATCTGGGCGAGGTCGACCTCACCATCCACTAGCAAGGCGAGCCCTCACTATTGGCCAACGACCAGCCCTCCCTTCTAGCCGATTGTTGGAGCTAGACAAATGAGGGAGGAGGGAGAAAAAAAAAGAGAGGAAAAAAGGTAAAAGAAAAATTCAAAAAAAAAATATTATTAAGAAATTGTCCACCGGTGCCGGTCAGCCAAATTTGGCCACATGAACTGAATTGGCAAAATTATAAAAAGTATAGGTCTGAATTGGTCAAAAAAAAAGTTTGACTTAATTGGAAAAACTGCAACAGGTTGATGACTTTTTTGGTAATTTTCCTGAATGTTGTGGCTTGCTTGATTTATCTTGATTATTTTTCCCTCAAAAAGGATCAATTCCTTTCTCAAGTTCAAGTCTTCTTAATAGCTTTATCCATAGCTATGTGAGGGGAAACAAAATATATCCACACAGAGAGAGGCAAATCTGTACTTTTTTTTTTGGGTCTAAAGATCTGTACTTCATACATTACATATATGATGATTGTATATCGGAAGTAATTTTAATCTTTCATTGCAGAGCCATCATCCTTGTAGCCATTGCTGGAGACTCATATTTATTTAGTTTTAACATACCTTCTGATTGTGAGGCCAAATTTGTTCCCTTGCTTTGCCTTCTGCTTTTCAGTTCTAGAGACAGAAAAATATAGAAAATAAATAGTTATGTTAAATTGAAGAAATTTAAGTTAGCTCCTGATAAACGCATCATTCTTTCCTTTTAGAAAAAGTAAGCTAAAGAAGTGTGCTTAAGCATGGTTTATCGCTAGTTACTGGAAACCATAATATGGTAGATGATTATGTTATCAAATCTGTAATGTTACTTGTGTCAAGTCATTATATGTATCCCAAGCAATTTATTTGGCAGTGAGGAAAGAAGATCATGAATGCCTGCTTAGAGAAGTGCATGATGCATATCATCATTTCACTAGACTTGCCTTTTTACGACAGGCATCATTGTCACTCTCCCTCTCGTTGCTACTGCTGCTGCTGCTACTGCTGAAGCTTTTTTCATCGTCACATCCGCAAATCTGATTCTTTTTCTTGAAAAGGCCCTTCACTTTGTTCTTCTTCTCAGCAATCTTTTCTTTCAAAGACTTTTCATTCTTCCCATGGCAAGGGGTATTCTCATTGCGGTGAGACTAAGCTTTAGAAATCCCCTGCTCCGGACGGGGAGCATATGCTTGGCTACTGCACTGGGTCTGGCATGCCACCACAGTGTTGCCAGCTTCTTGTCCCTGGTGACCTTGGTGATGTTTATATTCGCTGCATGATTTAAATACCCGATGAGCCATCCCAGTTTCTTTCTGGCCAAATGTGTGCTCATGGCTTTTCTGCTTGCAGGTTTGTTCAGAAAGTTTTTGCAACTGGCAGGAGGCCATGGAGAATAGTTAGACTTGTTCGTAGGAGTTTGCTGGGCTTCTCTTATACTCGCTCGATTGTGATTGATGCCATGAAGCGATTATATATCCAAGGACTGTGCAGTAGAGTGAGTGAGATTCTTTCACCATCTCTGACAAGATTTGCAATTAATTTACCAAATTTGGAAAGAGAGAACATATTCTGTTGACAAGATGCAATCGAACACTCCTCCTTTTTATCTGAAAGGCATCCACTCATACTGATTCCAGCCTTCTTTTTCTTGTAAGGTGAGTGGACGTACATGATCCCTCTCCTCTTCTGTTCTTTCTCTGCACTATTATAATAGATTTTCTTGAGTGGGGATAAATTCTACAAGATTGCTACCACAGTCTGGAACTTCGTTAATCTTTGAAAGGCAATAGGAAGATATATATATATATATATAAAAGAAGGTTAGAATCGTATGCGCCTTTGAGACCCCGGAAAATGGACAAATTCCTTTTCTTTTTTTAAGAACACATACAATATTCGTCACTACAAAAAGGATAATGGTAACCCCCATAAATCTTAGATCAAAACACTATGTATGGATGGTATGAATTGCTTAAACAAGAATTTTTGAACAGCGAATAACCGAAGCTATTACTCACTACATCAAAAAATTTCCATTAATGAAAGATGTCTAATTAAACCTCGCATCTAGTTATTGGCAAACAAAAAGAAAACCTGGCATCTAGTTAGGGTACTTTATGCGACTGCTTTCCTATGCCGAGTCTTATAATGTCACTTCCGTGGTGATGGGTTGTTAAGAATATATGGACCGGAATGTCTCATGATGGTAAAAAAGAAACACCTCAGTCAAAGAAATGATTGAGAGTTTTTGATATCTTAAGCAGTATGTGATAACCACCAGCCTGACAAGATTGACTGATCCTTGGACGATACAGGCCAAGTTGGCATACCTTCGGGAGATAATGACCACCGAAAACAGTTGACCTTTGCCTATATCCTATCACAAGCATGATCAATTGAATTTCAGAAAACGTTACAACAATGTGGCACTATCGTATGATTTTACACGATTAAGAAAGGCATTCTGCACTCCTCGTCCATCGTTATCACTCAAAAGTTGTGGCTGCTCCTGCATATACACTACCTTTTACATGGTACACAAGATGGTTTTGCAATTTCTATCTTAATTATTACTTTGTATTTTCTCTATGATTTAATTTTTAGTGGATTTATTTAAATAAAAATAGAATGGTTTTAGGTTTCATTAGTTTTGCGAAAAATGAATAATTTGGAAAATATTTTCCTAAAAATGATTGCTTGAAATAATTGGTCAATGATAAATGTTTTCATACCAAACAATGAAATATATTTTGTTTATTCATTTTTATAAGCGATATAAGTGACCATTTTTTTAAAAGTATTTTTCAAATCATTTATTTTCCTCGAAACAATTTTTGTAATGATTCATTAGATTACTCGGTTCAGTACTTTTTTTTTTTTTTTTTTTTTTTTTTTTTTTTCTGATTTTGATTAAATGGGATGGCAGTGACAAGGATACCCAATGTTTACTAGAGGTCATGCACGAGGAATGGCAAGATTTTGGCTATAAGTGGGACCAAGGATGAATATGGGTGGTTCACTATTCACATTTTAAAAGAGAAAAAATATAAGAAAGTGAAAGCATTAGAAACTAATAGTTGCTAGCTTCCACATTCCTTATTGGGTAGCCATCCTCCCCAAATGTTGAAACATAAGTTCGGTCTTTTTGTTTAGTGTGGCCAAAGTTTCTAAATTGCTTAATGAGGTGAGATGGTTGAGTTGGCAATTTGCAAGGTTTAAGCTGATCAAACATTTTTTAGGCAGGTAAACGTAACAGTTTAAAGGTACTGAAAGTATTCTTGCCCATTCTTGAAACGATCTTTATACAACCCTGCATCTTAGGTCTACAGCTTCATCGTGCACTTTTGTTATAAAAATAATTTCTGTATAAATGAGGAACCAATCTTCCGTCCAGCGAGTTCAAAACAAGCGGCTTCTGGGGTAGTTCGTCATGAAGATGAATATCAGTTTTTTTTTTTCCCTCTTTTTGCAAGTACAATCATTTTGCGCCAGATGACCGGTGTTTGTACAGTACTTGCTGCTGTCTTTTGTCGAGTGTGCAAGCATTCTACAGCGTGCGATATTTAGGAGAAGCGGCCTTTTGAAGGTGATGTTAGAGTGATGAAGAAATTCTTTCAGCTAAAAGAAGGCGGATGAACAAATGCATCTTCTATTCTACGTTACCCCAAATTCTAGATGTTGTTAAGATCATGCAATTGAGTGCATCAATGATGTGATGTCTGCTATATCTCTCTTTCTTGCTCCAATGCGACTAGCAATAGGTTCCCAGGTCTATTACTCTGTTAGATTAATCTGTGAATTCATCTAAGCTCATCTAGTTGCATTCCATTAGATGTCCATAAAAATACTTCCTGGTGTCAATCAAAAGGGAGAACAAGCTTGATGCTTTGATTTGTCAGCATCCCTTGGATTTGTTTGTCAATTGCCATGTGGTGCTTTTAGTTCTACAAAATCAATTACAGCTAAATAACTGTTTGAACGAGGTCACTTTTTTCACCTGATTGAATTGATGATCGAGGGACATGAAGCAGAAGAAGAAAGACGGATTACTGAAGCAAACTTAACTATTAGCACTCATAGTACAGTTCCCCTTATAGGTGCGAGATTTGCATCAAGGGTCTCTATAATAAGGCATATCACTTAATTGTCCTTATTTATTTAGGATAGGATGATAGAGAACTTTCTTCTGATCTGATGTCTAGCAGCTGCTTCCCTTATGCCTGCGAAACACGAAGTAAGTCGTTAGAGTGGGAGCTTGATACATCTTAGTCTCAGAGAGCTATGAGACCATATGGACGAAATTACCCTGGCAAAATTTGACATGTTGGAGTTTTGTCTAGCCTTTGTTGTTTATTTGCATTTGTTAAGATAATATGTGCGGATGTTTCCCTGTAGTGAAGTTAACATTCGATTGCTCTTGAGGAGTGATTATAATCTTTATAAGCATATTTACTAATCCTCAAGTTATATGAAATAGTTAGCTACCACCTGGTTGCCTACCTTTTATATCTTCACCTTTCACCAGCGGTCGTTGTCGCTCTCGCTCTCGCTCCCGCTCCCGTCGCTGCACCTGTTGTCACGAGTTCTGAATTCCCTGTGCATCATCATAAACTTCTCTTTCTTCCTGTGTTCGGTCTTCTTCTTAGCCTTCGCTTGGCAAGAAGAGAACTCGCTCTGGTTGCCATGAAATTCGGTCATGCTCTGAGTCTGGCCCTGTTGTGCAAGGTAACGGCCATTGCTTTGGCCCATGATGTGATTCTGGTCAAATTGGCTAAGGTAACGGCCATTCTTTTGGCCCATGCTGTCATTCTGGTCAAATTGGCTAAGGTAACGGCCATTCTTTTGGCCCATGCTGTCATTCTGGTCAAATTGGCTAAGGTAACGGCCATTGTTTCGGCCCTTGCAGGCAGTCTGGCTTTCGATGGCAAGCCCACTACTGTAGGCACTCTGAGCTTGAACCTTGTGGCCAAGGCCTTGAGCCACGTGACCAAGGCCTTGAACCTGCTGGCCAAGGCCTTGAGCCACGTGGCCAAAGCCTTGAACCATGCTGCCAAGGCCTTGAGCCAAGAAGCCCTGGCCTTGAGCCAGGGCCATGTCGCCATGGCCTTGAGCCGAGTAGCCAAGGCCTTGAGCCGAGTAGCCATGGTTCTGAGCCGAGTAGCCATGGCCTTGAGCCATGTCACCAAAGCCTTCAGCCATGTAGCCACGGCGCAATGGAAAGTGATCCTCTCTCTGGCCATACCACTCGGCCTGGCTCATTGCCTGTTCCGAGCGTTGGCCACAGCGGTTCTGTTGGTAGTAGGATTTCTCGGCTTTCTTGAAGCACTGGACCGAGGCCATGGCAACTGAAGCAAGAGGGCCTTTTGTGTGTAGTTCTCTCAGGCTAAATTTTTGTGCTTGCCTGGCTCTGTGAGGCAGTCTTGAATAGCAATTTATAGGCATGGGGTTGCGTGGAATTCTTTTCGCTGTTGTTACATTATCTCTCGGATTCGCTTTTGCAGGATGGGACATAGTAGCATCTATTCTGTCTCCAGAAGATAAAATTCCAAGCTTAAATCTCAACACCATTGAAAATATTCCAATGTATACGGTGGAAAATTATTCCGATTGGCACTAGTTTGCCTACCTTTCTCCATCTAAATGATTTGTTTCTAGATGATCAGAAATCGCGTGAGTCGCTTACGAATCCAATCAGGAGTGTCTGCAAAATAACTTTTTTCCATGAAACTGGGAAAGAGTAAATAGAGCTCTTTTGAAACGGTTTAGACTTTGTCGAGTGTTATCGCTCTTTTCTTTTTCTTTTTCTTTGGTTGATGAAATGGTGTTTTACTTGACCTTCCAATAGTTTGTAAAGAAAAAATAATAATTGAGTTAATTAAGCATTGTTTTTCATTGACATGTTATACTATATAAATAGAGATATCACCACCTATAATTATGGTGGAAATAAATAACAATTTGATTTACATGATAATTAAATAAAAATCAAACAAAAAAGATCTCCAAACGACCAACTCTTGGATACTCTGCTTGATTAGAATCCGCGTGCGAATCACCATCATGAATCCAATGGGGAGTTTTGCAAAATAACTTCCCATATGAAACTGGGAAAGAGTAATTAAAGCTCTTTTGAAACAGGTTGGATTTTGTCGGGTGTCATTGCTGTTTTCTTTCTTTTTCTTTGGTTGATGGAAATGATGTTTTACTCGGCCTTCCAATAGTTTATAAAAAAATAAAAATAAAAGAATTGAGTCAATGAAGCATTTCTTTTCATTGATATGTTATACTGTATAAATAGAGATATCACCATATATATAATTATAGTGGAAATAGATAACAATTTGATTTACATTAAAATTAAATAAAAAATAAATCAAAAAAGCTCCACATGATCAACTCTCGGATACCTTGCTTGATTAGAAATTGCGTGCGAATCACCATTATGAATCAAATCGGGAGCGTAGGCAAAACAACTTTTTTCCATAAAACCGGGAAAGAGTAAATAGAGCTCTTTTGAAACAAGTTGGATTTTGTCGAGTGTTATCACTGTTTTTTTTTTCTTTAGCTGATGAAGTGTTGTTTTACTTGGCCTTCCAATAGTTTGTAAAGAAAGAAAAAGAATTGAGCCAATGAAGCGTTGCTTTTCATTAATATGTTATATTGTATAAATAGAGATATCACCACCTATAATTAGTGTTTTGCCGATTTTGATTCTTGTGAAAAATCTTTCATCAAACGTTACGTTTTGGTTTTATTAGAGGAGATTCAGGTTTTGTGTTGAGCTTAGACAAAGAATGTCAAATGCAAGGAGAAATTTTATTCTCAACTTATATATACAGCCCTAACAATTGATACTTAGATGGCTCAAAGACTAATTGCTTTTGAGCACAAATCACACTAGAATCTAATCGATGATGTAATATGAACACGGGTAACTAGATGGCCTATGCTTCAAATTCAAATTATGCCGAAATTTAATCTATGACATATATTGTTATAGGCGTAAAACTGGAATCTAATCAGCAGCAATACTCCTAGATAAGAAACACAACGTCGAAATTTAATCAACAACGCTGGATTTGTGGAACAACATCGAAATTTAATCAAAGATAATGGACCGGATAGAGATACACGCTGAAATTTAATTGACGATGGGAATCTTGAAAAATTACAACTAAACGATAAAGTAAAGATAAAGTAAAAATAATTGTTGGTGTTCGGGTGGTTCTCGTTGGATTGGTTGAGGTATTTATAGGATTGACAAGTAGCCATTAGTCAGTTGCTTCTTCTTAGATGCTACTCTTAGCATTCTCCACATTTTCCATTTCTTCTTGGCACCCTTATTCATAAGCAAGTACTTCCTAACTTGTCGACAACGCTCGTGCAGCTTGCTTATCAACTAAATAACAGCCTCCTATTTTTATGCGCACTTCGCACATTAGTTTCTATCGCCTAGATTCCAATGCTAATTTTACTTGAACTCCAAATCTAACGCAATATTCTCATAACTTGACACGTGGCAATGAATTTTCCCGCCGTCAACTCTTGCACTTGTGTCTAGAATTCCATTGACACCCAGCTCAAGTCCCCTTCGCGAATGCTAGTTATCCCCAACTTCAAGAGCAAAAAGAGGCGTTTCACTCTTATTATCCCCTCGTAGCTAGCACGCGATACCAATGGTAATTTTGAGTGTCCATATATGCACCCTTTTAAAAGAAATAAATCTAAATTTATTTCTTTTGAAGAAACACCTCGTCTCCGTGCGGTTTTCCAAGGCGATCATACCTTTCTATCTTCTAAGATCTTTTCCCCAATACGGATTTTCATCCCCTAAATTATCTTGACACGTCTCTAATTTCGTAGGTAATTATTTTCCCCCTTTTTTAGGCATCATCTTCTACCATATCTCCTTAGGGATCCCATTTTTGTACTTCATCTTCTTGCCCTATTTCAAGATTTTCCTTCACGATTCCCTTTCGTCTCTACTTCATCATCCACCATGGCACCAAAAAAAGCCTCTGAATATGACTAATCAAGCTACCTCAGCAATTTGGTTGCTCTCCAACGGAACATGCAAAAGATTGTCGCTTTAGTTTGTTAGATGCCGTTGAAGGAATGACAGGCTATGTTCTCTTAGGTCCTAGTCTCATTGACCATAACAAAGTCCCGCCTCCACTCAAGGCTTGCTTTCCCACTAAATGTGAGACTTTTGGCCTTCCAACGTCGCTCTTTCCAAGATATCTGTTTCATAGGTTTCCCTCATTCAAGGCAAAATTTCATAGATTGTACCTTTGACTAAAAGATGATGAACCAACCCAACTCCTTTGGATAGGTGCTGGGATTGAAAAGGCATTTGCAATCAACATGTCTTCTTATGACATAAATTGGGGATTGGCTGAGTCCACAATAAACTTCTGGTCCCCTTCGACTAATTGTTTCTTTTTTTCTAGGGGACCCATGACCATCACTCTTCTGGAAATATATGCCATAGTAGGCTTTCAATTGGTTGGTTGTTCTGTTGAGTAGTCGCCCATAGTTTATATCTTTATTATAATCCCAAATGGAGTTCTTGCATGTAGTAAGTTTCTTGAATGGTTTAGTAGAACGACTGGTCCTATTGACGAAAAGGAGCGTATCACCTTCTTACTATATTGGCTATCAAGATACATATTTTACTATCCCACACTTAAAGTTAATAAGGACTATCTCCAGATAGCCGCAAATCTTACGTACAGTAGATGCATTGCTCTTACTCCAATGGTTCTAGCTTTTCTATATATAGGGTTTGCCCATGCTTCACTGGTAATGAAAGCTAAAGAGAGTGGCACCATATTTGGTCCCTTCTGGGTTTTTACAAACATGAATGGCTTTATCTTGAATTTCTTTTTTATCCGAGTTCTCTTAATCTTCATCATTACCCTCTTTTAGGTCTAGTATCTGGAAGGCCTCATCTAGGCTATCGACTTTTGAATTACCTACCCAAAAAGGTTCCTTCGGACGTCTTTCCTTTTCTTCATTATTTTAAAGCCATCTTGGAAGTTGACCATAGTGAGATTGATTTTTTCCCTTAAGAAAACAAGGGGCATTACTACCTTTTTAATCCTAATTGTCTAAACTACTTTCAAGACTTATGGGTTTGTGCATTGTCTCTAGTAAATATTCCATTATGGTTGTCTTTGAAGGGTCAATTCTATCCAAGATTTGGAGTATATTCTCTTCATTATTGTGCAAGGCAATTTGGCTTCTTTCAAGCCATTTCCATGCCTATTCCTTACCTGATGGATTTTTCTCTAGCAAAGAACAAGCAATATAATCTAGAGAATCGCAGCCCTATAGGTTGTTGTTCTGAAATAACCAAGACTATGTATGATAAGTATTCCCAAGATCTAGATAGCATTCCAACCTTGTCCTGGTTACAGTCCCAAGTGGATGACATTGTGGGTTAACTTTACTCATGAGGGTCCTTACGAGGAAGGTATTGTGACAGTAGTCGCTTGGATTCAATACAAGGGAAAATCAAAATAAGGCCATACAACTATCAATCCTAACTCCTCTTCTGCTTTGGTCGCACTTGATGACAATACTTTGCCTAGTGATCCTTTACCTAAAGCAAGTAACCTCCTTCTTGAGTCTCTACCCAGCCCTTGTGAACCTGAAAGACCTAATTATGACACCATCGACCTTTCTAATGATTCGAATAAAAGTATCTTATCTGTGTCTATAAGTTCTTCATGTTCATTCTTTTATGTATATCCTTTGCTTATAAGAGGCTATGTACTTCATACTCAGATAGGGAATCACTGGCACAATTGCCGAGGAAAAGAACAGAACTTTCCCTATTTCTCTCTAAAGAAACTCAAAGCTCTTCCTAATGTTTCTATTTCAACTGCTTTCTCTTCCTTAAAAAGATCTTTAGCAATTGATACTCCGACAATCTTTATCCCTTTGGAGAACACTCCTATAGATGATGCTCTAACTACTTCTAATCCTTCGACAAGGCTCCTTAGTACCATCGACGATGTTGTTTCTTCTAATCTCATTGTGTGCTCTCCATCTCAATTAGAACATGATCTCAATCTTCTTGCACTAATTGTTTATTGTAAGTTGTATTTAATTATGATTTAGCTATAGATATACCATGTACTCTACGATAACCTTTTGTTTATGGATAATAGCTGAATCCATCATTGCAACTAGTAACACTGAATGTGCTGAAGCTGAACCTACAATTGCAATTGATAACATTGAACATGCTGAAGCTTTTGTTACTTCAACACCTGTCTCGCATGCTTCCTCTCCAAGTCATGGTATTCGTCTCATCTCATTCTCATCAATCATCTTAATTTGTTAAGATCTCATTCTTCTTCTGTTTTCCTTTTATTTCAACAGTCTCAACACTTGGTGCGGCATTCAACCTTCTTTTGCTAGCTTGTCCTACTCTTGCTATCCCTACTACCGAGATTCCATCATTAGTTCCTCAGACTGAAGCTCAAGTAAACACATCTTCTTCGGCATTACAAACACTTAACTGAGCCAAAATTGTTTTGGGTGTCAACTCTTATGATTTGACTCTTGGTCGTATCCCTAGCCCCATGAATAGTGACAAGATGAAGATTGAACTATCAAAATTCCTAAATCTTTCAATGGGAAGAATTTACAAAATTCTACTCGATCAGGAGGCCTTTCATCAACTTAAAGCTCTATCAAGTCAACTTGATAACAAGAGTAACGAATCCAATACTATCCTATCTCGAGAGCTCAGAGAGAAATTTCAACAATTCTTCAAGGACTACCATGGTATTTGTGACATGTACCGTTACCATATGGACCAATTGCAGAAACTAACCCTTCCTAAGGACTATAATACAGAGCCTAATGCTGCCCTGATGGAATTTAGTCAAAGTGTGTTGGAATATAGCAAATCCCTGGAGACCATTATGGGCGAGGTCACTAAGCTCAATGAGGAAGAAGCTCGTCTTATGCAAGCACTCCAAGATATCCGCCAAAGAAGAATGATCAGGCTTGGACAACAAATGAAAATAGAGGCCAAGTTGAAATCCCAAGTGTCAACACTCCAAGACTTAAAGAAGAGAGAACATCTTTGGGTGATAAATCAAGAGATGCATCATAGAATTCATAAGAATGAGCATCTTTCATAGATAAACAATCTCGATCTAAGGATATATCGTCTTCAGGATGATGTAAAATCTTTCTTGTTTCCCAAGAAATAACCAATAAGTAAAATGAATTTTCATTTTACTTCTCCACTTCTGCATAAAATTCGCGCCACTCGTATCAAATGGGTTCCTATTTCCGCGCTCCCACGTTTGCACGAACCTCCTCAAAATAAGGCAGACAGTTACCTGACCAGGCCTATTTATACCTGCCCACTATACGTTGATGCTTACACAATACCGATATCCATCATGGTCAATTCCCGTTCCTCCACAATCAATGTCCAAGCTACTCTTCATATACACCCCTTCGAAAGTTTCCAACCATGTGAGACTCAAGCGCAACTTTCCCTTTCATTCATGGATTATCACCTAGACATCAAATGCGTTACCGTATGTCCACACTTCAAGTTGGTGCCTCCACCTTACACCTTTACCGAGCACTTCCCTCATTACTATAAAGAAATTCTTCCCATCAACCAATCACACATTTGCCTGCATGCTTGGTCATCGCCCAACTCTCGCTTCAACTCATATCCCTCGTTTGACAAACGTTTCTTCAAGTAGCATAAGAGATTGAAGCCCGAGATATCGGGTGTATGGGAAGCGGCTAAAATAGGAGAAGCGCTTTCCTTCAGTTGTATGACAATTGATCCAATTGAGTATGGAATCCTAAGGAACCTTTGCTGCTTTTGGTCACCTTCGATCAATTTGTTCTTCTTGCCAACAAGTCTGGTAACAATCACTTTGTTTGATATTTGGTCCTCGATTGGCCTGTCCCCCCTTATAAACTTCTATGGTCAATTGCTATATACTTATCTAGACTTTTATGGCACTTCCTTTATTGGCTTATCATTTGATGAGTTTATGAACAAATTTGCTAAGTCAAGTGGACCTATTTCCTCCCAAGAACATGTAGCATTCCTACTATATTGGTTTTAATGTTATATCTTATGTTTGCCCACTGTTTCCATGTCTCGGGATTTTATTGATATTGCACATGCTCTTTCGAACGACGTCGATATGGGTCTTGGCCATATAGTGCTCAGTGCATTATATAAAGGCCTAACCTTTGCACAATCTTCCTTATTTAGGACGCACCCTACGCCATTCTTTGGCCCTTTATGGATTATGCATGGGTAATTGTGCACATATTTTTTCCCAATTATTCTCCGAAGGCAAAGTCACTCCAATTCACCGAAGTGAAGCGCATAGGACATCGACTGAGATTAAGTTTGGGCTTTGGAAATTTTCTAATGTTTTCTTACCAATCCCTAAAGGATTCTCAGTCTTTGAGTGTTTTCTTAGCTGCCTACTTTCCTTGGAAAGTTTTACCTTTTATAAGTCTAGGATCGACTTCACTAGCAGTCCTATCTCAACCCAACACAATATATCTACATTTTGGATGAGCGTTCTCATCCTTACTGATCTCATGCTAGACTTCCATTTCGGGGTAGAGCGTACCTTAAGCTTTGAAGTCTACAATCCCCATGATTGTGCTCGCCAGTTTGGGCTGACTCAAGGTATGCCTATGCTAATAGTTTATTTTATGAATTTTCCTCCCGCCTTGGCCGAAGAGAAGACTACTGCCCTATGTTATAATGAGATCACCCAACATATCTTAAAGAAGTTCAAATTCTTTGACTACTTTAGGGTTCCACATTGCTCTGAAGTCTTTGATCAATGGTGGAAAGATTATAGGGCCCTCATTTCTCCACGTAGCCCAAGTTCAGTGATGTTAAAAATTACTCACTGTCTGATGATAATGTCACATCCTTTCACGAGGCTTAGGGTAGCCAATCTTCACCATTCGGATATACCATCTACAATGGTAAGGAGTGCACCTTCATTCAATGAGTACATTGACGACTCAATGGATGAGTCGCAGTCTTTTCACAATACTCATTCTTCAGGTATACTGTCCATCAATAGCGTATATGCCTTTAGGACGAGCGATCCCCCAACAAAGAAAACTCTTTCATTTATTGATCATGATGGCATCCAGAGCAATTGGATCAAGCTTTATAATTTGTTGGAGGAAGGGTATGAAGCTATATGTGAGACTCTTGAAATCGATGATGAGATCAAATCCTTGCTGGCATATTTGACCAGCTTACCTTACCCCTTGCCATGTCATGCCCTAGAATTTGCCATTAATGCGTTTTTTACTTCCTTGGACTCTGCCCTAGAAGCTTACAAGGCAAACGTGAAGTCCGTTAAGGACGTCGAGGAGCGAGGAAGAGGCATTATCTTTCAAGAAGAAGGAGTTGGCGCAATTCTACAAGCTTCTTGACGCATATCGTGGCAACACCAACATTTCATCACATTTTCTACTCAACCTATGTCAATTAATCTCCGATCTTGAAGCCGCCTGTGAGTCGATGATGCAAGACCTTTCTAATGACCGTGTCCAAAAAGACAAGCTCTTTGAGGCTAATTGTGATCAAGAATTATAACTCCATAGCTTCATTTCTAGGCTTCAGTAGCACTTTATTTAATCTTCTAAGTTACATGTTACCCTTATTTGATGTTTTCTCTTCCATGGAATAATTATTAATGTATATACCTCCAACGTATGACTTTTCTTTTGATATGTTGCCCGATGACATTATCCCTAGCACATGTCTATCTGTTGTGCTCCTTATCCATAGCTATAATATCTCCATTTATGATCTCTAGCAAACAACTCTCACTGTATTTCAGACATATCTCATAATGATCGAGAACTCAATTTCAATAGGCTGTATTGATGCGAATTTACCCTTTGTCTCGGTACTCTTCATCATATTAAAGATCTTGAGACACGTGTAAGATAATAAATGGATATTACCATTGACTGGCGGCTTCTCATCATCATTTTGTTCCCATAATAATGACATTATATTAAGTATGCATTACTTGTGACGCTTGCATTTCTCCTCTGGACATGATCTCGTATGTTTACGCTATCAACTTTCGGCCTTTGAAATTTCTTTTTCTCTTATAGAAACCCTAGCGAGTGCTTATGGAGCTCTTCATCCGTTCAAGATGTGGTCACCTAGAGTTTTGACTAAAGCTTGTTGAAGTCTTCTTAAACTTAACACCCATGGCAAACTTCTATTCCTCCTCCTCTAGCACTACATCCTCCAGGGGTATTTGCTTGAACCTTTGGAGGAAATTAATTGCAAAGCTCGCTTTGACCTTTGCATTCTTGATTGACCATCCAGAAAACCTTGGGAAGGTCATCACACTCGTCTATAATGACAAGCCTACTCACTTTACTCCCACGCATCGCTTTAGGGAGGACTTTCGCAAGTTTCGCCTCTTTTTCTAAGAGGCGTTGGACTTGTTCATCAAGAACTGGAAATCCATCTCTTCGTACCACAAACTGGATAAAGACCTTAAAAGGGGTGTCGACTATAATCGACATCTTCAAAAAGATGGTGCCAGATTAGGGATGACACCTAAAAGATGATGGAGTGAATACTGGCCTATAGAGATGATGTGGCGACGGAGCAAACAAGAATATAAGCACAGGATCCTAACCATAGTGTACCTCACAAGCTACCCAATTTACCGACTATTCTTGAAGGGGAGAAGTACATTATTAGTGCTATAACTTGTGTACGGCGCTCACTTTGGTGCCAAAAGTTTCAGTCGGATCACTTAATTGCCAAAAATTTTGAAAAATGCTCATTTCAGTGCCAACATCGATTTGGTTGGCTGGAAATCCGACGTGGAAGTTTTTTTATTAATATTTGAAGCTGACGTGGATCGCCAGAGAATACAATCAACATGCAAACAACAAAACGACGCCGTTTAGCATATTTTCCCCCAAATAAGAAACCCTAAATCCCCAAATTCCAGCAAAATCGGAAATTGAAAACCCTAAATCCCCGATTTGATCAATTCGAGTGCATACTTCGATTTTCTCCCAAAGTTATCAGCTCGCTCTTGCAAATGGAGGGCAGAAGCTTCAGCAGCGGGTCACATTACAATAAAAAAAAACGAATTAGATGGTGAGTGTTACTGTTATTATGGGTTATCGAGTCCGAGAAGAACATCTTGGACTCGGTTGAATCCCGGGAGAAGATTCCATAGGTGCGGCAGATATAGAGAAAGCTCGAAGTGCAAATATTTCAAATGGGTTGATAGGAAATTCTCTGATCGAGCGACAGAGGTGATCCTGGAGTTACTTGAAGACCAAAATCAACCTCCACCTGCGTTAATGGACGGGTTGGAGGATGTCAACTCAATGCAAGCTCAAATGAAGGGTTTAACATCTCTGGTCGACCATTTGAAGAGGGAAGTTTCAAGATTGAAAATTGAAAGAAACTTTTATCGAGCGTTGATTGTGTTCTTATTCTCTTGGGTAGTTTATTCAAATGTGAAGTGAGTAATGAGAAGAAGTTTGTATGTATACCATAGTTGAAGACGTGGAATATGAACTTGTATTGGATTATTTATAAGTAAAATGCGTTTTTGGTTTGCTGCAATTTTTGTATGAAGCATAAGGTCTTGTTATAATCTATGGTAGAAATGCAAGGTTGGAGTTGGAATGCATTAGTTGTGAGCACTTAAAAGTTTTATTATTTAGTTGTGTATTGTCAATGTTTGTTTTGGTTAGTTTTTATTTCAGATATAATGGTTTGCTTGCTGCATTTTTTATTTGGTAATGGTTTGCTGGTTTATTGGTTTGCTGCAACTGCAAACCATAGCGAAATGGAAGGTTAGAGTTGGAATGTATTAGTTTTGAGCACTTAAAAGTTTTATTGTTTAGTTGTGTATTGTCAATGTTTGTTTTGGTTAATTTTTGCTTCAAATAGAATGATTGCTACATTTTTATCGTTGCAATGGTTTGCTGGTTTGTTGGTTTGCTGCAACTGCAAACCATGAAGAAATTAAGGAATGGTGGCAAATTCACGATTGACCATTTTAGTGCCAAAAGTTGTAAGTAATGATCGCTTGAGTGCCAAGTTTTTATAAAAGTGATCATTTAAGTGCTAGTCGCGATTACAAAGTGATCACTTCTATTGCACAAGTTGTAAATAGTGATCGCTTGAGTGCCAAGTTTCAAACTTGCACCAATCGTGGTGCATCTTGCATCTTGTTGCACCATGGCATCTTGTTCTTGCACCAATTGGGTTGCTAGTGCATCTTCCTGCAACAGCCCATACAAGTGTTGATGCAACGAGATGCACCAGCACCCAAAATTGCATCTTGTTCTAGCACATACAACTAGAACTCCACAAATAGCATTAACGCATCAACAACTTCAACCAGCAACACTATATGCACACATCTAAATCTAAAAATAATAGCAACCTCATAAGAACCTTGCACCAACAGCAAAAAAATATACAGCATAACTGATCACTATCTTGCTAGCATTATTAGCCTAAACCAAGCCAATAGAAAATAACAAAAATAGCTATTATCATTGACATTGATTGATTGTTTATAAAAAAAAAAAAAACATGAACTTCACTCCCCAATCACTGAAGTTTCAACACTCTCTTAAAAAAAAAACAATGGCAATATGTAGGCAGCAACTACCATCAATGATATAATATCCATGTCATGACCTCTCTTTTTCCGTCCCTAGGAAAAGAAAGAAGGTTTAGGGGTATTTGCTTAAAGAGGCGGACCAACGGCCTTAAATTAGGCGTGGGCTCTCCCAAGCCCATACCTCGCGCGACATTGGATTTTGAATTTTAATTCTTAACAACCTATGTATTTTTAGGAGTCACCACTAGCCTATTGGGGTCGGCTAGAAAACAATCAAGACACGGAAGTGTTTATCGATTCCTACGCAACCAGAGATTTCTAGGGACAAGGACTTGTTTACGCTAATGTTTCTATTAGCGCCCTTGTGGTACCACTAACTTGGAAAGTTGTTTATCTAAATGGCCACACAATCTTAATTACCAATTACAATCTTTATGAAACCATTAAGTGTTCATGCAAATGTTTTTGTAGAGTTGTTTTCCTTAATGTCTAGACTAATCCTAATTACACTCAAATTATTGAAGAGCGGTGCGGTAAATAAACATCCAAGAAATTGAAAGGACTTGAAAGTAATGCGGAAAGAAAGACCCGATACAAGTCTGGCAAATAATATTACATTGCCTTGTTATCACGCCCCGAGACAGGACCCCCGTGAGCGAAATGAGAATTTAAATATGCATAAAATTACTCTAGAGGCATGAAATTACTCTAAATAATTTTAATCTACACAAAATAGATTATTTACAAAAATGGTTGTAAAGTACCAAAATATCATTAAATTAAGAAAATGACATTTTAAAATTAGAAAAATTTCCTAGATGTCATTTCTATCATAATTTGATATTATCCATCATTTTTATAATTTTTTTGAAATTTTCATTTTTTCATTTTTTTAATTTTTTATTTAAAATTAATTCCCTAAACCAATATATGCCGATTTACACTAATATAGGACTGCTCAATACATGAATATAACAAGAACCAAGCTCAAATCGACCGTTTCAAGATCGAAACTTGGTTTGCGCATTTCGTCAAACACTTGGTGTGCATCATATCATCCCAAACCAGCTTCCTCGAGCCATGTTTGCGGCCTTCAATCTCAACTCATGAGCAATATTATGTGGAACTAAAATATCAAGGTTAAACTACCACATTCAAAGAGTAAGATTAGATAAAGATCATAGCCTAAAACACATGAAAATCAAGCTGAAATCGTTATCAAATATGTGGGTTTAAGCTGATTTTGCAAATCTAGGTTTGAACCCAAGTCAAGCAAACAGGTTGAATGCTCATATTCAAGCCCCGACACTCATCATATACGAGATCTAAGGGCAACACTACTTAATCCGAGTGAAATTAGGTAACATAAAATTTCAAATACAACAAACATCATAGAAAATGACTTACCGAACACATCAAAACGACCTCTCTAAGAAGCATACATGCAAAAATTTTGAAGAGATTTCAACACTTGGAAAAATTCCAGCCTCAAAATCAGTTTTTTGGACTAGTTTTCCTCTTGATTTTTCACTATTAAAACATGTTCAAGCTCGAACAAAAATACATCTAGGATACTTACCTTTCTTCCTAGTTTCTTTTGCAAGTGGTTCTTGGTTGAGGAAACCGAGAAATTATCCTCGAGGGGCACGTGGAAGTTGGCTCCTTCAAACTGGAAATGAGATATGTAGAAGAAAAAAGTGACAACGAAGGTTTTCGTTAACTTCCAAAATTAGACTTTCGAACCTCTTTTGTTGGCCAAATAAAAACCAAACCAAACTATATGTATTCTAGTTTGGGTTTTAAGTTATGTATTTTCTCATTTATCTCTCAATTTTCTAAAAAACACTCGTTTTCCCTCACTCGTGACCGACTGGGCTCAACACTAAGAAAATTTTTTGGAGTTTCTTGGCCCGCCAGGAGGGTACTGTTTCGGGGGGCTTTATGAGGCCTTCCCGATATCCATTTGAGACGTGCAACCTATGGTTGAAAATATATTTGAGTGAATTTTCACTCTCTAATTTAAGGTTTTGGCTAATTTTGGACACAGGTGTGTGAAAATTTCACTTTTCTGTCTCAAGGTTAGTCTGGAATTTCTGGGTTTTTGCTTTTCTTGAGTTGCTTCTAGAGGTGTTTTTGGAGGACGACTGTGAGCTCTCTCCTCTCCTTCTCCTCTCCTCTCTTTCGTGCACTGAAAGATCTTGCTTCCGTGATCTTATCCCCTGAATTTAGGGATTTTGATCAGTCTTTTGTCCACCTACCAAGCCTTTCCATAGGGCTACCTCAACAACTTTCTGACTTAGCCAGATTTTCAATTTCTGCAGCTGTTGAGTGTCCGGAATTTGGTGCGATTTTCCCGTGCCTTCAGCAGCTTATTCCCGACCAACGTTTGTCCACTTGCAGTACCAACAATGGTCTTACATCATGTGCAGAGATTGGGCTGGTTGGGTAGGTGAGGAGGATATGGTGGGCCACAAAAGTTGCTTTTTCAGCAATTCCGAATTGAGACCAACTCGTGGACTAGGTTTTGGCTGCTGATTTGAGTGGTTTAATCCATTAATTTTGCTGCGTTTTTTTATCAATTAGCAATTACATGTATAGTAGTTTAAGATATCGACCAGATTTCGCAATTGTGTCCACCTAATTTTGCAAGAAAGTTCCTCAAAATTGGCTATTTTCTTATCCGAAAATACCCAATTCAATACAAATTTGGTCATTTTAGCCCGATTTGATTGATTTGACTTAGCCTAAATTCAATTTCAACTTAATTGGTGACCAAGATGATGATTTAAGGGTTTGGGCAAAATTTTGCAAAATTTACGAATTGGTCCCTCAACTTTTGGAAATTGCATTCTTGACCCAACTTGCCGTTTTAATTACAATCTGACCTCCTGGGCTTGGCTAGTCACATTCACATTTAGTTCATTAGCTCCAACTTTTTTTTAATCTTTTTTAATCTTTTTTTAATATTAATTTTAATTAATTTTAATTTTAATTTTTTTTTAGGAAAAACATCTTCCATTTAAAAAAATATACTAAACACCTAGATAATAGATATGCAAGAATTTGACATGAAATATTTTTGGGCAAAAATTTAGGTGTCAACAATCCAGCACCCTCCTAAAAAAAGAAAATATAAAAAGAGAGATCATGTCCATCACCACAAAAATAAACCATGTCTAGCACCCTCCCATCAGTCAATATGGACAACACCCCGATCTCATTTTCGTCTTGGAGCTTTGAATTGATTCATAATCCGAGCACTCTTTCGAACTAGATGTGCAGATTCTTTAACTAAGCTTTGTGTTACCTCCTTTTCCTTATTCTTGACAACGGCTATTTTGCTTCTAGCACGTGTCATGTGTTGGTCCATATCATTACTATTGCTCTCAATAATTGGTTGAGATAGAACTGGTGCTGGGTTCTTTTTGGATGGCTGTTTTGCAGCTATACCCGCTGTCTTCTTCTTTGGAGTACTCTTCTTTGGCTGCGCCCTTGATTCTTGAGTTGGCCCACCTTGAGAGAGAAGTACCTCCGAAGTTCTCCCAGGCTACAAGAACATAACGATATTATCAATCAAATGAATTGAAGTACAACAAATTAAATGTATGAGACTTACAAATCTTACATTCAAAATAGTCATCCCAGTACGTTCACCTGTGTAAATCTCATAACCATATTGCCTTAATCTTTTTCCAATAGCTCATCTTGTTTGCTGTGGTGCATCATTTTCAGCAGCAACTGGGGGAGCAACCTCTGCAACTTGTGCAGTTGCTCGTTTTCTCACCTAAGAAACACATAACAAATTTAAATTTCAGCCCATAAAAGACAAACACAACGATGTACAACTTACAGGATATTTTTTTCTCGTTTGCTCAACAGTGGACTCAGTTGTTGTTGTTGCCATCCTGCCCGCTCCAGTCCCTGTTCCTGCATTTGAGCCTACAACAAGGCCTGTTTCTAGCCCTTTAGTCGGCCTTATAACAATGTACTATATCGGGATTATAACCAACTACAATGATTTAAATAATTAGACATCTACTCATTTTCATGGTGGGAAACAAATGGAGAAAACTTCTTAAATTACAAGTGCATGACAGATGAAAAGCACAAGAGAAGTCAGTACACCTGGTCAACCATCAAACTCTATCGAATATGAACTGAAAAGTTACTGAGGCAAAGATGATACTTACCTTATAGCAGTGCTTTCTGTTTGCCCTTCAGTAGGCATTATAGTAGGGCCTTATGTCCTCCCTTCAATAGACCTAAGAAGAAGCTCTTCAGTAGGTCCTGTCCCTAGCACTAAATCAGCTTGCTGTTGATATTGCTTTTTCAGCTCACAACCTTTCTTATTGTGCCATTCCTTGCGGCAATAGGAGCATTTTATCTTTGCCCCAGTCCTACTCATCCTCTGACTTGATGCCTCTTCCTACTGCATTCTTCATCTCCTCTTTGGCCTTCCTATTTGCTTCTTCAATGGCAAAGGTAGAGGGCTTTCATGATTTGTTGGCTCCCAAAATTTGTTGCTTCTGATAAGCTGCATCATGAATTGGTATGAAGTAAGGTAAGAGCTTTTTTTGTACCGATCATGTAGATAATCATCTAGGTTTTCTTGCTTCATTTGAATAGCACAAATGGCATGGGCACAGGAAGTTCCATTCAGTTGCCAGACTCGGCATGAACACTTTCTTCTATCCAGGTTGACAACATACTTATCTTGATTTTGAATAATCTCATATACATTATCTCCATTCCAAACTGGATGGCAGAACCTACTAGCAGCAATGTTTGCATCCAATCTCTTCATAATCCTAGGGTCACAGTCTCTAGTCCATTTCGTAGCCTCATCTCTTTGCCTATGCAGTCTAGTCATCACCATAACTTGAATATCATCAAGCATGCTGATGATTGGTTTGCACCTAGCCTCTAAAATTCTGCCATTGAAAACTTCACTAAGGTTGTTATCAATGATATCGCATTTGAACTCTTTGTTGAAGAAGGCCCGACACTAGTGCTTAGCTTCTGTCTGGAAGAGTGCATCAAAACCTTCCTTTGTCAACTGTAACAATCCTTATTTGGCTAATCTGAAATCAGTCATTTTGGTACTCTTTACTATATGCCAGAACTGCTTCTGCAGCCTATCTCCTTTGAAGTTCCTTGATCAGTTTGCATATATGTGCCTCGTGCACATTCTATGCTCAGCCCTAAGCTATTGAAAACATTTGATTATTGGCATCTCTCCCCACAGCAGCCAACAACTCCCCCTTGCACAAACACTTTATAAAGCATCCATCCAATCCTATAACTCTTCTGCAACCAGCCAAGAAGCCTCGTTTGCATGCATCAAAACAGACATAAAATCTATCAAATCTAGGCCCAAGATCAAGGAGTGGCCTCTCCATAACCTCTACATATACCCTACTAGATGGGTTTTGAAACATGCATTCGCCAGCATAATCCCATACCTACGCATATTTTTCCTTATACCCACCCATCAATATTTTTATCACCCTCATCTTAGCTCTTTTGCATTGATTCCTTGACACATTAACTCTTACTTGCTCATTCACTAACTGTTGAAATTGATGACTCTTGATCTCGGGCATTGCTTTGATAGTGTTGAAAAAATGCTTCGATAATCACACACTTGTTACCCTTTTATTGTTAAAGATAATTGGACAAGTATGCTCCTCCTGCAATGACCTAATCTGGAATGACCCATTCTTACTCAGCGCGCCATAGAGTTTCCATGGACAATTGGGTTGTGAGCATTTAGCTCTCACAAATTCCTTCATGTTTCTAATGAATTGAACGCTCCTCTATTTACCAATGAAGTTCTTCACAACAGCTTCCTTGAACTGTTTGGCATCGTCAAATCTCATGCTCACAGACAAAACAGGTTTATCAACGGTCGGATCATAGCAAGAGTACTTACTTTTTCTTCGACGAGCAGGTTCTTCATCATCATTGTTAAGCTCATTCTCCGAACCAGCAACTTCATCGCCACAGCTTTCTTCATCTTCACTTCTATTACCTTCAGCTGGAGCTCCATCCCTATTTACTGGCGTGGGCCTCTTTGCTAAAGCTGCAAGTTTTTTTCTCAGAAATTCCCTTTCCTTTTGTCTTGACTATGTGAGTTCATCATCATCTTCGTCACTTGGGAAATTAACTAAAGCCAAATATTCATCTTCCGATTCACTGAATAAAACAATTTCCCATTCTAATCCAATGAAGTCTTCATCACCCACACCTTCACCCAAATCTTCACCCAAGATTTCAGGACATCTATCTGTTTGTTCATCTCTATCAATATGACTTCTCTCCCTCTCATTTTGCCCTTCATCTAACCTAAACTCATCCCCGACCTGATTACTCTCTTGAAGAGATCCCTCACTTCTTCAGTGGTGGTCTGCTCATCCCCATCCTCATCCTCACCATCACTATAATACTCAACATATACCTTAGCTTCTTCGCCGTGAAGATAATGGTAAATGATATCCTTAATATCATTATCGTCATTAAAAAATCTCAAGCCATCCTTCAATTCCTTCCCAGGAACACAGTAATCTAGTTTTTGCACTTTGCATCGTAAAAAATACACCAAATCCCTCAAAAAATCAATATATGATGGCTTCCGAACATTGACATAAATAGTACCTTCATTTCCACCAGTATATTCCCAATCATCAGTGCCAATAAGAAACTCTCCACCATGGCAAACAATGATGCCTACCTAATTCGCGTCAATGTCGATGCTGCACCCAATGAAAAAAAAAAGTGTCATTACTTGTTGGGACCACATGACAGAATCAACAACTTCACATGCAAGTCCTTGTCGTTTTGTTGTCAAGAAACAAATGCGACAAATCTCCCCAATTCGGTGCTTTTACAGAAACAAAAGAAACCGAATTGAATAAACAAAGTGAAGTCCCTATCGCCCATTTTTCAATTCAATCACATTCGGTCCCCCACTGTTTTCCCCATAGAAGCAGTCCAAATTAACTAAACAAATTCGGTCCCACCACTGTTTCCCTCCAAGTCGAGCCCCATTTTCCTCTCCGCGCCCTATTTTTCTATTCATTCCTCACAAAAGAAAGCGAACGAACGACATAATCCTCAAATTTTCTATTCGGTCCCCACCACTTTCCCCACCACTTTCCCCTTGAGCCGAGCCCTCAATTTGCCCTCCACGCCCTAACTTGCCCGTCGGAACCCTAAATTTTTCACTAAATTGACCCACGTAGATAACATGACAAACCTGAGTGAGCAAGAGTTGAGGACGCAGCCAGTGAACGAACATGAATAACGGCGCAACTACAGCAGTGGCCGAGCGAAGCGGGCGAGTGAACGACGGTGGGTCAGCAAGCTACGGCCGGTGGCGTCGAGTGAGAATCGTATATGAACACCGTTTTTGGCCGTAGTTTCTTCTATTTTACAAAACGACGATCGTTTTGTAAGTGATCCACGTGGAATGGTAAAACAACTTCGTTTCTTACGAAGAAAAGAAAACGATGTCGTTTTATGCCATCCACCGTGGACAGTCTGAAGAATTATCGATTTTTTTTTAAATATAAAAGTCGCGTAATCATTTTGACTGGAATTTCTCGCCGGTGGCACCAAAGTGATCGTTTTGTCTCTGATTTGGTATTTAAGTGATCCAACGGAAACTTTTGGCACCAAAATAAGCGACGTACACAAGTTATGGCACTGATAGTGTACTTCTCCCATTCTTGAAGAGTAGACTTTCATTCGCTAATAAATGATGACAAGTAATGGAAAGAGGGTCCAAGCATGTCAAGATGCCCTCATGGACTTGGACACGATCTATGTTAGAACATAGTCAATCCCGGAGGGCAAACACCTTGCCTATGACCAAGCCACCCAGGAGAATAGGGACATAGAAAGATGCCTGGCTGATTTTGTTTCGAGGTTCATGTGTCACTAAGGCTTAGATGGATAAACCCCCATATGTACTATTCTCTAGTAAATATGGTGGCAAATGAATGTCAATATGGACTTTTCATATTTTGGACTGCGTAAAGATAGATCCTCGTGCCTAAAGAGCTCGTTCAAATCTAGCAAACATTAATTAATGTTTGCATTTTTTTAATAACTCTATAATATCAACCCGTATCAGTGCCCAATATCCGCAACACTTCGAATCCTGTTGATTTATCAATAATCATTGTCTTTTCCCAAGAAATTTGTTATGATGACGAGTTTCAAAATCGCGTCCTTTCAAATCCTCGCTATCCATCTCTCTCTCTCTCTCTCTCTCTCTATCTATATATATATAGGGGACTGGGCATGAGACGAAGCCATTCATCCATACGCTAAAACCCTCATACCTTTATGCCTTTATTACATACTTTAAAGCCATAGCGGGTCGATCCTCTTTCTTCACTTCATCTTCCTCAAGTGATAAATTTCTCACCTCGTGGAGGGATTTACTCTCAAAACTGATGTTGACTCTGGCTATAATTTCTAAGCAGCCAAAGATTATCGAGGCCATTCAAAAACTGACCTAGGAATATTGACACATTAATGTCTCCAACGACCATCATTTCCTGTGTAGGTATGAGGAGTTCATGATCACTTTTGATCATGATCTTACATCTTACCAAGCCAACCAATCCACCATCGACTCCTATACAGTCACGAAACAAGCACACCAATACAAGTAAGAAGAAATAGGGTGTACATAAGTAATATATGATGAACTAGTGAATGCTTGAAGTTCACTCAATAATGCTTGAAGTTCACTCAATATCATGCACACCCAATTTTAACGTTTTTGTGCCTATATGATTGTCGGGGTGATAAATTTGGACGAGGAGTTGTAAAGAATCCGGATCCGTTGGAGAGGGCAGAAGTCACACAAGACAATATGGTGCAGATGAACACCTTAAACCTAATCAACTTGCAAATTAAGGACATAAGTGCTCGTATCAACCAGATCAACAATCTTGTTAAATCCTAGGTTACCAAACTTGACCGCCTGGAGATAGAGTGCTAAACAATATTCGTGGTCATGTGTGATTTGGAAAAGGCCAATGACTTAGCAATTGAAGGGAATCAACGCCTCGAGTCTCACCTCTCCCGTCTCATCCTTGACTTCAAAAGACATCTGGGATTTGAATAGATAATCTAGTTATGGTTGTAAATACAATGTTTGTTTAATAATAGTATCACCATTTTCCTTATTATGTCATTCGCTTCCTTGCATTTCCCACATAGTTAGGAAATATCTTTTAAGAATTTCCCATTTATCGTACACTAGAATTCTTTGCCTTCCACCTCCATCAAACGATGAGCATTCCCACTAAAAATTTCAATAATCACATATGGTCCTTCCCAAGTTGGCGACCATTTGCCAAATCTCTCATTATCCATGCTCGTTGGGAAAATAGTCTTCCATACTATGTTACCAATGTCAAATCTTTTCTCTTTTACATACTTATTATAAGTTTTTACAACCCTATTCTTTTGAATGACCAATTTTCTAAAATGACAGCCCTATTTTTGCCTAATTCGTCAATATTGCCATACATGAGTTCATCATATTGTTATTCAGCTAATTCTCCCTGGAGTTTTATCCTTAATGATTGGATAGTAATCTCAAATGATAGTACGGCCTCCTGGCCATACGTCAACATATATGAGCTAACCCCAGTCGCAAATCTCCTAGATATTCGATAGGCCCATAAGATTGTCGACAAAGAATCTCATTCCCTTGGGTTATCTTCCAGATGTTTCATAATTAAATTAATAATTATCTTATTGGAAGCCTCAGCCTGATCATTGGCCTGAGCATAATAAGGCATTAAATGGATCATTTTAATCCCTCTTAACTTAGTAAAATCCAACACTTCACGATTAGTGAATACTGTCACTTGATCTGCAATAATTAACTCCGAATCATCAAACCTATGAATAATATGTTCCTCGATGGACTTTTTCACAATCCTTTATGTGATATTTTTATATAACACGGCCTCAACCCACTTTGTGAAATAGTTCGCGACCACTAATATAAAACTATGCTTTTTAGATGAAAGAAGATATATTTTCCTAATTATCCATCGTCCATCCTCTAAATGGCCAAGATTTGGGCTTCATTGCCGAAGTTGACACATGTTGAACAGGGCCATGCTTCTAGCATGTTTCACATCCCTTAGTATAGTCGATACAATCATGAGTAATAATTAGTCATAAATAATCGTGCCGATGCAATAACCATTTCATTTTGACCCCAGCCTGATGTGCACCATATATGCCTTCATGTACCTCGGCTATTATAAGCATAAACTCGTGTTTCCCCAAACACTTTAATAACTGACTGTCTAAAGTTTTCTAGTATAGATCGTTGCCAATCAACAAATGTTTAATTGCTTTTCCTTTGAAATGTTTGTCATTGGCAACTTAATTTTTCAAATACTCAATAAATAGGATTCTTCAATCTTGGCCCACTGTTTCGTTATCTGGAACTTGTGTATCTTGAATCAATATGATCCTATTTTCGATCAAACGTAATATCCTCACCTGGGTAATAATATGATCTACCAATTCTTTAGAATTTTTGTAACCGGATGGCAGGCTTCTGCGTTTTAATTTCTTTTGACATGAACCAGCTCATAATCATCAAAATGATCCAAGCGTCATTTGGCTAACACATGATGAGAAATAATATTTTCATTAAGGCAATAGTATTTCCCAGACAACTGTTTTATAACTAATTGAGAGTCGTCAATTACCTTGATAAATCATGTCTTCATGTTAGTCAAAATATTTAGGCTAACAATTAATACTTCGTGCTCAGCTTGATTATTCGAACAATTGAAATCAAGCTTAAACATCATTTTAGACCTATGTTTGTGGGGAGAAATTATCAAGATTCCAGCTCCTACTGATCCAACAACACTCGACCCATCAAAATACAAGGTCCAAGGAACTACGTAAACACAGCCCTCTAAATGATCTTCAACTTGGATGCTTGGATACTCCGTAATAAAATCTGTTACTACTTGTCCTTTTACCGCTTTAAGTGGGATGTATACCAAGTTAATTTTTAAAAGTGTAAATGCCCATTTGGCAATCTGACCATTTATTATTGGTCAAGTTAACATGTACTTGATTACGTCTATTTTACATATTGCATGTGCCATAGTTAGCAGTATATAATGACGTAATTTAGTACAAGCATAATATAATGACAAACACAATTTCTCAATGGATGTGTATCTTGTCTCTACATCATTCGACATTCGACTCAAATAATAAATTGCTTGTTCTTTCCCTTCATCATTTTCCTATACCAACATGCATCCGATTGTAATATCGGTGGCTGAAAAAAACAGTTTCAACAGCCTACCCATTTTGAGTGGCATTAGAACTAAAGGGTGGCTGAGGTATGCTTTTATTTGGTCGAACGCCTATTGATACTTGTCTTCCTACACAAACTCTTGATTTTCAAGCTTTAATAATGGAGAAAATACTTCGACCTTTCCTGACAAGTTAGCAATAAAACGAAGCAAAAAATTTATCTTTCCTAATATCATTTGAAGTTGCTTTTTGGTAGTTGGTGATGTCAACTCTAGAATTGCCTTAGCCTTAGTTTATCTATTTCAATTTCTCTTTGATTAACTAAGAATCCTAGGAAATTACTAGTTTGAACTCTAAAAGCACATTTCAAAAGGTTCATCTTTAATTTATACTTTTGTATCTTGACAAAAGCTTGCTCTAAATAAAGTAAGTGACTTATCTGGTTTGATTTAACGATTATGTCATCAATATAAACCTCCATGAATTTATCAATCATGTCATGGAAAATAAAATTCATCGCCCTCTGGTATGTGGCACCTGTATTCTTTAGTCTGAAGGGCATGATTAAATATTCGAAAGTACTAATTGCTCTTGAACATGTAAATGCAATCTTATGGACATCATCTTCTGTTATAAATATCTAGTTATAGCATGAATATTTGTTCATAAGTGACAAAATCTCATTGCTAGAGGCTGAGTCGACGAGCATGTCAGTCATCATTGGGTGTCATTGCATTTAAATCATGGAAATCTATGCACACCATGAGCTTCCCATTCTTCTTTTACACCGATACAATATTTGATAGCCACTCAATGTAAAAGCCTAAAGTAGGCTTTATAAGAAAATAAAATAAAATTGTGGAGATTGCGCCTTGGCCGTGCGAGATGCGATCGAAAAGAATGA
The DNA here is from genome assembly GCA_016097605.1 of Eucalyptus guilfoylei. NCBI lineage: Eukaryota > Viridiplantae > Streptophyta > Magnoliopsida > Myrtales > Myrtaceae > Eucalyptus > Eucalyptus guilfoylei. Next base: position 28,990,695 of record CM027863.1, read on the forward strand.
GGAAATTTTGCTTCTTCCATATAGGGAGCTCTATTTCGTTGCATATAAAAGGGGTTGACCCGCACGGATGAAGGGGCGACAATTCGTGAAAAAGAGAAGCAAGTGAGAGAATTCGTAAAAAGAGAGAGAGAGAGAGAGAGAGAACTTCTCTCTCTTGTCCATAAAAAGTCAAAAAGGCAGACACTTCCTTTTTTTCTTTTCTCTGACAAGGGGCAGGGAAAAGAAAGAACAGGGCAGCAAAGAAGAGAAAATGTTACAGAGAGAGAGAGAGAGAGAGAGAGAGAGAGAGTGGATGTGAGAAAAAAAGAAAAAGAAAAAAAGGGTCATCTTCTTTGGGGAGTCTCTGCTCATCGCTGCTACAAATCGCCTCGCCCAGCCCTGGTCGCAATCACTGCCGCCTCCCTCCCCGGTCGCTGTCACTGTCGCCTCCCTCCTACCGGCGAGCTCTAAACGCTGACGCCGCAGCAACCCGCCCGCCGCTTTCCTCCTTCCAGCAAGCTCTGAACGCCACCATCGCTGCATTCGTCGCTGCTCCTCCACATGTCCACGCTCCACCCATCACCGCACCTCCACCCGCTACCGATGCTTCTGTTACCCAGCTCCACCCGCAGTCACGAGCACCACCGCACCTCTGCCCACCCGCCGCCACACCTCCACTGCAACCCCGAGCATCACCGACTCCTGCAACCCACGCCTCCAGCTGCTCGTTGCCACCCCTCTGTCCCTCGCCGGAGCTTCAAGCACTGTCACCACCGTTGCCCTCCGCCCGAAGCCCGCAACCTGCAACGCCTGTCATCGCGCGCCTTAGGTGTCTAATCGACCTATCATAAACTAATTAGTGACGACTCCTGGCTAATAATCTTTTGCATGCTAAAATACTTGAACCTAAGTTGCGAATTGATATAGGTTTGAGAGAGCCCGAGCTAAGTTTAAACTTAGTAGTCAATTAGCCAAACCCTAGGTGGTGCACCCGAGGTTAAGTCGTGACATACATGATCACAATTCCAAAATGCTAGCATATGATAAAGAGTCGTTGATACACATTGATTACCATGAATCAAATCTCTTCCAAGTTATAAATTGTATGATCCATCAACGTCAACAACACAGAAAGAAATCTTAGAAGTCTTGGATACCATAGTTAGATCAATTACGAATATTCGTTTAACGTTTGAGATATCTGCTACAAAGTCTGACAGCTAAATGTTTGATGGGATAATCTCATTGTATTTTCTTCTCATTTTCTTATAGAAGCGATGGGAGATAAGGTTCAAAGTAGACCCCCATCAACTAATACTCGAGATATAGGCCAACTGTTGATCTTGACATTAATATTTAATGCTCTTAAGTGGTTCAAACTTTGTACTAGAGATTTTTCAAACTCCATTACTTTTTTAGCATCAAAACAGAACTCTGCCCCCTCCTTTTCATCTACAAGAATTTCCTTGCATAATTTTGTAGCAAATGGGAACATGCGGAATTCATTAGGAAATTTTGCCTACACCATACACGAGCTTAATGGTGATAGTGATCTTGATATGGGACTCCCCTTTCGCTCCAATGACTGAGCAACTACTTTTATGGCCAATCTTCCAGCTTGGTTAGGAGTTGCATTATCATCCTCTGGCCTTTTCCTCCAAACCTAATTCTTTGCATTGACCTTATTTAGTTTATGGGTTGCCATTACAATGAGCTTAACCTGAGTAATGCGAACTTGGTCAAGTTATCTTTAGAGCAAATGCATCTTCTTCTTTATTTGCATCCTCCTCTGTTGTGTATGTGTTAAACTTCCTTTTAGGGGTTGAGCC